>JAPVLO010000031.1:720000-1920000 GCA_027257055.1 Cephalopachus bancanus | reverse complement strand
CATCTGAAGACTAGCTATATTTTAAATGCTCACCATATGAAGAGGCTACCATGTTGGATAGTGCAGGTCTAGATTTTTAAAGTTGAAGCTAGATCACTATGGGGGGAGAGGGGCACAAAAAACCCCAGAATTTTTGGAGAGCGGGGCCCTTGTTGTATAGGCTTCCCTCACTAGGTAAGTTTTCTAGAAACCCATTGACATCAGTGTACCAGTTAGTGTTGTTGTGAGTGGCTGTGCTGAGCCTCAGTGAATTTTGTTTTGGAGATTCTTTTGATGCCTTTGTCCATTTCATGATGAGTGATTTATGAGCGTACCTGCCCACACACACCATCCTGAATGTTTAGCAGTTTTTGACCAAAAATGGCATGACCCCTGTGCCCTACTCTCCCTAGTCACCTGATCTCACCCTGAGTGACATTTTTTGTTTGTTTGTTTCCTGGGATGAAAAAGTCCTCAAAGGGAATGTTTTGCTGATGTGGAAGAGGAGAAACAGACAAACAAACAAAAAAACAATGAAAGTACTAAAAGGCATCAAAATTGGTGAGTTCAAAAACTGTTTTGAGCAGTGAAAAAAGCATCTCAATAGGTGTATTGCATTAAGTGGAGGGTACTGAAGTTTAAACATGTAAGAATAAATCAATGATTTTTAATAAATAAATTCTGTTTTTGGGGGTCCCCCCTTATAGATTATTTTTATTTTATCTTGATGAGAGACATAGAATGACTAGCATATTATTCTAATTAGAGTAATTAATAAATGTTTAGAATGGAAACCAAGTCTAAGGACACACATCAAACTTAATCTTAATAAAGGAAATGCAATGGATGCATTGCTGATTCAATGCCAAGGTATAAAAAAAATACAAGTTGTCAGCAGCTTCTATTATGCCACAAATAAAAAACTGTAACCCACAAACCCAAAGGGAAAAGTAAAGCTAATGAGCTTTGGTTGGAATGAGACCAGTGGCAGAACCAGTTTGACCACACAAGCATTTCCTGCAGTCTCTTGGGGAGATGGATTTAAGGGCCACACTCGGACTGAGGGCAGAGAGCCAAAGGGCAAAACTAAAGTCTTCCAAGTGTCAACTTTTATATGTTGCCCATCTGTTAGTCACCTAATGAAGCTTGGTGAACTGACAGACACACTGGCTAGTGGATGAACAGTAGGGATGTTGTAGTATCATATTCCAGTTAATAGCAGGAATACCTTACATTTATACAGCATTCAGTTTTTCAAAGGGCATTTTCATTTATTCTCCCTCAACTTTTTAAAGCACGTTTTACTAATTATGGCACACTAAGCAAAATAAGGCCAAAAAATTTTATTTCAACAAATGATGCTGAGCAATTGTAAGTAAGAAATTATGCTGGTATTCAAGAGATCTTGGTAGTTGTTACTTGAGAACTTAGATATATGAGAACTCACATATCTAAATCCTGAAAATGACCATAAGAATCATTTGCTGGTAGGGCTTGTATTCAGGTCTGCTTCAGATAAATGCTCAAATCTTGCTGCTTAGTCAAGTATTTCCTTTTTTATTCTGGTTAACTGGATTTACTATGCAGAGCCTTAAGGAATCTTTCTCTCAGAGTAAGCTCTTTGTTCCTCATGTTATGGCTTCTTTTTAACCTTCCCACTCAACTCTCCAAAGGGGAGAGAAAAGTTAATTGAGAAAGAGTTACTTTTATGCTATTCATTCTCCAGACAAAGATCAATTTGATCTTTAAGACTCTTGTACCTATGTCAGAGTTCTTGTACCTATGTCAGAGTTCTACTTGCAGAAAGTGAAATATTCTATATAGGTGTTAGTGACAGTGGTGGTAGAAGGACAGGCTCTATCTTGAATTCTCCCTAGAGGTTGCCGTGAAATAGAGTATGTGACTAAAGTACTACTAAATTTGTATCTTTTCTTACTTAAGTCAACTGATTTACCATTAAAGCATAGTGAACCAGATTGTTGTTGCCTCTTTCAAGAGAGATGAGGGGAGTTTTTTGTGACTTCTCCAGTCCTTGGCATTGATCCTTTTTATCTTTAACAATTATGATGTGCATATTTACCCAACAAGGTAATAAGCATTACCTTATGGCTTTTTACAGGTGTGCCATTTTCATGCTCTAGAAATTACTGAATTGTATCATGTAATTACTCAAGCTACCAGCACATTCATTCTAAAGTCAAATTATCAAATGGTCAAAAATTTGACCTTTTCTTATCGATTCTCTCAAATTGTGTCTAGCTATTGTTGAACCAAATTTACAAACTTGGTCTAAACAGTCATGTGTTGCTTGACGATGGAGATACATTCTGAGAAATGGATTATTAGGCAAATTTATCATGTGAATGTCATAGAGTGTACTTACACAAACCTAGATAGTATAGCCTACTATACACCTAGGCTATATAGCATAGCCTATTGGTTATATAGACTCCAAACGTGTACAGCATGTCTGTTCTGAATATTGTAGGTAATTGTAATACAATAATACGAATTTGTATATCTAAACATAGAAAAGATAGAGTAAAAATATGTATAAAAGATAATGATATATCTATATAAGGCACTTCCCATGCATGGAGTATGCAGGACTGGAAATTGCTCTGGGTGAGTCAATGAGTGAGTGGTGAATAAATATGAAGGCTTATGGCATTACTGTACACTACTGTAGACTTTATAAACACTGCATACTTAGATTACACTAAATTCATAAAAACATTTTTCTTTTATAATAAATTAACCTTAGCTTTCTGTAACTTTTTAAATCTATATACTTTTAATTCTTTTTAACTTTTGACTCTTTTATAATAACATTTAGCTTAAAACACAAACCCAGCTGTACAAAATATTATCTCTATGTCCTTATATCCTTATTCTACAAACTTTTTTCTATTTTTAAACATTTTATTTTTTATGTCTTAAAGTATTTTTTTAAAAACTAAGACACGAACAACTACATTAGTGTAGGACTACACAAGGTCAGAATCATCACTATCACTGTCTTCTACTTCCACATCTTGTCCCACTGGCAGGTCTTCAGGGGCAATGACACACATAGAGCTGTCATCCATGATAACAATGCCTTCTTCTGGAATGCCTCCTGAAGGACTTGCCTGTGGCTGTTTTATAATTAACCTTTTTAGTAAGTAAAAAGAGTACACATAAAAATAACAATGAAGACATCCGGCAAGATGGCAACGGGGCAGCATGGTCTGTGAGACCCTCTGCGAAATAGAACACTCATAAAATAGAACCCTAGCTCTTTCCCATGGGCTGCAGCTCCCATCTTCAGCAGCCTGCTCTTCACAGGGAGCTCAGCCACTGCTGCCACCACTGCTCAAACATCACAGCTGTCTGGGCCACTGCCGCAGCTGTGGATGCCACCGCTGTGGTCATTGCCCACCCATGCCTGAGGCGACCCACGACTTCGGACCGTGAGGCCCCACAAGCAGGATCTACTGAGATTGCCACTGCTGTGGCTGCTGCTGCCACTGCCACATCACGTCCCTCACCTGGAGCCAGATTTGTGGAGCTCCTCCTGTGTACAGGGAGGTGGCAGCCGCCACTGCAGATACCATCGCTGGCTCCCTCCCTTCCTGGGTGACCTCTGAGCTGCAGACTTCAGCAGCTGCAGATAAAGGTCTACTGGAGCGGTGAGATACCACCACCTGTTGGGGACCTGAGGTAACAACATCAGAACGGGAATGACAGATGCTCTTCCACCTTGATAAATTGACAAGGCCAGATCTCAGTAATAGACTGGGCAGGGAGCCCATATCTGAACTGTTATTCACAGCAGGCCAGGGGCAACTGACCCTAACTGTGAACAATTCTACCAGCCTGCAAAGACAGCTAGAAATCAGAGCTGAAAGGATTTGGACTTAAAGGAAAAGTCTCAGAGTGTGCTTGGTTGGTTTTGTTAGTTTACTGACTTTAATCGATTCCTTTTCTTTTTTTTTTTTCTTCTTATTTCTCTGTAAACCCCATCTTTGTATGGAGGAATAGCACACCAATAAGGAGGCTGGCTAGCTTGTACATTAGCATCATTGTATGTTTTAGTTTTTTATATGGTTGTTGGTTAGTTTTTAGTTGTGGTTAGTGTTTTTCTTTTTATTTGTTTCAGTATTTGTGTTTCTTTTCACTTGCTAGTTGGCACACTCATCTGTTTTCCCTTTTCCTCCTCTCTCTCTCCATCCCCCTCTTCCCCCCACTGCCTGCTCCAGTCTCTTCCCTCTGTTAATCTCATTTTGCTTTCAGGGAGTAAACCTACAGCCCCATTGCATGTACAGATTCCAGGGCAGTGGGAAGTGGGTTTCAGACTATCTATACACATGTTGGTGGATACCGGAATCTGCAGTGAGATTTTGAATCACAGCTCCCCCTTTAATTCAATCTCAAAACTGCCAAAAGGACTGCCCTCAACCCACAGTCCAACTCCAGAACTGAACAAAGCTAGAGGAAATACATTAGGAAGGATAGGAGATTGAACAAACAGAAGTAAAAGCAACCCTTCACCCCTAAATAACAGAATTAAAGAAGACGGGGAAGTGGAGGGAAGGGAAAAGTAGGGAGGAATAATCTGCACAAATGAAGAAAAACCAAAAGAAGCCTATAGGGCTCACACAGATCCCTGGGAGGTCAGACACTGAGAAAACAGACTTGGGAACACAAACAATGAAGAACCTCCAGAATGAAGGGTCACATGCAACAAACCCAGATGTCAAGACATTAATAGAGAGAATTTAAAAAATTGAGGAGAGACAAGAGGAAAATAGGAAGGAGCTGATGACAGAAATAACAGCAGTAAAGAATACTGTGATGGAAAATAATAACAAACTAATAAGCATGGAAAGCAGAAATAACCAAGCAGAAGAAAGAATCTCAGAGCTTGAAGACCAAAATACAGAACTAACCCAAACTGTCAAAAACATAGAAAAGGAGCTTAAAAAGACAGAACAAAACCTTTAAGAGATGAATGATTACTTCAAGAGACCCAATCTAAGAGTAATTGGCCTTCCTGAGGCAGAGAGAGAGAGAGTCAGAGAGTCACTGGAACCAACATTTCATGAAATAATTCAAGAAAACTTCCCTCATCTTATCAGTGATGCAAAAATTCAAACACAAGGGATTCAGAGAACCCCTGCAAGACAACAAATGAGAAGACCAACTCCCAGACACATAATAATTCACTTAAACAAAGTAGCTATAAAAGAAAAAATCCTAAAGACAGCAAGAGAAAACAATCAGACTACCTACCAGGGAAGACCAATTAGAATAGCAGCAGAATTATCTACAGAAACCTTCCAGGAGAGCTTGGAGCCCTATCTTCAAAGTTCTAAAAGATAAACAATTTCAACCAAGAATAACCTACCTAGCCAAGCTAAGCTTCATCAGTGAGGGAGATTGAAATCTTTCCCAGATATCTAATCCCTAAGAACCTACACTGCCACCAGACCACCTCTATAAGAAACACTTAAGAAAGTACTGAACACGGAAGAAAAGGAAAAAAGAACGACAACGTTCTTCACAAGAGTACAGGCAAAAGTTTAAAAACACACATGAACCAACTCCAAAACCAAAAGAAAGACAGCAAACAAACAGGAACAACAACTCTACAATAACCTTATGACAGGGATCAACTTTTGCATTTCAATAATTAGCCTAAATGTGAATGGACTAAATGAACCACTGAAAAGACATAGAATGGCAAAATGGATAAAATATCACCAGGCAACAATCTATTGCCTTCAAGATACTCACCTCACTAGAAAGGACACTCACAGACTCAAAGTTAGAGGATGGGAAACAAACTTTCAGGTGAACAGAACACAAAAGAAAAGAGGAGTCATGATCTTAATTTCAGACAAAATACCCTTTAAGCTATCAAAAATTAAAAAAGATACAGAAGGCCACTACATAATGATAAAAGGTTCAATCCATCAAAAGGAAATATCCATCTTAAACATATATGCACCCAACATAGGAGTGCCAACTTTCATAAAGCAGCTTCTATGTAAACTCAAAAAAGATCTCAACTCTAACACTATCATAGCTGGGGACTGCAATACCACACTCATGACCCTAGACAGATCATCAGGACAAAAAATCAGCAACGAGATCCGGAACCTCATTGTGACTCTTGACCAAATGGACTTAATTGAAATCTACAGAACACTCCATCCAATGACTACAGAATATACATTCTACTCATCACTGCATGGAATGTACTCTAAGATTGACCACTTACTTGGCCATAAGTCAAGCATAAGCAAATTTTAAAAGATCGAAATTTTACCATGCATCTTCTCGGACCACAGTGGAATAAAAATAAACATCACCACTGACAAGGTTCCCCCCAAACCCACAAAGACATGGACACTAAACAGCATGATGCTAAACAACTCCTGGGTCAATGATGAAATCAAAACAGAGATTAAAAGATTAAAACAAATGAAAATGAAGAAACATCTCACCAAAATCTCTGGGATGCCATGAAAGCTGTAGTAAGAGGGGAATTCATATCTCTACAAACGAACATGAAGAAAATGGAAGGATCACAAATTAACAGCCTAACCAGCCTCCTAAGAAAGATGGAAATGCAAGACCACCAAAACCCTAACTTCAGCAGAAGAATCCAGATCGCAAAATAAAAGCCCAAATCCAGGATATAGAAGACAAAAAGATAATACAAAAAAATCAATGAAATAAAAAGTTGGTTCTTTGAAAGGATAAACAAGATCAATGGTCTCCTAGTTAGACTGACCAAGAAAATGAGAGAAAAAAACCCAAATAAGCACAATCAGAAACACAAAAGATGAAATCACATCTGACCCTGAAGAAATACAAAAGATTATTAGAGACTACTATGTACACTTGTATGGAAACAAACTTGAAAACCTTAAGGAAATGAAGGACACAACCTGCCTAGGTTGACGCAAGAAGAAATTGAGACCCTAAATAGACCAATAACATTCAAGGAAATTGACTATGTAATAAGAAAACTACCTACAAGAAAAAGCCCTGGACCAGGTAGCTTTCCAGAAGAATTCTACAAGACATTTAAGGAAGAACTGATACGAAGCCTACTGAAGGTGTTCCTAGCAATTGAGAAAGATGGAACTCTCCCTAAATCATTTTATGAAGATAACATCACATTGGTACCCAAGCCAGGTAAAGACCCAACAAAAAAAGAGAACTACAGGCCAATATCTTTGATGAACATAGATGCTAAAATTCTCAATAAGATCCTACTAGCAAACTGGATTCAACAACACATCTCAAAAATCATCCATCATGACCAAGTAGGCTTCATCCCTGCGACGCAAGGCTGGTTCAACATTCGTAAAACCATAAATGTATTGAAATACATCAACTAATGTCAAAACAAAAACCACACGATTATATCATTAGATGCAGAAAAAGCTTTTGATAAAATCCAGCACCCCTTCTTGATAAAAACCCTTGAATATCTAGGCCTATGTGGAACATACCTCAAAATAGTAAAAGCCATGTACGAGAGTCAGCATACTCTTAAATGGACAAAAATTGGAACCATTTCCCCTGAAAACTGGTACAAGACAAGGATGCCCACTCTCACCCCTTCTGTTCAATATAGTATTGGAAGTCCTGGCGAGGACAATCAGAGAAGAGAAGGCAATCAGGGTATCCAAATAGGAAAAGAGGAAGTCAAGTTATCTCTCTTTGCAGATGACATGATTGTGTACATTGAAAACCCAAGAGAATCTGTCAAAAACCTCCTTACACTGATAAAGGACTTTGGCAAAGTCTCAGGGTATTAAAATAAATGTGCAAAAGACAATAATTCTTTACACCAATATTAAACAAACAGAAGCCCAAATAAAAAGCACAATTCCATTCACAATAGCCACAAAAAATAAAATAAAATAAATATCTTGGTATCTTCCTAATCAGAAACATGAAAGACCTTTACAATGAGAGCTACAAAACACTGCTTAAAGAAATCAAAGATGTCACAAACGTGTAAAAATATCCCATGCTCATGGATTGGAAGAATCAACATTGTGAAGACGTCCATCCTACCTAAGGCAATTTACAGATTTAATGCAATATCCATCAAATTACCAGCAACATTCCTCTCAGACCTAGAAAAAACAATACAGGAATTCATATGGAAACACAAACGTCCAAGAATAGCCAGAACAATCCTCAGAAAAAAAAAAAAAAGCAGGAGATATCACATTACCAGACTTCAAACTTTAGTATAAAGCTACAATAATCAAAACAGCTTGGTATTGGTACAGGAACAGGCATACAGACCAGTGGAATAGAATTGAGATTCCAGAAGCAAAACCTCAATTTCTCAACCAACTCATCTTCGACAAAGCCTCCACCACCTACCACTGGGGAGAGGAGAACCTATTCAGTAAATGATGCTGGGAAAACTGGCTGACCACATGCAGAAGACTCAAAGAAGATCCCTATCTATCCCCATACACAAAAATTAACTCTAAATGGATCAGAGACCTAAATGTAAAACCTCAAGCCATAAGAACCTTAGAAAATGCAGGACACACCCTTATGGAAATTGGAACTGGCGTCCAATTCCTGAGCAATACCCGAAACGCACAGGCCATAAGAGATAAGATAGACAAGTGGTACCTCATTAAACTGACAAGCTTCTGTAAAGCCAAAGAAACCATCAAGAGAGCAGGGAGACAACTCACATACTGGGAAAATGTATTTGCCAACTCCAGGTCTGACAAAGGCCTAATATCTTGGATCTACAAGAAACTCAAACGTGCTGAAAAGAAAAAAACAAACAATCCCATTATAAAGTGGGCAAAAGATATGAACAGACACTTCTCAAAGGAAGACATCCGAGCAGCCAACAGACACATGAAGAAATGTTCAACCTCACTAATCATCAAGGAGATGCAAATCAAAACTACACTGAGATACCACCTAACTCCAGTCAGAATGGCCGTAATCGATAACTCAAAAAATAACAGATGCTGGAGATGATGTGGTGAAAAGGGAACATTCTACACTGTTGGTGGGAGTGTAAACTAATGCAACCTCTGTGGCAATTCCTAAAAGCTCTAAATATCGACCTCCCATATGACTTTGCAATCCCCTTACTGGGAATAGACCCTGAAGAACTCAAATCACTCTATCAAAAAGACACCTGCACACAAATGTTTATCGCAGCATTGTTCACAAAGCAAGAACTTGGAACCAACCATGCTGTCCATCAAAAGAGGACTAGATTTAAAAAATGTGGCACATATACACGATGGAATACTATGCAGCCATAAAAGAGCACAAAATCATGAATTTCGCAGCAACCTGGATGGGACTAGAGTCTATAATACTGAGTGATCTCTCACAGAAACAAAGATCTGAGTATCACATATTCTCACTCATATAGTAGACCTTGAACATCTATCATAATACTACAAGAAAAGGACTGACAGTGGTGGAAACTATGGGGGGGGTAAGGAGGGGAAGGGAGGTGGGACTAACAGTACTGAATATCTGTCTGGGGATGGGGAGACACCCCTTATCACCAAGGGTGCCTGAACAATACATATTTGTAAACCTAACCCTTAACTGTACCCCACAATTTTAAAATATAAAATAAAAAATAAAATAAAATAAAACAGTAAATAGGAAAAAGGTGTAGTAAAAGTATAGTAAACCTATAACATAGTTGTCTATAATCATTTTAATTATTGTGTACTGTATATAGTTGCATGTACTATATTTTTGTTTTGGTTCTTGAAAAATTAAACTGATAAACCCACAGAAAATATTAACATGATAACAAAGAAAATACAAATTACCATCATCAGAAATGAAAAAAGGTATATGATTACACTTTGGGAAACATTAAGGGGCTAATGAGTGAATATTAGGGGTAGTATTATGACAATGTCATTTTCTATTTATTTTACTTGTATTTATTTATTTTATTTTATTTCAATAGCTTTGGGGGTACACATAGTTTTTGTTTTTGTTTTCATGGTTGCATTGTATAGTGACAAAGAAGTCAGGCCTTTAAGTGTACCCACCTGTTGTATGTGCTATACTTTTATACAACTGATAGTTTAGTAAGTTTGTTTACACCAGTATCAGTACAAACACATGAGTAATGTGCTGCAATGTGACATTATGTTGGCTATGATGTCTCTAGGCAACAGGAATTTTTCAGCTCTGTTACAGTCTTATGGGACTACCATAGTATAAGCAGTCTGTCCTTGACTGAAATGTTATGTGTGTGTGCATGACTATATATATTTTGTACCAGATTTATTTCAACAAGTTTGATCAAATAATACAATATTAGTAGTATTAAAGTGCCTGAAATTTGTTCTCTCATCTTTTGTATGCATTTAATATTACAAGAATTTATCTTTTTTCAGATCAATTCTTTGTTTTTATATAACACATGAAAGTCCTTTCTTTTGTACAAAGACACTGGATTTCTCCATCAGACTCTACTTGGAGCAAGTCCCTTCTTCTGAGGTCTGACTAGAGTTTCTGGAACAGGTTATTTCTCTTCAGCTTTTTCTGCTTTCCAAAGTGACAGGGACCATCAGGAATCACTACACCAATCCTGGCCCTAAGAAGACCGACCTTATTATCAAAGATGTTTGTCTTTGAAGGAAAGAAATCAATGGAGAGATGCCTCAAAGATTAAGGAGGTTTATGGAAGGTAATTTTGTTTGTCTTTTGTTTTTAAAGTGAGAGAGACTCCACATGGGAGTGATCAGAAAGGAAAGGCTCACTGGAGAAGGGGAGATGGTTTATCATCTATATCTTCAGTGATCCAGATGAGGATGGTGGTGAGATTATGATGAAAGAGCTGTTTCTTGATCAAAAATAAAAATGAGAGAAGAAGAAAAAAAAGAAAAGATGATAGGGATTATATCACATTCTCATAGTCCAAGTTAGATAGAAGACATGGTTGTTAAGAGTGGGTTTGGGGCTGGGCTCAGTGCTCAGCCCAGCACTTTAGGAGGCCAAGGCGAGTGGATTGCCTGAGCCCGCAGGTTCGAGACCCACCTGGGCAACTTGGTGAGACCTCCTCTCCACAATAAATCAAAAATTAGCCGGGCATGGTAGCGTGCACCTGTAGTTCCGGCTACTTGGAAGGCTGAGGCAGAAGGATGGCTGGCGCCCAGCAGGACGAGGCTGCCGTGGCTGGGAGCGTGCCACTGCACTCCAGTCTGGGAGACAGAATGAGACTCCATCTAAAAAATAAAAAATAAAAATGAAAGAGTGGGTTTGCAGGGAGTAAGTGGGGAAACAAGTGGGGAAAATATAGAGCCTCTTTGTTTTGGTGAATTGACAGTGGTTTTGAACTCTGGCTTTACATTGTAACTACTTGTGACCTTCTAAAAACCCTGATGTCAGGGCCCCACCTCAGACTAATTGAATCTCTGAGAGGTGAGACGGAGGCATGGTATCTTTCAGAAGCTCCAGAAGTTTCTAACGTGCAACTAGGGTTGATAATATACTAGTGTGGTATTGTATGAGGATGTTTTGAGTGTGGGGTCAGGGGACCAGAATATGTATTTTTAAAAAGCTTTCTAGGTGGTTCCAATGGGTAACTCTGAGAGTCCTTGCACTGGAGAACCAGGGTGAGAAATTACAAAAGCAGGAATAGTGGGAGATAGAGGAATCACCTCTAAAACACAGGCTGTTTCTTTACATTTTCTGGGCGTTTCTTGTACTCTAATTCCTTGCTGTTGATACTTAACTTCTTCCCTGGATTCCTGTTAAACTCACCCATCATTGGACCCGGAAACAAGTATATCCAATGTGTCCTGTACATTAATACCAGGCCCACATGGTCCCGGTTTTCTTTCTTTCTTTTTTCTTTGTTTAAAATTTTTATCAAGTCTGCCTTAAGACCTCACACTGAACCAGTCTTTGTTTCCCTTGGACTCCCATGGAGTCCCTTGGAACCTAGGAAGGAAAGTTGAACCGTTGCTATCTGAGATCCTAGGTTTTAAAGAGTTTATTCTTGTGAACTCATGCTAAAGCAAGATGCCTCAATTTTTGATTAGAACTTGACCCATAATTGCAATTTGCTTCCAGTTTACAAGACCAGACACTATTAGGTGAACTACAGACACTATAATATCAACTTCCCAGCTGAACTGGTTTCTTCCTCATTTGAGACTGCTTGTTAACCTGTTTTCCTTTTCTCAATGAATGGTGTGGTTATCCAATCTTACGATGAAGGTTAAAACTTCAGTTTCATCCTAAAATTACAAATGTATTGTTACAAGACACAGAGCATACTTTGATTTAAACTGAAAATGAATTCACTTGCCTTGTGTCAACTCTTTGGAGACTCTCTTGGTTAGAAAACCAATACATCTAATCAGTCTTCAGATTCCAATTCTACCTCTTGATTTGTCTCATTCTCGTTTTCTGACCATCGCTGACACAATTCAAGCTATCATCTCAACTAATGCACTCATTCCTGTATTTATTTGGCAGTCTCTAGTCTTTTGAGAGACATACTCCATCCTCCTCCCTCCCCTTAATCCATCCTTCTCATTTTTGCCAAATTGACCCATCTTAAAGGCAAATGTGATCATATTGCTTCTCTATTAGAATTCTTTTTAATAACTTTCATAGCTTCAAAAGTAACATCTCTGTGTGGCATTCAAAGACATCATGATGTGGTCCCTCTCTACCTCCCCTGTGTTATTCCTGACGCCGTCCCTCTTTGCACTCCAGTGTGTTCAGTTTTTGTGCATGTGGTACCCTACCCGTGTGAGTCCTCCCGACATACTGACATCCTTAAGGTCTCAGCTCAGAATCTTCTCTCTGAAGCTATCCTTCCTTTTCCAGGAAGCCTGAGGCAGCTCTTTGGATAATACCACCACTATTCTTTTTTTTAATTTTTTGAGTTGGAGTCTCATTCTGTCGCCCAGACTGGAGTGCAGTGGCCGCTCCCGGCCACCGCAGCCTCGACCTGCTGGGCTCCGGCGATCCTTCCGCCTCAGCCTTCCCAGTAGCCGGAATTACAGGCATGCGCTACCACGCCCGGCTGATTTATTTATTTATTTATTGTAGAGATGAGGTCTCACTGCCCAGGCGGGTCTCGAACCCGCGGGCTCAGGCAATCCACTCACCTTAGCCTCCCAAGGCATGGGATTACAGGTTGAGCCACCGAGCTCGGACTTTTTCTTCATTTGAATTGCTAATTACATATGTCTCTAGCTCACCTAGAGTATATGCTACTTGAGGGTGTGGAAGAATGAGACTTTGAGCTATGTTTGGATTTGACTTCTTAGATAAATTCATATAATTGGAGTCTGCTAAGAAAAAAAAAAAAAACTAGTGTTGTAACTAATAGCAGAATCTCCACAGTACATTTAGTATTGAATTAAATTAATACAAGGCTATTGAGGTGATATTAATATGTTTTGTAACTAAAATTTCACATATTACCAATTTTATTTCTTAAAATGAAAAGATTTTGTAGCTAAATGATTATGCTCATTTTAATCTGAAAAGTACCTCCTTGTTTCAGCATTATTTATCTACAAGTATAATCCATGGTCCTGTGGTCATCTGTTTCAAAATGTGCTTGCTAACATCCTAAAATCTCTTGGTTTATTTATTATTGCATTTATTTAGCTCATATTTATTGAATATGCAGTATGTGTGGAGCATTGTGCTAAGGGTTAAAGACACAAAGATTTAAAAAAAAAACACATGTTTTTTTCCCTTATGAGATTAAAAAGCATATAGGTTTTTATCTGTGTTTATCTTAATTCTCAGAACAGCCCTGATGAGCAAGTAGTGTCATCTCTCTTACAAATGAGGATACTTCACAGCAGTATTTGTTATCTTAAGAGAGTTTTAGAACCCTGGTATTTATCTAAAAATAAAATGTGTAAGCCTCGTTGCTGAAGAGAGGTTTTTTTTTTTAATCATCTTAAGAGAGTTTATTTATAATCTTAAATATTTATCATCTTAAGAGAGTTTTAGAACCCTGGTGTTTATCTAAAAATAAAATGTGTAAGCCTCATTGCTTTGGAGATTTTCTTGTAGTTTACAGTTGTGTTTAAAATTCTAATGTATACACATTATCCCAGTAACTTGTTAAAATGTTGATTCTGAGTCATTAGTTCTGGGGTGGAGTCTGAGATTCTGCATATCTAACCAACTTTGAAATAACATGCAAATAGTCTATGAACCATACTTGAATAGCAAAGGTTTAGACCTTGTGTGTAGAATTCCACTGTGTCAACCAACATTGTCCCTTATTCATAGTCAGCACTACCTTTAAAAATTTGTCGGTAATTTAACGGATATTACTTTGAATCTGTAGATTGCCTTTGGTAGGATGAATATTTTAACAATGTTGATTCTTCCAATCCATGAGCATGGAATATTTTTTCATTTGTTTGTGTCTTTGATTTCTTTGAGCAGTGTTTTATAGTTTTCATTGTAGAGGTCTCTTACTTCTCTGGTTAAGGAGATGCTGAGGTATTTATTTTATTTTTTTGTAGATATTGTGAATGGGATTGGGCTTTATATTTGGTTCTCAGACTGTTTGTTGTTGGTGAATAAAAATGCAACTATCTTTTGCACATTTATTTTGTACCCTAGGACTTTGCCAAAGTCCTTTATTTGTGTAAGGAAGTTTTTGACAGATTCTCTAGGAGTTTCAAGATATCGAATCATATCATCTGCAAAGACTTCCTCTTTTCCTATTTGGATACCCCTGATTGCCTTCTCTTGTCTGATTGCTCTAGCTCGGACTTCCAATACTGTTGAACAGGAGTGAAAGTGGGCAGTCTTGCTTTGTTCCAGTTTTCAGGGGAAATGCTTCCAATTTCTCTCCATTTAGCAATATGCTGGCTGCAGGTTTATTGTAGATGGTTCTTAATATTTGGAGGTATATTCCCTCTATAATTAGGTGTTTGAGGGTGTTTATCAAGAAGGGATGCTGAATTTTATAAAAGTTTTTTCTGCATTTAATGATATAATCATGTGGTTCTTGTTTTTACATCTGGTGGTGTATTTAATTACATCCAACATCTTCAAAATAAAATAAAATTTACAAAACTTGTTTAAAAATAGGAGCTGAGTATTTTATTCTCAGATTCTTGCTCTTCCTCAGCTCTGTGAGCTCAGTCAACATATGTTTCCACCAAGAATCTTCTTCAGTCATTCTACCCCAAAACAATCTATTCCTCTTCCCAAATATTACTGTGCTTATTAGTAATTGTTTTTCTATGTGCTGACTTTGTTTCCCAATCTAGATTGTAGGCTCCTTAAGGGCAGGGACAAGGTCTTATTTATTTACTAACCCCCCCCCATTTATTTACTTATTAATGCACCACTGCTAACGTTAGTGTTGCATATCAAATACCATTTAAATAATAGAAACGTCTATTTACAGACAAATCTAGTATGACCCTAGGACTTTATGATGGGAGATCACCCCAAAATGGAATTTATTCATAAAAAATTGTGTATTCATTCTTACATGTTGAAATTTTGGCTACCTTCAAAGTACTTTTTGTTTGATATAATATACCTATTGAGACACTTTTCCTGCCACTCCAAACTGTTTTTGAACTCATCAATTTTGATGCCTTTTAGTGCTTATGCTGTTTTTTTGTTTCACCTCTTCCGCATCAGCAAAATGTTTCCCTTTGGGGACTTTTTTCATCTGGGGAAACAAACAAACAAAAAGTAGCTCAGGGTGAGATTGGGTGAACAGGGAGAGTGGGAATGGAGTTATGCTGTTTTTGGTCCAAAACTGGTAACACTCAGTGCAGTGTGGGTAAGTGCACTCGTAAATCACCCATCATGAAACACAATGAAATAACCTCCAAAAAAAAAAAAAAAAATTAACTGAAGCTGAATGCAGCCTCTCACAACACTAACTGGTACACTGGTGCCAATGAGCTCCTAGAACACTTACCTAGAGGAGGAAGCCTGTACTACAAGGACCCACTCTGTAAAAGATAATTCCAGGGTATTTTTTTTTATATCTCCCCTTGCACTTCATCTTTTATATACATTTTCTCATTTAATATTTCATGAAACTTGTGAAATTCTTACCTTTTGCAGGTACACAAACTAAGACCAGATTGTTTGTTAATTAAATAAATTAACTTACCCAGTGGTGTCATCAGGATTTGAATGCAGGTTTAATTCCATAGCCAATGTTCTTTTCTTTCTGACACACCACAGTGTTTCCCATTATAGTGGACACTTAATTGCACTTGAACTGAAGGAAAGATGCTTTGAGATAATTATGACTTGAAGCAGAATTAAATTAGAAACTTTAGTTGACTTTATTTAATCTTTTTTATTGTGGGAACCTCTGTATTAGGAATCAACAAGGAGAATTTCAGGAAAGGAATCTGATTCAATTACTGTTATTTTTCAGTCAGGCTAAATTGCTAGACTTGGGCAGCTTTCAGGCTGAGAGTACCATGACTTTATGAAGTTTTATGAAATGTTGGCCACTCTGGTAAGACCATTGCCGATGTTTTTACCCAAATTATTGGTTACATGGTTGTCTAATCTTCACCATCACTTCTTTACTTCATTTATTTTTCTTCCAGCTTTCCATCCTTTCAGACTAAGGAAGTCTAATGTGGTGATTATATACTTATTCTACTGAGGTACCAGTTGATGTGAAAGTGATTGTTTTATAAGTTAATATGTTTTTATGACCGATGGTCTATCTTATGTCAATTTCAACTGTAAGAGAAGATATACTTATGTCTAGATAAATTGCAATGCTGTCTGTGTTTACTGGTGCTTATTGGTTCATTATTTTCAAGTGAAAATATAGAATTGGATAACTTAAGTATTATTTTAGGAGAAAAAAAGTACTCAGTTTCTCCTTGTTATTACTCTGTTCTTCTAGGGAAACCTGAATAAGATATTGAATGTATGAGGAGTGACCGAGGCCTCATTAGATCTTTTACTAGCATTTCCACTCCAGTAGCCTCTTATTAAGTGCCTTCTTCAGTGAAGACAAATAATTAAGGATTTGGCAGGCCCAATGGGAGTTTACTCGTGCAAAAGCATTCAAATGTCATTAGGGTTTTTCTGACAAATCTTGTCATCCAACAACTAGAATATTTCTTAAAATAGTTATTACTCTGGAAAAATAACATCGAATGAAGTTGCTTCCTAGAATAGCATCAAGGATGGTGGGTCTGAGTATGGGCTCTGAAGACAGACTAGGTTCACTACTTGCTATCCAAACGAACTTGGACAATTCACTTAAAATGCTCAAGTCTTTTTTTATCACCTGCAAAATGGACATAATGATAGCTCTTATGAGGATGAATTTAAATGACTAGAGTAAAGAACTTAGCATTTACAAGAACTCAATAAATGCCAGCTTCT
Source organism: Cephalopachus bancanus (assembly GCA_027257055.1). NCBI lineage: Eukaryota > Metazoa > Chordata > Mammalia > Primates > Tarsiidae > Cephalopachus > Cephalopachus bancanus. The sequence goes on along the minus strand of JAPVLO010000031.1, from coordinate 1,902,615 downwards.
ATTACTTTACTCTTTCTTGACCACTCCTACCAGAAATAAATTTCCGAAATGAAGTAGGTACTAAAGTGCTAATTGGTTTGCCTAATTGTTAGAGTTAGGCTACAATAAGTTACTTGGGGGGGAAATGTTCGTATTTTGGAGTTAGGATCTGATTTATGAATATATCTGGATTTTCTTTTTCTATTTTGCTGCCTGTTATTCACATGAGTCATTGTGGTTTGGCTATATTTTTCCCTCATGAACAAATACTTAATTATGGCCACACAACCAACTTTATTGTATGCTAACTTTTGTAAATTTTTTTTGGATTTGATCTTCTTACTGGGGAGAGAATTTTGAGTTATTTATCCACTTTCTTTTTGAGCTTCCTACCCACAGATGGGACCAGTTAAAATGAACTAAGAACATACAATATGAAAGAGGCTAAAGTAATGATGCTATGCATAAGGAACTGACAAAAATATTTGGTAGTTTTTTAGAAATACTTTTCTTCCATGTAGATTTGGAATATCTTAGGCTACACTATATTTGCTTGAAAGCTTAATAAATAACCACCACAGGAAATTGATATCTTTTCAGCATACATGTTTTTTCTTGGACCCAAGATTACTTATATTGCACTTAAGTTAAACTCTATTCTCTTTATGTGCATACTTAGACATTGAAGCATAGACCATTTATTCTTATGGGTCAAGACCCTGTAAAAATTAATGAGATGTGTCAGAATAGTGCCTTTGGGGATGACAAAACTGGTGGTGCAATTTCAGATGGAAGACTAGGCAAGTTCTGCCAGTGGGAGGCATTACTGGCCTAGTTCGGTAGGAAAAGCTTTGCAGCTCTGGAGATCTCCTGTTACAGACTATCCAAACTCAGCACATTTTTAAGTGTGAGCTAAGATAGCTAAAAATATAAGATTATGTTAAAAAAAATAGTTTAGACCCCTTAAACATTGTTCCGACCCTCTAAGTGGACTCTGCTTTTAGGAATATCACCTACAAAAGTTAGATATAAAGAATGAATGTTCTGCTTTACCAAATAAGCTTTTGTACACTGAAATACTTTATGTAGAACTCTTTAAATAAAAATTCAAAAACCCAGATTTTGTAGGGTTGAGGCAGGATATAAAAATGAGTTAAATGAGCTGGCTGGAGAACTAGGGAGTTCAGTCTACTAGCTAGAACTGGTGTTATAAATTAATTCACCCATCTGTAGCTGGTGTGGTAAAAATAATAAAGGACTCAATCTACAAATTTAAATTTTTGTTTGGGCTTTTACTTATTGGGTTTAAAATTGTGAATATCAGTATTTTCATCAATAAAACAAAGGTTGAAATAAATGTTCTTTAAGGGAGTTCCAGTTTTTAGTGATGGAAGTTTGTGGATACCAATCGTACCAGCCCTCTACCCTACAGAATTCTAATCATAGAGAAGATTCACAAGGCACCAAATGGAAATCAAATATTAGCTTTATTCAGAAGTTTCCTATAATGGCTAGATGGAGAGCAATGAAGGGCTTTCTACTTCTCTCTCCTACTGAAGACTTCAACAACCATTCCTTTAGAGTTACTCCCTACTCCTGTTATCCCCCATCCCCCAAACAGGCTAAAGGTGATGAGGAGGCCCAATGTGGACATTATAAGTACAAAGTCTGTAAAACTTGAATTCAGGCAGGTTAAAGAAAAAGCCAGAAAAAAATAAATTTGTGCTGTGCTTCAGGAATAATCTTTTATTCTTAATCTTACTCAGAAGAGGAATATCACTGTGATTGCACATAAGAATAGTCATTGCACCTCAGCCTGAACAACATAACAAGACCCAGTCTCTAAAAATTAGCATATTAAAAATGAAGATAAGAAGACAGATGACACTGTTTTTTTCAAGTCTGGAGAAGATTTTTAAAAATATTTATTTATTGTTTTTTCACCTAGACCAGGGCTATACCCATCTTGGGTTCGGTGCCATGTCTGAAGCTCTGCTGTGGCCACCTCTGGTTTTAATTTTGAGTGACTGGGACTTGTAGTCCTATGTTTTTGGTGTAGCCTGAGTTGTACAAAAAGCATAATCTTAAAAAAATCAAAAGAGATAGGGCATTTTTCATGACATAACAGCAGCAAATATTGTGACCTAACAGCTAGAGATTCATAAAGCTTAATTTTGCTTGTGGTTGGGCAAGGAGCTTAAACCCAGGAACAACAGAAGTTCAACATAATTGGACTTTCCTTACCCAGTGGATTGTGAAGGGTACACCACCAGTCTCTTCTATTCACCATGGCTGCTTCTGATATTCAGGTGAAAGAACTGGAGAAGCGTGCCTCAGGCCAGGCTTTTGAGCTTATTCTCAGCCCTCAGCCAAAAGAATCTGTTCCAGAATTCCCCCTTTCCCCTCCAAAGAAGAAGGATCTTTCCCTAGAGGAAATTCAGAAGAAATTAGAAGCTGCAGAAAAAGACACAAGTCCCATGAAGCGGAAGTCTTGAAGCAGCTTGCTGAGAAACGAGAGCATGAGAAAGAAGTGCTCCAGAAAGCAATAGAGGAAAACAACTTAAATAAAATGGCAGAGGAGACACTGACACACAAGATGGAAGCTAACAAAGAGAACCGAGAGGCACAAATGGCTGCCAAACTGGAGCATTTATGAGAGAAGGATAACACATTGAGGAAGTATGGAAGAACAAAGAATCCAAAGATCCTGCTGATGAGACTGAAGCTGACTGATTTGTTCAGAAAACTGACTTTCTCCCCCTCTCCTTCCTAAGTATCCAAAGACTGTACTGGCCAGTGTCATTTTATTTTTTCCCTCCTGACAAACGTTCTAGAAGCTGATGTAGGATTGAATAGGTGGAGCCAGACTGTAAGCTGTTGTTTTAGGGGCCAAAGGGGAGAAACTGAAAGTGTCTTACTCTTTTTCTAAACTGTTGGTCTTTCTAATGTAGCTGTTTTTCTTGTTGCATCTTTTCTACTTCAGTGCACTTGGTGTACTGGGTTCATGGCTAGTACTGTGTTGGCTCTGTGAAAACATATTTGTGAAAAGAGTATGTAGTGACTTCTTTTGAACTGTTAGATGCTAAATATCTGTTCACTTTTCAATCCCAATTCTGTCCCAATCTTACCAGAAGCTACTGGACTTGAATGGTAATAAAACTGTTCAGTGCTATTTAAAAAATTATTTATTTTGTTTATTTCAACAGCTTTGGAGGTACAAATAGCTTTTTTCTGGGCTTTATGTGTACTCACCCCTCCACCTGAGCACATTGTACCAGACAGATGATTTTTTGGTTCATCCATCTCTTTTCCCCTCCCCCCAATTCTCCAGTGTCCATTATATCATTCTCTAAGTCTTTGCAGATCCTTAGTGTGGCTCTTACTTTGAAGAGCATTTGTTACTTGGTTTTCTGTTCCTGAGTTCACTTAGGATGATGTTTTCTAATTCCATCCAAGTTGCTGCAAAAAGACATTATTTTATTCTTTTAGATGGCTAAATAGTATTTCATGGTGTTTATATACCACATTTCCATTATTCACTGATTGGTTGATGGGCATTTAGGTTGATTCCACATCTTTGCAATTGTGAATTGTGCTATGATGAATATGTGAGTTCATGTGCCTTTTTTATATAACAATCTCTGTTCCTTTGGTAAGATACCTGCTAGTAGGATCACTGGATCAAATGATCCATCTACTTTTAATTCTTTGAGAAATTTCCATACTGATTTCCGTAGAGGAAATGATCATACTCCCACCGACAGTGTATAAGTATTCCCTTTTCTCCACATCTGTGCCAGCATCCATTGTGTTTTGATTTTTTTAAATTATGGCCATTCTGACTGGTATAAGACGTTATCTCACTGTGGTTTTGATTTGCATTTCCCTATTAGTGATGTTGAGTATTTTTTCACATGTTTGTTTGTCATTTGTGTATCTTCTTTTAAGAGATGTCTGTTTATGTTATTTGCCCACTTTTTACTGGGGTTATTTATGGTTTTTTTTTTTGATTTGTTTGAGTTTTTTGGTAGATTCTGAATATTAGTCCTTTGTTAGATGTATAGTTTGCAAATACCTTCTCCCATTCTGTAGGCTGCCTATTTGTTCTGTTGAGTATTTCTTTTGCTGTGTGGGAGTTTTTTAGTTTAAAGTCCCACTTGTTTATTTTTGTTGCATTTGCTTTTGGGATTTTAGCCATAAACACTTTGATGAGGCCGATATCCAGAAGAGTTTTTCTTAGGTATGCTTCTAGGATTTTAATGGTTTCAGGTCGGACACTAGGTTTTTAATTATCTTGAGCTAACTTTTGTATATGGGGAGAGAGAGTGGTCAAGTTTCATTTTTCTGCATGTAGCTATACAGTTTTCCCAGCATCATTTGTTGAATAGGATGTCCTTTCCTTAGTATATGTTTTTGTCTACTTTGTCAAAGATCAGTTGGTTGTAATTATTTGGGTTTATTTCTGAATTCTCTATTCTGTTCCACTGGTGCATGTGTCTGCTCTTGAACCAGTACCTTGCTGTTTTGGTTACTACAGCCTTGTAGTATAATTTGAAGTCAGGAAATGTGATGCCTCCAGAAAAGAAGACTTTGCTCTTTTTGCTTACGATTATTTGGGCTATTCTGGCTCTTTTTTGGTTCCATATGAATTTTAAGATTGTTTTTCTAATTCTGTGAAAAATGGTGGTGGTAGTTTGATAGGGATTGCAGTAAATCTGTGGATCACCTTGGGTAATATGGTCATTTTAACAATATTGATTCTTCTAATTTATGAGCATGGGATGTTTCTCCATTTGTGTCCTTTACAATTTTTTCATCAGAGTTTTGTAGTTCTCCTTGTAGAGATTTTTCACCTCCTTATTCAAATATATTCCTAGGTATCTTAGTTTTTTGACTGCTATTGTAAATGGTGGAATTAAATTCTTAATTTTATTGTCATCTTTGTCACTATTGGTGTATAGCAGTGCTACTGATTTTTGTGTGATGATTTTGTATCCTCAAACTTTACCAAATTTATTTATCAAGTTCATGCTCTTTTAAAGGAGTCTGTAGGATTCTCTAGGTATAAGATCATATCATTGGCATACAGCGATAGTTTGATATATTCTTTTTGTGTTTGGATACACTTTATTTCTGTTTCTTGTCTGATTGCTCTGGCTAGGATTTTCAGTACTATGTTGAATAGTAATGATGGAAGTGGGCATTTTTGCCTTGTTCCAGTTCTGAGGGGGAATGTGTTCAACTTTTCTCCATTTAGGATGACATAGGCTATGGGTTTGGAGTATATGGATTTTCTATTTTGGGAAATATTCCCTCTATGTCTATTTTGCTGAGGGTTCTTATTATGAAGGGATGCTGGATTTTATCAAATGCTTTTTCTGTGTCTATTGAAATGATCATATAGCTTTTGTTTTTAATTTTATGTATTGGATCATGTTTATTGACTTGCATATGTTGAACTATCCTTGCATGCTTGAGATAAAACCCACTTGGTTATGATGAATTTTTTTTTATATGCTGTTGAAATCAGTTTGCTAATATTTTATTGAGACTTTTCATGCTTGTGCTCATATGGGATATTGGTCTGTAGTTCCATTTTTTTGTTGTGTGTTTTTTCTGCTTTTGTCTCAGAGTTATACTGTTTTGTAGAATGAGTTAGGGAGGATTCTCTCCTCTTCAATCTTGTGGAATAGCCTCAATAAAATTGATACCAGTTCTTCTTTAAACATTTGGTAGAATTCAGCTGTAAGCCCATCAGATCCTGGATTTTTGTTGTTGTTGTTCAGAGACTTCTAATTACTGTTTCAGTCTTGCTACTTGTTATTGGTCTGTTCAGGGTTTCTGCTTCTTCCTGATATAATGTTGGGGGCATGTGTATTTCCAAGAATTCATCTATTTTCTCTAGATTGCCTTATTTGTTTGCATAGAGGTTTTATAATCATCTCAGATGATCTTTTGAATTTCCATTGTATCAGTTGTAATGTCTCCATTTTCATTTCTGAATAAGCTGATATGAATCTTCTCTTTTTGTTTCTTAACTAATCTTGTTAGTGGTCTTTCAATTTTGTTAATCTTTTCAAAGAATCAGCTGTTTGTGTCATTAATCCTTTTTATAGTTTTTTTCCTCAGTTTTATTTAGTTCTGCTCTGATTTTCATTGTTTCTTTTCTTCGGCTAGTTTTGTGTTGGTTTTGTATGTGCTTTTCTATTCCTTGAGGTGTGATGTTAGGTTGTCAATATGCAGTCTTTTAGTCTTATTAACGTAGGCCTTAAACACTATAAGTTTTCTTTGAACACAGTTTTGACTGTGTCCCAGAGCTTTTGAAAAATTGTTTCACTGTTGTCATTTGTTTCAAGGAATTTTTAAATTTCCATCTTGATTTCACTCTTGACCCAAGGATCATTCAGAAGCAGATTGTTTTACTTCCATGTTTTTGCTTGATTTTGTGAGTTTTTCTTGGTGTTAGTTTTTAGTTTTATTCCACTGTGGTTGGAGAAAGTGCTCAATATAGTTTTGATTATCTTGAATTTATAGAGACTTGATTTGTGGCCTACCATATGGTATATCTTGGAAGATATTCTTTGTGCTGATGAGAAAAATGTATATTCTGTAGTTTTAGGATGGAATATTCTGTAGATATCTGTAAGTGCCATTTTATCTAGGTTTGGTTTAACTTCAATGTTTCTTTGTTGACTTTCTGCATCAATGATCTGTCTATTGCTTTCAGGGTAATATAGAATTCTTCTATTTTATTGTATTGCTATCTATCTCTTTTTTGAGGTCGAGTAGAATTTGTGTCATAAATCTGGGGCTCTGGTGTTAGGCACAAATATGTTTTAAATTCTCAATGGATTGATCCCTTTATCATTATTTAATCACCATCTTTGTCTTTTTTTAGTGTTGTTAATTTAAAGAATGTTTTATCTGACATAAGGATGGCTACTCTGGCTCATTTTTGATTTCCACTTGCAGGGAATATTTTTCCCACCTCTTTACTCAAGTGTATAAGAATCTTTGTGTATTAATAGGAGGCAGCAGATATTTAGGTTGTGGTTTTTAATTTTTTAATTCATTCTTCCAGTATGTATTTTTTTAGTGGGGCACTGAGGCCATTACATTCAGAGTTAATAATGATATGTAGGTACTATTCCATTTATCATACTGGTTATTATCTGGTAGCTTTATTTATTTATTTATCTCTATTGTGTTGGTGTTCCATGAGCTTTATAGTTTCCAGCATTTTTCTATGATGTATTTTGACCTTTTATTTCAGTTTTTAGAACTCCTTTGAATATTTCTTGTAGAGACAAATTTGTGGTGACAAATTCTCTCAATGTTTTCTTGTCTGAGAAAGATTTAATTTCTCCTTCAATTATGAAACTTAGTTTTGGGGGATATAAAATCATTGACTGACTGTTAATTCTGTTTGAGATTAAAGATGGAACCCCAATCTGTTCTGGTTTATAGAGTTTCTTCTGTAAAGTCTGCTGTTAGTCTAATAGGTTTGCCTTTTTAAATTTTTTGATGATTTTGTTTCACTGCTCTTAAAATTCTTTCCTTCACATTAACTTTTGCATTACCAGATGATTATATACCTTCGTTTTGACCTTTTTGCAATAAATCTTCTGGGGGCTCTTTGGGCTTCTTGTATCTGGATGTTTACATCTCTGGCAAGACCAGAGACCTTTTCCTCCATTATTCTCTTAAACAGATTCCCAAACCTGTCGCTCTCTCTTCTTTCTCAGGAACACCTATGATACTTAGGTTTGGACTTTTTACATAATACCACATTTCTTGTAGAATTTGTTCTGTTCTCTTGATTCTTTTTTCCTTATTGTTGTCTGATTGGGTTAATTCAAAAACCTTGTCTTCATGATCTGAGATCCTTACTTCTGTTTGTTCTATTCTACTGTTAAAACTTTCCATCGCATTTTGACCTTCCCTAAATGATTCTTTAATTTACAGACTTTCAGCTTTTTTATTTTAAAGTGCATATCTCATTGGAGAATTTTTCATTCATGACCTGAATCATTAAAAAAAATTTATGTTGGTTTTCAATTTTCTCTTGAAACTCACTGATCAGTTTTATAATCAACTTTTTGAATTCTATGTCTATAATTTCAAATATTTCATTTTGGTTAGGGTTCATCATTGAAGAGTTAATGTGGTCTTTTGGGGGGTGTTGGATAACTCTATTTTTTCATATTATCAGAATTATTTTTCTGATTCCTTCTCATTCTTATTAGATGATGGCAGGGGACTGATGTAAGCACTGTAGGGTTCCCTAGGTTATAAACGGCCTTGGTGTGGTGAATTTCCCAATTTCCAGCTGTGGCAGTCCTGCTGGGTATCTGCACTGGCTTATGGTATCCTGAGTGGCCAGAGTGGCTTGGAAAGTGATGTTACCAGGGATCTGGGGGTCAGGCCTTCCTCAAAGCTGAAGTATTTATATCTTTTTTAAAAAAACTTTTTTATTTTAAAGATATGGGGTACAATTCAGGATTAGGTATACAAATGTTCATTCTGCAGGTACCCTTGTTGATGAGGTGTGCCCACCTACCCCCAGACTCCCACTACTGCCAATACCACTTCCCTGACCCCTGCCAACAGTTTGCTGCTACTGCCAATCTTTTTCTTATAGTATTTTGATAATTGTTCAAGTTCCACTTATGAGTGAGAACATGTGATACTCAGTCTTTTGTTTCTGTGAAAGATCACTCAGTATGATAGATTCTAAGTTCACTCAGGTTGCTGTGAAGTTCATGATTTTGTTCTTCTTTATGGCTGATTAATATTCCATCATATATATGTACCACATTTTTTTTGAGTTGAAGTCTCATTCTGTCACCCAGACTGGAGTGCAGTGGCATGCTCCCAGCCACCACGGCCTCGACCTGCTGGACTCCAGCAATCCTTCCACTCAGCCTTCCAAGTAGCTGGAACTACAGGCATGTGCACCATGCCCAGCTAGTTTTTTGATTTATTGTAGAGATGAAGTCTCACCAAGTTGCCCAGGTGGGTCTCGAACCCACAGGTTCAGGCAATCCACTCACCTCGGCCTCCCAAAGCACGGGATTACAGGCTGAGCCACCAAGTCCAGCACTGTACCATATTTTTTTAACCCTATTTTTTTAACATTTTGGTGGGTAGCACAGTTGGTTCCATGTTCTTGCTACTGTGAGCAATGCTGTGATAAACATACGTGTGCAGGTATCTCTTTTATAGAGTGATTTGAGTTCTCCTGGGTATATTCCCAGTAGGGGGATTGCGGGGACGTATGGAAGGTCAATTTTTAGATCTTTTAGGAATCGCCACACTGTTTTCCACAGAGACTGTGTAGAAGTGTAGAAGTGTTCCCTTTCGCCACATCCTCTCCAGCATCTGTTGTTTTTTGAGTTACTGATGACAGTCATCCTGACTGGAGTTAGGTGGTACCTCAGTGTAGTTTTAATTTGAATTTCTTTGATGACTAGTGAGGCTGAGCATATTTTCATATATCTGTTGGCTGCTCCTATGTCTTCTTTTGAGAAGTATTCATATCTTTTGCCCACTTATTAATGGGGCTGTTTGTTTCTTTTCAGCCCACATTTGAGTTCCTTGTAGGTCCTATATGTTAGGCCTTTGTCAGGCATCAGTTGGCAGTTATTTTTTCCCAGTCTTTGAGCTGTCTCCCTGCTCTCTTGATGGTTTCTTTGGCTTTGCAGAAGCTTGTCAGTTTGATGAGGTCCCACTTGTGTATCTTACCTCTTATGGCATGGGTACTTGGGGTTTTGATCAGGAATTGGTTGCCAGTTTCAATTTCCATGAGGGTGTCTACTGCATTTTCTGGGGTTCTTATAGTTTGAGATTTTACATTTAGGTCTTTGATCCATTTAGAGTTGATTTTTATGTATGGTGATATGTAGGGATCTTGTTTTAATCTTCTGCATGTTATAAGCCAGTTTTCCCAACACCATTTACTGACTAGGTTCTCCTCTCTCTAGTTGTTGGTGGTGCAGGTTTTGTCAAAGATGAGTTGAGAAATTGAGGCTTTGCTTCTGGAATCTCTATCCTGTTTCATTGGTCTATATGCCTGTTCTTGTACCAATACCAGATTGTCTTTATTTTTGTAGCTTTATAATAGAGTTTAAAGTCTGGGAGTGTTTTGTTTTCTTTCCTGAGGATTGATTTGGCGATTCATGGTCATTTAGTTTTCCACATGAATTCCTATATTTTCCTTTCCAGTTCTGAGAAGAATGCTACTGGTAATTTAATGGATATTGCATTAAATCTGTAGATTGCCTTGGGTAGGGTGGACATCTTAACAATGTTGACTCTTCCAAACCATGAGCATGGAGCATTTTTTTCACTTGTTTGTGTCATATTTGATTTCTTTTAGCAGTGTTTTATAGTTCTCATTGTAAAGGTCTTTCACATCTCTGGTTAGGAAGAAGCCAAGGTATCTGATTTTTTTGTGTGTAGCTATTGTGATGGGATTGTGTTTTTTAATTTGGGTTTCTGTTTGTTTATTGTTGGTATATAGAAATGTGACTGTCTTTTGCACCTTGATTTTATAGCCTGAGACTATGTCACAGTCCTTTATCAGTGCAGGAAGGTTTTTGACAGATTCTCTGGGGTTTTTGAGGTATAGAATCATGTCGTCTGCAAACAGGGATAGCTTGACTCCCTCTTTTCCTATTTGGATACCCCTAATCTCCTTCTCTTATTGGATTTCTCTAGCTAGATTGGATTACAAAACTATGTTGAAATAGAGAAGTGAGAGTGGGCATTCTTGTCTTGTTCTGGTTTTCAGGGTAAATGGTTCCAGCTTCTGTCTGTTTAGCAGTATGCTGGATGTGAGTTTCTTGTAGATGGCTCTTACTATTTTGAGATATGTTCCATCTATGCCTAGATGTTCGAGGGTTTTTAAACAAGAAGGGGCGCTGGATTTTGTCAAAAGCTTTTTCTGCATCTAATTATATAATCATGTGGTTTTTGTTTTTATATCTGTTGATGTATTTAATTATGTTTATGGTCTTATGAATGAACCAGCCCAGCATCCCAGGGATGAAGCCTACATGACGGTGGTGGATGATTTTTGAGATGTGTTGTTGAATTCAATTTGTAAGGATCTTGTTCAGAATTTTAGCATCTATATTCATGAAGGATATTGGCCTACAGTTCATCTCTTGAAGGTTTTGTTCTGTCTTTTTAAGCTTCTTTTCTATGTTTTTGACAGTTTGGGTTAGTTCCATATTTTGGTCCTCAAACTCTGAGATTCTTTCTTCTGCTTAGCTAATTCTGCTTTCTATACTTATGAGTTTGTCATTTATTTCATTCACTGTATTCTTTACTGCTGCTATCTCATCTATTTATTTTCTTTATTAATGTCTTGATATCTGGGTTTGTGGTTTGAGACCAGTCATTCTGGGCGTTCTTCATAGTTTGTGTTCTGTAGTCTGTTTTGTCAGTGTCTGCCCTCCCAGGGGTCTGTGTGAGACCCATATTCCTCTTTTGGTTTTTCTTTATTTATGTAGATTCCCCCCCTTTCTTAACCTCTTCTTTAATTCTATTGTTGAGGGATGGTGGAGGGGGGTAACTTTTACTTCTGTTTGTTCAATCTCCTCTTCTTCCTCATGTGGATCCTCTGGCTTTGTTCAATTATGAATCTGGACTGTGGGTTGGGGGGCTGTACTTTTGCAGTTTTGAGATGTAATTGAGGTGGTAGCTGTGATTCAGAATCTATCTGCAGATTCCAGTATCTGCTGACAGGTGTGTGGGACCCCCAGTACCCACTTCCCACTGCCTTACAATCTTCCATGCAGTGGGGGTATAAATTTGCTCCTTGAAAGCAAAATGAGGTAAGGAAAAGGAAAAAAAAGGAATGGGGGTGTGTGTGAGAAGATGGAGAGAGAGAAGCGTAAGAAGGAAAACAGACAGATGTACCAACTAACAAATGAAAAGAGACACAAAGACAGAAAAGATTTTAAAAAACTAAAACAGTTATATAACACACAATTATACAAACACACAGACCAACAAAAACACCCCTGTTGATGTACTCTCCCTCAAAAATATCCATACACAAAGAAGTCTAAAAAACAGCAATAGAATAACAGAAACAAAGCAAGTATGAGAAAGTAATTGAAAACAGAGAGAAAAAAAAACAAAAATGAACAAGAATGAGCAAAACAAACAAACAAACAAAACAAAACTGCTCTGAGGTCTTTCCTTTAAGTCCAACTTCCTTTCAGCTCTGATCTCCAGACCCTCCCCTCTGCTCTCAGGGTAGGCTGATAGTGTTGCTCTCAGTATGGGTCAGATGCCCCAGGCCTACTGCGGGAGAAGGGTGAATCAGAACTGGACTCACTAGGTTTGCTGCCTGTCAAGTCTGCCACTCAGATCTGATGTGTCTGTGTCAGATCCAGCATGGGGGAGGGGCTTCTGTCTCTAAGTTTGATGAGATTACCTCTAGGTCCCAAGTTGGAGGCTGGGTGGAGCTGGGGCAATGCAGGTCTCTGTCTGGTCACTGGACAGATAAAATGGCTGTGGTTGACTTTTCCTTACTGGTGGTGGAACCCTTCTCTCCAGCTCTCCACTATCTTCGCTCTCCACCAATTAGATCCAGGGATTCCAGCTGCTTTGCTGCCACAGGTGATGGTGTGGACCAGGCGCCAGGTGATGAGAATCAGCAGAATTTGGCAAGCTTTTCTCAGGAGAGTTCCAAGAACAGCAGAGGATCCTGCATACTGGTGGCTCCAATCTCAGGGTGCTGGGGGGTTGCAGTCACCTCCAAAGGAGAGCCCCGGGTGCATGAACCCGAGTCTCCTCTCAGACAGACTTTCACTCAACCACTGGCACTTGCCTACTCATGCAGAGAGTCTTTATGAACACTTGCTTTTGCAGAGACTCTCACAGTCAGACCTGTCCTGTCTCCATCTTGCTGGAAATCCTGAAGTATTTATCTGATGTGGTAAGCTGTGCTATTGACCTTCAGCCAGGAGGTGGCACTTGTGGGAAAAAGCCACCTATGATGGTGGCTGTGGGATTTCTACTTGGAGAGCGTTGCTCCATGGAAGTGCCCAGCCAACCTTGTGGAGGGTGGTGCTCTGAGGATTGCCCAAGTTCTCTGTCTGTTTTGAGTCTCTGAGGGGTGTGTGTGGGGGGGAAATGAACTCAAGCACAAGTGTGCACTCTTGGCTATCCCAATAGTAATTAGAAGGCAGTCCCAGACTACTGAGGTAACACTGTCGAGCAGAACAGACACAGAAGATTTTACCCAAGGAGTAAGAGGTTAACTATTGCAATGAGTCCCACCTGGCTCCCACCTTAGCTTCAGGCAGTTTGCCTTCTGAATGTCAAAGTTCAGCTGGCCTTAGGGCCTCAGATGTTCTTGGGGAAGCCTGCCCCTACCAAGAACTGTTTGCCACTGAGAAGTTTGCCTTTGGGGACCATCTCCTCTCAGGCCAGCTAGAAAGCAGCCACACTACCCACAAGGATTGAGTTCCTGGGATATGGTGGATGAGCTGTTCAGGGCTTTCTTTCTTTTCCTGCACCATTCCATGTGGGCTTTGGCAGAGCATGACTGTAGTTAAAGCATTTTCCCATGAGAGACTGGAGTCCTGCAAGGTTCAGGGTGCCCTCTAAGTCTGCAGCAGGAGCATAGAACTCCTGGATTTTCTTCATTCACCTTCTCCACTGTGTCTAGAGGCTGCCATTGGCCTCTGGTAGTCCAAGTGAGATTATGGCTGAAGTCCAGGTCAATGGATTTTTCTCTTCTTTGCACTATGTGGTTATTATCACTTTTTTGAAGAGTCATGGGGCATACTGCTGGTCCTGTTTCTCTCTGGGTGCTGAGGAAACTCTATCTTGGTTTTCTCCATAGGAGAAACACACTCTAGCTGCATCACATTGGCTATCTTAATCCCCAGTTATCCTGGAGAAGATTAAAACCTATAAAACGTTAGCCAAAATACTTGCTGACAGATGAAGATGGCAGTTATAATGGAAAGACAGGGAGATAAGAGTGAGCCATAGAGGAAGAGGAAGGGAGATATTAGAATTATTTTTTTCCTCCACTATTAAAACCACCCAGAAAAACAGGAAAAAAGCCTGGGATTCAGTTCATTGGCATGATTCTCTCTTACTCAAGAAATTCAATGGGTCAGCGTGGATAAGCAGAGAAATTGCTGGAGTGGAATTTTTCTAAGACACTGAACTTCTGTGTATTGTGTGTGAGAGAACCAAATATTTTCATGTGACCCTGATTGGAAAGTATATGGAGGGAAGGTGAGTTCAATGTCAGCAGACATGCCATGTTGATCAGATTTATGAAGGATGAATGAGCCTTCAGCGGAGCTGAGGGCTGACAACACAGACTGTGGGACTGGATGGAAAGTGTGGAGACATTTAGAGGGGTGTGTAGTACCTTGGAAAGCTGAGAGGAAGCTGGGAAAGAGATGAGGCAGAGTAGCTGAAATGAGGCTCCTAGGCAGAAAAAGACCAGCTCTTTACCAGCTGCTTTCTTTCACTGTGCAACCCTGTGGATGAATAGCAACTGGGAAGACAAGCGGCATTGCTGAAGAGAAAGGGGACATAGAAGACACTGCATGAATATGAAGACTTTTTTCCTAACCCCCTCAAGCTTCCTTTACTCAGGTATAATCTTAATGAAAAACCTAGGCTGGGGTTAGGAATCTTACAGACTCGTTTTTGTTTTGTTCTGTTTATACATAAAGGGAGTATACTTTATTTAATGAAAGTCCTTAAAATACTGCATCATAATGTTAGTGGAGTGAACCAAATGTTAACTTTTTCCTGGTACTAAAGGGCTTTAATAAGAAGATCCAGGCAGTTGTAACCCAACTAATGATGTACATCTTCTTTGTACATTTGGGTTTTAGTGTGAATAAATTTGTGACCTTTCTTCATAGATACCCTTCCTCCTCTAGGGCAAAAACATCTTCCATATCACTTTCCTAAGAAGTGGAAGTATTGATTCCCTGCTTTATGGGAGGGATGCTGCAAGAGTGGAAGATGGATCTATACTCTACACTTAGAATCTGTGTGTTAACTGAGATAAGCTTTATTCTGTGCATTGTGATGGGTTAAACCAAAGGGAAGACAAAAAAAGAGAAAGAAAGAAAAGAAAAGAAAAAAAAGAAAAGAAAGAAAGAAAGAAAGAAAACTGGAGACCTTTTTTGCTCACTGCACAGGTATCAGCAGTCTATAGCTGTGGGTCAAATCTGTCTTGCTACCGACTGTGTTATTGGAGCACAACTATGTGCATTCAGTTATATATTGTCTATGGCTACTTTGTCTCAGCTACATATGGTAGTTGCAACAGAGACTATATGTCTCACAAAGCCTAAAATATTTAGTATCTGATTCTTTACAGAAAAAGAAAAAGCTTACTGATCCCTACCATAGAAAATACAAAATAAATACATGCTAGTGAAACACATTTTATACAGAAAGAACTAAAGGAATACAGAATAGGAGGGGGATCATCATGGAAGAGTGCTCACCAAAAATAGTTTTCTAGAAGAGCAGGATATATCTGACTGTGCTTGCAAGAGAAAGCAGGATGACATACCAAGCAATAGGAGTTGGGAATGAAAAATGTCCCAAAGTCAAATTCCTAAGATGTCATCATGATTTAGCTACTTTATAGTTGAGTGTCTTGGGTATAAAGTGACTGGGTAGTATTGAATAGTAGTTAACAATGAGATTGAAAAATGTGGCTAACAGTCATTATTCATGGTTGCAGAGACAGGAGTCTACGAAAGCTGTTATCAGTCACAGAACGTTCTTAACCACTCCCCATTTGGCCATCTGTAGATGAACATGATGAGCTTGGACCAGATGTGAAGATGATGAAGCCACAAGATGGAATAAACCTGTGATCCTAAATCACTGGTTAGAAGAGAGTCTCCTGTTGGCAAAGAACATTTATTTTGGACTTTTTGTGAGAAAAACTAATTTTTACTGTCTTTGAACCAATATATATTTTTAGGCTTGCTTGTTATATTAATCGATACTACTCTAGCTAATACCTGAAATTGATATTGGGAGTGAAATATTGCACACACACACACGCACACACACACACACACACACACACACACAAATAAAACAAAACTAAGATATATCTTAGCAGCAAGGATGGTTAGGAAACTTAAATCAAACCTGGAAAATGAAGCTCCAGGTTAATGCAGCTTCAAAACTTTTGGAAATCTAATTTTTGCCTTAACTTGGAAGTCAGATCTTATCAAACCTACTAAGCCTGTAGGTTGGATGATGAAAAACAGCCAGCATGATTGTATATATTGAGTACTAATTTTCAAAATGAGTATTGTATTGTAAGAACTAAGTAAATTAAGGGAAAGTTGACAGATCTCCAGCATAAATAAAGGGAATAAAACTTGTCTGTTTAGTTGAGGTATTGAAAAATTGAAAAAGTCAACTGCTTGTAGCTGCTGGGTTCCTACCTAATTCCAATACTTATCATGTGTCAGGCACTAAGTGGTGGATGACTGTTGGGATTCTAATCCTTGGCTATACCACTCTTTACTTGTGTGAAATTAGGAGTGTTATTTAACTTTTTTAATGAACGAGGCCATGAGGTAGAATGGGTGCCATGGAGGTTAAGGCAGTCTTCAGGAAATTGATTGTGAGGAAGCAGAAACTATCAATGAGTAGGAACTAGGAGGCAGAGAGAAAATCTGCAGCATATATGATGAAGAACTCATTGTATAGAAACTGAAGAATGGAGCAGATGGTCTTGTGGGGAACAGCCAAACCCCTTCAGTGTCAAGGAGAGCTCTGTGAACTTCCTACAAAGGTCTTGAGAAATACTGTTATTCTAGAACTTATTTGTATATGAGGCTTTACCCTAGTACAATCTCTTTTCTTATATCCTATGAGATTTACTATCCCCCATTCACCTCTTACTTGAGATAAACTGAGTGACCCTAAATAAAACACTTGTGATTAAACAAGTATTTAACTCCTATGTACATATATTGGAATGGAGAATTCAGCTCTGGTAATAGAATATGTCAGCCTACTCTTCACAGATAGTTTTGTAAAACTTAGGTGCTTTAGATATTAAGTTGTAAGATTCTTCTTTTACTCTTCCTGAATTTTAAACTATTATTTGACTTTAAATTTGTGATTAAGTTTTAACAAAAAGATAAATAGTAAAGGTAAAAATAAAAACAGTAAAAATTAAAATTAAATTTCAGTAGTCATATGGGGAATTTTCATTTTTTTGAATGAAGGACATGTCAAAGTTTCCCAAAAAGGAAAAGTCTCCTTGCTCCACAAATAATTAATCTTATAATTCTATTAAATACATCATTTTAAGTGCAACATTTTTCCCCTAAAATTTGACTCCTCTAGTTCATTTAGGGGTAGCGTATGGTGTGAGAAGGTAGAGAAGGACAATAGGACAATGAGAGCTTGTAAAAAAAATTTACGTTGGAAAAAAGTTGTTGGTGTCATGCCAGCTCCCAGCACCAGCATAGGTGTCATTGCCAGCACCAGCGTAGGTGTCATTGCATCAGAAGAATGGTAGCCTAGAGTCTCATGTGCGGTAACTTTTTCTGTCATCTCCCCTGTGCCCTAGCAAAATTGACTTTTTGTGAGTTCAGATACTTCAGCTGCAGCTTATGTATATATATATGTGCTTAATTATATATTATATATATATAAGCACATTATATATATATGTGCTTAATTATATATTATATATATAAGCACATTATATATATAATTATATATATAAGCACATATATATATAATTTTATATATATATATAAGCACATTATATATATATGTGCTTAATTATATATAAGCACATTATAGCTTAATGTGCTAGCTGAATCACCCAGGACCTGAATGGAGGAACATTTATTACCTATCCGCTCAGTTCCAGAGACTTTTACATATACCCCTCAGTTAATATACACTGTGGCAGTCACTGTCATCTCTATTTTATAGATGAGGTTAATAACGCTTAGACAGATTCAGTGACTTGCCCAAGATCACCAGCTTTTTGAGTAACTCGATTTTTTTTGATCCAGAGACTCATTTTTCTCTCACTTCTATCATGTTACCTCTTGAGTGAGTTCTTTAGAAGGCAGAGACACTATTTGAAAAGTTATAGGGGATGATTCTTTCTATGGTCTCATGTTGTGCAGAATATAGGAACTGTTATTCCACTATGGCCAGAGTGCATCTTATCTAAAACACATAGACCCTACAATTGTACCTAAAAATTTTAGGATTGAAGGAAAGTTCAGCTCAGAAGTGGAAAGAGGGAGAAGAGTGTACATTCTTTTTGTTCTGCTTTTCTGTGCATTTTGACTTTTTTTCCCCATCCATCTCCTTGCTTCTTTGCGTGCTTTGCCCAGTAGAATCCCCTATCATCTTTGACTGGAATATACCCCATCATAGTAAGGGCCACAGCAAGCCCATCATGCTCAGTCTGGATTGAAACTAAGGTGTTGATGACAAGATTCATGTTGGAAACCAGCCACCAGAGCTTTCATTCACCATGTATCATCAAATCTACGTTGGCCTAGGCTTCTTATTAATTTAGCCATACCAGTTTCTCTTTGCCCTCCCTTCAGTCCAATAGCTTGCAAAAATTAAAGCATTTATCTGTTTTAAACTTTTCTTTTCACAATCATGGAGAGAAGACAAGAAAAGAAAAGGGATTTAAAAATCCGGAATAACTGAGGGACACGCTGGACCACCTGTGAGCATTCTAACTTGAACTCTTCCAGTAGAACTCTTCTCCCTTGCTCTGTAAAATGAAGTCGCTGAATAGATTATTTCTTGGACCCTTAGCTGATTGTATAATTCTATGATTATAAGCTGGTGAGAGACCACAGCTGTCTCAGTCATGAACCAATTTATCATAACGTGGAGTAGCACGACCAAATACATCATGGCCTACATTCTTTGGATAATTCATTCATTCACCAGTTGCTTCTTGAGTACCAGTTGTGTGCTAGGTACTGTTCTAGGCACTTGAACTATGACAGAAGGCAAAACATCTGACATGTCTTACCTCGTTGAGCTTTTTTCGTTTTTTTTTTTGAGTTGGAGTCTCACTCTGTTGCCCAGCCTGGAGTGCAGTGGCCGCTCCCGGCCACCGCAGCCTCGACCTGCCGGGCTTCGGCAATCCTTCCGCCTCAGCCTTCCAAGTAGCTGGAACTACAGGTGCGTGCTACCACGCCAGGCTGATTTTTTATTTATTGTAGAGATGAGGTCTCACAAGTTGCCCAGGCAGGTCTCGAACCTGCGGGTTCAGGCAATCCACTCACCTCAGCCTCCCAAGGCACGGGATTACAGGCTAAGCCACCGAGCCTGGCTGTTGAGCTTTTTTCTACCGGGGGAAAGAGTAATAGAGATGTAGACACATATAGAGAATAGTTTATAAAAGCAATGACTAATCTGAAAACTATAACACTAGTAATGTGATAGAAATGGGAAACAGATAAAATGACAAAGGAGTATAAAGTGACAAGGAGGGGACAGAAATCTCACTCAAATCCAAGGAATAAGATTTGACCTGAGACATAAATGACATGAAGAGATCTTTCTCTCTCTGGCTGGCACCATCTCATGCTTCGATTGTGATGACATCTTTACTGCTGGCCTTCCTCCAGTCTTCCCCATCTCTAGTCTACATCCCTCGCTGCTGTCAGATCAACCTCTGAAATTCCATGTGACCATGTCACAGCCTGACTTCAACCTTGTACCTGGGGTATAATTCTCCCATACCTGGGTATAATGTGAAAGCCTTATGGCAGAATTTAAAGGAAACTTTATGATCTGTCCTCTAGGTATTTTTTCAGCCTAATTCTTAAACAGTAGAGAAAAAGCAGACATTCAGCCAATCTTTGGCCGTGTCCTATATTCCAGCTTGGTTGTGCTGTTACCTCTGCTTCAGCTGCACTGCTGTACTTGGCTCTTGATGCACTTCTAACTGCTTCCGATCTTTTGAAATTCCGGGTCAGGTAGCCCCCTCCTTCATAAATTTTTCTCTAATCACCTCTTCCCCCATCATCACCTGACATTTTAGGTAGAAATAATTGCTCTGTCAAGTTTCCATCGCCTAATTGCGCATACTTCTGTTCTGCTACTATATGATATCGTGATGATTTGTTTGTGTGTGTATCTTTCTCATTAGATTGTGAACTCTCCAGGAGGTGGGACTTTGAATGTCAATATTCCTAGTGCTCTGTCCATTTCCTTATGTATAGTAGGAGTACAAATAACATTTGTTTAATGCTTTAAGACATATTCTTCATCCTATGTGCAATTAATTGTGGCCTAATTGTGCCATGTTTCAGATTGGGTAATATTTTCAGGAAGGATATGAGACATGATCTTGGAATCTTATAATATAGGTGCAGAACTATGAAAGAAGAGGTGAGGTAGAAAGTACAGAAATTTGAAGAGGTGGGAAAAAAATTAAAAGTAACCCCCTGGAGAAATATGACCTTGTTTTGAGTTCTTTTAACTTCCTCAAATACTTTTTAAAGTAAGAAATAAAATTATCTTTTTTGTTTTTATTTTAAATTATATAATTAATGTATGAATACATTCTAATTGTACAATTCAAGCACTATACAAAACAAGCTAACATCCTTCTTGGCCTCTGTGGTAGGCTGAATATTGGCTTCCCTAAAGATGTCCACATCCTAATCCTTGGATCCTGTGGATATATTATCTCACATGGTAAAAGAAAGTTGTTTAAAGATCCTGAGATGGGAAGATAATCTTGGATTATCCAGGTGGGCCCATGGTAATGACAAAGGTCCTCAAAACAAGACATATGAGCAGATAACAGACACATGAAAAAGTGCTCAGCCTCACTAATCATCAGAGAAATGCAAATCAAAACCGCATTGAGATATGACCTAACCCCGATAAGAATGGCCATCATTAATAAAACAAACAACAGATGCTGGCAAGGACATGGAGATAAGGAAACGCTTTTACACTGCTGGTGGGAATGCAAACTAGTTCGACCTTTATGGAAAACAGTGTGGCGATTTCTAAAAGAACTAGACATTGACCTTCCATATGGTCCAGCAATCCTCTACTGGGAATATACCCAAAGGAACTCAAATCATTCTACAAAAAAGATACCTGCACACACGTGTTTATTGCAGCACTATCCACAATAGCAAAAACATGGAACCAACCATGCTGCCTATTGAAACTGGACTGGATTAAAAATGCATGGTACATGTACACAATGGAATATTATGCAGCCATAAAGAAGGACAAACACATGGATTTCGCAGCAACTTAGATGGATTTAGAGTCTATCGTACTTAGTGATCTATCACAGAAATACAAAACTGAGTGCCACATGTTCTCACTCATAAACGGACCCTGAACACTTACCATAATACTATAAGAAAGGGATTGGCAGTAGTGGGATACTGCTGCGGTGGGATTGGGGAGCACACTATCAACAAGGGTACTTGATCTCAAACCAAGCAAAGTGGGGACCAAAGGGAGACCAAAACTTTACCTGTATGATGTCTATGTGTGTACCTAATGCTGAATTGCACCCCACATATTTAAAATAATAATTTAAAAAATCAGAACGAACAAACAAACAAAAACAAAGGTCCTTGTGAGAGGAGACAGGAGAATCAGAGTAAATAGTAGTAGATGTGATGGTGGAATTAGGAGATTGGAGTGAAGCAAGGAAGGGGCCACAAGCCAAAGAGTACAGGTGGCATCTAGAAGCTGAAAAAGGCTAGGAAATAGAATGGATTCTCCTTTAAAACCCTCCCAAGGAACCACATTTACCAACATCTTGACTTTAGCTCCATGAGGCTGATTTCAGGGTTCTATCCTTTAGAACTGTGAAATATTCATTCACTTTGCTTTAAAGCCACTATGTTTGTGGCAAATCGATACAGTGGTGATAGGAAACTAGCACAGCCTCTTAATTTTACTACCTTCACAGAGTAACAAATGTCATCAATGTATTATATATCCTTCCAGACACTTAAAAAATATATTCACCTATATATAACTGTACATGTGTAAATATTTAGTTTTGAGTGCTTTTTAGAAATTGTACTTCATATATTATCCTGTAATTTACTTTTTTCAGTTATCACTGCTTCAAAATATATGTATCTATCTAATCTATCTATAGATATACTTTATTACTTTCAACTGCTTTCTGATTTTTCTATTCTATTAATGTTTCATAATTTATGTTACAGTTCAGTGATTATTTTACATATTAAAATGTTGAAATTTACCTTTCTGTTTGGAAAGCATAGCCAAGTTTGTGCTTCAGGTTATTAAATAAAAACTCAATTTAACTGTACATGATCATCACTGGAAATACTGTATTTCTCTAGAATGAATTGTTATAGCTAAATGTGCCTTAGAGAAAGAAATATTAACAAATCCTGCTATATACAAGGTTCTCATTTGTGATTTCTTTGATCTTGAAGTTTTGCAAACAATTGTGTGTTTTATTCTCAGATAGATTATACCTTTAACAGATTTTTTAAATTATGATAAAAATTTCTCATGTAAAGAAGGTTTTTTTTGAATACAGGATTCTCAGGCAGGTTACAACACATAATGAAATGTCATAGCCTGGTGAGATATGCAAAGCAGATTTTAAAAATCCGTCAATACTGCATAGTGTCTTTAATACTGAGGATGGCAAATCCGTGAAAAAAGAAATCCATTTGCTGCTATTCTACTTAAATGACTGGAAGTATGTAGTTATCAGAGCTCCAATAAATGTTCCCTATAGGTCACGTTCTTAAAAAAAAACAAAACTACAGTTTTATCGAATCTCTTTGGAGACCAAATGCACTTTGCTACCCAAACCCTGCTCAATGCACTTGCTTGTCAATCAATGAAAAAGATTTGCCTACCACCTTGGTGTTAAATATAAATGTAGTCTGATGGTTTAATGGATTAAAACTGTGCTATTTAGTTTGAAATGGAATTTCCCACATCCTAGCTTAGGTATTTAGGATTCTGTGAGTTTGCTTTTCAATTCAGCCTGGTTTATAGGCATAATAAAGAACAGGCAAGTTATGAGTTTAGAATGCAAGTGTGTCAAATTGAGGAGACAGGCATCCTTTTGGTAGAAGGTGGGGGGGGGGAATCACTCCATTAACTCCAACTTGTTAAAATTTACCAAGTCTCTGTAGTTCATTAGCCTTTTTTTCCCTCTTCACACCGAAAATGTAGATAAAAGGTAAGCAGCAACAAGGAGAGACATTATATGCAGAGGTGAACACCGGTATGACAGAGGCTTCTTTTAATAACAAACAGTGTTAGCTCTCTAGGAGGTAGACAGTATGAAGTGCAACAAAAACTGTAATTATGCTCTCAGCAGGGAACCTATATTTAGAGTGACAGTAAGAAGGTCTCTAAAAACCTGTTAGGGTAAGGTTGCTAGTCTTAATTATATGTATTAGGAGTTTGTATCTTCACTTTTTTCCTTTTAAAATTCAAAGCAGAGACCTAATTATAACGTGGACCCTAGTAAATTGGGCCATATTTAAACAATGAACTTTTGGCAATCTCTTCATGCGCCATGATGTGTCTAACTGGTACAGCTGTTATGGAAGCCAAACTGGCTCCCCCAAATAATTTGTTTTTGCTGCCTCCATGACAGAGGAAAACAAACAAAAGCTAAACAAGGGAAATAATAAGATTATGCTTTTTTCCCCCAGTCAGTGACACCCAAGCCTTCCAGAGGAGGAGATCATTCCTTCAATAGATTCTTACATACGAGTTAGAGGTTGCTCATATGTTGTTACACGTATTTTAGCTAGAGATAGTCAGATGAATCTTTTTGGTTTTATTTTTGCCTCTGTTTTGGTCCTAGATGTAATAATAGCTTACAACTGTTTCTAGTTGACTTTAATGGGAGTATATGAGGCTCAAAATTTTAGGTTTTGCCTGGAGTACAGCAAAAGGTTTTTTTTTTTTTTTTTTTTGAGTTGGAGTCTCACTCAGTCACCCAAACTGGAGTGCAGTGGCCGCTCCCGGCCACCGCAGCCTCACTTGCTGGGCTCTGGCGATCCTTCCACCTCAGCCTTCCGAGTGGCTGGAATTACAGGCATACGCTACCATGCCTGGCTGATTTTTTGATTTATTGTAGAGATGAGGTCTCGCTGCCCAGGCGGGTCTCGAACCTGCGGGATCAGGCAATACATTCATCTCAGCCTCCCAAAGGCACGGGATTACAGGCTGAGCCACCGAGCCCGGCTTAGCAAAATGTTTTATAGCTGAACAACTGGTACATTCCATACCAGTCTCTTATGCTTTTTCACCTTATTTTCTGAACTTCAAGAAGAAAGAACTTAAATGTTCACTTATCCTTAAGATGACACTTTATAATTTTGCTAAGCATGCAATAAATATGTTTATTGCTAATTTCTTATTGCACATATATAGATCAAAAAACCTGAGCTTTACAACATTTTAAGATGAACTGAACAAAATTGATTTGTTGAGTGTAATGGGCTAAAGTTATGCTGATATGATTAAACTACTAAATCAAGCTGTGTAAAAGTGAATTTAATTTATTTTGATACTATTCTTCTCTATCTTTCTATTCCTAAAATTCCTCGTGAGTTCCATGCCTCGAGTGAATTTAAGGTGGTCAGCACAAAAGTATGATGACTAATATGTTTGCTTCTTTTGGGAATTTATATCTTACTAAATTGAATTTCTATTATCTGCTTTCAAATAATCATCAAAGTAAAATAAGAGTGGTTCTGAAAGGATTTAAATAAATGCTGAAACTTTGGAAACTATTTGCATATTTATTGGTACCCCCATTGAAGTCTTATCTTGGGCAACCCAACTTTCAATTTTACTAAAATACTAATTTAGTCTTCATTATTGTTGGCCTGAGGAAAGCAATCACTGGCTCTAAAGTTAATAGTTTTATAGTAGAGTCTCATGAATTTTTACAGTGATAGGGATCTATGGCCTGAATAATGGCATTTTTCTAATTAAGCAGCAATTGAATAAACAATAAAAATCAGCAATGAGCTATTCACTTATTTTTATGTATTTAGTTAAACTTTGATTATACGTCATAGAGTATGTGTTATTATTCTGTTTAATAATTTATAAAAGTAACGAGTAACATGAATCATTTGTATAGTTTTCTACGTTTTGTCAGAATAAATTGATTAAAAAATGAAACAAGGTTTATAGAAGCAGCAAGAACCATCACTCAATACTAAGAATAAGCATTAGGTAGTAAGTGATAATCTTGCATATAATCCATCCCTAATGTGTGATCAGTTCAAGAATAACTTGGTATTATTACTAAAAGATTACCAGTTACCATAACTATAGAAATGGTGGCAAAAATATAAGAGAACAGGGTCCCATTAAATTAACCACAACTTAAAAATATATAGCTCAAAAGAATTAGGTTCTTTGGGCATATATAGCCACACAAAGTAGTAATTATCTTTAATGTTCCAAAATTGAGCCATGTAATGTTGAAAGCAAATCCACAGATCAGTATAGCGGCTTTCCCCTTTTTTATAGAAATGAAATGGTATAAAAGATAATCTCTGCAAAGCCTAACTAAATAATTTTCATAATAATATAAATTAGATCCTGGAACTCCATTATTGAAGGTGCTGAATGACTAGGCTTTCTATGGAATCTCAAAAAGTATGTTACCATATACTTTCAAAGTTAAAAGGAAACCTGAAGCACCAGGTCATCAATTTTACATCCTGTAAGCAGATTCACATATTGGTTAGTTCATACCAGTAAGATATTACCCAATTTTGAGTTTTCTCTAGCAAAGCTCTTCTTCCTTTTACCCTGCTTCACGTGAGTTTAGCAAATCTCACAGTCAGGAAAATATTCATAAATAACTTCCAGTCAGGTCAGACCCATTTTTCAATTCTGTCCTCCACAGAAATGAATGACAAGTGTCAGCTTTGATTTCTTTGAGCAGTGTTTTGTAATTTTCATTGTAAAGGTCTTTCATGTCTCTGGTTAGGAAGATGCCAAGGTATTTCCTTTTTTTTGTGACTAATTTGAATGGAACTGTGTTTTTTATTTGGGTTTCTGTTTGTCTATTATTGGTGTAGAGAAATGCGATTGTCTTTTGTACATTTATTTTTTATCCTGAGACTTTGCCAAAGGCTTTTTATCAATGTAAAGAGGCCTTTGACAGATTCTCTAGGGTTTTCAAGGTACACCATCATATCATCTGCATAGAGAGATAACTTGACTTCCTCTTTTCCTATTTGAATACCTCTGATTGCCTCCTCTTCTCTGATTGCTTTAGCCAGGACTTCCAATACTATGTTGAACAGGAGGGGAGAGAGTGGGCATCCTTGTCTAGTTCCAGTTTTCAGGGGAAATGGTTCCAATTTTTGTTCATTTAGGAGTATGCTGGCTGTGGGTTTCTCGTAGATGGCTTTTACTATTTTGAGGTATGTTCCCATATGCCTAGATGTTCAAGGGTTTTTATCAAGAATGGGTGCTGGATTTTATCAAAAGCTTTTTCTGCATCTAGTGATATGATCATGTGGTTTTTGTTTTGACATCAGTTGATGTATTTAATTACATTTATGGTTTTACGAATGTTGAACCAGTCTTGCAAGCCAAGAATGAAGCCTACTTGGTCATGGTGGATGATTTTTGAGATATATTGCTGAATCCGGTTTGCTAGGATCTTGTTGAGAATTTTAGCATCTATGTTCATCAAAGATATTGGCCTGTAGTTCTCTTTCTTTGTTGGATCTTTACCTGGCTTGGGTATCAATGTGATGTTGGCTTCGTAAAATGATTTGGGGAGAGTTCCATCATTTTCAATCGCCTGGAATACCTTCAGTAGGATTGGTATCAGCTCCTCCTTGAATGTCTTGTAGAATTCTGCTGGGAAGCCATCTGGACCAGGGCTTTATTTTGTAGGAAGTTTTCTTATTACGTAGTCGATTTCCTTGATTGTTATTGGTTTATTTAGGGTCTCAATTTCTTCTTGTTCCAACCTAGGTAGGTTGTGTGATGTCAGAAAGTCCTCCATTTCCTTCTGGTTTTCAAGTTTGTTTCCATACAAGTGTACGTAGTAGTCTCTAATGATCTTTTGTATTTCTTCAGGGTCAGATGTGACTTCATCTTTTGTGTTTCTGATTATGCTTATTTGGTTTTTTTCTTGTTTTTTCTTGGTCAGTCTAGCTAGGGGACCATCAATCTTGTTTACCCTTTCGAAGAACCAGCTATTTGTTTCATTGATTTTTTGTATTATCTTTTTGTCTTCTATGTCCTGGATTTGGGCTTTTATTTTGGTGATCTGGATTCTTCTGCTGAAATTAGGGTTTTGTGGTCTTGCTTTTCCAGCTTCTTTAGGTGGCTTGTTAGGTTGTGAATTTGTGTTCCTTCCATTTTCTTCATGTGTGTTTGTAGGGATATAAATTCCCCTCTTACTACAGCTTTCAGGGCATCCCAGAGATTCTGGTAAGATGTTTCTTCATTTTCATTTGTTTTCAGGTATCTTTTGATCCCTGTTTGGATTTCGCCGTTGACCCAGGAGTTGTTTAGCATCATGCTGTTTAGTGTCCATGTCTTTGTGGGTTTTGGGGGGACTTTGTTGGTGTCAATGTTTATTTTTATTCCACTGTGGTCTGAGAAGGTGTTTGGTAGAATTTCGGTCCTTTTAAATTTGCATATGCTTGATTTATCGCCGAGTATGCGGTCGATCTTAGAATATGTTCCATGTGGTGATGAGTAGAATGTGTATTCTGTGGTCTTTGGATGGAGTGTTCTGTAGGTATCAATTAAGTCCATTTGGTCCAAAGTCACATTGAGGTTCCGGATCTTCTTGCTGATTTTTTGTTCTGATGATCTGTCTAGGTTTGTGAGTGGGGTATTAAAGTCCCCAGTTATGATAGTGGTAGAGTCAATATCTTTCTTTAGTTTTCCAAGAAGTTGCTTTATGAAAGTTGGCGCACCTATGTTGGGTGCATATATGTTTAGGATAGATATTTCTTGTTGATGGATTGAGCCTTTTATCATTATGTAGTGGCCTTCTGTATCTTTTTTGATTTTTAATAGCTTGAAGGGTATTTTGTCTGAAATTAAGACCGCTACTCCTCCTTTCTTTTGTATCCCGTTCGCCTGAAAGTTTGTTTCCCATCCTCTTACTTTGAGTCTGTGGGTGTCCTTTCTAGTGAGGCGAGTCTCTTGAAGGCAATAGATTGTTGCCTGATGATATTTTATCCCTTTTGCCATTCTATGTCTTTTCAGTGGTGCATTTAGTCCATTCACAATTAGGCTAATAATTGAAATGCAAGTGTTGATCCCTGTCATAAGGTTCTTACAGAGTTGATCCTGTTTATTTGTTGTCTTTCTTTTGGTTTTGGAGTTGGTTCATGTGTTTTTCATCTTTTGCCTGTACTCTTGTGAAGAATGCTGTTGTTCTTTTTTCTTTTTCTTCTGTGTTCAGTACTTTCTTAAGTGTTTCTTGTAGAGGTGGTCTGGTTGTAGCGTAGGTTCTTAGGGATTGGATGTCTGGAAAAGATTTCAATTCTCCCTCACTAATGAAGCTTAGTTTGGCTGGGTAGGTTATTCTTGGTTGAAATTGTTTCTCTTTAGAACTTTGAAGATAGGGCTCCAGGTTCTTCTGGCCTGAAGGGTTTCTGTGGATAAATCTGCTGCTATTCGAATTGGTTTTCCCTGGTAGGTAGTCTGGCCTTTTTCTCTTGCTGCCTTTAGGATTTTTCCTTTCATAGTTACTTTGTTTAGGTGAATTATTATGTGTCTGGGAGTTGGTCTTCTCGTTTGTTGTCTTGCAGGGGTTCTCTGAATCTCTTGTGTTTGAATTTTTTCATTCTTAATGAGATGAGGGAAGTTTTCTTGAATGATTTCATGAAATGTTTTTTCCAGCGTGGCTTCTGTGTCTCTTTCTGCCTCAGGAAGCCCAATTATTCTTAGGTTTGGTCTCTTGAAGTGATCATTCATCTCTTGCAGGTTTTGTTCTGTCTATTTGAGCTTCTTTTCTATGCTTTTGACAGTTTGGGTTAGTTCTGTGTTTTGGTCTTCGAGCTCTGAGATTCTTTCTTCTGCTTGGCTGATTCTGCTTTCCATGCTTATTAGTCTATTGTTCATTTCCATCACAGTATTCTTTACTGGTGTCATTTCTGACAACAGCTCCTTCCTATTTTCCTCTTGTCTCTCCTCAATTTTTTAAATTCTCTCCATTAATGTCTTGATGTCTGGGTTTGTTGCATGTAACCAGTCATTCTGGGGACTCTTCATTGTCTGTTTTCCAGAATCTGTTTTCTCAGTGTCTGATTTCCCAGGGGTCTGTGTAGAACCTATATTCTTCTTTTGGTTTTTCTTCATCTGTGCATTTTTTTCCCCCTCTCTACTTTTTCCTTCCCTCCACATCACCGTCTTCTTTAATTCTGTTATTCAGGAGTAAAGGGATTGGTTTTACTTCTGTTTGTTCAATCTCCTATTCTTTATGTATGTCCTCTTACTTTGTTCAATTCTGAAGTTGCACTGTAGGTTGGAGGTGGTCCTTTTTGCGGTTTTGAGATGTATTTAAGGGGAGAGCTGTGATTCAAAATCTGTCTGCTGGTCCTGGTATTCGCTGACAGGCATGTGGATAATGTGGAACCCACTTCCCACTGTCCTGAAATCTGTCCATGCAGTGGGGCTGTAGGTTTACTCCCTGAAATAAAATGTGGTTAGCAGAGGGTAGAGAATGGAGCAGATAATGGGTTGAAGAGGGGAGTGGAGAGATAGAGGAGTAAGGGGGGAAACAAATGAGTGTTTTAACAAATAGAGAGAGAGGCCTATACTGAAACAGATAAAAACAATAGACCACAGCTACAGTCAAACCAACTCTCATACAAACAAAAATAAAACATATAGTGATGCTAATATACAAGCTAACCAACCACCTTGTTAGTGTGCTGTTCCTCTATACAAAGATATGGTTTACAGAGAGAAGAAAAGAGAAGAAAAGGAAAAGGAAAAGAGAAAAAAGGGAATAATACCGTATGAACAGAATTAAGTCATTAAACTGATAGAATCAATGAAGCACACTCTGAGACCTTTCGTTTAAGTCCAATGTCCTTTCAGGTCTGATTTCTAGTTTTCTTTTCAAGCTGGTAAATTAGTTTGCAGTTAGAGTCAATTGTCCCTGATCTGCTGTGAAGGACAGTTCAGATCAACCTTCCTTCAGCAGTTTGGTTTATGTCTTTATCAAGCTTATTTCTCCCATTTCGGTGTTGTTACCTTGAATCACCAGCAGGTGGTGCTATCTCATCTGCTCATCCCAGAGGGGGTGGGGCCGGACAGGAACAAGATGGCTGCCTGCCTCCGAGCAGGCAACAGGAGCCCCACGCCAGGCGGGCAGGACAGTCTCAGATGCAGGATAGGTGGCAGCGATCCCAGCAGATCTTCCCTGAAGTGGTTCGTTGTGGATCTCCTCGGGCCATGTGGTGTGATATGGTACCCCTCCCAGAGGCTGCGTCGTCGGTGGCGCCGGTGACGGCAGCGGCAGTGGCGGTGGGGGGAGGGGCAACCCCAGCGGCCGCGGCTGCTGCGGTGGAACCATTTGGAATGCAGTCAAAACTGTCCAGTGGTTCCGATGGCAGCGGCCTAGCTCTGTCTGTAGAGCAGGCTGTGATGCTGGGGTCCCCATCCCCCCGGGGCGAGAGTCAGAGACCCACTGCAGATCTCCCTTGCAGAGGGCTTCAGACGCCGGGTTGCTCTGTCGCCATCTTGCCTAAAATCTCTATCAAAATTATTAAAGGTCATTCTGGTCTTTTATTTTTCTTTAAGTTAAACTAGCCAATCTTGGGTAGAATCTGAGAATAGTTGAATAGTGTTTGAGACAAATTGAGTCTATGATGTTTTACATTTGAGTTTAGAAACCACTGTTTTATGTGTAGTAATATTTTTCAGTCATTCCTTATATCTGACCCTCTTCTTGCTCGTATTGATTTGCTCATTCCCAATATTTCCATAACTATTAATATAGTTGAACCTTGACCAACTCAGTGTTTAGGGGCACCACCTCTCCCCCTTCCCTATGCAGTGTTGGATCCATGTATGATTCCCCAAGAACTTAACTACTAATAGCCTGTTGTTGACTGGACTGATATTATAAGCAGTTGATTGGCACATATTTTGTATGTATTAATATATATGTGTTACATACTGTAAGTTGAGGAAAAGAAAGTAATACAATACTTTTAATAAAGTAAGCTAGAGAAAGCAAATATTAAGACACTTATAAGAAAAAGAAAATATATTTACTATTCATTAAGTGGAAGTGAGTCATCATAAGGGTCTTCATCCTAGTCGTTTTCATGTTGTATAGGCTGAGGAGGAAGAGGAAGACGAGGGGTTGGTCTTGCTGTCTCAGGGGTGGCAGAGGCAGAAGGAAATCCTTGTATAAATGGATATGTGCCGTTCAAACTTGTGTTGTTCAAGGATCAACTGTACTTATACATATTTCAGCATAAGTGGAATGCAAAATATCAATATGAGTAAAAATAGACTGATATTTATCTGCAAAGACTATTGGACTAAATTTGTAGATTCATAGGTTCAAGTGATGAAATGCAAGAATACTGATCTTCAATATGTAAATAAATTACGTTTGACAACAGCAAATAAATATTCAGCATATTTTTATTCCATTTATTTACTTATTTATTTTACTCAGTTTTAAAATGTAAGTGATGTCAAGAAATTTTATCTTAATTATATATTATACAGTTATATATTATAATTCATATATTATAATTCATTTTCCTAGCTGAGGAAAAATATATATTCTTTTTGTCATATGAGGGACTCAAACTTTCAAAAAGAGTTGTTGTTAGACTGCATTTCACAATTAATAGAATATTAATTTATTTGTTTATTTATTTATTTATTTTTGTTGTAAGAGAAATTCGGGTAACATCCTGGCATAAAATGGAATTGTTTAGATTGGTACTTTGGTTTAGAATAATAGGTAATAAGGTACATTTCTCATTTTACCATACAAAGCTCTGTGTCTAATGTTTTATCTGTGACCCCTGATATCATTGCTTTGAAAAAGATTCAGTCCATTCCAGTTGTTAATTTTTTAGACCGGGTCATAGCAGTTCATTCATTTGAGTCTTACCCTGTAGATCAAGCAATCAATTCAATTTGCATGGAAAGGACATAAGCAGAGATGGGTTGTGAAAATTCTCATGGAAGGAAAAGTACTCAGGCCAAAATCATCATTTGTCCCGATTTCTCTCAGTCTCCTTCAATATGAGAATATGAATGCTCCCTTTTTTCTGTTTACCCACAAATTATGTTTTATCCATAAGTCCAAGTCCAGATTTAGGATGAAGGACCTAGTTTTAAAGAGTAGGTCTGTGTTTTCCATCTCGGACATTATGTTTATAAGAAATCGGGGGCAGAGCCACTTGAAAATAGGAATTTCTTAACTTCAGAATTTATGAGACTTCTGTCTATTAGAAGAAAAATATGGAATTTTCTTTCCTTAAGACATGTTTTTATTGGGACAGCCTGTTTGCCATTGCTGCTTAAAACTGATCCCCAAAGAGAAAAACCTCATGAATCACTGGATTGCTTGCCTTGGAGCAAGGCCAGGAGCAGTAAGTTTTCAAGATAAACAGTGCTCAGGCTGAAAGAATGGCACAGAAAATTTCTCAGGTGGAGTGTTCCCACTTCCCTTCTGGCATGTACTGTATTTCACAGTGTCTTACAGATAAGGCTTGAGGGGAATTCAGTGTGAAATAACTTTGTTTCATGATACTTATTTCCTGGCAGTTTTATTAAAAATGTATCTTGAATAGCCCACAGAACATGATTCTGAATTTATTGACACTCATGGGTGGAAACCTATTTTCATGTTCGTTTCCACATTTTAAGGAGGGTCCCTGACACCTGTTTTCTTCACTGCTATATCCTGACTCCTAGCATAGAGCCTTGCCCAGACCAGGTGCTCAATGAATATTGATTGAATACATAGGGAACAAAGAAACTTAGGATCACATCAATTGAAATTTGATTATAAACATAAATCTAGCATGCTGTCAAGTGTAGCCATGTTATACAAGACTGGAACATTTGACCTTTGTAATTGGCCATGTTTATGTCTCCTGAATAACCATGCAATTCAGTTTGCTCATTCATTCAGTCATCCTGAAGATACTCACTATTTTGCCCAGATTGGCTTTTCTCTAGGAATTAAGACAAAACAGTGAGATACATTAGGCCTCTGAGACATATTAGGATTCATGAAGTTCTTGCCTTACCCTTTTTTAAATTTAATTTTATTTTTTTATTTGGAGTCTCCTCTGTCTCCCAGACTGGAGGGCAGTGGCATGCTCACTGCCATGGCAGACTTGACCTGCTGGGCTCAGAAAATCCTTCTGTCTCTGCTTTTCGAGTAGCTGAACCCGCAGTCATGCACCACCACGCCCGGCTAATTCTTTTTTATTTATTGTAGAGAAGAGGTTTTGCCAAATTGCCCAGGCTGGTCTCAAACCCCAGGGCTCAGGAAATCCTCTCACCTCTGCCTCTCAAAGTACTGGGATTATAGGCATGAATCACCACACCCGGCAATCTTGCTGTTCTTTGGTTTGAGGCAAGCACAAACATATTAACAAAGTAAGATGAATAATGTGCAGATCAAAATGGCCAGAGTGGGGAGAAATGATGTATTGCTAAGGGTTAAAAGAGGCTTCACAGAGGCAGCTAGGCTCAAGGATAGGTAAGATTTCAGAAGGTAAATTTGATGACAAAGAACTTCCCAGAATGGTATGAATAGTGTGTGTGTGTGTGTGTGTGTGTGTGTGTGTGTGTGTGTGTGTGTGTGTATTTGAACTCTTGACTAAAGAGAAGAAGAAATGGGACAAAAAATATATTTTTATCATATCTGTACTGTGTTACTCTATTCTTCTACCTTTTGAGATTGGAGACCCTTGGGGTGAGTGATTTCATCTTTGCATTCTACATCTCTCCTTGTCAGCATGTGCTCTCGATCAGGTTTCTGGAAGTTAATGGAAAACTTGTTCGGATTGAGGGTGCCGTTAACTGGTATAATAGTGCATTGTTTGGGAGACCAAAGCTGAAGACATTGGGTTTTTTTCTGCTTTCTTATATCACCAAAATCAACCATTAATCGTAACCTCATTCAGTTTCTCCAAGTAAGAATGTTACTCCTGGAGTTTATAGATCTTATTTCTTAGAGCACAAAGATATCATTTAAAGCGTAGAACAGAAATTTACAGAGGGTCATCTTTGTGTTTTTAAACAGTTAATGCAGTACCAAGCAAACGTGCATTCCCTGTATTTTCATATGAGTAAAATGTATTTGTCCATTTATTTTAAAATCAATTTTACTAATATATATTTGATTATTTGTTTTATGAATTTTGTTGGCATTTTCTTTATTATTCAAAATTATGGGTTATTTTAAAATTCAAATGTTCTCTCAATATTCAGGAACTACCCATAAAATAATTGCTCTAGATCAGGCATTTAAAAAGCAATGATGGGTGGACTTGGTGCAGTCTATATTCTCTGGAATTGTATGAATCCTTATATACACACAGCTGATTCTCAATATGTGCCAGTTATGTATTAGAATATTTGCTTGCATGTCAAAATGTATGTGTAACCCCAAATCAATACTTACAACCTTTTACAGGCCTTCATAGATATATACGGAGCAGCAAAAATTTGAGTTGCTTGACACATATGTTCCCAAGCTAAGGTCAAACAAATTGATGCTCTGGCTTCTTCTTTCAGGTCACATACTGTACACATGTCCTTTTCGCAGTCTATTTCAAGCCGCATTTTTCACATTTTTGTTCTTTTTTTTTTGGATGGTTACACTTTTAAAGGGCCCCCAAGTATACTGCTAAAGTGTTGTCTAATACTTCTAAGCACAAGAAAGCTGTGCTATTTCGTATAGAGAAAATATGTGTGTTAGATAAACTTCATTTAGGCTTGAGTTACAGTGCTGTTGGCTGTGAATTTCATGTTAATGAGTAAACAATGTTCGGGGGGTATCCCCCCCAAAACAAATTATTTTTTGGAGGGCGGACCTCTTGTAGTACAGGCTTCTCCTTCAATGTAAAGTGTTCTAGGAACCCGTCGGCATTAGTGGACCAGCTAATGTTGTTGTGAGAGGTTGCATTCAGCTTAGTGAATTTTTTTGGAGATTCTTTCAACACATTTGCCCATTTCCTGATGGGTGATTTATGAGTGAAACTGCCCACACTGTGCTGAGTGTTCAGCAATTTTTGACCAAAAAATGGCATGACCCACAAGTCCCACTCTCCCTATTCCCCCAATCCCATCCCCAAGCAACTTTTTTTTTTTTGCTTCCCTGGATGAAAAATGTCCCCAAAGGGACATTTTGCCGATGTGGAAGAGGTGAACAAAAAATGACAGAATTACTAAAAGGCATCAAAACTGGTAAGTTTAAAAATGGATCAGTGGAAAAAGCATCTCAATAGGTGCATTGCATCCAGCAGAGAGTACTTTGAAGGTTACTGAAGTTTTAACATGCAAGAATAATTACATAATTTTTAATAAATAAATTATATGTTTTAGGGAGTCCTCCCTTGTATATTAAACAAGATACCTTAAAACAGACACACATGGAACAAGATTATGTGTTGATAAGTTAATGAAAATGTTTTGACCAGAGGCTCACAGGAGCATTAACATGTATTTTCCTATTCAGTATTATCTGCCCCTGTGTTTATAGAGACTTTTATCGTGAATAACCAGAATTGAATGCACATATG
Organism: Cephalopachus bancanus; assembly: GCA_027257055.1. Lineage (NCBI taxonomy): Eukaryota > Metazoa > Chordata > Mammalia > Primates > Tarsiidae > Cephalopachus > Cephalopachus bancanus. The sequence goes on along the minus strand of JAPVLO010000031.1, from coordinate 1,866,814 downwards.
TTTTTCTAAGGGAAAGGGCTATACTGCCTATTAGATTCTTGATGGAGACTGCAATCCCCTCAAGGGTTAAGAAATCTTGTTTCTCTTCAAGAGTAGATCCCATTCTAACATTTTTGGACTCCCAAGCCTGCCATGTAGAAACTGGGAAGCGTTAAAGAAAGAGAGCAACACAGAGACCTGAAAATTGGAGAATCACATCTTCACTTGCCATATACTGAGCCAACTCTTCATTACTGCCTTTGCTGTCAGACTGAGACAGTCTGAATCCTGATTTTTTTTAGATTACTAGTTGTATAATCTTGGGCAAGAATTCTTAACCTCTCCAAGTTTTAATTTTCTTACTTGTATAAGGGGGAATATGATAATACTATGAGGGCTATTTTGAAGATCAAATTAAATGATGCATTTAAAGTACCATGTAAAGTATGTGGGAATAGTAAAAACCATTCATATAAAAGTTATTATAGTAGACACTTGATAGATAATTGTTAATTCTCTTCTCTTTCTCCTTCCCACTTGAGAATAGTATGAGATCTATTTTCCCTAGATAAATTAGTAAATTCACCTTGGCATTGCCTCTTCCTTGCAATAACTAGTGCAGAAAGCAAGACATGCTCCCAGGGTCTCTGGTTTTCTTTCTCCTGATCCCTTTGGTCTAGGCTCTGTGTCATGCATGAAAGACTGGAGTCCTGTGGCACTGGTGGGGAGGATCAGCCTGTTGAGTTTTGGTTATGATGAAGTCACCTGTCTCCACCTCTGAACCAAGGATGAAGGGCTCAGGCGTCAGATCTGTCCCAAATGCTTGTCTCCCAAAGGGAAGATTGAGTTAATTTTTGCAATTCAGAGCCGTGAATGACACCTAAGTGCCTGCTTCACATCCACCTCAAGGGGACTCTTAGGATTTCACTTTTCTAATTTGAAAACCTGAAACCACACTTTTCCTCAAGAATTTTAGACTAATCATTTTCCTTAGCCTCTCTGTATTCCCCTGACTTATCTTAAATATGTAAAATAATGTAAGTATAATGACACATCATGGAAGAATGAGGTGTTCTACATTAATGGATTTTCCAGGTAAAATTGGCCCCTTGCTGTGTTTTGCTTTAATAACTTCATAGACATCATCATAAGTTGTATTAGACAGTCTTTTGTGTTCCTAAATGTGTTTATCCAAGATGGATAATTTAAATTTTTCTTGATAACTTATGAATCAACTGCTATACTAAGTTATAGAACACAGTAACTCCCTCAGAGCCTGCTAACACAAGTAGATGAGTTGTCTCTCTACAATAATAGTCCCAGTTTTCTTGCCTTGTGCTTTTTGTTGTTCTTGTTATTAGATTTTTGTTTCTAGATGACATTAAAAGAAATGCCACTGTAGTTTACATTCTAGTATGAGTAAATGTATAAACACCACTAACTTCTAATATTTGCATAACATTATAAGCCCAATTACGTGTACATATTTTTAATACATGCATTGACATTATTACACTATTCATGAATATAGTTTACAGCATTATAGTAATAGTATATTTGATATTTATATTTAATATCTTAAAACAAAATGTATACAATATATACACAAATATATTTATATTGTATTTATAAAATAAATTTGTATTTGTAAAATATATTTTATAAATGACTTGGAAATAAATATTAAAAATGGAAGATTTTGTGCACATATTTGTATTTATTTTATAAGTACAAATTTATTTATAAAATATATTTTATAAATACAAATATATGCACAAAAACTTCCATAAATATTTTCCTCTCTTATGAATTCTTGTTCTAGGTGCGTCAATGTAGTACAGCTAATTTTTTGTGGTCCTGGATAAACTCCAAAATAGCCTCGCATTACTAAGAATTAGATGTTTTAGTTACAGTTATGTTCCTTTCTGTGCAGTGTTTATATATCGGTTCCTGTCTAGTTCCAGGCTGTCTAATGCATCACCATTTCCTGTCTAAAGGTGACACTTTACTCAGGGACTCACAACATGACTTCACTCCTTTTTAGCTCTGGCAAAAGTAATCTACTGTCTGCAATATAATCTCACTTAATAAGACAAAACAAAACAAAACAAAGCAAAACAACCAAAAAACAGATTGTAAATAAACAACATCAGGCTTTACTCTCCAGTGTCTGTGTTTTGCCCCGCATGCACATAACCCAAGCCAAAGCCTCCATGCCTGTTTATTTACTTTGCTGCCTGTTGAGGCGAAGTGGGTTGTACAGTCAGTCTCTCAGTTGCTCTAACAACAACATTCAGAGTGGCCATCTTTGCATCATTTGAAAACTACACAGTCAGTAAAATAGAGACAAAGAAATAGAGTTGCCATGAAATAAACTGACTGCCACAGGGAAAGATCAAATGTGAGAGAAGGTGCATTTAATGTGAAAAACACAGCCAGGTTGCTGTTCTTTTTCAAATTACCCTGAGTGGTGAGTGCAAATATAATGCATGGTAATGAAGGTGCCCAATTTTGGAAAGTGGTTTTTAAAATGTTGCAGCACAAAGCTATCTAGAGTCTCTTAGGAAAAAGCAAAATCTCATCAGGGGCCTTTTCAAGCATAATTTTCTCCTGTTTTAAATGATCTCATGTGAACTTGCTGTTAGTCGACATGGCACAGTGTTCAATTATTCATTGTTTGTGACTGCTTGCAAAAGGAACAAAAGGCCTATTATTCGTGTGATTTGTCAGTTGGTTGCAAGACTCAATCTAGGTATTTATGAAGCTCTTTGATTCATGTTTATTTTGTTGGATATTGTTGTATGATCTAAGGGATTTCGTAGCCCCTTGATGCTCAACTTAGAAAATCTCTTCTCAAGTGATTAGTTTGGATGAAACAGTAGACTTGGAACACCAGGCCTCTGCTCATAATGAAGTTGCAGGGAAGTCTTTTTTGCTAGCATAGGGGAATTGGTTTAGGTTTGGTTTCACTTTGATTATTTGTGTATAGATTCCTTTCTTCCATTAGGTAGAAATGCAACTTTTTGTATGCTATTAAAAAATTATTTTTTATTTATGTGTTTAAGGTATACAATTTTTTTTTAAAATATGGTCTTACTCTATCACCCAGACTGGAGTGCAGTGGCATAATCATGGCTTACCATTGCTTTGGCCTCCTGGGCTCAGGCAATCCTTCCACCTCAGCCTCCTAAATAGCTGTGACTACAGGTGTGAGCCACCATGCCTGGCTGAATTTTTTAGTTTTTGTAGAGACGAGGTCTTACTCTATTGCCTAGGTTGGTCTTGAAATCCTGGTCTTAGCTGGGCACTATGGCTCATGCCTGTAATCCCTTGGGAGGTCAAGGTAAGGGGATTGCCTGAACCTAAGGGTTCGAAAACAGTCTGGGCAACTTGGTGAGACCTCATCTCTACAATAAATCAAAAAATTATCAGGGTGTGGTAGCGTGCGCTTATAGTTCTGACTACTTGGAAGGCTGATGTAGAAGCATCGCCTGAGTCCAGCAGGTTGATGCTGGGGTGACCGCGATCAAGCCACTGCACTCCAACCTGGACGATGGAGTGAGACTCCAACTCAAAAAAAAAGAAATCCTGGGCTCAAGCAATCCTGCCTCGGCCTCCCAAAGTGTTTTCTTTTTTGTGCATATGGCAAGAGTACCTAAATCTCTCTTAGCAAATTTTCAGTATAAAATACAATATTATTAACTATAATCCCCATGTTGTACATTAGATCTCTAGACTTATTTATTTTTTATAATTACAAGTTTCTATCCTTTGACCAACATCTCCCCATTCACTCCATCTGCCCTCTCCCAACATTGGTAACCATAACCACAGTTCTGTTTTCTGTTTCCAAGAGTTCAACATTTTTTAGATTTCACATATAACCATGAAGTATTTTTCTTTTTGTGTCTGGCTTATTTCATTTAGTGTAAAGTCATCTAGGTTCCCCTTTGTTGTCACAAATTGCAGTATATCTTTCTTTTATGAGACAGAATAGGTATTCCACTGTGTATATATAACACAATTCTTTTCATCCTTTCATTTATTGTTGGACACTTAAGTTATCTTGACTATTGGCTATTAGGAATAACATGGCAATGAGAACACAACTACCACTATGAGGCCCTAATCTAATTTTTATTTCATTTGTCTATATACTCAGTGGAGGAATTGATGGGTCATATGGTAGCTCTATTTTTAACTTTTTGAGGAACCGCCATACTGTTTTCTTTAGTAACTGTACCAGTTTATATTCCTTCCTACAGTGTACAAGGATTCCTTTTTCTCCACACTGTTGCCTACTGCTGTTAGCTCTTGTCTTTGTGACAAGAGCCATTCTAATAGGCATGAGGTGATAACTTATTATGGTTTTGATTTTCATTTATCTGATAATTAGTAATGTCATACAGCTTTTCATATACCTGTTGGTCATTTGTGTATCTTCATTAGAAAAGTGTCTATTCAGGTCCTTTGCCCATTTAAAAATTATGTTATTTGGGGTTTTCTTGCTATTAAGTTTTTTGAGTTGAGAAAACTGGATATCCACATGCAATAGGACCTTTATTTTATACCACATAAAAATCAACTCAAGATGGATTAAAGACCTAATGGGAGGTCTGAAACTGTAAAGCTCTTAGGAGAAAATGTAGGAGAAAATTTCCTTGATATTGGCCTCGGCAATGATTTTTTAGATTCATCATCAAAGACTTGAGCAACAAAAGCAAAAATAAACAAGTGGAACTACATCAAACTAGAAAACATCTGCAGAAAGGAAACAATGAAATGAAAGGCAGCCTACAGATTGGGAGAAAATATTTGCAAACCGTATATCTGATAAGGGTTAATATCATGTGCTTCCAAATGTGCATGTAAGAAGATCCTATTACTAATTAGGTCATATGTCAACGTCAATCATCTCGCTACTAGAGGCACTGTGTAATATATAGCTCATGCTGTGCTATTCTTTTATAAAGTCCAAAATTTTCCAGCTAAGAGATTATGGATTTACAGGGCAAGTAGAATACAATAATTGACATAAGACATAAAAACATGGGTGCAGAGGAGGAAGAAGTCTGGTTCATGAGACAACAACCCAGGCTTCATGAAAGAAATGTTATTTGGGAAGAGAGTGAGCATAATTTTACATGCAGAAATTGTAAGTGGTTGTAAGGTAAGGTTTGCTATGTTCTGAATGTTTGTGTCCCCTCCCAAAATTTGTATGTTGGAAACTAATCCCCAATGTGATGGTATTAAGAGGTAGGGACTGTAGGAGATGATTAGGCCACCTAATAGGGTTAGTGCCCTTATAAAAGAGGCTGGAGGGATCCTATTTGTTCCTTCTTCCATATGAGGCACATAGGAGGCACCATCAAGAGGTACAGGTCCTCACCACACTAAATCTGCTGGTACCTTAATCTTGGACTTCCCAGCTTTCCAGAACTGTGAGAACTAAATGTCTGTTGTTTATAAGTTATCCAACCTAAGCTATTTTGTTATGGCAGTCTGAACTGACCTATAGACAGCAAAATAGGGCATGAGTAGAGAACAGAAAAATATTGAATATTTCTCCAGTAGCTTAAATATTAGAAGCAACCCAACTAGAGAGTATACTACAAAGATTGTAATGGATCTCTTTGGTACTAACACACATTTCCACGTGTGTTCATGTGATGGTGAGATTTGTGGGCTGTGAAGAACTACCTGATAGCAACCATGTTGAGCTGATTGAATCTCACAATGCTGACATAGTTACTCTGATCCTAATGGACTAATCACAGTCATGTCACAGTTGTATTTCACAGTAACATGTTAGTTGTAATTGTTCTTGGTCATTTGTCTGATGTATAATGGCCCTTTTGAAACACTGAATTGTGATAATAATCATGCATATATTTATGTATTATTTATAATGTAAAGAAAATGGATAGGCTACATATCTTGGGTCTGATTAGGTCTTTTATTTTAAATTATGCTCTTTTGGAATTAAGATTTCTGTATTTAGAAGTATCATTATTTCAGAGCAGATTTGGGATAAATAGTATTCAACTGTAACATAGTATAGGCTGAGTTGAAAGAAAGCACACAAGAAAAACCAGAGAGTTACATTTGGCTGGATTAGAGAATATTCATAGGGAAATATAGAAGGTATGTGAGTATAAGAATCAGATAAAATTTGCAACAAGAAAGGAAAACATAAAAATTAACTTCACAAAGGGAGGATTATACAAGAAGACACAGGAAACAGCACATACTGTCTTTTAGCCATCTTTCCTCTGGACCTGAATGTTTTCAAGACTATCTTACAGAGTGGGATGACTTTTTTAGAGAATTCAAACAGCTCGACATTTTACAGGATATAATTTGAGTTTCAGTGGTTCACCTTTCTCTTTTCTGAACTAAATTCAGGAGGAGAGGGAGGTAGAAAGGGGTTGGTTTGTCACTATCTAATAGGGAGTATCACTTTTGGGCACTTTCAAGCCAATCCCCATGTAACTCTTTCCAACCCTATAGCTTTAAGCAAGTTGATGAAATTTTCCACAACTCTATTTTTTTCATCTGCAAATGGAGATAAAAATACCTCTGTTATAGGGTTGTTGTGATAATATATGGAAGCATGTAGCTCAGTGTCCTGCACCTATTACATGCTCACTATACGTGTGTATTGCACATCTTTTATGAGCAAGGCACTTTGACTCATGCTTCCTATGTAATCCTTACAACAATCCCATGAATATTATCATGATTCTCAATTTTCAGATAAAAATCTTGAAACTCAAGGGAATAAAGTGGTTTTCACAAGGTTAAACAGACCCAAGATTAAAAACCAGGAGTTTGACCTAGACCTTGCAATTCCAAGACTCCAATGCACAGCTGCATTAAATTCAATCATTCCCTCTCTCTCTCTTTGCTTCTCTCCATTCCCTTTTCCTACTCCCTGCAGTTCTACATTCTTCAATCTCTTTGGACAGATTTTTTTCAAAAGAGTTCATAACAGTGACATAACAAATGAGATGGAATGAAACAATATTTTCATTCCAGTAAATTAAATATGATGGCATTATTTTAACTCTTAATGCTGTTGATTTTTGTAAGATATATTCTAATTTTTAAAAATATTATTTTGTTATACGAATATGAGGTACAAGTGAGGATTAACTATGTAAATAGACTGCATGCATGTGAAATTCGGGTTTTCAACTGGCTCTCACTTCCCCTGGTAACGAACCAAGTACTCTTTGTCTTGTCACGTGTCCCTCCCCCTCCTCCCTTTTCCTATCTCCCCTAGTGTGCTGTGACTAATGTTCAAGGCCTTCTTATGAGTGAGAACATGCAGTATTCAGTTATTTGTTTATGTAAGAGTTCACATAGTATGATAGTTTCCAACTCCATCCAATTTGCTGCGAAGTTCATGATTTTATTCTTTTTGACAGTGTGATACTCCATTGTGTATATGTACTACATTTTCTTTATCCAGTCCACTTTTGATGGGCAGTAGAGATGGTTCCATGTGATTGATACAGTGAATAGCACAGCATTAAACATGCTTGTGCAGGTGTCTTTTTGTAATATGATTTATGTCCTTCTGGGTATATTCCCAGGAGAGGAATTGCTGGATCATATGGAAGGTCAATTTTTAGTACTCTTAGGAATTGCCACATTGCTTTCCACAGAGGTTGAACTACCTTGCGCTCCCACCAACAGTGTAGAAGTTTTCTCCACCCCCGTGCCAGCATCTGTTGTTTTCTGATTTATTAATGACAGCCATTCTCACTGGAGTTAGGTGGTATTTCACTGTAGTTTTGATTTGCATTTCTCTGATGATTAGTGCAGTTGAACATTTTTTCATGTGTCTGTTGGCTGCTTGTATGTTGTCTTTTGAGAAGTGTCTGTTCATGTCCTTTGCCTACTTTTTAATGGAGTTTTTTGTTTGTTTTTCCTTTCAGTTCATTTGAGTTTCTTGTAGTTCCTAAATGATAGGCCTTTGTCAGATGCATAATTTGCAATTTTCCCCCCCATTCTGTGGGTTGTCTCTTTATTCTCTTGATAGTTTCTTTTGCTGTGCAAAAGTTTTTCAGTTTGATGAGGTCCCCCTTGTCTATCTCAGCTTTTATAGTGTTCACAATTGAGGGCTTAGTTAAGATTTTATTGCCTACTCCAATGTGCATAAGGGTATTTCCTATGTTTTCTTCTAGCATTCTTGTAATTTGAGGTTTTACATTCAGGTCTTTGATCCATTTATAATTGATTTTTGTATATGGTGATATGTAGGGATCCAGTTTCATTCTTCTGCATGTGGTCAGCCAGTTTGCCCAGCACCATTTGCTAAATATATTTTCCTTTCCCCAGTGATTGTTATTGGTGACTTTCTTGAAGATGAGTTGGTTGAGAGACCCTGCTTTTGCTTCCAGAATCTCTGACCTGTGCCCTTGATCTGTGTGGCTATTCTTGTACCAATACCAGGCTATTTTGATTATGGTAGCTTTGTAATAAAGTTTAAAGTCTGGAAGTTTAATACCTCCCAATTTGTTCTTTTGCTGAAGATTGTTTTGGCTATTTGTGCTCTTTTTTGTTTCCTTATGAATATCTGTATTGTTGCTTCCAGGTCAGAAAAAAATAATGTTGGTAACTTGATGAGTATTGCACTGAATCTGTAGATTGCCTTGGGTAGGATTGACTTCTTGACAATATTGATTTTTCCAATCCATGAGTATGTTTTTCCATTTGTTTGTGTCATCCTTGATTTCATTGAGCAGTGTTTTGTACTTCTCATTGTAAAGGTCTTTCACTTCTCTGGTTAGGTGGATGCCAAGGTATTTCTTTTTGTGTGTGCTGCTTTTGTGAATGGGACTGTACTTTTTGCATAGTTCTCTATCTGCTTGTCACTGACATATAGAATTACAACTGTCTTTTCCACATTGATATTGTCACCCAAGACTTCCAAAGTCATTTATCAGTGCAAGGAGGATTTTCACAAACTCCTTAGGGTTTTCAAGGAATAAAATCATATTGTCCAAACCAGATAGCTTACCTTTCTCTTTTTCTATTTGGATACTCTTAATTTTCTTCTCTTGCCTGGTTGCTCTGGCTAGGACTTTCAGCACTATTTTGAACAGGAAGGGTGAGAGTGGGTATCCTTGTCTTGTTCTTGTTCTTAGTGGGAATGCTTCCGGTTTCTGCCCACTGAGCAAAAGGTTGGCTATGGATTTATCATGGATGGCTCTTACTGTTTTGAAGAATGTTCCTTCCATGCCTAGGTGCTCAAGAGATTTTATCAAGATGGATTTCTGGATTTTGTCAAATGCTTTTTTACTGCATCTAATGATAGGATCATGTGATTCTTGTTTTTACATCTGTTAATGTGCTGAATTACATTTTGGTCTTGTGAATGTTGAACCAGTTCTGCATCCCAGGAATGAAGCCCACCTAATAATGGTGGATGAACTTTGAGATGTGTTGCTGGTTCCAATTTGCTAGAATATTGTTGAGAATTTTTGCGTCTATATTCATCAAGGAGACTGACCTTTAATTCTTTTTCCTTGCTAAGTCTTTGACAGATTTGGGTATCAGTACGATTTTAGCTTCATAAGATAAATTTGGGAGAATTCCATTATTCTCAATTGCCTGGAATACTTTCTAAAAGATTAGTATCAGTTCCTCATTGCATGTCCTGTAGAATTCAGCTGGGAAGCCATTGTGACAGGGCTTGTTTTGGTGGGGAGAATTCTTATGACCGAGTCAGTTTCTTGGATTGTTATTTGTCTGTCTAGAGTTTCAGTTTCTTCTTGTTTCAACCTTAGGTGATTGTATAATGTCAGAAAGTCCTCCATTTCCTTTAGGATTTTTAGTTTATTTGCATGCAGGTACAATCTCTGATAATCATTTGAATTTCATCAGGGTCAGTTGTGACTTTGACATTTGCATATCTAATTGTGTGGGTTTTTTTTAACTTTTATTAGTACTTTATTTTGCTAAGGTTTTAAAATTTTTTTTAAATTTTATTTTATTCTAGAGATGAGGGGTACTTATAATGGTTAACTACACAAATAGGCTGCATGCAGATGAAGTTTGGGCCTTCAACTGGCCCTCACTTCCCCTGGTTTAGGACCAGGTACCTTATGTGTTGTTACATGTCTCCCTCAATTGAGTTTATTTGGACTTTCTCTATTAGTCATTCTGGCTAGATGTCTGTCCATCTTATTTATCCTTTCAAAGAACCAGCTTTTTGTCTTGATCCTTTGTATGATAGTTTTGTCTTCTATATTCTGCGATCGTGATTTTATCTTGATGATCTGGATTCTTCTGCTGAAGTTAGTATTCAGATTATCTTGCCTTTCCAGATCCCTTGTGTGTGACGTTAGGCTGTTTACTTGTGATCTTTCTGTTTTCTAAATGTGTGTGTGCAATGCTATGGATTTTCTTCTTAATACTGCCTCTTGGCCTCCCAGAGGTTCTCATAAGATGTATCTTTGTTTTTGTTTGTTTCCAGGAATCTTTTTAATTTTGTTTTGATTTCCATGCTGACCCAGAAGTTTTTCAGTAGCATGTTGTTTAGTGTCCATGTCTTTATGTGTTTCGGGAGATCTTATTGGTGTCACTATTTATTTTTATTCTACTATGACTGAGAAAATTGCAGAGATGCATAGTATTATTTTGATCTTTTGAAATTTGTTCCTGCTTGATTTATGACTGAGAATGTGAACAATCTTGAAGAATATTTTATGTTTTAGCAAATTGAAGGTATACTCTGTAGATGTTGGTTGGAGTGTTCTGTAGATGTTTATTAAGTCAATTTGATGGAGTGTCAGGTTAAGGATCTGGATTTCTTTCTCTCCCTCCCTCTCTCTCTCTCTCTCTCTCTCTCTCGCTTGCCTCAATTATCTATCTAGAGCTGTTAGTGGGGTATTTAGGTTTCCAACTATGATTGTGTGAGACTGAGTGTCCTCTTTTAGTTCACTTAGTAGTTGTTTTATAAAACCTGGTGTTCCTGTGTTGGGTGCATATATGTTTAAGATGTATATTTTTTGCTGATGGATTGAGCCTTTGATCATTTTATACTGTCTGTTTAACTTTGATGGTTTGAAGTCTGCTTTATCTGATATCAGACTAGCTACTCCTGCTTTCTTCCATTTTCTATACCTAGCTTTGAGCCTGTGGGTATCCTTTGCAGTGAGATGAGTTTCCTGCAGGCTGAAGACTGTTGGATCATGATTCTTTATCCAGTGTGACACTCTATGCCTCTTCAGTGGAGCATTTAGTCCATTTACATTCAAATTAATTATTGAAATGTGAGAATTTGTCCTAGGGCTTTTGGGGTTGCTTTGTTTCCTTGTTTTACATTTGTATTTATATATGTGTGTATTTCATTTTTGTGAGTGCACTGTGTGCTCTGTTGACTGTGCTTGCTTGTGCTTTTGTGATGGATATGATCACTCTTTTTGTTTTCTGTGTTCAACCTCTTAAGACAACCCTGAAGGGCTGGTGGCATATTCGCTTAGGGATTGGATGTCTGATGAAGCTTAGTTTGATGGGGTAGTGCATTATTGACTGGAATTGCTTAACTTTAAGAGTATTAATGATTGGACTCCAGTCCCTTGTTGTTTGTAGTTCTGCAGATAAGTCTGGAGCAATTCTGATGCGTTTTCCCTGGTAGGTAGTCTGACCTTTCTCTCTTGATACCTTTAGGATTTTTTTTTTCATGCTTACTTTGTGGAGGTAGATTACTATGTTACTTGGGGATGGTCTTCCCATATGATACCTAGCAGAGGTTCTCTGAATCTTTTGTGTTTGAATGGTCACCTCTCCAACAAGATTCCCAAAGTTTTCTTGGATGACCTAATGGAATGTTTGTTCCATGGTGTTCTCACTTTTCCTTTCTGCTTCAGGGATACCAATCACACATATATTTTGCTTCTTGACATAGTCCTACATCTCTCAAAGGCCTTACTCCTTCTTATAGAATTTTTTCTTCTGTGTTTTGGCAAACTGGGTTAATTCCATATTTTAGTCTTCGAGCTCTGAGTTTCTTTCCTCTGTTTAGTTGATCCTGCTTGTTACTTTGTTTTTGATTTCCAGGATGGAATTTTTCATTTCCATTATATCAGAATAGGGGTTTTTTAAATTAGCCAACTCTGCTTTTACTTCCTCTATGGCTTTGGTGAGTTTTAGCTCTAGTTTCTCTTGATTCTGTTTATTTTAGTCATCCAACCTCTAATTTCTGTGACTGTCATCTGGGAAAGATTGTTCAGATGATTTCCACTTTTTGTGCTCTAATAGCTGTTTTTTCAGGCACTGTCTCTTTAGTACTCTGACTGTTGCTTACATTTTTTCATTGATTTTTCCTCATTTGTGACAGGCCTCTTTTCTATCTCTAATTCCTTTTGGTTTTGTTGCTCTGAAGCTAGTCACTGACTCTCTGTTTTGGGGCACTTTCTGTGGTTCAATATAGGTCACCCAGTGAGAGAGGGAGGGGCATCCATTTCTGCTTCTTGCTTTACCCTGTAGCAGGTTTCTCAACTGTAGTAGTTCCTGTGGGTAGCACTTTGTGGAGAGTGGGTAGGGTAATACCCTCTCATCTGTTGTCTGGGTCTGTAGCCCAAAAGCCTTCTCACCAAGAAAACCTTCAGGTGTCTTTCATTTCTCTTCCTTCCTGTTCAAGTCTACACGCTGCTCTTAAAACGAGCAATTTCCCTGCTATGGGCAAGGGGGCAGGGGGGATCCACTGTAGGCACACAGGGCTTGGAGGTGCTTCTTCCTAATCTGGCTGGGAAGAGGGCCAGGCACCAGCAAGATCTACTCTATAGGCAGACTTTCCCTGTCTTGGGGTGAACCTAAAGCTGCACTCATCACTGCTGACCCTGTGCATTTTTTTTTCAATTCCACTTGGGGTTTGGTTGCCTGGCTCTGTATTCTGACCTGGTCTCCTGCATGGGAGTGATGACTTGCAAAAGTCATTACTATGAGGAGGTGAACGAATGCAAATAATCTTAGGTATACTCACTCACTCTCATTCACTGGATGGTACTTCTGTATCTGCTGTTGTTTTCTGGTTTCTATGTGTTCAAAGAGACCTTTGCTGGATGCAGGGTGCTTCACCTGTCCAAAAATGGGATGTCTCTGTCTATTGGTGGCTTGGTCCCTACTCTCTTCCATGGTGGCCATCTTCCCAAAATTGGGCCATTTTCCCAATTTTTTATTTTTTTAAAATGTACATTTAAGTAACACATATTAATTGTAGACATTAGGAAATATAAATAAGTGTACATTGCCTGAACATGCAATGTTCAAAGATAATCACAGGTAGCATTTTGGTGTATATCTCTCAATTCATGCCTATACATATACAATTTTTTCTCTTTTATGATAATAACATAATTAGGTTTATAGTATGCTTTTATCAATTAACAATTATTCACAAGATTTTTAAATTGGAAAATGTGCACCTACATAATTATTTCTATAAGCTACATAAAATTCCATTATATAAAAGTACCTGGTTAAAATAACTCATTATTGGATAGTTATGATGTTTTCAGTTTTTTTGCTTTTATAAACCATAGACTTTTATATACACATCTTTATTTTATTGACCAATTATGTCCTTAGGATAATTCCTTCAAAGTGGGTTGGTGTTTACAGACTTCTTTGGCTCTTAATATGTGCTGCCAAATTCCCTTCAAGAAATAACTGATTTACACTCCCTCTAGTAGTGTATGAGAATGCCCATTTCCACACTCCCACACTAATGATTATCATCTCTTTTAATCTTCAAGAACTCCATTAGATGGAAAAAAAATGTGACTTTATTGCTTTTCTTTGCATTCCTGTGTCTATGTATTCTATAAAATAATCACATTTCTCAGACTGCTATCTAAACAAAATGTAAACTTCCTTAGGTCAAAGACAAAGTCTCCAAATACTTAAATATTTATATCCATCATTCTTCTAAAATAGAATAAACTCCCAAAGAGGCATGTAAGACAGTACTTGGCAGAAAATCATAGATTAACAGCACATAACCTTATTAAGAATATCCTTGAATTTTATTTTTAAACCTCAAGCTCATTGTTCTCAGCACTCATTTGCTAGGGTAACACTGTCTTAACTGTTTGAGAGTAGCAAAGTCTCCAATGGGCAAAAATCTCAAAACAGAGGAGAGAAGAAGGCTGACACCTACGTCTTGTGTTACTTGATTTTCCTGTTCTCAACTAATGGAATCCAGGCAGCATTAAGAAGATAATGCCTTTAGGGTTTGCTAATTCCTTAAACAATTATCTTCAATTTGGAAACTCCACAAGTCCAAACTACTGTGGCATCACATGACATTCCTACTTAATTTAACCCTTTTTCTGTATTATTTAAGACAACATAAATTTTCAAATTTCATACCAAAAATTAATTTGCACTTGTATCAACAGCACTTTATTTATTAAGAAGAATGTACTGTTTAAAGCAACTTCCTTAAAGTAGCAAGCTTTATTTAACTAAATATGAGGAAACAAAGTCAACTCAAATCCGTGATTATAGTCTGGGCTCTAACATTATCTAAGAGCATTCCTTGGCTAAACCAGACACATTTTAGTGACTGGTCAAACCTGGTTCAAGAGAAAGATACTGTTCTGTTATTAAAAGGAAACTTTAATGATTGAGTTGCCATTGGGAACATCACAAAATCCATAATAAAGCTCACTTTATGCACTGATCCTGAGGTAGTTGATCTTGGCATTTGGTATTGTTTCACATAATTTAAAAGTTGAAGGCGAAGTAAAATTCATTCAACAACCTTTGTCATCATATCCTGGAAATGAGGTAGCTTAACTCTTTGTGAACCACCCAAAGAGTCAGAATGTGAGTGAGATGATAGATGTTGGTGGTTTGTTTTTGTTTTTAATACATATTTTAAAAAGACCTTCTTCCAATTGCTACCTACGTCAGTATTCAAAATGAACTGGAGAACTCTACAGTATGTACACTGTGAGAGAGTAAAGGATTATTAAACACTTAGGATTTATAAGAGAACAAAATATAACACAGAGTGATGTTTCAGATTCATTAAGGGATGTGAGGAATGGAAAGAATAATATTAGCTAACCTTTACATGGCATATATAATCATGCAATTATTATGTGACAGATATTGTTTTACGTGCTTTCTATGTAGTAAAACTTTCAACCCTCCTAACTTCCTCAGAAGGTAGTTATTTTATTGTGTGGAAGAGAACATTGAGGCACAGAGAAGTTAAATAGCGTACTAAAGTTTACACACCTGTAAGTGGCAGAACTACAATTTGAATTTTCTTTTGATGCAAGACAGCACCTTTAGATGCCCAGGTTAAAAGAGCACTGCCAAACAAGCCCCAAGGAAATATACAATATCCCCAGGGAGTTTTATTTTTGGCTTCTGAGGAAATGATAAGGTTGCAAATATCTCAGAATTAAATGCATCCTTAAGAACTAATGGGACAGTTTGGCGCCTGCAGTAAAAACTGCACTGGTTCCAGAAAACTGGTTTCTAAGATCTGAGTCTACCAGCAAATATCTGTAGAATTTGAAACAAAACATGTCATTTTCTGGGGCTCAATTTCCTCTTTCATAAAATGAAAGAGATGGATGACATACTCACAAAGAGATTCTACAATTTATTTTGTGGTCTGGTGGGCAAATCTTTCTGTTAGGAAAGACATTGTAGAGGGAACAATGATAGTGCTGTCTGCCATGAAATGGATTCAGTGAAAAAGGACTTGCTCATGTTCTGAAACACTTCCACATCTCTGTCTTCTCTAAATTGCCTCACCTGTGAGACAAGCTAAACCAGAAAGCAAAGTGGCATTTGTAGGTTCCGGATACAGTGAAGTAAACTCCATCTTGTTTCTCTTAGGGATAAGCTTCAACGACTGGGGAGAGGGTATTGATACTGGCAACAGAAAATACATTCCTAACTGAAATTCAGATAAAATGATTCCACTCTTCAGCACATTCTCCAACAGTGGCATTTCCAGCAGTGGGAATCTACAAACAGGGCCTAGCACTTACTTTCAATCTCCCGACTTTGTCTGTCTTGCTGTTCCAATCTTAGATTTACAAAGTCTCTTTTGATGAAGACAATAAAAGCCTCCTTTCCTTCCTGTGTTGCCTTGTTTTCTGACACATTATCAAAGCACACAGATGGGTTGTTCTTAGCCATCTATAAAATGGAGCAGCCTCACAAATCATGCTTTCCTATTGCACTATGGAAACATCAAGGTTAAAAGGTAAAGCTGTGGCATTACCATATTGATTAATTGATATAGGCAAGGTCAGGCTAATCTTTATCTTGCTTGAAAGACCCTGGTTCTACAAGGCTGGTGTGTTCCTGCGTGAAAAGATAAAAAAAAAATGGAGCCCTAATGTAAAGAAACTCATTAAACAATCACTCAGAAAAAGGTTAGTGAAAGCCCTCATACAAAGAAAATAGAGATATCTTGTTAAACAAGCTCTCAGAAAGGTGAAGCACCAAAATGGGCACTGGAAGGTGGATGTTATTTAGTTTTCCCTTTATTTTTACTAGGCTTCATTGAAAATACCTTCACCAGTGAAAAAAACATGGAAGTACCATGGCAAAGGATTACTACAGTAAAAGTATATTTTTGGCTCATGTAAAGTCCAATGCAGTTGGGAGTTTAACTATTATTTACTGACTATGACTACTACCTACAAATAGGTAAGAACATTTTTTATATTGGGGAAACAAAAAATAAAGTAAAAAAAGGACGGAATAGGAAATTAAATGTATTTTACTCAGATTTATTTATTCACTTTATGGCATAAGGCCAACATTATTAATAATAAACTCTTAAAGACATAAATCATAATTTAGTACTAATCCACATGTAAAATATAAAATCTAACCTTAACATAATGGTCACTGGAATTCTTATAGGTTGTATGGGACACATTTTGTATTTTTGTGTTATTTGCTTCAATATATGTTAATAGATGATAATTATATGCTTTTCATTTGGACAGCCCTTATCCAAAAACGATTTAATATTCGCATGTCTAATGGGTCACACATGGCTATTGATCATTTGGATCAGAGTTCAATTTGAACTGCTGCCGGTTAGATTAGAAATTGTAATCATGGTAAAAAAATAAATCACAGGGTCCCTGCAGATCAGTCATGTTTTCAGATTAGATATGCTTTTAGATATGAAACACCGAATAGGGAGCTTAGAGAAGACCTGTGGTAGTGTCATTACGTGGCTGTCTAAGAAATACATCCCAAGATCCTCTATTACTCCTTTACCATTGCACCAGCAATGTGAAATTTATAGGGAATGACATTTTATTACAATAAAGATGGTGACAAACATCTATAAATTGTTTGTGACTTATAACTCTTAGGACTAAAGGCAAAAAAAGGGATGCATAATGTGTAAATATAAATTTTGATGCAATAAATAAAATGCTGTACTACTAAAATTATGGAATTTTTAATATAGAGATATTTCGTTTGGATTAGAGGACATCTAAATGAAGGTGAACTTAGATGAAGCAGACCTCTGGTACCTTCAATATTAGAAGGATTTTATCTGTGCTTTAACATTTTAAAAATTTAATTACAAAAGAAATACATTCTTGTTGTAAAAAACTTGGAAAATTCTATATTACTATTCAAGTAAACAAGAAACACTCACCATCCAACAGCCCAGATTTATTTCTATTAACATCTTGAGATATCTACTTCAGATCCTTTCCTTTGATTTTTTTCATGAAATATTTCAAATAAATAGAAGCATAGAAAATGATATAACACAACCACACACATCTACCACCTGGATTTAAACATGTTGACTTTTTGCTATCTTTACTTCTGATCTCTTATTCACAAATAAGGGTATTACAGATATAAATATAGATACTCTTTCCTTCTCGCTTCTCAGAATTTACTATTATTGTGAAATTTCCATTTTTTGATTTTACTGGCTATTATCTAAAAATAACATATAGTATTTTCATGTTTAAAAAAGTATATAACTGCTATCATAGTCATCATCTTCACCATTATCTTCACAGTGGTAAACACTTTTGGGCAAGGTTCTAAAGCATTTTACACATGTTAACCTCAGAAGGTGGGTGTTATTATTGTTCTCATTTAACAGAGAAGGAAACTGAGTCACAGAGAGGTTAATGAACTTGCCCAGGGTCATACCTCTTCTCTTTTCTAACTGACTTTATTTATCCATGATGGTATGTATGGCTCTAGTTCATTCAGTGTAACTGCTACATAGTATTACATTATATAAATGTCATAGTTTAACTTTTCCCCTATTGATAGAGATAACTTCAGATATCCTCTATATCTCCCTATGCCTCTTGATGGAAGTTTCTTTAGGGTGGTTATAGAGAAGTTGAATTACTGGGTTACAAATAATGTGTGTCTAGAATTCTATACAATAATGAGAAAGTTTGTACATTAATTTTATAGCCATCTCATTGCTTTGGTAAACTTCCTTATTAATTCTAATTATCTGTATTCTTTTCTATGCTGATAATTATAAGTTCTATGAGAGTTTAGTGACTTTTGCTTTAGCTGCAGTCTTTACCTATTTCTTTTCTTTCCTTTTTTCTCTTACTGCATTGGTAGAAGACACCTAGTTCAGTGTGGAGGAGGGATGGTGACAGGGTGGATACTTGTCTATTTCCTGATAATAAAGATAATGCTTTATTAAGTGTGCATTACGTATGTGTTTGTTTCAGGAATGCAGTGTGTACCCCTCAGACTGAGCAAATGTCCTCCAGTCTTAATTTGCTTCGAAATTTGTTAAATTTTATTGAAGGCTTTTCTTCAACTTTGGAGAGTATTATATGGTTTTTTTCTTTTAACTTGCTAATGTGGAAAGCTATATGAATACAATTTCTAAACCTTAACAATCCATGTATACCTGTAGCAACATATATTTAGTCATAATATACTACTTTTTATAACAGTCTTGGTATTATTTTCTAAGCATTCCTTCAGAGTTTTCACATCTATGTTCAAAAGTGAGATTTTGTCTATAATTTTCTTGAATTGTTTGCACCGAGGCTTTTAGTTTTATGGAATGAGTGGAAGCTTTTTTATTTTTTAGAATAGTCTGCATAATATAACAGTTGTCTGTTCCTTGAAGTTTTGATAGAAGTTGCCTATAAAACTACTGGGTCAAGGTTGTGTAGGATAGTAGTAGAGACCTTTAATTACTGAGTCTATCTGTTAAATAGTTATAAACCTATTACAGTTTCTATTCATTATTGGGTCATTAATAATAAGTTATAGTTTCCTAGTTAATTTGTTATTTGAGTTTTCAAATTTATGGGCAGACAATTTTTCAAAGTACTCCTTTTATAAATTTTAAGAATCTTTACTATATCTGTGACTATGTTTCATTTTGTATTCCTAAAATTGATGGGTCTATTTCCTTTTCTTCTTAATCAATCTTGACAAAGGATTATCTGTTTTATTCTTCTAATATTTATAATCCATTAAGAACTATTTTTTGTCATTCATAACAAGAAGTAAATTTGGTTAAAGATATACAAATTAAGCGAATATATATTATTAGACTAAAAAATAAAAGCTAAGACTTCCATAATGCTTATGGTATAAGGCTCTGTTATAAGTGGTTTACAAATGTTAACTCATTTAATCTTCATAACAATCCTTTTACATGGGTGTTATTGCTCATCCTCATTTTATAAATGAGGAAACTGAGTCAGAGAAAGTTTAAATATAATTAATCAAAGTCACATAGCAAGGATACAGATAGTTACAATGTTAGTCATTACAAGAAGCTGAAACAAAACTCCAATTCTCATATACCAGGTTCTTGGTTTCTGAATAGTTCTATGCCATAAGATTGGCAGGCAGACAACTTCCTCTGGAGAATCCTGAGGCTGGATATTCTTTAATCTTACTCGTCCTTGCCTGATAATGGCTGGCATGCCAGACCCACTGCACAGATTCTTGTTCACTTCTTTTTGAAAGGGAATTTCTTTCTCTGTGCATTTTCTGACTACCCCATGTTGCAGAAAGAAGAACTATTTAGGTCTGGAGTGGTAGTACTGATGTATTAATGTCCATTTTGAGAAAGGAGACTAAAGAAATAATTTATATGCTAAGTGGGTCAGAAAAACAAAATAATAGTGATATCAAGGGATGTTGAGTTTGTGGCTATACTTTTATCACTGCCATGACCAAAGAAGGGAATTTTTGGCTTTTCTCTCAGAGTTTTAAAAAACTTTATAGTTAAAGTGAAGCAAACTCTCAGCTTTCCATCCCTGACATTAAAACAGTAGAGAAAAATATGCAGTAGTGCTAATCCTTAGGTTGATCCTTTAAATGTCTCTGTAATTGAAGTAAGAAGGATATTAACCCTGGGGAAAATGTCACGGACAACAAAACATTCTTTGCTTTGCAGTTCACAGGATGAGTTTTACCAATTATAGCTTTCATTTTTTTGTCCATAGAGTTGACTATAATGGAAGCCAAAAGAACCTACCAACTCAATGTGCTTTTTCAACACGTGAACTGAGCCAGTAGAATTAATTTCAAGTTCATTTCTGTACGGATCATTTACAGTGTTAATTTGTGAGTTTGGATGATGACTGCTTTTTTTCTTTCTTTTTTTGTGTCACAGTTACTGGTTACAAAATGAGTTAATTAATTTTGTCACTTAAGGGTTACTATACTTTTGTTGTTGCTTTTCCTTTCTTTCTTTTCTCAAGCAATGACTGCTTTTTGTCATCGCTTGCTGAACTAGATCAGGTCTCCCCTCTATGAGTTTTTAAAGACCTCTGTGCACACAGCTGCTTTGGCAAGTCAGGAATCAAACTGACAGTCCATTGGAAAGGCATACCCCATCACAAGTCTAAAGAGACACAGAGTGACAGTTCACAGGCACAAGTGCAAGGCCTGCCTCTCAATCTTCTTCAGCTGGCTAGGATCTTGGCTGATGCAGGGCGCCGATGCCAGACGGCAGACAGCCTGAAGTAACAAAAACAGGCCCAGTGAGGTAATTAGGACTGACAGAATGTTTGTCTATCCCACAGACTTCTTTGCAACAGGCAGCCAAATTTAATATATCCTATGAGAGTCTGAGTATACACTTTTTGCTCTGTCCTTGTTGAAATTCTTAAACTTTCATCATCATCATTTTTTAAAATTTTTGCCAAGATTTCCCAATCCACTTTTTCTGTGTTTGTGACCTGAAGGATGGCATGGCAATCATCTTGTTTTATTTTCTTTTGTGTTCAAGCTCACCAGGAAACATCAAAGCAGGAAACACATGCAGAAATTCAGACTCAATTAGAGCCGAAGAGGTGAAAGTGCAATTGGCTGTCTTTGAGAGGTCATTCACAATCAATGTTTTAGCTGCTATTATTGTTGTTCCTGCTGCTAAATGAGATGTTCAGCCTTCAAACTTTGGTTCAGATTCTTCACACTTTGGAGTTAGCTGGGGACAGATAATCAACTCAAAGGTGAGGCTATCAGATCTCAAAAATAAAGGATAAGTGTGATTTTTCAAGAGGAACTGTCTGGGTAAGAAACAGTGCTATTTATAGGAATAGCAGGGGGCAAGCCATGTAAGATTGACTCTATTCTTCCCCCAACCTTCACTCAGAGGAGGTAGTTTAGAATTCAATACATTACCAGAAACATGGGTTTCCTGGACCACCCACATTATTTTTTTTTCTTTTGTGTTAAGGCTTATTTTTACCCATCAAAATATATGAAGTGTTAGAATCTAGTATTTGATCTTAAATATCTAGGTATATGGAGCCCAGGCAGAACTGGAATCTGTTTTTTCTTTCTTTTCTTTCTTTCCTTTTTTCTTTCTTTCTTTCTTTCTTTCTTTCTTTCTTTCTTTCTTTCTTTCTTTCTTTCTTTCTTTTTCTTTCTTTCTTTCTTTTTCTTTTTTTTTTAAGGAGAGGAGCATGTAGTAGTGGAAATTATGGTTTCCTAGTTCTGTTGATGACAAAAGATATGCCATAAAGAGCCTATCTGTCACAAACATGACTGCTAAGCCTCAGAATGGTGAGAGAAGTTTTGGGGGAGCCACCTGGCAATTAGCAGATGTCCATGCAGAAAGATGGACATACAGATCTGTTCTTGCTTTAATTTGAAATTCTTCATAATTCTTTTTTCAACAGTTAATTCAGTTCAGTAGTCAGCTGGCCATGACACCAGAAGAGAATGAACCCCTTCCACATGCCCAGGGAGGGAATCTTGATAATCTAATTCTGAGCCAAGGACTTAGGATGGAGCCATGAACCAAGTCAATACTGTTCTTACTTTCATGGAAGTTATAATCTAGCGATATGTAAAGTTGTTGAATAAGTATAATTAGAGCAAAATACTTTGTGGCTCCAATGAGAACTTGACCTGTAGCATAGCCTCTGACTTTTCAGGATGCACATTCGGCCAAGATGCTTACAGCTGGGGGTCAAGGAGAATCTGGTCTCCCTGTAATTGGACTGCAGTGATTTCTGAGCTTGGCATATGGAGCTGTGGGTGGTGAGAGGAGAGACTGGTCAGTAGGGGCTTAGATATACACTTTCTCCTGGACAGCTTACTGATTTACAGCACTTCATTTTATATGCCATTTTTGCTCTTTGGTTCATTGGTAATAAAGCCATAAAAGTTAAAATATATTAATATAAAGATGTAAGTGCAGTTCTCAGAAAATATTATGTCAAGTACAGGGATATTTGCCTCTAATTATTCCTAATTAGTATTTGAGAGAGACCATGAACCAGATTGTAAGCAAGTGATGTTCATTGGTCAGACTTTTTTTTTTCCGAAACTTTCCCACTCATAGCCTCTTTTTTCCCACTCTGCAAATATTTACTGAATCTTTGCTATGCTCCAAGGATGACATGAATAAACTAGAGCTCACACATAATAGTCTCTATTTCATCCTTGAAGAACTGTATTTTAAGTTAAGAGCACAGGCCTGAGAGACAGTAAATTTTTATTACTGGCTCTTTCACTTATTAATTAAGGTCTTGGGTAAGTCAAGAGATCTATTTGACTCTAGACTCTTTGTATACAAAATTGTGTATAATTGCAGCAGCCATCACTTAGATGTTTATGGGGATTATATGCAATAATGCAGGCAAAGCATTTAGCTGAGTGTCTGGCACATGACAAGTTTTCAGTAAATGGCAATCACACTCAGATTAGTTATGTACATAAACAACAGTAACCTAAGCTAGCAAGGAGTTAGCACCATAAGAGCTAGAGAAAAAAGTGCTGCATGCATTCAAATAAAGGAGCCTCTGGGAAGAGGATAGGGAACATGCCAAGGAGGAGACGCCATTTGACCTGAGTTATCTTCGTTCTGCCTTAAGATTTGGCTTCTCTTTCTGTTATTGTTGACCTTCTGTGAAAGCCTGTCTTCTAGTTTTTCAGGGGCCAGATTCCATCTTGATGAGGACCAGGCAGTTTTTCTTTGTTCTCTGATAGCTCCGCTGACTCTAAGTCATCACTTCCTGAAAGCCGACTCTTGGTAATGAGCAGAGATGGAAATATGACAGAGCAATCCATCTCTAGTACTAGAAAAAAAATCACATTTGTTCTTCGCATAGATCAAAACCCTGTGATTTCCAAGAACTATGTGACATGTGCTTTGAACATAGAGGGCACTCAGAAGGTATCATCTAAAGATGTATAATCATAGATGCTATTGTATCAGCTTGTTATTGTTGCTATAACAAATTATCATAAACATTGTGGCTTAAACAATGCCCCTTTATTATCTTGTATTTCTGTAGATAAGAATATGGGTCTCATTGGGCTAAAATCATGATATTGACAGAGCCACTGTGCTTCTTTATGGAGATTCTAGAGGAGGATCGGTTTTCTGCTCATTCAAGTTGTTGGAGGAATTCATTTCTTTGTGATTGTAAAAATGAAATCCCTTTTTTCTTGCATGCTATTATCTGAGAGCCCCTCTCCTCTCAGTTTCTAGAAGCCACCACATTCCGTGACTCTTAGATCTCTTCCTTTGTCTTCGAAGCCAGCAACATGGGTTGAATCCTCGTCTTGCATCAAATCTCTTTTCCTTCTGTCCTATCTCTCTAACTCAGCATGGAAAAGTTCTCTACTTTTCATAATTGATGGAATTGGATTGGACCCACCCAGATAATCCAGGATAATCTCTCCATCCCAAGGTTTGTACCCTTAATCGCACCCTCAAAACCCTGTTGCCATGGAAGGTAGTGATTAGGGCACAGACATTGCTGGAGAGGGAGGTATTATTCTGCCTCTCACTCTTATCTTTTTCACCTTAAGGAAAGCGCATTATGATGAGTCCTTTTACTATATTATCTTGGAGTTCTCATTCTCTTTAATTTTTTATCCCAAGCATATTCAACATTTTGACAGATCTTTGTTTCTATGCAACAATCTTTGTAGATAACTCCTCTTTTCATGCATGAATGCCTTTTCTTCTCTATTTCAATTTTTCTTTCATTTTCCCTTCAAACCAATGATTTTCATACTTACCTGATCTGTTATTACAGATATCATTTCCCTATCTGTTATATTTAGCTTTTGCTTCTACTTTTCTACCAGTTGATTCTGTTACCATGCAAAATTTCCCTGTTTTCATCCGTGTATGAACGGTTCTGCATCTTAGGTTCTTAGAGAGAATCATTTTTTTAAACTGTATAAAAATAGATTAAAAGAAAGAGGAGAAATTCAATAATCTGAGACATTTTCTGCTTTCCTGCAATATACTTTATTTGTTTTATTATAATTTTTAAGTTTTTAATCATGAAGTTATAGCTATTCATTGTAACAGTCAATGTAATGCCAAGTGTATAATCAAATCAGCTATGCAGTGACTACTGCTCAACTCCAAATAATACCATACCAGATTAATGAAAGTTAACGGTATATATATCCTGTGTATAATTCCACCCCGTCCTCCATGCACATGTAACTATATACAAATACATAGGGCTTTTTCTTTTCCATTTTCTGTTATTTTGGAGATTGAATTAACATTCATCTAAAATTCATATGTTGAAACCTTAATCTTCAGTACCCCAGAATGTGACCTTATTTGGAAATAAAGTTGTTACAGATCTACTGGAATTTATTTATTAAAAAATTGTGTATTTATTCTTCAATGTTTAAACTTTAGTCACCTTTAAAGTACTCTCTGTCTGATGCAATACACCTATCGAGATGCTTTTTGTACTACTCGAAATAGTTTTGACCTCATTAATTTTGATGCCTTTTGGTGCTTCTGTTGTTTTGGCAAAATGTTTCCCTTGGAGGACTTTTTTTCATCCAAGTAAACAAAAAAAAGTCAGTTGGGGTGAGAACAGGTGAATAGAGAGAGTGGGATACGGGAGTCATGCTCTTTTTTGGTCAAAAACCACTGAACACTCAGTGTGGTGTGGGCAGGTGTGTTTGTAAATCACCCAACATGAAATGAGCAATTGTGTTGAAAGAATCTCCAAAAAATGATTCACTGAAGCCCAATGCTGCCTCTCACAACCACACTAGGTTGTACACTGACGTGGATGGGTTCCTAGAACACTTACCAAGCAAGGGAAGCCTGTACTTCAAGGGGTCTGCCCTTCAAATATAATTCCTTTTCGGGGGAGATCCCCTCTTGTACTGTCACACTGTGAGCCGGAATATGGAATGTGGAGCTGGAGTTGCTCAAGCCCCTTTCTCAAATAAGGATTGTGTCTAGAAAGCAGTAGAAATCATGCAGCCATTCTAGTCAAGGGATGTGACCCAACCTGGATGCTGGAATGACTGGTGGGGACTAAGGGCAGCCCTAACAACTTTCCTCAGGCATCAGCACACGCAGAGTTTGACTCCGAGAGGAAAACATTTTCTCACTTACACTGTGTGTACATATGAATACTGGCTAAAGGTAGGTCCCTGTTACATTTATAGAAAACTAAACAATTCAGAAAACTAATCTATCACATGTGAATCATGGAAAAGCTTTGATACTCTAGGAATTCCTCTGACTTTCTGTCACTAGTCCACCATGGTTTGAATTCAGACCTCTTTTTAGCTGAGGGGTTCTTCTTAATCTAGGGAAACCAAATCAAGTAGCTGAGAAATGTAGCTCCATGAATATTTTCAGTATGTTGAGGTACAGGAATTGGGGTGGGGACAGTTTGTACTTTCAGGGAAAATGACAATATCTATGTACAGTTTCTATGAACCTTAGTTTCCATGGTGTCTAAATAATGATCCAATTTTGAATCACTTCTAGGCAACAGCAATAGAACACTACTCTCAGGGTATTTTATATGCCTTCTAGGTCTAGCCTTCCAGAAGTTTAAAAAGTTCATATGGTATGTTACATGCCAGGAATTTTCTACATATTCATACCATTCTTGGAGTGATTTATTCATGAAATAGAGCAGTGATGAAAAAATAGGCAGATATTGCTTCCTTTTAAGGTCACTGGTCCAAAGCAGAGTACACTGTGTATGGAGATTGAAATAGGAAGATTTATTTAGGGAGAAAACATATTTTGCTAGTCTATCAGGTAATATTTTATTTTGCCCCAATATGGTAAGAATTTGTTCCTATGGAATTATCAACAAAATATAAGAATATCTGAGATATTCTGACATTGAGTTATATTTCTTAAATTGACAGTTTATTTGGACATTTATGCCAACACTATTTACTTTTCAGCTTCAAAATTATTTTATCTTTCAGATTTTTAAGAAACCTCAAGTATAATTTTGGGACACAGTAATCCCTTTGTTAGCAGAATGGACCCATTACTAGTCAATCTTTTGTTTAAGATTTAAGAATGTCTTCCAAATAGTGGCATAAAGCTTCTGTGATTAAACACACTTGGCCATATGACTGGAATGAAATAAAATGGGATGATTATATTTAGTTAAATCAAGCTATAGCCCCAAACAAAATAACTGTTTCTTCTTTTTTATTTTCAAAATACTGTGTGTGAGAGACACTTCATTAGATGAGGCTTTTGGACAGAAGCTTGTAGCTTGTGAACTCTGGATCGGGTTTTCCATTGGGAAAGTGAGACGAGTGATTATCTTTTAAAAAGAATAGTGCCAATAGGATAAGGAAACATTGGGTGAGTTGATGTTTGAGGCAAACTAAATCTTTTGCATTTTGTAAAGTTCGCAAGCCCATTTTGCAAAATCTGAGATTATATTACTTTTATTTCTTACATCATCAGCCTATAATGATGGAAAAATAGAAAACAGCTTATAACTTGTGCAACGTTAGAGTAATTCTTATTGCATCTCTGAAATTATGTAACTGTATAATTTTTATTTCTTGGATCACTTTGTCTATGGAGATGTTATTTCATGGGCAGATTTAAGGAAATTTAAGGAAAGTTTTGGAATAAGTACATCTTCAAGGAACCAATTTAACCATTTTGGCTCGGACTTTAGAATTTGAGAGTGGCACAAGAGCCACAAATTCAACTTCAGGCTGATTAAATATTTGCTGTTAGGGGACAAACTCTGAAAAAAAAAATCTTTCTATAGCTAAATATAGCTGGAAGGGAGGTGTATGTGTGGAGTGGTACGGAAGAAATTTTTAGGAAAATAAATCCTATTTTGCCTTAGAAGTTCATTAGAGAACAAAATGGATAATATCCAAATATCCACTATGGGAAAATTTGAGACTGCCACATAATTCAGCCTTCCATTTTCCCCAAAATTTTTTATTGCCTTTACTTAATTTGTAAGAGTGGAATGAATCTGGAGTAGGAAAAAGTGCCAAGGACAGAACTTGAGTTTCACCATTTCTAAGTTTACTAATATTCTCTGCTTTTCTATTTAACATTTGCACACATTTAGTCTTTTAAAAAATTGAATTTGAGGAAATAGGATGTGCTAGTTTACAGTAACTTTTCCTAGGGGTTGAGTGCAGTGGCTCCAGTCTGTCATCCCAGCACTTTAAGAGGCTGAGGCGAGAAGATTGGTTTAAGACCAGTCTGGGCAACATGGCGAGACCTCATCTCTACAATAAATCAAAAAATTATCCAGGCATGGTGATGTGTACCTGTAGTTCCAGTTCCTTGGAAAGCTGATGCAGAAGGATCACCTAAGTTCAGCAGGTCAAGGCTACAGTGGCTTTGAGAATGGCACTGCACTCCAGTCTGGGTGACAAAGTCAGACTCTGACTCAAAAAAAAAAAAGTAACTTTTCCTTTTCAATCTATGTGTACTAGTTAATATAAGCGAATGGCTATAATAACCCAAATGTTTAAATGGCTCAATATGATGTAAGTTTGTTTTTGTTTTGTTTCATAGTTCTTTACTGATAAGTGTAGAACTCTGCTCCATGTGGTGACTCAAGGACTCAGGACTCATTCTCTTGTGTGGCTTCACCATCTTCTAGCGTATTTGCCTCCTCTGCATTCAGCTGCACATGCTGTGGGAATCAGGAATATGGAGAAGGCACATCCACTCTTATGTGCCTTGCACTTAACTTCAACTTACATTGTATGTTCTGCAACTCAGTTCATTGATTTTTTTTTGACTTAGTTGAGGTTGAGACGGATACTCTGGCAGCGAAACCACAAGAAGATAATTCTCTGCCATAGTATGCAGCAATTTTCAAATAAATATAAATAAATAAAAGAAGCTTAATGTACATAGTGCTTATTATTATAAATATCAAGTCTTTTCATACCCTTTTAATTTATTTATTCATTAAATATTTACCACATGCCCACTGTGTGTCACTGTGTTAGGCACTGCTCCAGCATGAACCAGATGGTGATAGTCTCTGAATTCATCAAGCTCACAGTTTAGTGTGGAGACATATGCTAATTAATGTATAATTTCAAGCTATCCAGATGCACTTTTGCAGTAGTTCTGGGTAGTACAATGTCACATAAAGAATGTTTTCTTGATTTTCCTTTAAGTCTGTCTTTGTCACTTCTCATTATAATATCTTACTTATTTAATTGATTTTAAATTTCTCTCTTTCCATTTCTTCTATTTCTGTTTCTCTTGGTTGATCGTTGCCAGAGTATATAGTGGATGATTGTCATTCCCTGGAGATGGATAGTGGAAATGGAGGGTTGTTATTATTCAGAGTTGGGTATGAGCCAGTTCTGTCATTTTATATCCTCTGATAAGTGTTTTTAAATGGAAATCCTTTTATTCTATTTCTTTCATAACTCTTACTATGAACATATAAAAAATGTTCTTATTCTGTAACTTGGGCCTCTCTTCCCATAAAACTACCTCAAAAGGCGAATAACTCAAATTGCTGGGATAGTCTATTAGAGGTTCTAGCAGAACAAAGCCTGTCTGGGAAAGGCTCTAGAAAACCTCACATGATTGCATCTGTCCTGGACACAACCAGCCACCACCACTTTAGGTGAGGTCTTCTCAAAGAATGCCCTAGCATTTTTCCACAGCCTTTGCCTCTACTATATGATTTCACAGTTAGAATGGGGAAGGCCATATTAGGCCAGCTTGAGAATCTGTTAGTAGTTCAAGTATCTGCTCCCTTTTTATTTTTGGAGGCACACAGATATGAGATGGCATCCCTATGTCACTATGTAATAGGGAAAGATTGCCTTTTCTCACAGACTCGCCCCTTGGCTGATGGTGCTTAGGGTGGAGGTGGGGGCAGCTGTAATGTTGAGTTCAAAATTAATCTCCCTTGAGGTCCCAGTAGCCTGGAGGAAAAATTGGAATCTATGTAGATTGCTACAGAATCTTCTCTCCAAGACCAAATGAGAATCTAAATTTACAATAATCCTTTAAGAAGAAAAATAATCCCAAGGGCCTTTGATCCTTCACTGTGTACAACTGGAACCACCATGAAATGAAACATCTTAAATATTAAGAATTCAGTGACCCCAAACTTTGCTAATGTTCTAGGCTTGACAAGGAACTCAAGCAAAATAAGCAAATGTTAGGAAAAAGAAGGCCTCTGCACAAATGACCTTACGATGGAGCTGACTCCTTTTTTTTCCAGAAACAAAACCAAAAGTGATTGAAAGGGTAGCTTAACTATTAACACTTCCTCATGAGCTTTGTCTCTTTGACATATGGGAAATATCATTTATGAAAAGATACTCAATTGTAAGGAATGAGATAGACTATCTGTGGAATATTAAAGATGATACGGTTATGTCTGATGTTAATTGAAACATTTTGGGGCTACATCTTATCTCCAGAGAAATAATTTATGTAGCTTCTAGAGTTGTAGTTCACTTTTATCATATTTATGGGTATATACGCACACATAGACACACTACACTTAAGTGAGAGAAATGGAAAGTCCAGTACCTGGGGTGTCTGAAAGATGTTTCCAATGAACAATTTAAATTCCTTAGATGTTTCTTAGGTATTTTGGGAAAAATCAATCATATGATAAATTGTTTCATAGTGGGATAATATCATGGTTGGCAACTTGCCACTACTTCTGTCAGAAATCAAATGATAAAACTTTTCCATTGGAATTTTTTTGTTGTTGCCACAAGGGATTTTCCATTTTCTATTTGTGAACAATAGCTCTTTCTAAAATCTAAAGTAAAATTCAGAATAAAATCCTTCTGAGAGTGACAAGACTAAATTTTTTGGGGAATAAATATGGTTGTTGTTTTATGTTCAAACCTGGACTATTAAAGCCTATGTTTGGCCAATATTTCTAGGCCCCTAAAGTTGTAAGTTTTGCTGAAACTATAGATCACCTTCAACATCATCACCACATATTATGTGATTGAAGGAGGAAAAAATAGAGCAAGGCAAGTAGGGTGCTTATTGTTTTTTTGTTTTCTTAACTTTTTCTTTAGCATAATTGGCTCCTATTTGGCTTCTTAAATGATTTCTCTTTTATTTTGGACATACCCATTACATGATTTTAAGCTTGCTTACAAAATTTTGTTACTTAGATGATTTTGAAAATTTGTTGCTATCACTCTTTTTACTAGATGTGTCAATTGTGACCTCATAGAAGATATTCTATTTTAAAAATTTCAAATATGGTCTATGGTATGTATATGTATATATGTAATGGTATGTGTATGTGTGTTTGAGTGTGTATGTGAGAGAGTAATTTTTGTAGGCTAAAACTCAGAGTGAAAATTTTAATTTTTATTTATTGATATCTAATGGCTGCCAGGTGGATGGCCAAGTCTTTTGAATGATAAACTTTTGCATGTAAGTTAAAAAGATTCAATAAAAACTGTAGAGTTTTTTTCTCAAATTTCTTATTATTTAGGTTTTGTTTGCTGAGTAATCAACTGAAAAACTAGTCAGAAAAGTAATGGAGGCTGTTGGGGTAGACCAGCAAACCTGTGCCACAAGCCCTACTCTGGGCCTGAACGTGAAGCCTGCCTGTTCACCAGACACAATGCTGCCCTCACACTCAGGCGGGCTTGTCCATTCAACCAGCAACTTGAATGGGACAGTGTAATAGAGTCTGGATTTAGAGCTGGAGACTCAATTTTGTGAATCGAATCAGCACTTCTATTATTTGTATGTTTTAGAAAACTCATTATCTTTACTTTTTGTCAATTTCTTAAAATCTTTTCATAAACCATGGGTAATGATAACTTACTGCAAATTAAGGATTTCATCAGGAATAATGATTTGAAAAGGTAGTAAAATTACTTTATTATAAAGTTCTCAAGAGATACTAGGTGTCATTTTTTTTGTTTTGAAATTTAAAATCACCTCTTCCATTTTCTCTGTTCTTAAGTTCCTAGTAGGTGACTCCTCACCTGGATCTAGTGATCCAGTAGGAAATATGACTATTATAGAAATACATTAGCAAATATGTAATCATATAGGGTGATAAAAGCTGAGATGGAAACGTGATCATTTCTAGGAGAGCGAGTAATGGAGATTTGACTTGGATCATGAGTAAGCGAAGGCCTGTTTGAGGAATTGACATCCCGTTTGATGCTGGGTTAAAAGGAAGTTTTGGGCAAATGGAGAGCAGGCAAAGTGTCCTTAAGCAAAGGAAATGGCATGCGTTGTTACTCTGGGGTGGAAAGTAAGTTTAGAGTGCTGAATGAATTGAGTGATAGCTAGGCCAATGTGACAGAAGGGTAGTGAATCGGAGGGAACCTGGAGAAGGGAACAGTGAATGACAGAGGGTAAGGTTGCAAAAGCAGTTACAGGCTAGACTATACTAAAGATGTGGGTTTTATCACAAATTCAGCTGGAAGTCACTAAAATGTCTAGAGCAGGGGTGTGGCATGAGCCAATTTCTGTTTTGAAGAGTATAAATGCCAAATATAAGCCATATCATCAGTCATACGGTAATATAGACTTTTTAGTAGCTTAATATCTCTTGTAGTACTATAGATACTCATCATAAACCTTTACACAATTTATGAAAGTCCACAAAGGAAGGCAAAATTTGTTGTGAATACCATCATTCAGAGAAAATCACTCAACATTTGGGTAAACTTTCTTTCACACAGTATGCACACATGCTTGCAATTTTATATTCAGATTATTAAACTATACTGTTTTTCCTCCACTGACCTGAATAAAAACTCCACATATTGTGGTCATCTTTCCGTGGCGACAGTGATGTAGATCAATATGCTTGATTGATGCTTAGTTGTGAATTATGCTAATTGGCTTAGTCAATCCCCTATGGAAAACTTTTAGCTGTTTCCCATTTTTTGCTAATATACTGATGTGGCAGGCCATCTTTGTGCATCTTTTGAGCATAGATATATTTCATGTATGTCATTACCACTTTAAAGTAAATCCAATGGAATAATGCTGGATTAAACATTTTGTACATTTTAGGTTTTTATGCATATTGCTAGTCATCAGGAAGTTACTTTAGGAAATAATATGAAGAAGAATCAGAATTGGTTTTCCCCTAAATGTATAGTTGTCTTACGCACTGCAAAAAGAAGATGGAATTTTAAAGCAACACAAATATCAGTTTTCCTCATTGCAAATGATTTCTCTCATTCATTTGTCTATGTGCACTTCCATTCCTATTACTGGACTGTAAACTCCTTTTAGTCATAGTAATGTCTGCTCCCAAACTCCTGTCCCAGTTTGCCTACTTACTAGTTTAGGAAGAAAGGCAATTGACTGTTGCAGTGGCTGTATCTTATCTTTTAAATACTTTGGCATAGATGATACTATGGATACCATGTGTGAATATAAATTAGTTTCAATTCATGCCTGGTTAATATTAGAAATATCCTAATCCAACGTATACATCAGAGGGATGCCTAGTTAGTATTTGAAAGGTTCTAATCAAGATTTCACTTTCTGAAAGCCTTGGCTACAAGCCTTCACTATGGCTATTTCAATCTGTGTTAGAAGGCTTTCAATTAACATATCTGGTAGAAATTATATTTCATTGGTGAAATGGATACTGTACCAGATATGTGGATAGGTTAGAAATATATTGTGCAGGCCCCTGGCACCTTCATCCTCAACGCAGAGTTAGAGGCACTCTGGCTCCTCCAGTTCTTGTCTGTGCCTCCAGATCTTGTCAGAATTCCTGATCCAAACCTGACACACCTGATCCAAATAGAAGCTTAGTAGAATTCTGACTATAGTGTTGCCTTTCCTGTCTGGAGTAGCTCTTTCAGGCAAAGCCCTCTTTGGGAGATCAAAGGAGCATCCGGCAGGGACAGGACCAAGCTTCCAAAAAACATATTTATAATAGTTTCTGTAGTCAGTTGTTGATAACTGTTTGGGAGTATTGTTAAATTTGGTCTGAGACTTGCTTTCTCTGTACCATTAAGTAGCCTGGAACAAGATATCCATCAGAATCTGTTAGCTGTGAAGGCCAGTTCATAAGGCTGAAAATATCTTGGAAGTCATTTTCTTTCCCTCTTTTTATATAAACATTTAGCCAGGGGACTTTCAGAGACTCATAACTTGTGAGCCTCCTTGAGGCCTTGGGTAGCCTCTGTGATGAATTGAAGTTAGTTACAGAACATTCTCCGTGCCCCAACTCTTCTCAAAGCAAAAAGCCCATACCTCAAATCATAGCAGGAATGCAAGTATTACCACGGCTTTCTTGGAGAGATGAGATGGTCAAGTCACAGGGGACGCTTAAGCAAGCTTCCCATCAAACTTTGTTCTTTCTCTCCAGTCTTGTATCTACTCCCTGTCCTTCCCTCTGTTTTTCATTTACTGTTTCTTTTCTTTCTATTTTACTACTTTTATAAGACCTCAAAATCCCCACTTACTTATGGTTCATACCCTTGCAACAAAACAAAATTGTTGCTTACATATGCCCCTTGGTACCATGAAACCGTTCTTGTTTTAAAGCAGGAGAGATAGATCCAGTCCATTTGTCTCCCCCCAGGCAACACATTTTCAGAAGAGTAGAGTATTCCTCACCCAGAACATATTTTCACCAGAATTGTTTCATAGCTGCTTGTCCTACCAGGCACACCCTCATGAAACCCCTCCCTACCAATCTTAGGCCAACTAAAGCTTTGTAGCAGTGTTAAAAACAGGGCAAGGCAAATTAGTACCACTGGAGTATATTCCAGGGAGAGAAAGTACTTCTCAGAGCATATTTGAGACTGCATTCCATTTCCTTCAAAGTGGTGTCAGCAAACAGCATCAAGTGTGAAAAGACATTTTGAATTATGTTTACAGGGCCCTTGGATGTACTTTTTTTTTTTTTTTTTGGTAGCGGTATGAGCTTAACAATCGTTAAGATCTTTTAATTAGTGCAGGGAGGCCAAGCCACTTTAGGCCTGCACTAGCACAGGTCTATAAAGAACTGACCGAGGTATGACTGCTTCCTCCTCGCTCCTGTGGTTTGCTTTGACACTTTAATTCCGTTGCTTCACATGCTCACTGTTCATTAGGAGTTACTAGACTTCTTATGAAGTGCATTATGGTTTGTACTTTAATTGTAATAGCCATCTTTCTTGAGTACTGGGGAGTTTTTTGATTCTCCTAACCTTGCAAAGTGGATAGTACATAACATAGATAGGCAGCGTGTTCTAGAGGTTAAGGACATAAGGCAAGGATCTTGATTGTGACACCCACCAACTCTGTACCTTTTGGTAATTAGAGACACTTCTAGATCTTAGCTACCTCATCTTTAAAATGGGTATAGCCGGGCTCGGTGGCTCAGTCTGTAATCTCGCGCTTTGGGAGGCTGAGGTGAGTGGATTTCCTGAGCCCCACCCGGGCAACTTGGCGAGACCTCATCTCTACAATAAATCAGAAAAATCAACCGGGCATGGTAGCGCATGCCTGTAATTCCGGCTACTCGGAAGGCTGAGGTGGAAGGATCGCCGGAGTCCAGCAGGTCGAGGCTGCAGTGGCCGGGAGCGGCCACTGTACTCCAGTCTGGGCAACAGAGTGAGACTCCAACTCAAACAAAAATAAAAATAAAAAATTTAAAAAATAAAAAATAAAATGAGAATAATAACAACACTTCCATTATAGGATGGTTGTGAACTACAAATAAAACATGTAAAGTATCTGGTAAGTCATTTAATAAATGATAGTCATCATCCGCTCTATTATTTAAGATTACAGAGTATGGTAGTGAGATTGTTGGGATTCAAACCCAGATCTAACTCTCAAGTTTATGGGATTGTGTTCTATGACAAAGATAATAGTTAATCAGAGCTAATGTTTCCTAAATATTCTAAAAAGACTTGCTGGGTACTATTGTAAACACTTACCCATGTTAACCTCTGTTATAGTCATGGTGACCCTATGAGATTGTTACAATTATTGTCATCCACATTTAGAGATGAAGAAACTGAGGTCCAGGTAGGTTAAGTAAGTTTATCAAGATTCCTGCTTGTCAGTGGCTCTGATAATGGCACAGTAAAACCACGCGGACAGTAAAACATCAGAGCAGTCATATGACGAGGAATCATCTGTCTGGAGAGTGTAGGCTCTGAGCCACTTGCAGTGCTCCATCCCTTATGTGCAACCCATTCTCTAACTCAACACTTCATTGTTTGGAAGTCTTTTCTAAAGTAATGATGGCTTCCATCTGGCAGGGTGGGGCTTCCAGAGAGTGAACGCCTATGTCCAGTGAGCATGCCTGTAAAGCTAGCCAGGAGAGTGTGCCAGGGATCTCTTAGCAAACAGAAGGAATTTATCCTCCTGATGGAAGAAGGAAAATGGAGAATTAATGGAAAACAAGTTGGATATAAAACCAGTGACCGTCAGGGAAGGAACATTTTTAGTAGAGTTATTATGTTAACTAACTGGTAGGCTCTAGGTCCCACTCCACTTCTGTGGCTCTGATAATGGTACAGTAAAGCCCTGTGGACAGTGAAACATCAGAGCAGTCATATGACGAGGGACACTGCCTATCCAAGCAGACAGCTCAGGGAATTTTCCGGAAGAGCTGGGATTTGATAGGGAGGTGGGAAGTTTGGCACACTCTAAAGTTTTATTAGTAGGAGAAATAACTAAATGAGCTGAAAAGTTTTCCCTTTGTTCTTCTGTTTCAAGATGGCGAGGCTTGAGGAAACACATTAGAGAGGAAATGATTTCGTCAAAGGTTTTGTTTGGATGATTATGCTTTTGTTTTCCTTGAGAAGGTCATGCCTTTAAAACAATTCCAAAGGGAAGCATTTTTAAAAGGGCATATTCTATCATTTCTTCTTCTTTGAGGGAGAAAAATTTTCTAAGGGTAGAAAAATTGTAATGGAGATTGTGCTATTCTTTGTGAAAGGAAATGGTAATAATTCAGCGGTGTGACTGGAAGGATCATTTTTCTTTTCTCTGAGATACTTTCTGACTTAAGTGAGGGCGGTTTTTAATTATTAAGATAATGCCAGACCATCTAGTCAGTTAGCCCTAGTGTGGTCATTAATAATGTCATCAGGAAAGCTTGAAATCATTTGTTCCTTGTGATTTTACATCAAATAAAACATTACTCATCAGGTGTTTTAAATAACATCATTTAACTCCAAGGCCTACACACAATGTTTTCTTTATGCTAAATTAGTTTGCTTCAGAAAAGTCTCCAGGACAGGTAAAGTGAAAAGTATTACTCCCAAGAATCAAACCAACACAACCACTTAAAACCTAATAAAAGTGTACTTGGCTGAGAGAGGGAATAGGACTTCATTATTCTAGTGAAAGTTTAGTTTGTGTTTTATTTCACTTAGCTTCATCATTCTGTGAATCATAAATAAGAAATGCCAAGTAATAAATACACTGTGCAAAATGCATTTTAATAATCCTAAAGGGCTTCATTACTGTGGCTATAACCTGAAAATGTAAATTATGGCTGATACTCTAGCCTTCATTTGTCAACTTCAGAGGTTCTGGTTTTGCTGCTGCAAATGCTGTAGGATTATGCTATTTACAGAATAAATTAACTTGGTGTAGCTAAATGGAGTTTTCTTACTTTTGAATATCTAAAAGAGAATATCAAATCTTCAAGGAATATATAATGTTATATAATTTTGTGTGGTTTTGAAATTTTTTTTTAAACTGAAAACAATCCATACTGCAAGGTAATAAATTGGAAAGTTACCCAAGAGAAACCACACAGCTGTTTTCAATAATGCAGGTAAATTCTAGTCATGGGAAAATCTCTATTACTGCTTGAGCTGTTGAAAA
Organism: Cephalopachus bancanus; assembly: GCA_027257055.1. NCBI lineage: Eukaryota > Metazoa > Chordata > Mammalia > Primates > Tarsiidae > Cephalopachus > Cephalopachus bancanus. The sequence goes on along the minus strand of JAPVLO010000031.1, from coordinate 1,829,277 downwards.
AGTATTGTGCATTAAACAGGTTTTGGACAGAAGAAAACTCCGTATGCAATCTGTACCCAAGCCATTGTTCTTGTTTTGCTTTGTTTTCTCTTCTCCATTTTTACGTTTCATTCCAGTGAATCTGAAATTTGGGATACTTGATGTTCCAGAAAAAAATCTATATGCCACTGTGTATTTTTTAATTTTGAAAATTATTTAATTTAATTTATTTTATTGTGCTTATAATTGACACATAATTGTACATACTTATGGAGTACAGTGTGAGGGTTCAGTACATATACACACTGTATAATGATCAAATCAGAGTAGTCGGCATGTCAGTCATCTTAAATCTTTATCATTTTTTTGTAGTGATAACTTTCAATATCCTCCTTTCTAACTATCTTGTATAGTTATGTATATACAATACATTGTTATTAACTATAGTCACCCTACTGTAGAATAGAACACAAGAACTTAGTCTTCCTATCGAATTGTAACTTTTTACACATTGACCACCTCTCCTCATCTTTCCCTCCTCTCTCGCCTCTGGTAATCACTATTCTAGTCGCTACTTCTATGAGATCAACTTTTTTAGATTCCACATATGAGTGAGATCATGAAGCATTTGTCTTTCTGTGCCTGGCTCATTTCACTTACATTATATCTTCCAGCTTTATCCATGTTGCTGCAAATGAAAGTATTTCATTATTTTTCTTATAACTGAATAGTATTCTGTTGTGTATCTATAACACTTTATTTTATTCATTCATCTGTTAATGAAGCCTTAGGTTGATTTCATCTCTTGGCTGCAATAAACCTCACAGTATAAATATCTTTTTGACATACTGATTTCAATTCCTTTGTATATATACCCAGTAATGGAATGGCTAGATCATATGGTAGTTCTAGTTACAATTTTTGAAGAAAATTCATTCTGTTTTCCATAATGGTTGTACTAATTTACATTTCTACCAACAGTATATAAGAATTCCCCTTTCTCTGTATTCTGGCAAGCATTTTTGTTTGTTTGTTTTATAATAGCATTTTATCTGGGATGAGGATATGGCTTACTGTCAAAGTGGTCTACTTACATTGGTATGCAACAGACTTTATATAAACCTTTTATTTGCACACAATTCTGATCTTCCAAATAAAATATAATTTCCGTAAGAACAGGGATCTTGTCTGACATGGATATGCATTTCCCAAATGGCTTAGTACAGTGCTTTATAAGCATTGGAGATTCAGTAAATATTTGTTGAAGGTATAGATGAGTGGATTTATAATGAATTAGTCTGGTCCAGCAGATCATTTGTTCACACCTGAATAGATTCTGGTTTTGAAGCTATAAATGTCCCAACTACTAACAGTTTAGGCTAAGCTACTCATGGAGTAAGTTAACATGAGAAATGAGTTGGTGTGGTTTTCTTTGAAAGGATATTCTACAGTATTCTCAGAATGGCATAATAATGTTTGTGACCCATGTTTTCAGTATATGTTTCACTTCTGTCCTAAAAATATTATACATGCATGTGTGTGTAATTTCTTTTTTAGTGCAGAGTAGTGACTTTTATTATTCCCTAGCCTCAACACACAGTATCCTGTTTCAACCTAAGAGTGCTAGAACCCAATTTTCTCTGTCCATGGGGGATAAGTGGAAATTTTTTTTTTTTTATAAATACAGAGCTACAGTCTTAGATCATAGGGCTCAGTGATATCACTATTTTCTCTTAGAACATTGACTGTGCTCCACATCAATACAAGGCCACCATTTATAAACTAGTTTCAAATTTATCTTGGCCTAAATGTATCTGACCAATTCTACTTCAATTTTTTCACATATACACCCAAAGTTCCTTCAGTTATGTATACAGGTAATGTATAGTATATTATTTCAATATTCATTCATTTGCTTATTCATTCAGCCAACTAAATTCAAACCCTAGATTAGCCAAGGTGAAGTTGTAAAGATATCTCATACATATTCTCTCCTCAAGAAAAGTCCAGCTTAGCAGGAATGACTATCTGATCTTCCAAATAAAATGTAATTTCTATGAGAACAGAGATCTTGTCTAACATGTGTATGCATTTTCCAAATGGCTTAGTACAATGTTTTATAAGCATTGGAGATTCAGTAAATATTTGTTGAATGTACAGATGAGTAGATGTCCAGGTAGTAGAGATGTATAGTAGAGATGAGTACCACAAAATAAGTGCAAATGAAACCATATTGTAGTTCAGAGGAAAGAGCACCTACTTTAAGGTGCATCTCCTGAGATTGGATTGTAATTTTAATGGAGCCTTAATGGAGAGATGAAATTTGAACACTTGTTAACGTATTGCACTATTTTCATTATTGACTAGGTACCACATCTACAAGTGCATGAGTAGCCCAAAGTCTTTGAGATTCTCCCAAAGAAAATCCACTCCACCAAGCATTTCTGAGATAGATTATATCAATAGTCACAGAAGGAAGAAGGAGTTTTACATCACACAGTCAGATATATCCTTCTAATTCCATTAGCCCTCTAATTGTCTATTTCCCCTGTCTTTCTTCTCAGCCTGGAGTAGACAACTCCCTTCTCCTGAAGTGCTCTCAGGTGCTTCCAGCCTTCCTGGCCTTTGGAAATTGTTTTGAAGGAACTAAAGACTCTTAAGAAAGGTGAGATGAGGACAAATTTATATCTGTCCCTAAGATGTCACCAACTGTTAGCCACAGCGAATATTTATTATGACAATTTGACTCTCCCAGATCCAAAAAGAAAGCATTGTGACAAATCCTATTCATTGACTCCAGTGGTGCATGCTGACACGTGACACCCAAATATTTCCACCATCCCTGTCAGAATTTATTTCCATATGTTATATTTTATTGATATAATAAATGTACATATGGTTTGTTTCCCTCTTTATGGTCTAATTGCTATAAATAGCTTAGAGCTCTTTCAACTGTATTGAACCATCATGTATTACAAGGTTGTTTATTCCTGTCTTCTGAAGAAGCACATGGCATTAAAACAATTCTGGAAATGAGGATCTAGCATTCAATGAAAAGAATACTGTAAATATATCGTGTGCCTAACATGGTCAATATATAAGAAATATATATCTTGATCTCTAGCCATATAGGGGAAAAAAATGTGCCAGTTGATGTTCATTTGGATTAAAACTTATATGAATGTTAAAGGCAAAATTAAAACCATTTAAACTAGATCTACTACCCATAGTCAGAGGATACTGACTAGGGGAAACTACAAGAAATACTCGTTAAAAGCTGTTTATTCTTACATTTGTTTAGAATGTTGACAGAAGTGGGTCAAGGGCAACTCAGGATCTTTAGCTCCCCCTCAGAAAGCAAATAAAAAAATTTTTTTTTTTTTTTGAAAAAGGCAAAGTAAACAAGGGAATGGTGTTTGAGGCAGAATTATTTAGCAGGTTAATTTTTGCAAAAATCAAACCAAAACATCCCCCTTTAGTTGTTAGTCCCTGACTTCCATTATGTGTCAGAAACATCTTAGATGTGCAATGCAATGCCAAGTCGGAGTGTTCATTCTGGTCATCAAGCACCACCAAAAACAGAGTTATGATGTGATTCATGAACAAATTATTGGCAAGGCAGAGTCTAATACTTATATTCCTATTGACTCAGGGCTTGCTGGTCCTTGCTCTGCAACATCCATCGTAGCATTTCTGATGACAAAGTCATTTTTGGAGGGGTCATTTTGCAGTAAAGGTTGTGATTTGTGGAAAGTTTTGTTTCACTGTTAGCAAATTGTGCCTGCCTATTACTGCTCAACCATTCTCCTTTCTGCTAAAGCATCATAGTCTGTTTTCTTCCTCTCTTACACAACTGCTATTCAGATATTTGTGTTAAAAGTAATTCCGGGATTGAGGTGTCCTTGGATAGACACTGGCCTGGGGATTTCAGAAATATCCAAATCAGCCTTGGATTAGTCAGCCCTCCTCCCTGTGGAGTTTTTGTTGTTGTTGTTGTTGTTTTTTGAGTTGAAGTCTCACCCTGTCGCCCAGACTGGAGTGCAGTGGCACACTCCTGGCCACTGCAACCTCAACCTGCTGGGCTCAGGCGATCCTTCTGCTTCAGTCTTCCAAGTAGCTGGAACTACAGGTACGTGCCACCATATCCGGCCAGTTTTTGATTTATTGTAGAGATGAGGTCTTGCTATGTTGCCCAGGCTGGTCTCAAACTCATGGCTCAGGCAATCCTCTCATCTCCACTTCCCAAAGTGTTGAGATTACAGGCATGAGCCACCTCACCCAGCTTTCTGTAGAGTCTTATAATAAATGCATAGGAAAAGAGAACAGAGAACTATTTTAATATTAGTTTCACTTCTTGCCAAAACACTTATGAAAACCCCCGATAATTTAGCTAAAAGGCATAAGGGAACTTCACCATCTCTCAAGCCTCAAATCAAAATTTTAGAACTAGTGAACAAAAGAGAGAAGAGATGAGAGTGGCAGAGCAGAGCAAGGAAGGAGAATTGGGGTGAGCAGCGCTGGAGAGTGGGATAAAGCTGATTGTTTTACCACTCAGAGCAGGATGGCGCTGGAAGACCATTGTAGAATGCAGAGAAAGAAGCCGGAGCTGGTTCTGTTCCATCTGCTTGTGGGAAACTTACAGCTCGTGCAGACAGAGGCATAAGGAATCACAAGCAGATACTTTTAAAACTACAGTGTTGCTGCCATCTAGCAAATAAGGCTCAATCAAGATTGTATCATCTTACTAATCAGTCTCATATTTCCTCCTGTGAATGATGAGGACAGACAAATATGCACTAGAGAAATTGAGAATAGCCCCCGCCTCCATTTCAAAGGTGGTCACTATTGCCTTCACTCTGTTTTCCATACTCTGCCTTAAAGAATTATCTGGACACACTCTCACTTATATCATTCTATCAGAACAGAAATGCTTCTTGAAAGTTTGTAATTTGTTTTTATTAGTGAGCATACAGTGAACTTTGGAATATTTGTTAGATTATATGGACTTAATTAGCTTGAATAACCAGAATTGTTTATCATACATTAAAAAAAGAGAGTTATCTGGTATGGTCGCCATATCTTTCTCTTTTAAAAAATTTTTTATTTCAAAGATGTGGAGTACAATTCAGGGTTAGGTATACAAGTGTTCATCATGTGGGTACCCTTGTTGATGAGGTGTGCCAACCCCTCCCCTGGCAGATTTCCACTACTGCCAGTCCCTCTCCCCGGCCCTGGCAGTTTCCCACTACTGCCAATCCTTTTCTTATAGTATTACAATAATTGTTCAAGGTCCACTTATGAGTGAGAACATGTGATACTCAGTTCTCTGTTTCTGTGATAGATCACCCAGTATTATAGACTCTAAGTCCACCCAAGTTGCTATGAAGTTCATAATTTTGTCCTTCTTTATGGCTGCATACTATTCCATCATGTATATGTACCACATTTTTTTATCCAGTTCTTTTTCAATGGGCAGCACAATTGGTTCCATGTTTTTGCTATTGTGAACAATGCTGCAATAAACATACATGTGCAGGTGTCTTTTTCACAGTGATTTGAGTTCCTCCAGGTATATTACCAGTAGGGGGATTGAGGGGTTGCATTGGAAGTTGATTTTTAGATCTTTTAGGAATTACCAAACTGTTTTCCACTGAAGTTGTACTAATTTACACTCTCACCAACAGTGTAGAAGTATTCCCTTTTCCCTGAATCCTCCCCAGTATCTGTTGTTTTTTGAGTTATTGATGATGGTCATCCTGACTGGAGTTAGGTGGTATCTCAGTGTGGTTTTCACTTGCATTTATTTGACAACTAGTGCGGCTGAACATTTTTTCATGTATCTGTTGGCTGCTCATATGTCTTCTTTTGAGAAGTGTCTATTCATATTTTTTGTCCACTTTGTAATGGGACTGTTTATTTTTTCTTTTTGTCACGTTTGAGTTCCTTGTAGATCCTAGATGTTAGGCCTAGTCTGTGGGCTGTTTTCCCAGTCTGTGGGCGGCCTCCCCGCTCTCTTGATGGTTTCTTTGGCTTTGCAAAAACTTGTCAGTTTGATGAGGTCCCATTTGTTTAGTGTATCTTTCATGGCATGGGCACTTGGGGTTTTGATAAGGAATTGGTTGCTAGTTCCAATTTCCATACAGTTGTCGCCTGCATTTTCTAAGGTTCTTATAGTTTGAGGTTTTATGTTTAGCTCTTTGATCCATTTATAGTTAATTTTTGTGTTCAGTGATAGGTAGGGTTCTTGTTTTAATCTTCTGCATGTGGTCAGTCAGTTTTCCTAGCACCATTTACTAAATAGATTCTCCTCTCCCCAGTGGTTCATGGTGGGAGTTTTGTTGAAGATGAGTTGGTTGAGAAATTGAGGTTTTGCTTCTGGAGTCTCTATCCTGTTCCATTGGTTTATACTCCTGTTCTTGTACCAATACCAGGCGGTTTTGATTAAACTCCCAGTTTGATTTAAACTCCCAGTTTAAAGTTTTGTTTTGATTTAAACTCCCAGTTTAAAGTCTGGGAGTGTGATACCTCCCAAGTTTTTTTTTTTTTTCCCTGAGTATTGTTTTGGCTATTCATGGTTGTTTATGTTTCCATATGAATTTCTGTATTGTCATTTCCAGGTCTAAGAAGAGTTCTGCTGGTAACTTAATGGATATTGTGTTAAATCTGTAGATTGTCTTGGGAAGGATGGACATCTTAACAATGTTGATTCTTCCAAACCATGAGCATGGAATATTTTTCCATTTGCTTGTGTCATCTTTGATTTCCTTGAGCAGTGTTTTGTGGTGTTTCGTTGTAAAGGTCTTTCACATCTCTGCTTAGGAAGATGCCAAGTTATTTCATTGTTTTTCGTAGCTATTGTGAATGGGATTGTGCTTTTTATTTGGGTTTCTGTTTTTTGTTGTTATGTAGAAATGTGACGGTCTTTTGCACGTTTATTTTATACCCTGAGATTTTGCCAAAGTCCTGGTCATCCTCTTCTGAATGTGCTTCCTTACTGAGCATTCCCAGGACAGTGTGAGAATTTCAGACATAGTTTGACTTTGAGATTTGATTATGAAGTTCTAAATAAAACATATTTATGCATTTTTAAACTTTATCACTTAGTAACTTTATAAAATTCATTTTTTCATTTACTTATTCACTTACATGTCTATGGAGCCCGTGCTAGCTCTCTTGGCCTCCTTCTGGAGTCTTCGTTGTAGCTGGTGACTCCACCAGTCCCCAGGTTGAAAGGTGGGGATTTATGCTCAAGCCATCCTTTTCCATGTTCTCTTCTATCTGATCAGTTGACAGACTGTGGCCATGTTGCCTCCCATCTGTCTGCTGGTATGACTGTCATAGTAGCAATCTTTATCATTTCTTAATTGGGTACCAGTAATTTCCTAACTGGTCCTCTACATTTAATCCACTTTAGTGATTCATCTAAACCGTAAGTCTGGCTATTTTACCCTTCTACTGAAAATTCTTCACTGTGGACAGGACACAGCCCCCAATCTTTTTGCATATCTCTGCAAAACATCACAGAGCCTCATGGCTGATCTTGCCTGTCTTGGGCTTTCACATTTGGAACACAGAATAGTTTGTAACTCTCAGTACTTGCAACTTTCTCTGTTCACCCCCCCCACCTTCGTGTCTTCGCTATCCCTTGACTGGGATGTCATCCCTCACTTCTATGTCTCTGAAAATTAATGAGGTAATACATGTGGAAAAAGTTGAGCAAGGCTGACACATCTCACATATTCAGTGGCTGTTGCCTCTGGAGTTTAACCCAGGGGCTAAACGGACAAATCCTGAAGCCAGGCCACCTATGTCTGGAAGGCATACATCACTTAACAACTCTTTGCTTTGGTTGTCTCTTCTGTTAAAAGAAGATAATAATTGTGCCCATGTCATAAGTTGTTATAAAGATTAGATGAGATAATACATACAAAAATGCTTAGAGTGATCCTTAAGAGTAAGCTACCAGTTAGTATTACTTAGTATTATTAATCTTCAAGGTTTAGTTCAAGCATCATCACGTCTGCCTATTGCCCTTATTGACTTGGTTATTGCTAGATGCCCTTCTTCAGAGATTGTGCAGCAATCACTTTGTGTAGTCATTCATTTTTCACTCAATAAATAAATATTTCTATAATGCTAACCAGAAACCAAACCTTCTGGTAAAAATGGGGATACAAATAAGGCCACCTTCAAGGAAATGTCAGTCTAGTGAAGAAGACCAACCTATTGATGGAATACAAGTACAGCGATAGGAAGCAAACCCAGTAAAACAAGTACAGCGATAGGAAGCAAACTCAGAAATGTAAGTGACAACAAGACCCGAGAGTTATAGATGGACACAGAAGTCCCCATTACTGCTGTGTTTTTGCCTGTCTTCCAGTTTGACTGTGGGAACTAGGAAGAAAGAGTTCCTTTATTTTCTGTTTGACAGTACTTTTCCAAGCAATTCTTTTCAGTTTGACTTACCTTTTAGTTTCACTAATAGTCTCATCTTTCTCTTCCCTTCAAGCTTGTAATGAGGGGCCACACCCTTAAATATAAATTAAAACATGGGGGTAGTAGGAATGAGGGAGGCATGTGTGGTAGAGACTGTGGGGCACAGCTGAGCTCATGTCCTGTGAGCACAAAGTTGCCATGTTCAGCCACTCGCTACAACAAGGGAAGGCAGAGGAATCGTCCAGTATTTCCTTTTTTTTTTTTTTCGCGTCAGAGTCTCACTCTGTTGCCCAGAATGTAGTGCAGTGGCATGCTCATAGCCACAGCAGCCTTGACCTGCTGGGTTCAGGCAATCCTTCCGTTTCAGCCTTCTAAGTAGCTGGAACTACAGGCGTGTGCCACCACACCCAGCTAATTAAAAAAAAAAAACTTATTGTAGAGACGAGGTCTTGCCTTGCTGTTCAGGCTGGTCTTGAACCTCTAGACTCAGGAATCCTCTCGCCTCAGCCTCCCAAAGTGCTGGGATTGCAGGCATAAGCCATCACGCCTGGCTCAGTATTTCAAAATAACCTCCACTGTCATTTTTATGTGAAAGCTCCTGATTTTTAAGAATAAACTTAATTTATTTTAAAAAACCAAAAATATTATATGGCATACATATACACAAAAAAGCCCCCAAACAAAAACAAAACAGTCTGTGGGCTGGGAACTATCTATTGTAATTAGGGTTTTGAATTGGTCACTTCAGGTGAATATTTTCTTTTTTCCTCTATTTATTTTGAAAAATTTCACGACTAAAAAAAAAGCTAAAAGTCTTATGCAATGAACATGCATTTACCCTGTAGCTTGCTTTGCCAGTCGTTTCAACATTGATTTTTTTTCTCTCTTCCTCAAAGAACTTTCTTTTTTAATATATTTTTAATGAGCCATTTGAAATAACTTGCAGACATTCTGACACTTCACGCCTAAGTAGTTCAGAATGAATCTCTCAGGAATAGGATATTCTAGTTTATAATGACAATATTAATATTAAATCCATGTAGTTATGTATTTAGTATACAATTCATATAGTGAATCATTGACACAAACAATTTTGTATCTCCTCAACTAGCGTGTTTTCTTGAACAAGATGTACCCTTCTATTGCCACTAAGTTGGGGAATGAATACTCATTTATTCTGTGACTATACTGGGGAAGTAATATCCATTTGGTTCTTGAAGTGATCTATCACTGTTGAAAAAAGGCTGAATTTATATCAATGGAATGATACATTTCCTCCTTGCATCAACAGGCTAAGTTCATTTATCTTGCCTCATGTCACATGCATAAATTGATGGGCATGGGTGTCCTGTGCACTATCCTGGAGCCTCACTCTGATTGTTTCCCCCATGGAATCACCAGAGATCATTCCTTCTCCATGATCAGTTTTTCTCTTTATGGCAACCTTGTTTTCTTCCACAGAAATTAAAAATTCATTTTATATGAACTTTTCCTCTTGTTCTTTTCAAATTTCCTATAAAACTTTTTTGTACAGCTCAATGAAAATGTTTTGCTTATTTATATACTTATTTTTCTTTTTTCAAATGTCAACATCTTAAAGAAACAAACTTAGACAGATGCTACAAAGAATGCTTGTGAAGTAACAGCTCTGGGTGAACGTCAGTGTTCAATACTGACCACAGTGAAAATGTTTAAGAAGGTCTGAAACATTTAATGTGCAAATGGAAATGTGCCTGTTAATAAAGTTGTAGTGATATAGGGCTTGAACAACATCTTTGCAAGAACTGTTCTAATTGTGCATCCATTTGTGCTTGAACAGCAGATTCTTCAGCTAGATTATAGAAGAGTATCAGTGCTGTTAGGACAGGCATTGTCCATTTGGGGTCTGCCTTCCTGTTGACCTCATATTGAGAGCATTAAAAGAAAAAGAGCTAGATGTTGATTTGTGTCAGATAATGCTTATGGATGCACTAGTGCTGTACCTGACAAATTGTAAGCACTCCATAAATAGTTTCAAATTCAAATGAAAATGTCTTTAAATTGCTTTTCCAAGATAATAATAATTAATATTTATAATGGAGACTAAGGAAGTGCTTGGTTCTCCTGAATCATCAAAAATGAGTTAATCATATTTTATTACATGTAATATACTTTTTTTGTTTCTTTTCTATTTTTATTTTGAGTTGGAGTCTTACTATGTTGCCCAGGCTGGAGTGCAGTGACATGCTCAAGACTGCTCTAGCATCGACCTGCTGGGCTCCGGCGATCCTTTCACCTCACCTTCCAAGTAGCCGGAACTACAGGCATGCACTACCACACCCAGCTAATTTTTTATTTATTGTAGAGATTAGGTCTTGCCAATTTGCCCAGACTGGTCTTGATCCCGCAGGCTCAGGCAATCCACACACCTCGGCCTCCCAAAGTGCTGGAATTATAGGCTGAATCACCGAGTCCAGCCTACCTTTTGAAAACTAGAAATAATTGTTTAAGAATTTCTTCTGGCTGGGCTCGGTGGCTCAGCCTGTAATCCCGTGCCTTTGGGAGGCTGAGGTGAGTGGATTGCCTGAGCCCGCGGGTTCGAGACCCGCCTGGGCAGCGAGACCTCATCTCTACAATAAATAATAATAAAAAAAAAAATCGGCCGGGCGTGGTAGCGCATGCCTGTAATTCCGGTTACTTGGAAGGCTGAGGCGGAAGGATCGCCGGAGCCCAGCAGGTCGAGGCTGCGGTGGCCGAGAGCGGCCACTGCACTCCAGTCTGGGCGACAGAGTGAGACTCCAACTCAAAAAAAAAAAAGAATTGCTTCTGTGTATTTCCTTCAATATTTGATTCATGAAAACATGATTTTCCCCATCTTGTTTATTAAAAATCATTATCATCATCATCATTAGCAGCAGCATAGCTTTTATGATGCAGTGTTTTTATGGTTTTAAATGATTCATGTATGAATATCTGATTTGAACATCATATAACACTTTTTAGGAAAACGTGAAGGGAAAGTTCTGTAAGACTTAGTTTGCTTCCTTGTAAAATGGGGATATGCTTATGTGAACATTAGGGTAAATCACACATGACACCTGCCAACCCTTTGATGATGAGTTCTTACTATACTGATTGTATTAGTTTTCTGTGGCTGCTATAACAAATTACCACAGCCCAGGTGGCTTAAATTAACAGACATTTATTCTTCCATGGTTCAGGAGGCCAAGAGTCTGAAATAAAGGTCTTTGCAGGGGTGTGCTTCCTCCAGAGGCTAAAAGGGAGATTCCATTTCTTGCTTCTTCAGGTTCAGGTGACTGTAAACATTCCTTGGTTTATGGCTACATCACTCCATTTGTTCCTCCACGGTCACTTTGTTTCCTCCTCTTCTCTACCTCTTACAAGGACACCTGTCTTTGGATTTATAGCCCACCCAGATAATCTAGAATGATTTCCTCATCTTGTGATCCTAAATTACATCTGCAAAGATCCTTTCCCATATAAGGTCATATTCACAGGTTCCAGGGGTTAGGGCATGGACATATATGGGGGGGGCAGATATTAACCTGTCTAATAGACCTTATGTGATTTTCATGAAAGTTATGTGCTGTAACAGTTTTCTGATGCATGGCCTACATTTGGTAGATTTTGAGTTCTTCTTAGCAGTCTCTCTCCACTCCACAACTGTGCTCCTAATTTTTATGACTCTATATTTTAATTTTTTTTGTTCCATATTTTAATTTTGATTTTCCAAGATCACAAGACAGTGAAACCAGATCTTTGATGTCTTAATTTTGGGGTTCAATGTTCTTTCCAACAACCACATTAACACAATTTATTCTAAAAACAATATAGGACATTTGAAAGGTCTACATACACTGAGAGTAGCATTTGTCGTTGAAATTGTATATGTGGGCTATCCATGTCTGCCTACAGAAACGACAAAATGACTGAACGGGCACAGGGTAATTGGCTAAGAGCCTGGATTAAGACTTTATGGCCAGGTTGCTTGGGTTCAAGTCCCAGTTCTTCCATTAGATGTGACCTTGAACAATGTACTTTACCTTTGCATATCTCAGTATCCTCATCCATAAGAAGGGCTTAATAACAATTGTTAGGGTATGCATGGACCGGGTGAGGGTGGATATGCGAGGCAGGAGGCGCACAGCACTGTCAGGGCTGGCAAACTGGAGGTGCGCGCCGGCAACCGAAGATCCGAGTAAATTGCAAAGAATTGCGACACACAGAGGTGAGAGAAGAAAAGATTTATTTAAGAAAAGTTCACCCCCCACAGACAGGGAGTGGGCCTACACTCTAGGTGAGTGTGGCGTCGTAGCCCCCCAGAGTCCTGGCTTAAATCCTTCTCTTGGAGATGTTGCACGTGACTGCCATGACTGCTGTGACTTCCTTATTGACCACCTGTGGATGTCTTGAAGAACCTCTGACACAGAGACCCATTAATGTCTGCCCACATTATCACAGCCCCTAGAGAAGGGCGTGACAAGGATTCTAATTTTCCTTCACCTTCCCAAGTGACATTCCTTAGACCTAATGGAGGGTGTACCTCCCCTTATCTCGTAGGCATTCCCAGTGGCTAGCTTTGGGGTGGGGGTCCTTGGCTTCCCTATAGATAGTGCCCAATTTACTGGAAGATCGAATCCCCACCTACTCTCCCTCTGAGCGGTTGTAACTTTTGTAATTATAAGTTTCATGACTTTTACAGTCCTTGCCCAATGCATGATGTCTTAGACCTTGTAAATTTCCTTTACTCTGGGCAAGCTTGATTACCACTATGAGATACCTCGGATACCTGGAAGTCTGTTTCTGAAAAGACTAAGTCGGTAAAGTTAATTATACCTAAAGCGTGCATTTCTCCAAAAGCATAGCTTCTGCTTTCTCATCATTGTGTCAGGGTTTAAGAACAAGATGAAAAATGGCTTCCCACTCTCAGTCTGTCCTTTCTTTTTCTTTTTTTTTTTTTTGAGTTGGAGTCTCATTCGGTCGCCCAGACTGGAGTGCAGTGGCTGCTCCCGGCCACTGCAGCCTTGCCTGCTGGGCTCCAGCGATCCTTCCGCCTCAGCCTTCCAAGTAGCCGGAATTACAGGCATGTGCTACCACGCCCAGCTGATTTTTTGATTTATTGTAGAGATGAGGTCTTGCTGCCCAGGCAGGTCTTGAACCCGCGGGCTCAGGCAATCCACTCACCTCAGCCTCCCAAAGGCACGGGATTACAGGCTGAGCCACTGAGCCGGCTCAGTCTGTCCTTTCAACAGCAACAACAACACCATCAGACTTCTGATCATTAAACGAGTTATATGCAAAACTGAGGAAGCATAAGTGCTAGCTTTTGTTATCTTTATCCCACCATCATCACCACTATTAGTATTGTTATTGTTGTATGAGTGCGTACTAGAAAATAAGTTGGTCTTTGAAAGTAAGGTTTTCTATGACTTGGTAAAGAACATGCAATAAGGAATTTTAGGGGATGATCATTAAATTTAGGAAAACACAAAAAACTCAAGAGAAAATGTCAGTGGGTGCTAAAGAAAAAATTCTGGGAATAAAAATGGTACTTACTGTCAAAGTGTTTAGTGACTGAGCTGCTTTTTCACTACTAAATAATAAACTCAAATTTTGCAACTGGCTGCCTGCCCTGATCAAAGATTTAGAAAAATGAGGGAAAGACAGATGACTGTTAAATAAAACCATTTACAAATGATTTATTTTCCCCTTACATACACACACAGGTAGCTTATTGCCTGACAGAAGCTCCAAGGTGATTCACTATAGAAATCAAACTGAAATGTTAACAGAGCAGCCAGGGGGAGAAAGTCAGTTACCTAAAGGATGCCAAAATGGAAGGAGCAATAAAGCTACAGAATTCAAAGAATCTGAAGCATTCAACCAGTTTAGAAGACCTGGTGAGAGGCTAATTCAGGATTTCCTTGCAGAGGGATCTTGTATAACAGGAGTTATTTCATTGGCTGACTTGGTATTCATCTGAAGCCTGTTAATAGGGCAGCCTAGAAACACGGGCAGCCAGGCTGTAAAGGAGCTTCTGCAGGTTGAAAGGGACTTGCAGGTCACTCGTGTGCTCTTAGAAAAGATTTGTGACTCCATGCTCTAGGCAGGGTAAAGTAACTTCTGCATGGCCAACAGACAGTAAGCCCACACTTCTTTCTCTTATGAAGGTCAAAAATCTCTGAAACTAGGAAGTTTTTTCATAATTCATTTGATGGTCGAAACTGACCTGAACTGACATGAGATTATTTATCATTTTAGTGTGTATTAGTTAACTGGGGCTGTCATAACAATGTATCACAGACTGGGAGACTGAAACGACAGTCACAGTTTTGGAGGCTGTAAATCCAAGATTAAGGTGTTGAATGGGTTAGATTTATCTGAAGACTTTTTCCTTGGCTTGTTGGTGGACATCTTCTCCTTACATATTTACTTGGGCTTCCTTCTTACCCATCTGTGCCCTAATTTTCTCATCTTACAAGAATGTCATTCACATCAGGTCTACCCTAATGACCACATTTTGCATCTTTAAAGACTCTGTCTCCAAATTCAGTCACATTTTGAGATTTAGGACTTCACAGGAATTATGAGAGAATACAATTCAACTCACAACAGTGTAAATATTAATATGTTTCTTGCAGGAACATTACTGGGTTTGATTATGGAGTACTACCCCAGACCCCACTGAATATGTGTAATTTTTTATGTTCTATACACTCCATCACTGTTCTAATGTGACCTCAGTTCTGAACTTTAAAACATTTCTTTTTGCAAGGGCTTCAGAAAAGGCGTTGTGGACCTATAACAGGGATGAGATTCTATCCCAGGCTGGGCCCCTGATGTTACCCACAGTGGTCAACCATAAAATGAGGGGATGAAGTGATCCCCAAGGTCCTCCCAACCTTTAAAATTTCAACTTTCTGGCAATGAACAGATGATTTTTAAATACAGTCTTATCTCCTAGAAGTTGCTAACATACTTCCAAACTGATTCCTCTAATTGAGCATGTCTAGTCTGATTCCTCTAATTGAGCATGTCTAGTCAGGTGATTCTCAAGAAAGGGCTATATATCACATGGCCACAGAAACAGGCCCAAGCTATTTAAGCAGGAAATTCTCAAATCCAGAGCACATGGAGGAAAGTCTACAAGTGTGGAGTTGATACCTACACAAAGAGGCTCTGCAAGAGGTCTAGAAGGTGGCCTCCTAGAGTACAGGCCAAGCGTAGCAAGGTCTGACCACCTGGCATGACTTCATTTTAGCGGTTTCATGAGGAGGAGTTAAAGAATTCCCACTGGACAAGAAATAAGTTGAATTTCAAATCTTGTGGGGCATGGAATGCTATTTTTCCTCTCCTTGGTCATGCTTATAGAGAACTTCTTGCCCTTGAGAAACAGTCCTCAGGACATATGAGAGTGGCAAAAATTCTCTACTGTTACCAAGTCAACGTAGAATTAAAAATAAAACATAAAAAGTTATTAAGATTTATTTTAGTAAACTTTGAAGAACTGGTTAATGCCATGTGAGGTCTGAAGTTTTTATGTTTTTGATGGAAAAAATTTTGCCTTTTAAAAATAGTAATTGGTGATATGGGGCATTAGACTTTGAAAGTATGTTTTGATGCCAAATGTTTCATTAAAAATAAAACCTAAGAAGAAATACCTAAGAGAATGGTACTTGTGCTTGATGTCTTTTCACAAACTGAGATGAAAGAAGTATTTCCCCAATTTTGAAAAGATTTCTGTTTTGCAAGCGTTCTGGTGGTTTCATTCTGTTAGGAATTTTTAAAGACTCTCCAAAAACATGGTCCAATTGCTTACAGGAGGGTTGCATGTGAAGGACTTGGAATTTCAGAATAAAATTTGATACTATCTATACTGCTGTCCTATCTTCTCTGGACTTGACTTATTCTGGATGAGTAGGTAGCACTTGGTGATTGGAAACACAGCACCAAATTTCCAGGATCAAGGATGAATACCATGGAGTATCAGAGTAAATGAACTTACTTGGTTTCCAGAGTGGGCATATTACCTTGAGCTGGGTAAAAATCACGAATCAGTTTCAGAGATTGTTGTAGAAGATGCTCAGGACTTGGTGAAGGTTATTTTGCTTATATTTACTATGGAACCAGGACACAAATGGTGTAAATGGTGTATGTATGAATGAAGACAGAATTGAGGACAATCCCCTTAGGCATGAAGACATACTCAGGATTCAGTGATCAATCCAGAGGAAATCTGACAGGTAAGAAAAGCCCAGAACTAAGTGTTAGCTGCAATTTATGTCATATCAAGAATTAATTATTGGCCAGGCTTAGTGTCTCAGCCTGTGATCCCAGCACTTTGGGAGGCTGAGGCGAGTGGATTGCCTGAGCCCACAGGTTCGAGACCACCCTGGGCAAATTGGCGAGACCTTGTCCCTACATTAAATAAAAAATTAGCTGGGCGTGGTAGCCCATGCCTGTAGTTCTGGCTACTTGGAAGCCTGAGGTGGAAGGATCGCTGGAGCCCAGCAGGTCGACACTGGGTTGGCCATGAATGTGCCACTGCACTCTAGCCTGGATGACAGATTAAGACTCCAACTCAAAAAAAAAAAAAAAAAAGAATTACCTATTTCTAGACAGGAAATTCTTTCTGTGTCATACTTCTGTATTCTATTTCTCACGGAGTCATCAGACCAGTGACAGGCCTGGTCACCATATATCTGGGACCCAAGGCAGGAATCTGGGTTGTGGTCAAGCAAATCTCTATACTTTTTGTCACGGCAATACCATGATAGTGAGGCTGAGACAAAGCAAACCTTTGGCAAATGTGAATCTTGTTAAAGACAACTCCATGTATTCTTAGGCCTCTATTTCTGATCTCATGAGGGCCTCCAGCAAGTGCCTGCCCTTCCAAGTCCTGCTATATTCAGAACCGACTTCAATTTGTTCTCCAGAGCAACAACATGCAAACATTTGCAGAAGAGCAGTGGCTTGTATAGCTTGTCTGCTGCTCTTCTGCCGTTCCTTTTTCTACTACACTCAGTCTGAGGTTAGTTTGACTGATTCATGTACAAAGTAGGGCACTTATCACACTGTGGACATTTTTATAAACATGGCTCTTAACCCAAAGAACTTTCCATTCCCTACCCTCTCTGACTTCAAAGGTAATATTCAGCATCTATATGGGTGGAGCCAAAATCTGTGATATTGAACAACGAACACACAATTAAACAGTTAAGATACACACAGACACATACACACACACACACACACACACACATACACACCCTAACTTATAGTGCCCCAACTTATAGTGCCCCAACTTATAGTGCCCCAACTTATAGTGCCCCTTGGGACAAATATTGGACACATATATGACAGACAATGGGTGATATGGGAGTTCAGAGGGGAAGTGAGGGCTGAGAGCTGGAGCTGTCTACAGAGGCAATCTGAAAATGCTAAGCTCTGCACTGAGCAATAAAAATGGGTGACAGGGCAGCCTGAGTGGGAGAAGGAATTCCTTCTTGATGGACAGAGCAGTATGAATCAAACTGTGAGACTGGACTGAGCAGTGCTTACTGGGGACCAGCAACGGACCGGTCAGACTGAGAAAAGTCTTTATCACTAGAACTCTGTCATGTGGTCAGTCTCCCTTCAGGCACTGTAAGACGCTGCTGGTTTATCCTTTGAAATATTTTGAAGCCATTTTCCTTCTCCAAAATTCTTATCATCAGAAAACCGCCATCAGCAGGTTCTGGGCTATAACTACCTCCTCTGGCCTCAGGATCAATCAACATTCATGCCTGCAGAGCAGGAGAACCGACCCCACTGACTCCTGTGTCGTTTGCACAATTTCTGCTACAGCCTCTGATCCATGCCATGCCCCGAAGGCTGCCTTTGGAAGGCAGCCATCCTTTTGGCCCCAAGAGGGAGTCCTGCCAACAGCCTGCTCCATATGGTAGGGGAAGAGAGAGAGAGCTAATTTCATCCTTGCATACAGCATTCTTTAAATGCAATGGCTTTTTCTACAAAATAGGTTATTTGCCTTAAAGAAAATATTTCTTTGGTTATCTACATAATAAAGGGAATTATCTGAAGGCTTTGCAATTCACAGTAAAAAAAATGTGCAGTAACATGTTATCTGATCCCCAGTGTCTAATTGTGTGGGTGGAGTGAAGTCTGCTTGTGAGGAGTAACTTTGCAGTTTCTCTTGGGAAGAGATGCATCCCTAAATGGGTTACTTCAACTCAGCTACATTATCTTTTTAACATTATCGTAAACACCTTTGGCGTCTATGTTTTAAAAAGCCTCTTTCAAGTATACCACACATCTAAATAGCCTCCTGGATTTATTATTTACTCAGTTGAAAAACAAAATATTGTTGGCAACCAAACAAACTCAAAACTAATGACACTAGGTATTTCATTATTGGTGGAAGATTTATCTGGTTGGATATTGCAGAAAATGTTGCAAATCACACATGCAAAGAGAACATAAGAAGTTTCCTATAGAAGGCCAGGTATGGTGGCTCATGCCTGTAATCTTGGCACTTTGAGATGCTGAGGTAGGAAGATTGCTTCAGCCCAAGTGTTTGAGATAAGCCTAGACAACATAGTAAGATATCATTTCTACAAAAATAAAAAAAAGGAAAAAAAGTTAGCCAGGCATGGTGGCATGTGCCTGTAGTCCCCTCCACTTGGGAGGCTGAGGCAAGAGCATAGCCTGAGCCCAGGATGTCAAGGCTACAGTGACATCTACACTCTAGTCAGGGTGGCAAAATCAAAACCTGATTCAAAAAAGAACAAATGTTTCCTGTAGGCTCAAAAATCTTTTTCTTCACACATATCTAGATGCTGTTTTCCAGTGTCCTATGGAGTTTTGCTTCTTAAGTAACAACACAGTTAGTGTTTGTGCCCAAGCTGTCTTGGTGAGGCAAAAATCAGTGTTTAGTAAGGAAGATTCTGCCTGGACAACTCAACAGACCTCTTAGGTATGTCCTCTTGAGCTTTCTTAGGAAGAACGGGGACATGCTCTCTCAGATTATTAATAGTTTGGATACTAAAAGCTGGTCTGCCTCATGAAAAATGAGATTTCTCCTGTGCCTGTTAACTCATATTTCTAGAAAGGATGAAGTGCAGAGACTTGACCTTATATGCACCTACCTCTCCCATGAGTAATATTCAGAAATAGTGTCTGGCCATCAGGCCTGTGCTTTGGGCCTCACTTACCTCCTTATCCAGAAGGAGCTCAATGCTAAGAATTTTGGCAACACTCTACCTATCACATTTGCTCTCCTTGAGTCATTGACCTATTATTCCTACCAGTTAGCAAGGACACTGGGAAACAGCAGGACACAGCAGCTAATAGCTCTGCCTTTTCACTTTGGATTTTCCCCTCTTTTTTGTAGGCTGCTGACAATCCAGAGTAAGTCACAAAACAAATCCCTGGGGGACGTCCAAGCTGTTGGGCAGTACTTTTGCCCCTCACTTTTGCATTTCCTCACACATTCTGCTGAGTCAACTCGGAACCATCTCATGTTCTGTGGGCTCTCTGAGCCTGGTCATCAACCTCTGATTGTAGAGGTATCTCGAGTCTTCTTCTACTATTGTGGATGATTGGACCTTTTCTTTAGTATATCTCAGCATCTTTACCCATTCTCCACTCTTGTTTTCTAATCCCAGAAAAGCAACTCTCTACTTCTTCATTCTCGTTAATCTCATTCCCTTGTACCTCTCCTAAGATCTTGCTCTGCTGGTTATTTCCTTTATATTTTACTTCGATATTTTTTTCTTTTAAATTTTTTTTTTAAAATTTAAAGATGTGGGTACAATTCAGGGTTAGGTATATAAATGTTCATTATACAAGTACCCTTGTTGATAAGGTGTGCCCCTCCTTCCCCTGGCAGTTTCCCTTAACTGCCAATCCCTTTCTTATAGTATTATGATGATTGTTCAAGGTCTGCTTATGAGTGAGAAGATATGATACTCTGTTCTGTGTTTCTGTGATAGATAACTGAGTATGATAAACTCTAAATCCATCCAAGTTGCTGCAAAGTCCATATATTTGTCCTTCTTTGTGGCTGCATAATATTCCATTGTGTATATGTACCACATTTTTAAAATCCAGTCCAGCTTCAATGGGCAGCATGGTTGGTTCCATGTTTTTGCTGTTGTGAATAAAACTGCAATAAACATGCATATGCAGGTATCTTTTTTGTAGAATGATTTGAGTTCCTTCAGGTATATTCCCAATAGCGGGATTGCTGGGTGATATGGAAGATCAATTTCTAGTTCTTTCAGAAATCGCCACACTGTCTTCCAAAGAGATTGCGCTAGTTTGCATTCCCACCAGCAGTGTAGAAGCATTCCTTTTTCTCTGCATTCTCACCAGCACTGTTGTTGTTAGTTTTATTAATGATGACCATTCTAACTGGGTTTAGTGGTATCTCAGTGTGGTTTTGATTTTTATTTCTCTGATGATGAATGAGGCTGAGCACTTTTTCATGTGTCTGTTGGCTCCCCGTATATCTTCATTTGAGAAGTGTCTATTCGTGTCTTTTGCCTACTTTTTATTTTTGAGTTGGAGTCTTACTCTGTCACCCAGGCTGGAGTGCAATGGCACACTCACAGCCACCCCAATGTTGACCTGCTGGGCTCCGGTGATTCTTCCGCCTCAGCCTTCCAAGTAGCCAGAACTATAGGTGCATGCTACCACGCCCAGCTAATTTTTTATTTATTGTAGAGACAAGGTCTTGCCAAGTTTCCTGGGCTGGTCTTGAACCCTTGGGCTCAGGCAATCCTCTCACCTCGGACCCCCAAAGTGCTGGGATTACAGGCTTGGGGTACTGTACCCAGCCTCTTGCCCACTTTTTATTGGGACTTTTTTTTTCCCTTTTGGCACGTTTGAGTTTCTTGTAGATCCTAGATGTTAGGCCTTTGTCAGATATACAGCTGGAAAATATTTATTTCCCATTTTTTGGACTGTCTCCCTGCTTGATGGTTTCTTTTGTTTTGCAGAAGCTCGTCAGTTTGATGAGGTCCCACTTGTCTGTCTTATAACTTACGGCATTTATCTCTTATGGCATTTATGGGGTTTTGATCAGGAACTGGTTGCCATTTCCAATTTCCATAAGAGTGCCTCCTGCATTTTCTAAGATTCTTATAGTTTGAAGTCTTATGTTTAGGTCTTTGATTCATTTAAAGTTAATTTTTGTGTATGATGACAAGTAGGGTTCCTGTTTCAATCTTCTGCATGTGATCAGCCAGTTTTCCCCACACCATTTACTGAATAGGCTCTCTTTTCCCCAGTGGCTGTTGTTGGAGACTTTATCAAAGATGAGTTGGTTAAAAAAATTGAGGTTTTGCTTCCAGAATCTCTATCCTGTTCCATTGGTCTATATGCCTGTTCTTGTACCAATACCAGGCCATTTTAATTATTGTAGCCTTAGAGTAAAGTTTACTTTAAAATATTCCTTAGACCTGCAAGACTCTTCCCTCCATCTGACAACCATGCTCAAGTTCCCCCTAGCAAAAAAACAAGACAAATAAAACAAAAACAAACAAACCAAAAAGCAGACAAACAAACACCAAAGAAACGAGTCTCTCTGAACTCCTTGAGCCAGACATTACTTATCTCTTTTTCTTTGCTGACAAACATTTTAGTCTGCACCCGCTATCTTTACCTCATTAGCACTCACTCACTTACTCCTTGGAATCTTGATTTCCAATCTCAGGATTCTGCTCAAACTCTTCTCTCTTGGTTACCATTGTCTCATGTTCTGTAACTCAAATGGCCTCATCCGAGCTGCTAACCTCCTTACTCTCTCTGCAGGATGAAGCACACTGGCCACCCACCCCTTAAGCTTTCAGGTGAACTTTGTGATGTTGCATCCTCCTTGCAATTCTGACTCTTCTGAAATTGCCCTTTGGTCTTCTTCCCTTAATAATCTCTGTTGCTCTCCCTACTGTATTCTTTCTCTAAGTGATCACATCTACTCACATGAATTAACATACCACTTCTCTGAAAATGTCTCCAAATTCGATGTAACAGCAGCCACCTTATTTTGGAGCTGAATTTCCAATTGTTTGCTGCATAGCTTCGCCTGAAAGATGACCTGTTGATTCAAATTTAAACTCAGCATGATCAAAACTATAGGTATCTTTTTTTCCTATCACTACTTTAGTTCAGGCCTTCATCACTCCTTATCAAGAATACGAGTACAGCAATATCTTCCTAACTGGTTGCTCTAACTTCCAGATCTTCTGCTCATCATTCACACATGTGGATAAATTTACTAATGACAGATTACTCTCTAAACTTTGGCTCTATTTCAAAACTTTCAGCAGCAGCTATTGCCTACTGAATTGAACCCAGTCAGAGCCTTGCTTTTGAGACTTCTCTACAATGAGGACACACTCCACACATTCCCTATGCTACAGATTAAACTGACAACTCTTGGTTCCATGAACTGTTCTTCCTTATCTTCATTTCAATAATTGACATTAAAAAATGGTAGACACCGGGCTCGTGGTCTCAGCCTGTAATCCCAGTGCTTTGGGAGGCCAAGGTGAGTGGATTGCCTGAGCCCGTGGGTTCGAGACCCACCTGGGCAATTTGATGAGACCTTGTCTCTACAATAAATTTAAAAAAATTAGCCGGGCATGGTAGCACGCGCCTGTAGTTCCAGCTACTTGAAAGGCTGAGGCAGAAGGATCGCTGGAGCCCAGCAGGTTGAGGCTGCAGTGGTCGGGAATGGCCACTGCACTTCAGTCTGGGTGACAGAGTGAGACTCCAACTCAAAAAAAAAAAAAAAAAAGGTAGACAATAGCTTACTTTTAAAAAATGGATGTGAACTCACCCTTATTAGTTGAATTCATGAATCCAGAGATGATAGATAACTCTAAATTGTTTCTCAACATAGGTAAAGACAAAAAGTTGAGTGTGGGGATATATCTCTATTATTAATTTATTATCTTTAATTATAATCAGATTTTTAAATATATGTCTTCTCTTCCCAAAAAGACTGTTTGTAAACTTCTTGGGGAAATCATATGAACTTATTCTTCTTTACATATGTCAAATCACGAAGAGCACATAATAAGTGTTCTACATTTATTTGTTAAATGGATACATGAATGGTTAAAAAAGGGACATTGTGCATACTGTCCTTTGAGACAAAATGTCTTATTTATCACACAAACCCAGTTTCCCATTCCCAAAAGAAAGTTTGATAGTGAACATCTGAGAGCCTAGACAACGAAAATTAAGCTGTTCCCAAATATATCTAGAGATTACAAGGCACTTTGTGATGCTTTTCCCATTTTATCTTCCAGCTTAATTTTCATCTGGAAGGCAATATCTCACAAATGTCTCTAGCAAGCTGCAGATGCCAGCTGGGAGAATTTTCCCATTTATAGCATGAGTTATTAAGCTTTTTCACAAACTTTCCAGGTTTATTTTGGAGACTGGTGGTAACCACAAGAATAATGCATATTCTCTATGCCAAAAGATGTGAATTGATGAGGTAAAAGGAACGTTTATCTCTTGCAAATGACCAGAGAAGTTTTGCCAAGTTGTCTCTTTCCTCATGGCATTTTCTTGGAAAAAGCACATCCTGGTAATGAGAATTGCATGTGATTAAAGAGACCTTTATGAACTGATACAGCCTTGCATGGCCACAATTAATGGATGGGAGAATGTGGGAAGTTGATGCAGTCTTTGAGGCACGTCTAGAATGTTTATTAAAATGTGATAGCTGAAAAATGTTCAGCCTCTAAACTAGGTCTACACATCTAATGCAAAGGTGTATGTGCACACGTGTGAGTGTGTGTTTGTCTGTATGTGAAATGGGAATTACAACTAGATAATAGACTGTCTACTTGGAATCCACATGCAGATTTTCTTATACTCAATCTGCCTTCAATTCTTAACATATTTGTGACAAAGCAAAAACATTTTTCACTCTTATTCCCTAGACTAAATAGTCCCTTATCCAGTTAAACAAATGGACCTCTGACCTAAAGGATCGGAGGCAAGTAGAGCTTTTTAGGTGGTTTGTTATGTCTTTTGTTGGGTATTGTCCCTCTGAGAAGCCAGAACATACTTTCATTCTCTCTGGGACTTGTTTTGGCTTTTATTTTGCTTTTTTTGCTCTGTCTTGCCTTTCCTTATCCTATCCATTACCTTTCCTGTTCTCTTTCCTGCTTCCTTTGTTTTCAATTATATAATTCTAGATGCCTAGAAGTTAATGTGGCTTGTTAAATATTCTCTGCACAGAGCCTGGAGCTCTTTAGTGGAAAAGTGTTATGTCTGTCATGCAAATAATGATAAGGAATCAAATCTGCTCTGTGCTTTCTCCACTCTCTGGTAATAAGTTATGTAATAATGTACTAAATGATCAATTGGCAGCCTGGTGGGGTGAGTGCTCTTCCCTAAATGCGTTGTGAATGTGTTGGGAGTGTCTTAGGTACTGGAAGAATAAAACCCGATAATACATGTCAGCATTGATCCACTTGAGAATTAATGTCCTGAGAAATTTCAACGGAAAAATCTAATTTTCCACCCACAGTGGCATTTGATTTGCATTCAGAGAGGGATACTATTCCAGTCTGGTTGCTCAAGGAGGGACACGAGAGCGCCAGAAACCTTTTAAGTCCTTAATTTTTGTTCATTTCCCATTACCAGTGAATGCTAGCTAAGTTCCTGTCAGTGCCTGTAAGGACAGCTCAGTTAAGAGTAAGCCTGGTCTGGTTGGTGCCTCTGAGATTTTTATAGCCCACAATCACCAAAAGTTTCCCTTACCTGGAACCCAACTAAGGAGTTCTGTCGAACAGCTAGTATCCTGATCTTCCAACCTATGTGTACAAAAAAGGCCTGTCATGAGTTAATAATTTCATATCCCAAACCCCAATATAAGGTATAATTTCTGCCAATAAATTGTGAACAATTTAGTTGAAAATATATCTATGCTCATTTCAAAACAATGATGAGTGTCACTGTCTATAACAAAGTTCAGAGCATAAACAACACAAAGATTAAAGAAAGTGAGGTCTGAATGGGTTGCAGCTATCACATAAAAGTCTCATATAGATGGCAGACACATGAGCTTGGTTGGGAAATAAAGAGGGCTCTGACTACAAGTGCTGGAGTGGAGAAAGAAGAGACTCTGGGAGCAATTGGTCCAGTTTGGATTTTGCTTGGCTCCTTACTAGTTGTGTCACTTTAGACTACTTGCTAATCTGCTCTGCATCTCCGTTTTCTCCTGGGAACACTGTACGGAGGTATGTAATAGGTGCAGTGTAAATCAGGTTGCACCAGGCTGAAGAGTGAAACTGAGAGAGCTGAGCAGAGGTATAGAGCATGAGGGAATGAGTCTGTGGGGTAGAAGTGCAAATTAGGGTCAGATTATGGAGAAAAAAAGAGAACCTGTGGCCAACATTTATGAGTTATTTCAGTTAACCAGAAAATTCTGTGTACCAAATCACTCAGTTCTGTGGTGTGAGGGAATTTATGATAAACATTTATACTCTCTTGATGATGCTTCAGGCCTCAGTTCTGATGTCAGCTCCTGGAAACGACGTCCATGATCTTCAAAGGTTAGGTGATTTTTTCTTTCCATCTTTTTTGTTTCTGTTTTTGAGCTGGGGTCTTTCTCTGTCACCCAGGCTGGAGTGCAGTGGTACCATCACGGCTTACCATCGCCTCCAACTCCTAGGCTCAGGTGATCCTTCCACCTCAGCCTCTTGAGTAGCTGGGACTGCAGGTACACGTCACTATTCCTGGCTTATTTTTTGAGATTTGTGGAGATAAGTTTTCACTGTGTTGCCTAGACTGGTCTTGAACTCCTGGCCTAGAGCAACCCCCCTGCCTCAGCCTCCCAGAGTGCTGGGATTACAGGCATGAGTCACAGCACCTGGCCTAGATGGGCATGTTTCCTGACGGTGGCTTATATTGTGCCTGTTTTACTCACTGTTGTATTCCCAGGACTTAGCACAGGATCTGGCACAGAGTAGATGCTTAATAAATATTGATATATGGAAGGAAGGAAGGGAAGAAGAAAGAAACAGGGAGGGTTGCCTTCTGGTCCAAGGAAGGCAAATGCTTTGAGAGTTGACTGGTGAACAGGAAATGAGAATTGACCTTTTACAGATTCCTGATTCTGAGCTTTGTGTAGAACAGGCAAAGAAGGCAAAGAATTTAACTTTCAAATACCTGATTGATTCAATCTGCTGCTCCTAGACAGAAGTGAATTTTCCTTAAAAGCACTGCTCCTCTCCATTCTGCCACTATTTTCAATTGCTTAAGTGTAACTGCAAAAAGAAGGAAAGTCAACAATTTAAACAGTCATTTCTTGAAAAGAGCAAGCAACCAGAAAGGACTACTTTCAGAACTATCTATTTTGCTAAGCCTCCACTCTTCAGCTATACCAGTTATCTCTGATTCTAAAATGTACATTCTTTTCCTGTTTTAACATCTCTGCAGTCAGAATGCATAATCAATAGCATAATACAATTATGAATGGCTGTGGTTTTTTTTCTGTTGGCAAATAACATAGTTGTCCATCTTTTAATAAATTTTACCTTACACAAAATGAAGACCCTGAGGCTTCAGTTTACTTAGTGATTTGCCAAAGGTTACCCTGTACTTTGGTAGTGGTGCTCATTTGGTAATGAGAGCCCTATCTTCTCACACAGAGCATGGCTTTCTGCTCTTGATTCACTCCCTTTTTTCTCTTAAAAATTCCATGTGTCAAAATGGCATGCACTCCATGGTAAAATTGCTCTTCTCTCTCAGCTGCAATAAATAAGCCACCTCCATTCCAGGAATGGGAAAAGATAGTTTGGGAAACTTGAAGAGGAAGAATTTATATAAGGACCATCCCCTTCTGATCTGAGTTCTGTGAAAGTCAAGCAGAAGGTGTTTGCCACCAAATTGGTTCAAAGGGACTCTGTTCCATCCCTGAGAAACCAGAGGATGCAGCAGGGAAACTGTGACAACATGCATTTCCGTCATTGTTCTCCTGCCTCTTCTCAGCCCTGAGGGCCTGAGTAATGAGACCTTGACTTGCCTGGACATTGTTCAGTGACTATTTGGATTTTAATGCCATCATGCCCTGGATGGCCTCGCCTGACAATCTGCAAGCCTGGGGGAAGTCAGTCTCTTTGTATTATGCATGATTTGAGGGTCCTGCAGTCAGTCAGCTCCTGCTACAGATAATGAATGGGCAGATTCAGGTCTCTGCAGGGAAGGGAGATTTGGTATCCTGAGGTTTAGGTCGGGCTGTTTGCAGTGATTATCTTGCTGCAGAACATTTCATTTGGCTGTTTCCTACATGTGTGTATTTTCCTAGTCTCACAAAGAATATTTTATTTCTCATTCTAGAAGTTTCCACATTCAAAGAACATTTGGCTTTTATGTGCTTCTTGTCATTTCCTCTTTGTGCTTTAGTGTAGAATTTATTAATCTAATTAATGTATGTGGAACAAGATTAAAGACAAATCCCAAGAATTCTCCTAGAATTTGTTATTAGGTTGTCAGAATATTTTCATGGAGCTCTTATAAAACACTTTGCTTGTGTGGCCTTGAGACTACCACAATGACTCTTTCTATATGTTATTCCCTGATAGCAGTCTTTATATCATGCTTTCTGGCTGTGTCTACACTGCTGAAATTCTCTAATTCTCTGGAAAATTTAGTTATTCTCTCTGGATTAGATTTTGTCTTTGGGGCTCTTCAATAGAACTAAATCACCATTAAACAACTTACTAGTTTCAAAAGGAAAAAAAAAAGCAAATTGAATTAGAGGAAAGACAGAGACATTTAGAATCATAGAGACATTTCTCCCCCAAATACAATGTTATAGAGAAAATGTCACTAAAGATAGAACACTTCTGATTATTCATTAATGCTATCATCACTTAAATATATTTACTAAATAAATAGTTGCTTCTCATAAACAACAATTATAGCTAATATTTGAGCACTTCTTTGTGTAAGAAGTTAGTTGTTGGGGTTTTAGTCTCTGAATCAAAATTTAGAGAACAATTTAGTGTCGAGGCATAGATATTATTAGATTCCCATTTATTTATTTTTAAAAATTTTCTGTCTTGGTCTGATTTTGTGTGTGTATGTGTGGGGAAATTTCTCTCATCAATTTCTCATTAGAATGGAAATAATTAAGATGTTACATATTTCTCTTTTTCTGGTCACAGTCTAGGAGTTATCAGAAAACAAGCTTTGTCTATCATGGAGCCTTCCTTAAAAAATTTGAAATTGGGATCAAGAAATTCAACCTATTTCTGAGTGGTTGCACTTGCAACATGCAAACTAGGTGCTTGGTCACTTTCTTTTTTCCTCATCTGGAAGGAAAGCTAGAACTATAGAGCTAGAGATGAATAAAAAGTCCATGTGTAAACACAGAGGTGAGAGATGGAAGGCCTTTCTGGTGGTGTCAGAGGCCCTGACTTGTGGTCCAATAGTAATTCCCATTTTGCTTTTTCTTATATAATCATGAGTGAGTGTCTGCCACTGGTAACCAAAAAATTCAAAGTATTATAATGATAGATGTTTAATGTGCATTGATAAAATGTTAGGTTAAAATATATGCCAGCAGGGTCTCCAAATGTTAGGTCAGACCTGTCATGGTGGGATTGTATTATCTGGTGCCATGTGAAAGATGCAAAGAATTGCACAGAAGTTAGATTAGAAAATAAAGTTTATGTAGAAAGTAAATGAGAGAGAGAGAGAAGAGGAAATTCAGCTCCCCAAGGTAGGGGAGGTGGCCAAAACTTAGGAAAACATGGCCTGGCCATAGCTCAAAAAAGCACATGGCCACACCATAGCTTAGCAAGGCAATGGCAAATGGCTGCTCGAGGTTGCATGCTGTTAAACATGCCCCTTGATAAAATCAGGTCATTAAAAAAGTGGTTGGGTGATGGCCTGCTACAAGTCATCACAGAGGGGACAGGGAAGCACAGGTACTGACATCAAGTGATGAATGTCAGATGGTTGGGCCAATCACGTGACTGCTGCCATAGTGATGGGGTCTGTATCATAAAGGTCACGAAGGGCTGATTAGGTTAACTTGGGTCTTACAGGTGGAGACAACTACTTGAAATAGAAAACTAATTAGTACAAAACAAACTGAGAAGGGGGTTGTAAAACAATTATCAATAGCTACCTCAGAGAAACAGGTTCTGTCCTTGGCTAGTGGATTAGAGGGTAAATTAAAGTGAACTGCTAGAAAAACATGGCTACCAGGTAGTGTTAAAATGGCTGTTCTTTGGCTATATTAACTCCATATTATGTCCTTTGGAGACTTTTTCTACTTTTTAAAGAGTAGCAAAACCAAAGATAATGTGTACTCATGTACTCCCTGCCCTTAAGGCGCATATAATCTAGTTGAAAGAAAATATATAGAGGAAACTTTCTTAAGTATTCTACCAAAGCAACAACTGGTATAGATACAAATTAAACAGAGCAAAATAATTGCATAAATGCCGAGGGGAGACAGAGTAATGAGCAGGTTCAAGGAAATGATCTCCAAGGTCTGTTTCAGCTACAAAATACCACGAGGTTGCACAGGACTGATAATTGGATAAGGCAGCACTTAGCAGTAACCCTCAACCTTAGGGATCTTAAAGAAATCAGGCCCCAAACAAGCAAGGATTTGAATGAAACTTGAATGTTGGTGGTGTATGCTGTTCTGGGCTATAGCAGTTGCTTTTGTATATGATTGCAGCAAGGTGACTCCGGATAGGTATTTCGAATCTGTCTCAAAGAGAAAAAAGACACCAACTCCTCTTCTAGGACTCTTTTGGCCAGGAGAGAGATTGGGAAGACCACCCTTGTCAGTCTGTATTTGTCTCTGCTTCTAGGTTTGCCAAGACAGTGCGTACTGGCTAGCCTTCCAGATTATTTAATTTTGAGTTTCAAGTCAGCATATGTTATATTTTAATTCTCTTATTTCCTGTCATTCATTTAGATTATTTTCTCTGAAGATCTTTGTTTTAAATAAATGCCAGAGAGGGAGTGTCTTGGCATCATGTGTTAAGAGATTTTGATATGATGTATGACAGCAGAATAAAATAGCGACTACCTTTTTGGAATTACAATGAGATAGTTATTCACTGTTCTCCTTTCCTAAACTGAAAGTGCCTTCACCACAAGATATATAGCCATTAAAAAAAAATTCAAGCTGGGCTCGGTGGCTCAGCCTGTAATCCCGCGCCTTTGAGAGGCTGAGGTGAGTGGATTGCCTGAGCCCGCGGGTTCGAGACCTGCCTGGGCAGTGAGACTTCATCTCTACAATAAATCAAAAAATCAGACGGGCATGGTAGCGCATGCCTGCAATTCTGGCTACTCGGAAGGCTGAGGCGGAAGGATTGCCGGGGCCCAGCAGGCGAGGCTGAGGTGGCCAGGAGCAGCCACTGCACTCCAGTCTGGGCGACGGAGTGAGACTCCAGCTCAAAAAAAAAAAAAAAAATTCTTGGGCAACCCCGTTAGGTCCCCTCCCACTATGGGAGCTTTTCTGTCCTCTCAATAAATCCTACTTTAAAAACAAATTCTTTTTCTTATCACAGTATATGATACCTAATGAGTATGCAGGATAGGCAGTTTCCCTGAGAAATTAAGATTTTGGACTCTGGTCGGGCACGGTGGCTCAAGCCTGTAATCCCAGGACTTAGGGAGGCTGAGGCAAGAGGATTACCTGAGCTCAGTTTCAAGACCAGCCTGGACAACTTGGTGAGACCTCTTCTCTACAATAAATAAAAAAACATGCCAGGTGTGATAGTGCACACCTGTAGTTCTGGCTACTTGGAAGACTGAGGCAGAAGGATTGCCTGAGCCCAGCAGGTTGAGGCTAGAGCATGTTACTACACTCCGGCCTGGGCAACAGAGTAAGACTTTGACTAAAAAAAAAAAAAGAGAGAGAGTTTGGGCTCTGGAGTTGAAGATTTGGTTTCAAGTATTGACTCTGTAACACCGGGTGTGAAACCCTGGGCAGGTGAACATCACCCTCTATCATCTTATGTGTAAGATAGGGCAATAATAGTATGCATATTATACAGTTGTTATGAGAAGTCAAAGTGATAAGGTAAAGCACCTAGCATTGTGCCCCGTACATGTAAACTCAAATGGTAGCTGTTTTGTTTACATATTAAAATTTGTTTCTGAAAAAACAGATGACTGGCTCAATAGCATTCTATTAGAAAGTGGTCTCAATAAATATTTTGGCCCAGAAAAATATTTAAGTGACTAGAAACTTAAAAAAATCTCACTATAATAAAGAGCTGAAAAATTGGTTTAATCTTCTATCCCTGATGGCCATATTTTCACCAACATTATTGGAAAAGATGGAAGCAGGTATCTACATTTTTAATTCACTTATACTTGTGTGTCTCTGGGAACACTGACATGCCTCCAGGCTTGTGGCTTACAATGTGGAAATGGATCTTACTGCTGCTGGAAGCATCCCTGAAGCCTAGAGACATCCCTAGCTCTCCTCTGGATGTAGTCGGTAACAAGCAGATCTGCAGATGCAAGACACTGTTGGCAGAGACTGAGCTGTCAGCCAAACAATAAGTCTTTTGTCATTTAAACTCTCATTCATTTGGTGACTGGGGAAGAGAAAGTTGCCTTTTGTGCTAAAGCTGTAATGCCAAGACTTTGAATGAGCCAGAGCTTCTGTGGATGTTATCACTAAACTTCCTTAGGTCTTGCAACACAAAGTGAGGACTTCCTTTAATAGTAGAGCTTTATTTTACAGCCTCATTTGCAGCAGCAATGAACTAAGATTAAATTCCTGTTTTGAAGCCAAGAGAAGATAATTTGCCAGAAGAGAAAATCAGAACAGCCATTGAGCTGCAGCTAGTCAAACTCACAACATAATAATGGGGTGGAAAAAGGAAATCTGAAGGAGGTTTGGTTGATGTGTTAGTTTGCTAGGGCCGCCATAACAAAATGCCACAAATTTGGTGTTTAAGGCAACAGAAACTTATTGTCTTTCAGTTCTGGAAGGTAGAACCCCAAATTAAGACATCGACAGGGCCATATTCCCTCTGAAATCTGTAGGGAATTTCTTCTTTGCCACCTCTTGCCTTCTGGGGCTTTGCCTGCCATCTTTGGCATTCCTTGACTTGTAGACACATCATTTAAATCCTCTGTTTTCATGTAGCATTCTCCCTGTGCGTCTTCATATCCTTTTTCTTCTGTGTGTGTGGTCTCCGTGTTTAAATTTCCCCTTTTTACAAACACCAATTATATTTGATTAGAACTCACCCTAAAGACCTCATATTATCTCAGTTACCTCTATAAAGTCACACTCTGAGGAACTGAAAGTTAGGAATTTAGCATATTTTTTTCAATTCAAACCATAACATTAATAAGACAAAGCTTAAGTTTTACATATTGAGGAGGAGTCATGTTTACTGCCATAGCACAATATTTAAGCTCTGAGATGCTTCCCTCCAACGAGTATTGAGGAATGACCAATTATGAAAGAAATCAGCTTGAAATCTGGGATACTAGGATGTGAAGGAAAGAAACTACTACTCTAGAATGATCCTCAGTAAAGAAATACAAT
The DNA here is from genome assembly GCA_027257055.1 of Cephalopachus bancanus. Classification (NCBI taxonomy): domain Eukaryota; kingdom Metazoa; phylum Chordata; class Mammalia; order Primates; family Tarsiidae; genus Cephalopachus; species Cephalopachus bancanus. Next base: position 1,796,297 of record JAPVLO010000031.1, on the reverse strand, counting down.
TGTTTGCCTTAACAGCAGGAAGGATAAGAGGTATATTTCTAGCAAGTGAGTAAGCCTCTTTTCTGAGCCTTGATGCCCAAGTCTAAGGACCAACTGAATGTAGTCTTAGCTGCTGTGACCACACAGCCTATCTTATAGAACCAGGCTGCCTGGAGATACTGGGCATCTTTGTGGGGGCCTCTGTGCTGTCCTGGTCTCTGTCCCAAGATTCCCCATCACTTTATATTTTAGTCTTTTTCATGAGAATGTGTGGGATAGTGGATGTGGAGGGACTTACAAACTTGTTCTAAGAACTACCCTATATGCAAATGTGAGGGGAACCCCCATATTTATAAAAAATTGCGAATGTATTCTTACATGTTTAAACTTCAGTCACCTTCAGAATACTCAGTTTCATGCAATACACTTACAAGATGCTTTCTCCACTGCTCAAGACAGTTTTTGAACTTGTCATTTTTGATTGATGCCTTTTAGTGCTTCTACCGCTTTTTGTTTCACCTCTTCCACATCGGCAAAATGTTTCTGTTTGAGGACATTTTTCTCTCATGGAAACAAACAAAAAATTGCTCCGTGAGAGAGGCTGAATAGGGAGGATGGGGCACAGGGATCATGCTGTTTTTGATGGACAACTGCTGAACACTCAGCATGGTATGAACAGGTGTGCTCATAAAACACTCATCACGAAGTGGGCAGTGTTGTAAGAATCTCCAAAAACAAATTTACTGAAGCCAAACAGCCCCTCATAACAATTCTAGCTGATACACTGATGCCAATGGGTTCCTAGAACGTATACCTAGTCAGAGAAGCCTGTATTACAAGGGGCCCGCTCTCCAAAATAAAATTCTGGGTTTTTGGGGGTCCTCTCTCATACACAAATATACCAGTCTTGTAAGGTGGCCATGAGAATTTCATGGACTATTGCATGTAAAGCTGCTAGTATAACATCTGCCAAATAGAAATGCTCAAAAAATTTTGGGGTGAAACTTTTAATATATCACCTATGTAAATAATCAAACTAAATTGAATAATTAAAGCAAGGAGTATTTTAGTCAACACTTCAAAAAAATAATGACATTTAAATATGGTTGTTTAGGGCAAGCTAAAGGGCCTTATATCTTAAATAGACTCTAATATTTTAAAAACTACAAATCATTACTTACCTATTACTTTTTCTATAAATATGAGAACTTACAAAACTTGTGGGAAAGTGATTTAAGAAAGCAGTTGTTGATCAATATACATTGAATTTGAAAACTGAAAGCAACCAGAAATATAATTTCATTAAACACAGCAAATTTAATGAAGAGGAAAATAGAACTTCCCAGTTAATAGAAAAGCATGGGAAACTGGACGTTTTCAGAAGCAAATGTGAAAATAATAATGATTTATTCTTAGCCACAACATTAAATTTATTTTCATACCATGCACTCTGTATTTCAGTTAATTAAGGCTTTATGGATTAAGGCTTTTTGTTTTTTCTAGATGGAAAGTGTTGAATCTATATACCTATTTAGAGAAAAATGCAACTTTTTGGTACTTAAACTAGTCTGTATAAATACATACATATGTACATATATAAAGTACTGACTTAGCTCCATACAAATTATTTTAAAATGTCAGTAATACAGGAAATGAGAAACGAAGACAGAAAAAGGAGAAAGGTAAAGATAAATACAGGGAGTAGGCATGGGGAAATTCTCTCATTTTAGATGCTCTACATTTCCTGTCCCCAGAGAATGTGCTTTTATCTCAGCAGTTCTGTTTTCTGTAATTGGACTTATCAATTTTTTCAGCAGATTAGAAGGCATTGTTTCCTGTGGTCTATGGCATTGAGACTCTTGCCCCTCCCCTCCGCCCTAGGACTTCTGCCCTTAAATCACTGCTTACAGCCATTTTCTTAGAATGAATCTAACTTCATGTCTATATCTATTTGCCTAACCTTTCTATCAGAGGATGGAAACTTTTCAGTACCAGTTTCTCTTGCTCTACAAAGAACCAAGCTGAAATAAAATTTTAACTTTTCAGAACATAACTCAAAAAAGGGTTCTTTTTACCTCTCTAAGTAATTTAAATGCTGCTTATCAACACATTACTTGCTTGGCAGTGGCAGGACTGTGGTTGGATTATGGTTGGAACGTGATGTTAATGTAGGAGACTCTTGGTAATAGAAGACATGAAGATATGAAAGCAGTTGTAGCATCTCTTCTCTTTATCCCTTCTCCTGGAATCCCAGTCTTTCCCCATAATTTTTCCTCCTGCTTCACTTTAAATTCCAGTCAAAGTAGTAGACTGCAATGCCTCTTTTATGGCTTGGCTTATGGTGTTGCCTATTAAAATGGAATCCCAGTATCCAGCTCCTGGAGTCTCCGCACAATGCACCTTTCCATGGTCCTGTGTCTCTCAGATGGGCTTCTTACACTTAACCTGAAACATTCTATCAGCTTTGAATTTAAAGGATGCACTTGCAGTATGGGGGGAGAGATCAGGGTCAATGTCAGTGAGAGGAGAGATGCTGGAAGGAGCATCCTTCGTAGCCTGGGGTTATGTTGGGAAGTGACTGAAGTTATCAACCCAGTTGCACAGTTTTATTTTGGCCTCATACTCTAGTTTTATTCTTCCCATGGCAGCCCTGTATCTGAATGAAAATTTAGGCAGACTCTTGGCTTTTCTGTTCACTCTTGGTAATAAAATGTCTTATGGCCAAGAAATACAACACAACTTTGATAAGTAAATATAATGACCATGCCCAATCACATATATTTATGAAAACTCCCAAGTTGATTTTAAGTTGAGGCATCTCCTCTTTCCCCAGCTTGGTATTGTTTCAGGCGGAGGGTCTATAGTTGGAGAAGGGTGGTGATTTAGCTAATTTAAAAAAAAGTAGTGGATCTGATCTTCCTCCTCCATATTTTTATGGAATTTGGAATTGAGAAAAGATGAGAAAGAAAGAATAATGCTTCTACTAAAGCATACATCTATGAAGGGTGCCAGTGTGCTTTGGACTTGGCAGATGTTTAGACTTTGATTTGTGTGGTTCCTTTGTGAAGACTCTAGAAATCCTTTCCCGTTTCCACTTCCTCAGACCTTTGGTGGTAGCTGCAAAATATTTCTGTTTTACCCTTAACCCTACATTCTTCTATACCTTTCTTTTCTTGATTTACATATTATATGAATGGAATTAGAAAAACATTACTCTACATAAACTATAGAAAGAAATTTAGCTCTTGGGCACAATTCAGAAAGCTCCTCAGTACATTTATTTTTCTTGTGTTCTCATAAAAACAGTCATTGTCCTAAAGACTAGACTCAAGCATGTGCAGAGTAAACATGGAATCAAAGATTCAGTTTTTCTTTACTCCATCGTCCGTTTATGTGGATTAAAGCATAATCAGTCCAGTGAGTCGTGCCACTATGACAGTTGAAAACTTTAACTATAATTTTTAAAAAGCCAATATTCAAGGGAAAAGTAAAATTAATGATAAACAGTCTGTGATTTAGGTGTTAATTCCATTTGAAAGACAATGAAATTGAAGTCCAGAGGCAAATGACATGGGCAAAATCAGCAAGCAATATTGAGGAACAGAACTAGAATCCACATCCAGGTGATTCTGACTCCAAATTATGTATTATTTACACTATACTCTGCAGTGTCCTAGAATAGACACTAAAAATAGAAACCTTTAAGAAGGTGAAGCTGGTTAATAATTTCAAATATTCAGAGAGATAAAAGATGCAGGAGAAAATGGGCTAAGAAAATGTCTTTTGATGGAAGACTGATAGGGTGGAAACCATCTGAAGGTCACCAATTTAGTCTATCTGGCTAAGCAGGAAGGGGGCAGCTTCCTCTCTTCATACTGTCCTTGTCTTTCTTAAGTGTAAGAGTACAGGAGGACTATTCTTTGGTCCAAGAGTTGTCTCTGCTCAGTCCTCCAATTAAGCTCTCAATAACTTTCTGAAGGAGAATCTACATTGTACTTGTTTAAAAACTTTTCAACAAGTTTATCAGTAGCTTTTGATATGCCATATGACATTCACTACACTATGACATTTAGTGCAACAGCTAGAAAATTTTTTGCTAACACACCTGATTAGACTTTTTGAACAAGAAGCCTTAATAAAAATATAATTATTTTTTCATAACTTTTTATAATACCGCTGAATTAGTATTTACATCCATTTTACTCCAAAGGAGAAAAATCTAAAAGTGAGACAAAGATGAATTATATGATATTTTAAAGCTTTATATTCATTAATGACCAATAATTTTATTCTATATAAAGTACTAAACTTATTAGTACTTAACTTTATTAGTACTGATTACAAATATTGCATTGTTTTTGAAATTGTCTTTTTAATGTAAAACTGATTCAAGGATTGGCTTCTAAGTGGATATACTTGGTTGTAATAATATTTACTGAAAAAACATCCCCAAAAGCATACTGTGCAAATATATAACACACATTAAGACAATGTTTATAAAAACAGTTATCAACCCAAACCTCAAATAGGCTTGATCATTTTTAAAAAGTTTCTGCTTGACTATGAATCAGAGCCCATTGTGTCATCATTGTTTCTGTTTTTGTGATTAACAAGGAAATCATGCCCACTTTGTTCACATGTGCATACGTTATTAGTATTCACATTAATATTCTTCTTTGAAAGGATATTTTGAAGCCATTTGTCTATTCACTGAGGTATAATATACCTCAGTTAAAAACTGAGGTATATTAATTAAATGATATGAGTGGCATAACTGAACCTCATAAACTACTGCACATCTTACACCAAACGTTAACTATTGAGTGAAGAAGGTGCTAGACCTCTCTTTCTTCAGGAAACTTTGAGACCTGGATTGGGTATGCCAGTACCCGGATTGGATTAAAATGATCTTATTGATAATCATAAGTCAAAAATGAATATAAATTGGACTATCAGTGTCCTCTTTCTGCACCCCACCGGTTGTCTTGCTCATGCTTGGGGGTACAGGTTTAGGCTTTAATGTCCTAAAGACCCTGATTCAAATATTAGCTCCAGTGCTTAGAAGCAATGTGATCTTCCTTACAAGTTGCTTCCTCTCTCTGAAACTCAGCTGTTTGCTGCAAAATGATGATAACAATGTTTGACTAAGGTTTTTATTCTTTTTTTGAAAATCATCTAAAATAATAGCTACGGGGAAAAAATTCAGTAACAAGCATAATGCCCAGCAGGTGCTCACTGACCCATAGACTGCTTCCCTCCCACTTTACTTTTCTTCCATCTTCCTTTCTTGCCTAGCATGATCACCTCACAACTCTGTCTTTGTTCCTTTGCGTGCAAAATAAAAAATAAAAAGGGTAACTCAGTATATTGTACCAGCTCCTTGGAGTCCTCAGATTTATCCTCCTAGATTGCCAGTTTGCAGACCTCTGTTTTATACTAGAGAATAGACAAGGGTAGCTCTCCCCAGATTCGTCTATGTCACACGTTTCTCCTGGGCTCATCAGTGTGATCACATGAATCATCATGGTCACATGGATCATCATGGGATCACACTAATGGTAACAGCTAAAATTCTGCTGATTTTGCTGGCCTTTCCTACCTCTTAGAAAAGGACTTTCAGTTCCCCTGCCAGACCACCCACAGGCATTTCTGGGACACTTGAAAGGGTGTCTAGAATGTGTTTGCAAGCAGTTTCACCCTGGAGGCCCCCAGCAACACTGCTCGGTTTAACCCTCTCATTGCTGTTCTATGCAGTGTGTAACCCCCATGCTGCTTTCCATTCACTCTTCTAACCTCGGGTACAATTTCTCCATGATCCTTCACTGGCCATTGCAGTCCCCTCTGTTCCTCTGCTCAACACAGTCGGCAGCTGGATTGATTCATCATCAAGGAAGACTTGAGCCTGTGTCATAGCCAACCTGCCTGGGGTCTGTTTTAGGGGAGTGGGGAGAGGTAGGAAGTAGAGGAAAAGATAGATTCTCTTCCCTTTGTCTAATGTTCTGATACGGTAGAATTGCAACAGGTGGATTACACAATTTAACAAAATAATTATTTTAATTAGCAATTATAGCTCCATCTTTCTCACTTGGGCTTATATATGTCTAAGGAGGCTGGGGCAGGGACAGTTCTGTGAGGTGCTTACCATGATGTACCATGCCATTCTAACAATAGCCTTTGTTATTAGACCAGCCTAAGTCCAAAATGGGTTTCTACTAGGTCAGGTTCTCTTCAACACACCAGGCATTACCAACACATGTCAAACTAGTGAGGTAGGGCTTGCAATCAGGAACTAGAGACATAGATTATAGAGGTATAGACTGAAGAAATCATAATGTAACTTGTGTAGATTTGAGCCACCAAAAACATTTGTGAAAAGAGACTAAAAAAATGTACTTTTGACTTTAAATGATGAAGCCTTCAGTTCCACTATAGTTTTCACAAGTTTGTTCTACATAATTCATTTAAAGGGCAAAAGCAACTTATTTTTGCTGCATTGTGCATTTTAATGAAATCCCCTAGAAGCATCAGCATGTCCTTATCTTTCTTTGCTTTGGAAAAAGTAATATATAATGAACAGCTAACATTGAAATGGGTAATTAATATGCAGCTTGTTTAGTCAGTATGAATCAGCGTTTTGATGATGTCTTGTGAGGATAGAATTATAATTGGCAGGATTTCTGCCTTACGGGTGATAATTTTGGATTCCAGAAGGAACAAATGCATTAAATAGTACTGTTAATTTGTCTTATAATAAAGCATACGGCTTTAGAAGAGACAAATAAAACTTATAGAGACAAATGAATAAAAATGAATTAGAAATATGCTAGCTTTGAAATATTCAGGTCAGTAAAAATTTGTGACAATTCTCAAATTATTTACAACAATATTTTAAAAAATCAATTTGGAATTATCTTCTTTAATATGTTACCTGTAAGATTAATGGATTCTTCAAGATTTACCTGTTATCTTCTCACTGAGTTCTTAGCCATTATAATTCAATGTGCTGATTGACTTTTCCAGTTACTGAATTTGCTAGGACTCCTGCCATATTTGCCGTATTCTTAGAGAAAGCTCACTTAACCAAGCCTATTTTGGAATCCGTCTTTCTCCCATGGATGTAGATTGTTTTCACTCTTGACAATCAAACTCGACTTCTGAGCCACTGCATGATCCTTCCATCTAGCATGCCATCCTCTCACTTCTCCATCAAGTCATTTACTTCTCTGTTTCACAATTCTGCTCCAGCTTCCACAAAGCCCTTTCCTGGTTAATCCTACATGGCCCTAATCTCTACTGGGGAGACTTTTAGCAAGTGTGATTTTTGAAATGCAACTCTTCTGAGATGCTCTAGGTAAAAGAGTTCTATGAACAAGGAGCTTGGGGAAATGTTGCTTTTATCATATCCCTCTGGGAGATTCACAGCTTGTATTAAAAGTTCTGTTGTAAGAAGCTTATTTTGATTAAATTATTTGATCACACATTTACATTCCTAGGAACCATTGTATGTGGAATGTACTCTAGGAACCAAGTACAATAGCTGTGATGATTTGATATTAGGGTTAAGTTTGCATATATCGTTTTCAGAGTGTTTAGTCATTTCTCTTCCGTTTTATGTAAAGTGCTTCAGTCCTCTTATCTCATCTCCTTAAGCACCCACACTCTGCTCAAAGGAAGTTTTTAATTCACACTGACTGAATGAAAAAACAAAGGGTTATTGTGATAGCCTGAAAGTTGCCATCCTATTTGGATTTGAAAAGATTCCTCATATTTGTATAAATAGGACCAGGGAACTTTGTCTTATATTGGCCCTGTCTGTTTCTTCTTTTAATTCTCTAGTAACCACCTTAGTTAAAAATGCTGCTAAACACATTTAACTTCAAAGCTCTATCTTGGGCCTTTGATTTTAGTTCCTATTGCTGAAGTCTGGCCTTTCTCGGGTGTGCAAGCCACAGCTGGTAATGATGGGGACCAGATGATACCCTAGCAGCACATTAAAGGTTTTTACCAGGATGTGGTTTGATGGCTTTGCTTGGGTATTTTGTTGTTGTTATTCTTTCCTCTGGAATGTTAACTGTGGCCAAGAATTATTTCCCCAATTGCATTCTTGCTATCCCTCTGCATTTGGAGAGATGGAAAACATACAGAAACATAAGGAACATACTTGTAAACTACTTCTCAAGCTAACTGATAGACTCTTGTAGGGTGATTTTTAGTTGTGACCATTTGCTTATTCAATAAATATGCTTCTATTATGTCCAAAGTTGCCATGCTGACATCTTGGTCCTATCATTTTTACCAAATCACCATTATTCTGGATTTGTAGAAAACTGTAAATGTTTATAGACATAATTCATTGACTAGCACAGGAGAAATGCTCAGTTTTACATCATAATTTGATGAGATGTACATGGGATTATGATGGCTGGTTGAGATCCAATGTGAACAATATATAGGCCATTACTGTTTAAAAGATTTATTCTGTTTGTCTCATTATAAAATTGTCACATGTTCATCACAGACAATTTGATCAATATAAAAAAGGACAAGGAAGAAATTAAAAATTATTACAATCTCACCATCTTAAGGTAATCATACATGTCTCATTCTATTTCGTGATTGAGGAAAAACAATGGTATCAGTAAAATCCATGCTCTCGCCATTAGTGTCAGCATCATAACTAGACAATCTGCCTGTTAATAACATTCACCAGACTCAGAGAACTTGTTAATGATTTTATATTCAGCAGTTCTAAATGTTGGCGCTAACCAGTACTGAGATCCTTTTTTCCCCTACATTTATACTCTCTTTAGGTTATTGTCTTAATTCATTTTTGCTGCTATGGCAAAATATCTGAGAATGAATAATTTACAAAGAAAGGAAATTTGTTTTTCATGATTTTGGAGGCTGAGAAGTCTAAGGTCAGGGTGCTGCTAGGTTAGGTGTCTGGTAAGGACTTTATAATCTACTTCTAAAATGGCTACTTATCTACTTATTGCTACAGCCCTGGAGGGAATGAATACTATGTCCTCACATGGCAGAAGGCAGAAGGGGGCAAGAGGGACTAAACTAGTTCTCTCTAGCCTTCTTATAAAGCAAAATCCAGTTAGGAGGGGAGAGCCCTCATGACTTAATCACTTTCCCAAAGGCCTTACCTCTTAATACCACTACAATGGGGATTATATTTCAACATGAATTACAGAGGAAATGCATTCAAACTATAGCAGTTTTCTTTACCAATCCAAGAAGCTAGAATTAATTATCCCAAATGTACATCTCCAACCCTGACCACTTCCTGGAATCTTAGCTCATATATTCAACTGCTATCTGGACACCTCCATTTAGATGTCTAAGAGGCATCTGAAACTCAACAAGGCCAAAGTTGAAACCCTGATGTTTCTCTTTCTAGACTTTCTTTCCAGATAGTTTTTCACATCTTAATAATGAGCATCACATCCACCCAGGTTCTCAGGTCAAAATCTTTGCTTTATCTGGTTTATGTGAGCCTGAAGGGAGAAAGATCTGAGATAATGCCAGATTTCTCTGGGCAGAGCCATTATTATGTAATGTAATTTATAGAGGTCAGTTCTCCTCCTGCTAGAAGCAAATGCAGTTCTGTCACCTCCCATGCTGGGGGTAGGTATGACTTTGGCAGAACAAATGTTTTTTTTCATATTTGAAAAAAAAAGGAGAACATTTATGGGATGACCCAGCAATGTGTAACTGACTTCAACAACTGCTGTTTTTGGCAGCAAAAATCAACCCCAAGGGCTGAAGTTTTCAAGCAGTGGCCTTTGGAGTAGCTGCCAATAAAGAGGGTTCAGCAGGTTGAATGAAAAACAGAGTTCCCAGCAAGCCAAGAAGCTGAGAGAACCTGGGTCAGAAGAGGTCAGCACCCAGAACAGTAGGTTGTCATTTAGGGGTGATATGTTAATCCACTTTCTGTCTTCTTCCATAAGACACTGATAGAATGAGTCATTGGGGAGAGTTATTGAGAAATGTGTGGAAAGAAGAGCGGTATGAAAGGCTCTGGTGCAGGACCCCCCCCCAGTCTCAGTGACATCAAGGAGGGGTACTTCTTGTTTGTGCAGAAGGTCCCACACCTTGTAGGACATTTAGCATCTCTGGTCAGGAATGCCAGAAGTAAACCCCAAAAGTGCTCACCAGTCACTGTGATAACCAAAAACGTCTCTGCATATTTCTATGGATATGGGATATTTTCAACTTTTCTGAAGTCTCTTGAGAGAATCTATTAGGAAGGAAAGAATTCTTAAGAGAGATTAGAAAGAAAAGGAAGAAAAGGATGTATATGTGTGTGTGTGTGTGTGTGCATGCGTTTGTGTGTGTGTGTGTGTGAAAAAGAGAGAGGGGGAGAGGAGGGAGAGAGAGAAAGAGAGAGAGAAGGGAAGGAAGCTTATTTACCTCATGGGGTGGTTAGACTTAGGAAGACATGGAGACTCATTGGACCAAGGGCAGACCTTGTTTCAGGATCCTCAGGGATTCCTCGGACAGGTTCCTTTGTGAGAACTCTGTTCTGTACTCACAAGGAGTTCTGGAATCCAGTCAAGATTAGAATTGTTTTGCCATATGCACCCCAAATCCTTTTGGAGCAAGATTCTGTTACAAACCCTTAAATAACTATAGTGTGTGACACACAGGAGCATCTGTGATGTCATTTTCTCTGTGATACATTCTTGGGGACTGAGTAATACTACCTAAAAAAACATATGTTCTAGCTCCCTGCAGCCTGTGCTTAGGGCCAGGAATAGCTGTGCTGATCACACACACATAGTAAGAAGGGGACAAGGGATAATCTTAGTTGATTTAGACTCAAGCCTGTCATGATTATTTAATTTTATAAATACACTAGCATGTCCTCTTTATTTCACTTTTCTTAACCTCCATTTTCCTATCTGTAAAAAAAAGGATAACTAAACTTACTTTACAATGCTGTAGGAAAGAGTGGATAAAATAATTGTGCCATATCTAATACACATTTTGCGGCTCAATAAGTATTAATTCTCCAACTAGCCAGATAGCCCTGAATTAATGACGTGGGGTAAGAAAACTACTTTTTGACTAAGTTACCTTTATAAAAGTCTCTCCTTTTCTGGTACTTCCCGGCCTTCCTCACCATCTCATGAATTTGCACAGGTGGCACAAGGCAACTTAGAAGGATGCATCTATTCCCAGTCAGGTCAATAACACATCACCTTGCAGTTTAAACTAGAACATCAAACCTATGGAAATGTGAGAAGGAGAAGGGGTTTTATACTTTTTCTGGAGCTAAATAAAGAGTACAGTATGCATTTCAATCAGGGCATCAAATGGCAGTTTTGTTCTAACAAATTGGTGGAAACAAAGAGGAAGAGAAAAAAAGTCACTCAGAACAGATCAGTGCTGCAGGCAGCACTAGGATATATACTCATTGCATGACTAAGCTTTAGTTTGCTGTCATGTAGCATAACCTTGCTGCCAAATACTTTTAAATATTTGCAAAAACTCAAATAATTGAAGAGATTTCTTAAAAGGCATGCAGAAGTTATAGAAGTCAGAGATGTCAGTAATAATATAAGCATCAAGATCATAAAAATGAAGCAGGGATACATGTAACCAGACATCAAAATGGAACAGGCTATTCACGGCACTTCCTTTTGCTGTTGTTCTTGCCTTAAGACATCCTTTCTTACTTAGATAACTTCATCTTTTCCCTCATAATCCCCATCTTCCCCATCTCTTCTAATTGATGTTTTCTAATTTCTCAGCAACATAGTCTTTTTTTTTTTTTTGAGTTGGAGTTTCACTCTGTCACCCAGACTGGAGTGCAGTGGCCGCTCCTGGCCACCGCAGCCTCGATCTGCTGGGCTCTGGAGATCCTTCCACCTCAGCCTTCCAAGTAGCTGGAACTACAGGAGTGCGCTACCACGCCCGGCTAATTTTTGATTTATTGTAAAGATGAGGTCTTGCCAAGTTGCCCAGGCGGGTCTCGAACCCGCAGGCTCAGGCCATCCACTCACCTCAGCCTCCCAAAGCGCTGGGGTTACAGGCTGAGCCACCGAGCCCGGCTAGCAACATAGTCCTTATATTTCCCCCTTCTCCCTGAAATGTCTCTGGAACGTCATGAATATCCGTTATCTTTTATCACAAAATGGATGTAAAAAGGTATCTTTACACATTTATATAAAACATGAAACAAAGCAAAACAATTACAAGAATTGCTGAAGCAAAAAAAAAAATGTGGTTAAGTCCCAATGTTCTTGTTTACTAATTAACCCAGACAAAGGCACACTTTCCAAAACTGCCTTCATTTCATGTAATAGTGCCAAAATTAATGAACTGTTCAAGTTCGGCTGGAGTCTCAAAAATGTGGTACACAGTTCTTACAAGAAGTACTTTTAGTTTTTCAATAGAAGCAGAAAAACTGGGAAATGAGCCAATGACTTCTGCCTCTCTTCCAATATCTTCTGTCTTGGCCCTGAGGTTAAATATACTCATCACAGACACGGGCACAGCATAGGTGGCCTCATAGGGACTGCAAAAGAAATTAGAAACAGCAAGAGAAGCAGGAAATAAACAATGAATCATTGCTGGAATTTGTGTCATATTTGAGCAAAGTAATAATAGCTTAGCATTAATTGAGCACTTACTATATATGTGTGAGTCCTTGTGTTAAGTGCCTTACAAAAGTTATCCATTCCTCACACAACTCTATAAGGAAGGTAACAGTGATAATGACAAATACACTGTAGCATTTATTATGTATTATGTACAGTTCTAAATGCTTTATAAATGTTAATTTATTTAACTTATGTAACAACCATATAATGTAAGTACTATTAATATTCCTGTTTTACAAATGAGAAAATTGAGGCACAGAGATTTTCAGTAATTTGTTCACAATGACAGTTTATGATGAATTACAGGACCTAGAATTTGAATCCAGGAGGAGTTGATAGCAATAGTATAGAAATCACTAAGCTATAGCATTATGAACCTAATTTCACCTGGGCTAAAATGATGATTGGCACTTTATTGTCAAAGTGTTAGCAGACTTTATTAGTATTGCTTGAAGCGAGACCAAGGTGACCCCAACTAAATAGGGAGTAGGGGGCAGTGTGTGGAGATCAGTGAGAATGCCCCGTGAAGGCAGAAAACACGGAAGGTGAGAGAAACCCAGGAAGATGGTTGACCTTGGACCCATTCTGGCTGATTTTAGTGAGACAAGCACTTTATGCCCAACAATGCCCAGCTTCAGACCCACAGGGATTCATTCCCTGGTGGTAGCAATTGTGTCCAAATAGTCATCTTCTTTTATCTAGATTACATTCATATCTGCCATTTTGTCCTTCTATTATCTTGTCCCCACCTAGCATCCAAGAGGGAGTTCTTAAAAGTGTAAATCAGATTATGAGCACCCCTCCCCTCCTGCTGGGAATCATCCACATCTTTCCATCTCACTTAGAGTAAAATGCAGACTCCATATCCTTGTGTTCTGTGTGACCTGCCCTTGGCCTCACTAGGTGAAAAATTTTAGTTTTGAAAAGAACATTCCCCAAGGGGTGTACATTACTTGACTGCAAACATTTTATTTAATATAATATTTTGCACTATCAAACATAATTGGGAAATTCACATTCATACACTCAATAGTTTTCAAAGATAACGTTTGTCTTCAGCAAAGATATAGTATGTAATATGTTCTCAAAAACAGGGGTCTGCAAGGAATCTATAATCCATAAACAAACTGTACAGATGAGTTAATTTTAAATACCTACTACATTTAAAAAACTCTGATGGGCTGGGTATGGTGGCTCAGCCCGTAATCCCAGTACTTTGGGAGGCTGAGGCAAGAGGATTGCCTGAGCCCGGGGGTTCAGATAAGTCTTGGCAACTTGGTGAGATCTTGTCTCTACAATAAATCACAAAAACTATCCGGACGTGATGGTGTGCGTCTGTAGTTCCAGCTACTTGGAAGGTTGAGGTAGAAGGATTGCCTAAGCCCAGCAGGTGGAGGCTGCGGTGGTCGTGAGTGTGCCACTGCACTCCAGCCTGGGCAACAAAAGTGAGACACCAACTCAAAAAAAAAAAAAAAAAAAAAAAAAAAACCAACAAAAAACAGCTCTGATGCTAGATCAGCACAACAATATCAATCAAACATGAATATTCCTGCACCCCTTTGCTTTCCTTCTACTTTACTGCTCCTTCCCTAGGTATTATAAACAAGTTAGCAAAATGTGTAAGAAAGAGGAGAAACTTGACTACCAAAACTTTTAAAGTGGAAAGCAATATTAACTCCAAAGAACCAAAAAGGGAAGGGAAGGCCCAGAGTAAGGGAGGCATATATACTAAACTTTGGAGATATTCAACCTACCAAGTAGAATTGCCTAATTGTGTAAATGTTATTTATCTAAAAGTGCTCTCAAAATAAATGATAAAGTTTTAATATGTATGCAACATTTTTATTTATCAAAAGTCCTTGTCAAAAATATTAAGTATCTTTTAATCACTGTTAAGGTCTTGCCACCTGTTTATTTCTCTACAACACAATGGAAATAATGATTTTCCCTTTGTTTGGAGAAAGTTTTTGTTAATATTTGGCTAGTATATAGCTCAAACTCTTTAGAAAACTATGGAGAAGCATGAAAGCCAAAGCAATCAAATAGGTGAGTCATCCATTAGAATCTTCAAACCTTTTTGAATGCTTTTGGCTAGAGTCCCAGTTAACAGAATATGATAACTACTCGCATCAATTTTCTTTCCGCTACAACAAGTACTCCAGGATTGCATCTCATAAAAGCTTCCTGTAGTTCCTTTTTACAAGATTTTGAAGTTTCCACATTGATTTCTTTCTGAGGGGTTCCCTTGAGATATCATGCTAGCCTCATCCTGTGCAAACACCTAGTTCATTTGCGGAGAATCGATGATCTATTCTGGTCTTGATCAAATCGCTTGGTGTTTCTGTGATTACTCAGACTTCTGGGATGGGTGCAATCAGGCAGAGAATTATCAGGACATTGACAGATTAGCCTCATCAGTTACCTGCTGTGTCCACTAGCTCTCCGTATATTAATAAGAAAAAAATAGCCTGCTGATTGTCATTTAAATTACATGAGGACATATTTGTCTTTTGGAACTTCAGGCATTTAAATGTGGTATAAGATCAAAATTCATTAAAGAAGGCAAAGAAATGTTGCAGCAAACATTTCTCCAGAGATGGAAGTATAAAACCTCCACAGTGGAGAAGATAAGTACATTTTGCGCTTAATCATTAAAATTTTTTTTTTTAATTTTAAAGATGTGGGGTACAATTCAGGGTTAAGTGTACAAATGCTCATTATGCAGCTACCCTTGTTGATGAAGTGTGCACCCGTCCCATGGCAGATTCCCACTACTGCCAATCCCACCCCCCTACCCCAGCAGTTTCCCACTACTGCCAATCCTTTTCTTATAGTATTATAATTGCTCTAGGTCTGCTTATGAGTGAGAACATGTGATGCTCTGTTCTTTGTTTCTGTGATAGATCACTCAGTATTATAGACTCTAAGTCCATCCAGGTTGCTGCGAAGTTCATGATTTTTGTCCTTCTTTATGACTGCGTAAAATTCCATTGTGTATATGTACCACATTAAAAAAAATCCAGTCCTCTTTTGATGGGCAGCACAGTTGGTTCCATGTTCTTGTGATTGTGAACAATGCTGTGATAAGCATACTTGTGCAGGCATCTTTTTCATAGAGTGATTTGAGTTCTTCCAGGTGTATTCCCAGTAGGGGTACTGCAGGGTCCTATGGAAGGTCAGTTTTTAGATCTTTTAGGAATCACCAAACTGTTTTCCACAGAGGCTGTACTAGTTTACACTCCCACCAGCAGTATAGAAGTATTCACCTTTCTCTACATCCTCTCCAGCATCTGTTGTTTTTTGAGTTATTGATGATGGCCATCCGACTGGAGTTAGGTGGTACCTCAGTATAGTTTTAATTTGCATTTCTTTGATGACTAGTGAGGCTGAGTATTTTTCATGTATCTGTTGGCTGCTCATATGTCTTCTTTTGAGAAGTGTTTATTCATATCTTTTGCCCACTTTGTAATGAGGCTGTTTTTTTTTTTTTTCTTTTCGGCCTGCTTGAGTTCCCTGTGATCCTAGATGTTAGGCCTTTGTCAGATATACAAATGGCAAATCTTTTTTCCCAGTCTATGGGCTGTCTCCCTGCTCTCTTGTTGGTTTCTTTGGCTTTGCAGAAGCTTATCAGTTTGATGATGTCCCACTTGTCTATCTTTTCTCTTGTGGCATGGGCTCTTGGGGTTTTGATCAGGAATTGGTTGCCAGTTCCAATGTCCATAAGGTTGTCTCCTGCATTTTCTAAGGTTCTTATAGTTTGAGGTTTTACATTTAGGTCTTGATCCATTTTGTGTTGATTTTTGTGTATGGGGATAGGTAGGGGTCTTGTTTTAATCTTCTGCATGTGGTCAGTCAGTTTTCCAATCACTTTCAGTGCAGAATACAATTTAATCCAACAAATATTTACTGAGCGCTTACTATGGGCAAAATACGGTGTAAGGTTCTACAGGAAAAAAGCAAAAGGGAAATGGAGACCCCCTGATCTCAAGAGTCAATCACTGAAATAAACATGTAAATAAACACAATTTAAGTCAGACTATAATGTATGATCAAAAAAGAACCACAGCTTCCAACCTAGAGAAGACTACAGAATAGGGCAATTAGGAAAGTCTTTGTTAGAGAGGGATAGCGTCTGAGTAGGCTTTTTAAAAGATGAAAATGGAAAGTAGGAATTGCATGTAGAAAAAAACACAACAGTAAATGCATAGAAATGAGTGTAGGAGATGCTAAAAGTGTTCCTACCTTGTCCTATGGACACCTACTTTTGCTTCTTACTACAAGTTCAGCAACTCTACCAGAGAACTTTTCTTGGTCATGGGACATGCTCAGTGGGCATGCAAGGGAAGATTGCAGGGACCAGGGAGTTGATGTCCCCGAATGCAATCCCAATCAGTGACAAACAGGAACTTCCTTACCCTTCAGGTGAGACAACTCCGAGGCATGTTTTATCCCATCTCCTGGAGATACCCTGCAGGACTGGGCCTCAGTTACTAAGACTGACTGTTGCTCATGGACTTATCCTACATTGGCACTCTTCCCTTTTCTGAGTAAACTTCTCCATTCTCCTGATGGGTGCTTCCTGGGGTCACTTTCCAAATAAATGACTTGACTCAACTATATAACAACAGACAAGCACAAACAACCAGCAAACTGTCCAGCTTGTTCAAAGAGGAGCGGGGCATAGGACAAAATTACAGTGGAGGCAGGAAAGATTTCACATGCCAGGAATTGTGTAATACACTTGCATATATTCTATCTCATTTAATAATCGGGAAACCCTATGAGTTAGGTACCACTATAAATTAGAGGCACAGCAAGGTTAACTAAGTTGTTTAAGCTCACACATCTGTCAAGTGGGGAAACCAGAATTCAATTCTGATCTCTGAGTTGCAGAAACCAGACTTTGAAATTCAATGTTTTTCTGCCTCCCTAATATTATTGAGGGGATTGAATGCCAAGTTGAAGAGTTTTTACTTACCTGGTGGAGCACTGAGTAGCCATGGAAGTTCCTGAGACAACTGAGGTACAACAGAGGAGATGCCTTAGGATGGTTGGTGACTCTAACAAGAAAGAGGAGGTGTTTACACTGCAAGCAAAGCCTGGTCTGGAAGGTCAGAGGGACTTAGCCATCCAAGGGCCTGCCCAGGCAGTCCCAGTACGTCTATAACCCATGCATTGTCATTGGTTGGGCAGCTCTAATACTGAAATTGAGGTTCCAATTTAGTACTTAGAAAAAATTCCATCAGTAAATCGCTGAAAACCAACATGTAAATAAACAATCTCAGACAGACTATAATGTATGATGCATTATTTTTTTTTACTTTATTACTTTTTTATGAATGAGTTACCTTTATTTTCTAAGCTTCAGGCATGCTATTTGTAGCAATACAAGCTATTTCAGAGGTTTGTTGTAAGTATTAGCAGATTTAACACATTTGAAGAATTTTGCCATTTGCTTGACATGTACAGAATATATTAGCTAGTATTACTGAAGCCTGGAAACATGTCTTGTGCACATAGGCTGACCATTTTTAGGTCCCACAAAGTTTAACCTCTTCACTATCCTCCACCAAAAAAAAAAAAAAAAGATTAAGCATACTAAGCATGTTATTGCTTTATTGGAGACTTGTGGGACGGATATACAGAATGAATATGGAGATATATTTATATTATCAGCCATGTGTGTTCTTATAAGGTTCTCAGAGTCTTTTTTATTTTGCTGTTACCGTTTTATAGTAGCATCAGATGGGGAGCACAGCGGCAGCAGGACTATACTGAGAACATATTCTGGCATGTGTGGGACAAGGCTGCTGTCCTGCTCTGGAAGAAGTTCTACTAGAAGTCCCACTGATGGCCAAGTTGATGGGTGCTGCTGCATTTTGGCTTGTACAGGAGTGTATAAAAGTCAGGAAGAAATGTTAGGCTACCAAAGGCAAGCTCATGAAGTAACTCACAAATTAAAGGCATCAACCGCAGATGGCTTAGATTTTTACCTAATATAAAATATTCTTCTATAATATTCTTTATAGTCATATAGTGCCTTTTATTGTCTTAAGTGGAACTTGTAACACAGTATTTCTCCAAATTATCATCCATATAATTGTGGGCATTATTCATTGCAATGCAGTTTGGTTGGGTGTAAAGGATGTTTTTCACTTAATCATAGTTTTGTGCTTGGCCTTATGGGAAAATCTACAGAAAGGCAAACCACATTTTCTTCCATACGTACCTTATAATATCACCAGGGAGAGGAAAGGGAAATGTCCACACGTGGTTACTGTAAAGAAAGAAGAACATAGCTGTGGGTGGAAGTATTCTATAGCAAAAAGGAGATGGAACTCGAGCTTAGGGGTATAAGGAGAAGATGGTTTAAGTGAAAGGAGAAGATGACACATGGAAATGAAGAAGCAACATGAACAAAGGTAGAAGGAAAACTAGGAATAATTTGTGTAGGTGACAGCGAGAAAACTGACCTGTCAGATGGGAATCATCGAAAATAGATTTGAAGAAGAGAAGCGGACTCAGAATGAGGAGGGTGTCGGCTTCTGTTGGAAGGAATTGTCCTCTGAGCATTGTTCCAAGCTACCATCTTCTAACTTGCACTGATGCAGCAGGATCCTAACTTGTCTTCTGGAGCACGATGTGCACGGCTTACAATAATCAAAGCAATATTCTTAAAAATTCTGAATTAGAGCCAGGCTCGGTGTCTCAGCCTGTAATCCCGCACCTTTGGGAGACTGAGGTGAGTGAATTGCCTGAGCCCGTGGGTTCAAGACCCGCCTGGGCAGCGAGACCTCATCTCTACAATAAATCAAAATATCAGCCGGGCGTGGTAGTGCATGCCTGTAATCCAGCTACTCGGAAGGCTGAGGCGGAAGGATCGCCGGAGCCCAGCAGGTCGAGGCTGCAGTGGCCGGGAGTGGCCACTGCACTCCAGTCTGGGCAACCGAGTGAGACTCCAACTCAAAAAAAAAAAAAAATTCTGAATTAGCCATTCCACCTTCTTGCTACAGCCCTCCCCTAGCTTCCTTGTGCTATTGGAGAAAGTTAAAAACCTTTAACCTGGCCCAGGAGGCTCTCGTGATCTGGTTCTTGCAGACCTCTCTGCTTCTCACTCTTTTCACATTTTCCCCTCCAGCCCTTTCTTCAGTCATGTTGGACTTGATTCTGTTCCCCAAGGATCCCTTCCACCTATACTGAAAGCCTTTACTTGTGCTACAGGACTCTTCCTCTTCACGTCTCTCTTTCATCTAATTGACCAGTTTTTTGTATGCACTGCAGTTCACAGTTCACCTAAGACTTCTTAGGGAAGTGCTCCCTGACACTCCCTAAATTCCCTATTTTATGCTTACTAAACACCTTGTACCTCTCCCTCTTAAGAATGAATCTCAGTTAGTGCCTACCTATTTATTTAATGACTACTTAATATTGTATCCTACTAGACTCTAAGCACCAAGAGAAAACAAAACACGTCTGATTTTCTCATGGTTGCTTCTCCAGCATTAGCACAGTGCATAGCAAAGAATGACCACTGAACTATTGTTAATAAACTATTAATCTGTTAGATCAATTAATAATTGAATGAATGAATTGGTCTATGTATAATAAGCTATTTTCTCATCAAGTGTTGGCTCAAATTTGATATTTATTTTTTCGTTATTGTCAAGTTTGAGGAATATTAGTTGCTTGTTTCATTTAAGAGTTTTCTATGTCTCTCTTCAGCCAGTTAGTTTATTTTTAAAACTACCATTCATGATTTGGAAAACCAATTCTACACCAATCCTTATATTTTATTCCTCTGAGTCTACGTTGTTTTTAAAATGAAGAGACAAAAGTAAACACTCCGATTTTGTTGTTCAGTTCACACTCCAGTTTTTCTCTTTCCTCCTTTATCCTGAATATTGTAAATGGTTAGAAACCAAACTTTTGCATTTATATTGCTCTTTTCATCAGTAGATTTCCAATAGCCTTAAAAACATATATTAATATTTATGATAGAATTCCAACCTTCAAAAATATATTCACATTAAAGCTCCTATAAGACACAGATGCTGCAACAGTTTCACAATACACAGCAATAATTTCAAATACACACTGGGGGTTTTGGGTAAACCCTCTAAATTGACCAATGGTGAATTTCTACAGGAAGCAACCATCATTCAAAGTCCAACAACAATATCTCTTCCAAGTGTACATAAATTTAGAAAGCTGTTGTTTAGGGGCTGGACTCGGTGGCTCAGCCTGTATTCCCAGCACTTTGGGAGGCCGAGGCGAGTGGATTGCCTGAGCCCGTGGGTTTGAGACCAGCCCGCGCAACTTGGCGAGACCTCGTCTCTACAATAAAAAATAAAAAAATAGGTGGGTGTGGTAGCTCATGTCTGTAGTTCCAGCTACTCAGAAGGCTGAGGCAAAAGGATTGCTGGGTCCCAGAAGGACGACGCTGGACTCCAACCTGGGTGAAGGAGTGAGACTCCAACTCAAAAAAAAAAGAAAACTATTGTTTGAAAACTCAAGGATTTGAAACACTTGCAAAGAGAAAAGGGCAGGATAGCATTTGCTCTGCTATTTCTAACTTCTTGAGAAATGTAATTGAATCTTTAGTCCTTTTTTATAATTTATGCATATAAAGCAGTAATATACTTTTAAAATTAAGAACAAGATTTTTGCTGCATCCCGTCATTTTAATATGCCATATATTAGTATTTTTACTTCAAAATATTTTGCAATTTTCATTGAAGTTTTCTTTTCTTTGTTCCATTGGTTATGTAGAAACATGTTGCTTGGTTTCCAAATATTTGGTCATTTTTTAGTTGCCACTTTTATTGGTCTCAACTTTAATTCCTCTATAATAGGAGAACATTTGTATGATTCCAATCGTTTGCAATTTCTTAAGACTAGCTGCACAGTCCATATGCAAAAATTTTAATTTTTGTGGCTATTTAATGTGCAAAATATGCATATTTTTCAAATGTATGTAGTGTTACATGTCAATTAGAGCAAATTCATTAATTGTGTAATTAAAATATTTTGTAGCCTTTCTGATTTGTCATAGTCTATTCTATCAATTACTGAGCATTTTATCAATGCTTATTAAAATCTTGAACTACATTTGTAGCTTTCTTAAAGTCTCCTATTAATTTTGCCAGTTTCTATATAATTTATTTTGGGTTTTTTGCTATTAGATTATACACGTTAAGGATTAGTATACATTCTCAGAATGTTGGCACTTTTTATTATCATGAAATGTCTCTATCACCTTTTTTAGCCTCTCTTTTTTTTATTGGTTATAATATAGCTGTATTAGGGATTTTTTTGTAAGAGGATAATTTTATTTATTTTTTCTATTTTTTACTTGTTTCCTTATATTTAAATGTATCTCTTCTAAGTAGCATATAGTTTTTAAAAAATCCATTCTTACAGTTTTTGTCTTTTAATTTTAATATTTGATCTATTTACATTTAATGTATTTGTTGATACATTTGAGTTTTCTTTTCATCCCATCTGATATTCATTCCTGGCTTCTTCTTTCTAGTTATCTGTGAATCGATTTAGTATTTATTTTATTTATCCTTTTTTTTCTTTCTATTGGCTTGTTAATTACATATTCTTTCATTATTCACTTAGTGGTTGCACTGGAAATTATCATATGCATCCTTAGCTTTTTTTAGAGTTGTCTGTAATTTAGTACTTGTAAAACTTCCTGACTGAGCAAGGCAACTAAAACACTTGAATTCCATTCAATCTCTTTCTTCTTTTTATGCTATTCTTGATATGCATTTTAATTCTATACATTTTTAAGCCTGACATGTCATTTCATTATATTATCCTCTACCCCTCTCTTCTCTTTCCAGTCTCTGGTAACTATCATCCTTCCCTCTATCTCCATGAGATCCATGTTTTTAGTTCCCACAAATAAATGAGAACGTGCAATATTTGTTGACCTTGAGTCCCATCCATGTTGCTGCAAATGACAGGATTTCATTCTTAAAAAAAAAAAAAAATGACTGAATAATATTCCATTGTGTATGTCACTTTTAATCCATTCATATTGGTAGACACTTGGGATGGTTCTGTTATGTTGGCTATTGTGAATAGTACTGCAATAAACACGGAAATACAGATATTGCTTTGATTTCCTTTGGATTTATGCCCAGCACTGAGATTGTTAGATCATAGTGGCTCTATTTTAAGTTTTTTGAGGAACCACCATGCTATTTTCCACAGTGATTGTACTACTTTACATTCCCACCATCGTTGTATAAAAGTTCTTTTTGCCAGGCTCGGTGGCTCAGCCTGTAATCCTGCGCCTTGGGAGGCTGAGGTGAGTGGGTTGCCTGAGCCCGTGGGTTTGAGACCCGCCTGGGCAACTTGGCAAGACCTCATGTCTACAATAAATCAAAAAAATTAGCTGGGTGTGGTAGCGCGTGCATGTAGTTCCAGCTACTCGGAAGGCTGAGGCGGAAGGATCGCTGGAGCCCAGCAGGTCGAGGCTGCGGTGGCCAGGAGTGGCCACTGCACTCCAGTCTGGGCTACAGAGTGAGACTCCAACTCAAAATAAATAAATAAAATAAAATAAAATAAAAGTTCTTCTTTCTCACACTTCTTGCCAGCACTTGTTATTTTTTGTCTTTTTAATGATAGCCATCCTAACTGGAGTGATATGGTATCTCCTTGTGGTTGTGATTTTGGTTTGCACTTCTCTGAGGATTGGTGATGTTGAGCATTTTTTAAATATACCTGTTGGCTATTTATATGTCTTATTTTGAGAAATGTCTATTCAAGTCTTTTGCCCACTTTTT
This sequence comes from Cephalopachus bancanus, assembly GCA_027257055.1. Lineage (NCBI taxonomy): Eukaryota > Metazoa > Chordata > Mammalia > Primates > Tarsiidae > Cephalopachus > Cephalopachus bancanus. The sequence continues at coordinate 1,772,905 of JAPVLO010000031.1, read as the reverse complement.
AATCGGATTATTTGTTTTTTGTTAGTGAGTTGTTTGAGTTGCTTATACACTGATTTTTTTTTTTTTTCCCCGAGTTGGAGTCTCACTCTGTCACCCAGACTGGAGTGCAGTGGCACTCCTCCCGGCCACCGCAGCCTCGACTTGCTGGGCTCCAGCGATCCTTCTGCCTCAGCCTTCCAAGTAGCTGGAACTACAGGTGCATGCTACTACACCCGGCTAATTTTTTGATTTATTGTAGAGATGAGGTCTCGCCAATTTGCCCAGGCTGGTCTTGAACCCGTGGGCTCAGGCAATTCACTCTCCTCAGCCTCCTAAAGTGCCAGATTGCAGGCTGAGCCACCGAGCCTGGCTCACATTCTGATTATAATCCTTTGTCTAATGGATAGTGTGCAAATATTTTCTTTCATTCTATAGGTTTACTCTTGATTTTGTTAATTGTTTCCTTTTTTGTGTAGAAGCTTTTTCATTTAACATAATTCCATTTGTCTGTGTTTGCTTTTGTTGCCTGTGCTAGAGATCTTTCACACAAAAATCTTTGCCCAGACCAATGTACTGTAGCATTTTGTCATTGTTTTCTTTTGATAATTGTATAGTTTCAGGTTTTATATTTAACTATTTAATCCATTTTGAGTTGATTTTTGTATATGGTGAAAGATGGGTATCTAGTTTTATTCTTTTACATATGGACAGTTTTCTCATCACTGTTTATGAAAGAGATTATCCTTTCTCCAATGTATATTCTTGATGCCTTTATTGAAAATGAGTTGACTATAAGTATATGGATTTATTTCTAGGTTCTCTATTTTGTCCCATTGGTCTATGTGTCTGTATTTATGTCAGTACCATGCTGTTTTGATTACTTTAGCTTTCTAGTATATTTTGAATTCAGGTGGTGTGATGATTTCAGTTTTGCTCTTATTACTCAGAATTGCTTTAGTTATTTAAGGTCTTTTGTGGTTCTATACACATTTTAGGATTGTTTTCTTCGATTTCTGTGTAGAATGTCACTGGTATTTTGATAAAGATTGCATTGAACATGTGTATCACTTTGTGTAGTATAGACATTTTTACAATATTAACTTTTTCCATCTGTGAGCATGGGATTTCTTCCCATTTTTTTGTCTGCTTCAGTTTCTTTAATCAGTGTTTCATAGTTTTCCTTGCAGTGGTCTTTTACTTCAGTTAAATTTATTCATTAATATTTCATTTTATTTTTGTAGCTATGTAGATGAAATTGTTTTCTTGATTTCTTTTTCAGATTGATTGCATTGAAATGCTACTGATTTTTTATATGTTCATTTTTATATCCTACAATTTTGCTGTTCCTTTCCATCAGTTCTAGAGTGTTTTGATAGAGAATTTTGAAATATATAATCATGCAGGCTGGGCTCCGTGGCTCAGCCTATAATCCCAGCATTTTGGAAGGCCGAGGCAAGAAGACTGCCTGAGCCCGCGGGTTCGACACCAGCCCGGGCAACTTGGCGAGATCTCTTCTTGACAATAAATAAATAATTAGCCGGGTGTGGTAGCGCATGCCTGTGTTCCAGCTTCTTGGAAGGCTGAGGCAGAAGGATCGCTGGAGTCCAGCAGGTGGATGCTGGGGTGGCAGGCAGAGTGTCACTGTACTTTAGCCTGGGTGACAGAGTGAGATTCCAACTCAAAAAAAAAAAAATCTAGTTTGCAAGCAATAGTAATTTGACTTTGTTTCTAAGCTGCATGCCCTTTATTTCTTTCTCTTGCTTAATTATTCTTGTCAGGACTTTCAGAACTACATTGAGTAAAAGTGATGAAAGTCGGCTTCCTTGTCTCATTTCAGATCTTAGTAGAGATGTTTTCAGATTTTCCCCATTCAGTATGATATTGACTGTGGGCTTGTCATATATAGGCTTTATCATGTTGTGATATGTTTCTTTTATACCAATTTATTGAGGGTTTTTATGATAAAGGGATGCTGAGTTTTATTGAATGCTTTTTCAGAATCTGTTGAAATAATCATATGGTTTTGTCCTTGATTCTGTTTGTGATTTATCATGTTTATTGATTTGTGGATGTTGAATCATCCTTGCAATTAAACCATTTTTAAGTGTAAACTTTCAGTGATGCTGCATATACTAACATTGTTGTGAAACAAATTCCCCCAATTTTTTCATCTTGTAATTCTGAAACTCTATACCTATTAAACAAAAATTACCTCCCTCCTTTCCCCAGACTCCTAGTAACCACCATTCTACGTTGTGTTTCTATAAATTTGACTACCTTAAATACCTCAAATAAATGAACCATACAGTATTATTTTGTGACTGACTTATTTTACTTAGAATAATGTCCTCAAGATTCACTCCTGTTGTAAATCATTTCCTTTCTTATAACTGAGTAGTATTTTATGATACAGATATACAGTTTTGACATTCATCTAGTGAAGAACATCTTGACTGTTTCTAGGTTTTGACAGTTACAGATAAAACTGATAGGAAAATTTGTGTACAGGTTTTTGTGTGGACATATGTTTTTATTTCTCTGGGATACATGCTCATCAGTGCAATTACTAGGTCAGATTCTAAGTATATGTCAGTTTTGAAGAAACTACTAGTGTTTTCTTGAGTAGTTTGTCATTTTACATTCCCATTAGCAATGTGTGAGAGATCCAGTGTCTCCACATACTCACTAAAATTTGGTATTGTTACTGTTTTTCAGTTTCAGATGTTCTAAAAGATGCACAGTGATAATTCATTCTGGCCTTAATTTGCATTTCCCTAATGGCTAGTGTTGTTGAATATCCTTTCATGTGCTTATTTGCCATCTGTATATCTTCTTTGATGAAATACCTAATCGTGTCTTTTGTCTATTTTTTATTTGTTTGCTTTAACTGTCAAGTTTTTTTAGAGTTCTTTATTAGATAGAATTATTTGTGAGATATTTGGCTTTGCAAATATTTCTCCTTTTCCATAGGTTTATTTTCATACTCTTAACAAAGTATTTTCAAAATGTTTATTTCTGATGAAATCCAATGAATTGATTTTTCTTCTTTATACATTTTGCTTTTGATATCATGTCTAAAAACTCCCCACTAAAGGTCATAACTTTTTTTAATGTTATATTCTGAAAGTTTTATAGTTTGGAAATTTCCATATAAATCTGTGATCAATTTTGAGTTCGTTTTTGTTTTAAGATTGTCATTTGTATTGAGGTTTATGCTTTTGCCAATGGAGATCCATTATTTTTTTTAGATACTTTTTCAGTCACACTCTCTTTCCTCTTTCTCCTCTACTTATGGTACTCTTGTAGCATACACATTTAATATTTTGTTATAATTCTATAGGTTTCCAGATATCTGATCATTTGGAGTTTTTTGTTTTATTTTGTTTGTTAAATTTATTTCTCTCTGTCATTTAGATTGGGTTATTTCTATTGATTTCTTTTTACAATTATTGATTCTTTCCTTTGTCCTCTCCGTTCTTGTATTGAGTACTCAAGTGAGAAAAAAAATTTGGTTATTTGTCCTCTTTATATCCCCTATTGTTTTGCAAAGGTTTTCTATATTTTTGCCATGACATTCTAATTTTTGTATTTCTTTGAAATATGTTTATATATTACTTATTAAAGCATTTTTATAATAGTTGCTTTAAAATCCTTGTCAGACAATTTCAGCATCTGTGTCATCTTGGTGTTGGTGTTGTTGATTATCTTTTCTCATTCAAGTTGAGATTTTTCTGGTTCTTATTATGATATCGAAGTGATTTTTTTATTGTATCTGTACATTTTGGGTATTTTGTTATGAGACCAAGTATACTAGCTAAATCCTCTGTTTTAGTTGGCCTCCTCTACCACTGGGCTAGTTGGGAGAGGAAGGTGCCACATCATTACTTCCAGGTTGCAGTGGAACCCAGGTTTCCTTCTCAATCTCTGATGCCCCAGTGGAGGAGGGAGTTCTCATTATTGTTAGGCGAGGTTGGAAGTTCTGGCTCTCTATTAGACCTTCACTGATACTATGGTGCTGGCTAGGTAGGGCAGAAGTGCTCTGTTACTGCTTTCCATTGGCTTCCACTGACACTTTCTGGGTTGGGGGGCTAGCCTCATCATACCTTGGTTATTGTGAAATTCCTGGTTCTCTACTAGGCCTTCTCTGACACTAACCCCCTTGGCAGGGCATGTCATTATTGATGGGAGTGGGTGGAATCGCAAAATCATTCTCTACCCCCCTGTGATCTCTGCTGAAGGACATCTTGGTTGTTTCTAGGGTTTGACTGTTATAAATAAGACTAATATGAATAGTTGTGTACAGGTTTTTGTGTTGACATAGGTTTTTATTTCTCTGAGATAAATGCTTAGCAGTGCAATTGTTAGATTAAATGCTAAGTATATGTTTGGTTTTGAAGAGCTAGAAAAGGGCTTGTTACCAGTTGGTGAGAATAAAAGTTTTTGCTTGCTGTTTGTCCTTCTCAGACACCAGTCTAATAAGGTTTGAAAGAGGACCTAGTTACAGCTGTGTGAGGGTAAACGTTTAGGCTTACTAATCCGTCTGAGTTTGTGGGGACAGATTTAGATTCAGATTTTTCTGTGGTATTTGGTTTGAGTACAGTGGTAATTGTCTGTAAATTTTCTGTATTGCGAGTCTGTCCCTGTCCTTTAACCAGAAGGGACAGGCTTTTCCTATACCTTTTTGTGTTCTAGGTTATTTCTATAGGTTGTTCATTTTATTTATCTCTCTAAACTAGTTATCAATTCAGCTCTTGAATGTTTAGAACATAAATTACTAATCTTAAAAATAAAAAGCTTGATACCAATGTCATTATGGAAAACTAGAACAAACATATTTTCAAAGATGTTAACTATCTTAGCTATCTGAAAGCCAAAATTTTACTAGAATCAAATGCTGCTATTTTATGTTCATAATGGATACAATCTTTTTCCTTTAAATCCATGAGTCATTAGGATGCTTTCAAGTCAAAGATTTGTTTGCTTAATTTTTTCTATTATTTAAGCATATAATATTATATAAAATACTAAAGAAGCTTTATTGATATATGTCAGAAATAATGAGGGAAATAAGGCAATCTAGCAATAAAATCCTTCTTGGATTCAGTATTTAAAGCCAAATAAAAATTTTTAAATTTAATATTTACAACAGAACTCCAGTATCCTATGAGTGATAATGGAGAACATATGATGGTAGAAATATATGACATGTCACCACCCTGTACCATTTTCGTGAGAATCTTTTAAGCCAAATATTCTTAAATGTGAATGGCATGCTTTTTAGATATTTGTTTGTTCTTGACTTTCAAGTAGCAAAGTTTCTGGAATAAGATAGCTAATCTAGGATTTTAAAAATATTAGTCATCCAGGATTTGTTTAAATAAGAAACAATTCATAATAACTTCAGATATGATTCTGAAGATTATTCTCTGAAGTAGGAAAAACAGGCAACTGATGTCAGATTCAGTCATTTAGTGCCCTCCCCTTTCTCCTAAGATTCTTCTAGAGTTATCTCCATTTACAATCATAATTAGCTAAAAAGTATATTACCTTATGTTGTTAAATCTTTACAGATTAGTAATTAGGAATGTGGCTTTTGGAATCAGACAAAATTTGTTTTGGTTCTGAGCTCTGCCACTTACTAGATGCTTGACATCAACAACTTCTTTAGTCTTTCAAAATCCATTTCTTTACCTTAAAAAAGGCTTAACATAGTTGATTAGATATTATAATAATTAAATTAAAGCACATAAGTGTAAAGAATATTAAAGTGTTAGGCTTTTATTCCTAGTTAAATGTGTGGCATGAGGCATACTTTTTATAAAATCAAACGTAACTAGTTGAAATGTGAAGTTAATTGAGTTTTAACAAATGTAAACACTATTATGGTCATCACAATAATCAGTATATATGACAAGTCTATCAGTCCCCAGATATTCCCTTTGCAGTTAATAGCAACTTTCTCCCCGCAACCACTAGCCCAAGGCAGCCACTGATCTGCTTTCTTTCTTAGAGTTTTTATTTTTTCTTCCTAAAATTTAATGTAAATGATCTATCATTTGTAACCATGTATGTCTGGCTTATTTCACTCAGTTACCGATTTTAACATTCATTCATGTCATTGCATGTATTAGTGGTTTGCTTAACTTTCTTATTTTATTTTTTCTCTCCATAGTATTCCATTATGCAGATGTACTATAATTTGTTTTATCTATTTATCTGTTAAGGGACATGGGTTGTTTTCACTATTATGAGTAAAGCTACTATGAACAAATCCTTTAACTATTGCATATTTTTCTTCACTGACATTTATAAATTTTATATTTGTATGAAACACTTCATAGAAACGGGAGAGGGGATAGATATACATAGTATAGTTACAGTTCTCTTACTTTCCTTATTTTAAAATGTTTTCTGTTTCTAAAGATGGGATGATGTTATCATTTAGGTATCTGGAATGTGACAGTGTGTAGTTTGTAGTTACTGTGTTCTCAGTTTACCAGCACACATGGGAGCGACCAAGTATTTTTTAATCATTGTTTCCATTCCTTTCTCACATTTTCTCTTTCTCCTCATTTGGTTGGTTGGTAATGTCATGCCTGACGAAGTGTAGGAATGTGAAGTAAATTCACTACTTCTTTGAAGACCAGATTTTAATATTTTTCACTGCAAGATTTTCTCCTCTTCCTCTGGTCTATATTCAGATTTAGTTCCTTTTACAAGCTCTTGCTCACTGATCCCCTGGTGTTTCCTTTGCCATTAATCTCAGCTCTGAAGCTACTGGGAGAAGAGCCAAGAACCAGCTATAAGAGAGTAGAGCCACACATTGCAAACCTTCTCTGCTTTTACCTTAACCTATGAAATATGTGTGATCAGCCTATAGTCCACATAAGGAATGACTTAATTCTAAAAATCATGTTCAATTTTTTTTCTCTCTCCAGGTTGTGGTGAAATTCCAACCTTTTCTCAAATTTAGACTTTCCCTTCATTTAGTTCCTTTGAGATTTTATAATCATTTGAAATATTTTTTTAACGTTCTGGCTGTCATAAATATCACCCTGAAATGTATTCTTACTCGGTAATCTAAACTTCAAATACAATGGTGTTCTTGGAAACTACCCAAACCTTCAATAATATAAACCCTGAGACTCAAAGACAAGTAGATATAACAGCATCCAAACCTCTGCTTGTTGTGAAAGAGTAAGAGCATTGAAAGGAGAAGTGTATCCCAGCAAGGTAGCAATTACTGAGCTCAACAGCCTATTGTTAGGATATTAAATTAAGGCCAAATAAGATACCTAACCCAACTGCCTCTTAAAAAGAGTGACTCATAGCCTAATTGATGTGAGAATCAAATAAATATTATGGAACTCCTTTAGGGGGAAGGAATTCTTTTCAATTTAAGTCCCATTTTAATGGAATTCATCGAACCTCTTCAAAATTTTCCATAAATTGTCCAATAAAATGCATGAAGTCTTGAAAGAGTTTAAATCATCATTTAAAAAGGGATGGTGAAACTATTTTCCCTTTCCCTTCCACCACATGAGAGGAGGAATGTAGAGCCATAAATTCCCCTGTAATTTTAACTATGAGGACCTGGAACTAGAGGAGAATGTCTAGTTAAAGAGTTTAAGATGGCATAAAGCTGCCCAAAACACACAAGCAGTTGAGTTTTCAAGAGTTCTCACCAGGGTGAAGGAATGAGTGAAGGAGCTTTACTGTAACATGTTAAACATGTCAGTCCTAGAGTACGGGTTTGTTCAGGCAGCTTGTAATTTTGTTTTCCTTATGTCAGTGTATTGGTTTAGTAGTTTCTTTTTTTTTCTTCTGATTTACTCTCTAGGTTTTATTTTACTTATAGATTTTACTTACAAGTTGCTTATTTGTAGTAAGCTATTTAGAAGGGTTTCTGTTTAAATATTAGGCAATGCTGATTACTTTTACATAATAACTCGATTCTTTCCAATATGTTAGAGGAGGGTTAGTGCAGGCCTTGTAATGAGGTGACATGAGCATATTATTTGGCATCACAGAGTGGGATTTGGTTTTGAATTCCTTCTTTACTGCTTACTAGATTTTTTTAAATTAAATTGTTAATATTTTTATTTTCTGGTTTTTCATCTTGAGTAAGAGATAAAAATACTTCATATAAAGGAATGTTGTATGATTAAAATAAGTAACCTATGCAAAGTAAATATACAGTAGGTGCTCAAAAAGCTTACAAGTGGGCATAGTGGTGTATATCTGCAATCCAAGTTACTTGAGAGACTTAGACCCAAGTAGAAGATCGCCTGAACCCAAGAGTTCAAAAGCATCCTGGGCAACATAGCAAAACCCCATCTCAAAAAAAGAAAAAGTTTGATTTTGCCACGTTTTGCCACTGTATGTGTGTGTGTGTGTGTGTGTGTGTGTGTGTGTGTGTGTGTGTGTGTGTGTATTTACAGGATTGTTTTCTAACCTCCTCCTCCTTGAAAATTACACAAACTTCAATTAAAACTACAAGTCATATGAAGAGATAAGACAATAAGAAAGAAAATTAGGACAATAAAAAAGGAGACAATAGAAAGAGATCCACTTGGTCTTCAAATAATAGATCAATCAGACATAACACTTAAACTAACTATCCTTAATGTATTCAAGGAGATGAAAGACCAATCTGGGAATTCTGAAAGAGGTCTAGTAACTCTAAAAATTTCAAAAGAAGTTATAAAATTGGAAAATACAATATCTGAAATTAAGAACCTAATGTATGGGATTAAAAGCATATCAGATACAACCAACAAAAAAAAAAAAAGAAAAGAAAGAAACTGGAAGATAAACAAGAGTAGAATATCTAGAATGAAACCCACAGAAGCCAAATAATGTTGAAAATAGAAGAGAGAGACTGAGACATACAGTAAGTAGTTAGTCTCACATGCATGTAGTAGAATCCTAGAAAAAGCAATATTTAAAGAAATAATGTCTGAGAATTTTCTAAAACTAATTAAAGACATCAGTCCTTAGTTTCGAGCGTTATACATTCCTAGGCATTATCTGGTTTCCTGAATGACCATCAAGGGGTCAGATGATACAATTCACTAGTGAAGGAGAATTATCTCTGTTCTTTCTTCCCTGGAATATTCATTTCTAACTGTGGTTCCTTCCCACAACCCTTATGAAGAAGTTATGTATACCAGAAAGTAAACTCAGTTACTGAGCAGCCTACTATATTTCTTAGCTGCTCAATGTAATAGACAATATGACAACACATGTCATTACATCACTTGCATATTTTCTTGCTTCATTTTTTTCCTCACACCCTGGGTTTGCACTTCTCAAATAAAGTAAGTCCACTTTAATGTATGCCACAGTGTGTGCTTTCTTGAGGATTCAGGCAGAAGGACACTATGAACCACAAGCAATATAAATGAAAAGAAAGCTACATCTAAGTATATTATAATATAGTTTCTGGAAACCAGAAAAAAGATCTTTTTTTTTTAAAGACTACTACTTTCAAAAGACCTTTCTTCAGAACATACTCCTCAAGAGAACCAATGGAAGTCAAAATACAAAAGAATACCTTCACATTGCTGAAAGAAAATATGTGATAATCTAGATTTTTATGCACATTAAAAATATTTTGTGGATAAAAGTGAAATAGGGAGTTCCGGTAAGATGGTGACGACATAGGTGAACTTGTGAGATTCTCTGAATGTGAGTTCCCAAAAAGACTCTTACTTTTCTTCCCCCATCCCCCAGCCCACCACCAGCCATGCTGGTCCAAGGCCTGGGGACCTTCAGTCCCATGTAAGGCCAGATATCGCCCCCTACTGCGGCTGTTCCACCACACATGACTCTCGCCTGCGTGGAAGTCTCAGGTCTCAGATGACTCTCTGCCTACATTGTCTCTCGTCCAGCCCCAGCATGAAGCCACTGGTCATTCAGGGAGGCTCTGAGTGCCCGCCCCTCAAAGACACCGGTCCCATTCCTGGCTGAAGTACCCTGTGGGGGGACCCAGGGCCACTCTCACCGCTCACCACCTGCCCATAGGACCTTTGGAGCTCTGGCGCTCTGGGCCCACCCCGGCTGAGGCACTCAGCATATGACCCCAAGCTTGGGGACCCAGACAAGCAGAGAGAAATGGATCTACGAAAGAGAATCTGCCTCGGCCATTCTCCAGGCAGAAATTTCCATTGCTCTGCCCACCTATCAACAACCCCCACCTCGGTTCCTAAAGTAACACCTCTAAATAGGAGACAAAGCCCCACCCCTATGCTGAATCAGACAAAAGCAACTCCCAGGCAGCCATACCCAAACTGTGAGTAAATCTAGCTGCGTGCAACGAAAAACAAAGGGGAGAGGCTGGAGATCAGAGCTGAAGTGACTTTAGTCTGATCTCTTATTTTGAGTTATGATTTTATCATTTTGACAATTTGTTTTGATCACCTTTGTTGTTTGCCTTCTGACTTACACTGTTTCATGATTTTATTGGTCTGTCTCTGTGTAGCTATCAATATTCTTTAGGGAATCTTTCTTACGTGTCTTTCTTCACTTCTCTCTGGCCTTGTGTCTCTTTCTCACCTGATAGTTGGTATGTATATCTGTCTTCCCTCTCACTCTTCTCTCTTTCTAACTTTTTACTGACCCCCCTTCCTCCATTATTTTCCTCTTTTATACCCCCTTTTAAATCTAAGGACCAAGCCCACATACTACTGCACGGACAGATTGTAAAGCAGAGGGAAATAGCTCCCAGTGTGCTCATACACCTGTTCGTGGATGCTAGAATCAGCATATACATTCTGAACCACAGCTTCCCCTCAACTAAACCTCAAAACTGCAAAAAAAAAAAAAAAAGTACAGTGCACAGCCCACACTCCAACCTCAAAAGTGAACAAAGCCAGAAGACCCTCATAAGGAAGAACAGGATATTGCAGAAGTGAAATAAAAGCAACCCCACCTTCCCTCAAAAACAGAATTAAAGAAGGGGAGGGAAAGGGGGGGGAGAGAGAAAAATCTACACGAATGAAGAAAAACAAAAATAAGAGTATGGGTCCCTCCCAGACCCCTGGGAGGGCAGACACTGAGAAAATTGACTTTGGAATGCAAACAATGAAGAGCCAACAGAATGAAGGGTCTCAAACTATGAACCTAGATATCAACACATTAATGGAGAGATTAAAAAGAATTGAGGAGACACAAGAAGAAACTAGAAAGGAGCTGATATCTGAGATAACAGTAATAAGAATACTGTGAATGAAATAAATAACAAACTGATAAGTATGGAAAGCAAAATTACCCAAGCAGAAGAAAGAATCTCAGAGCTTGAGGACCAAAATATAGAACTAACCCAAACTCTTAAAAACACAGAAAATAAGCTCAAAGAGACAGAACAAAACCTTCAAGAGATGAGCGGTTACTTCAAGATACCAAACCTAAGAGTAATTGGCCTTCCTGAGGCAGAAAGAGAGACAGACCACACTGGAACAAACTTTCCATGCGATCATTCAAGAAAACTTCCCTTATCAGATCAATGATGCAAAAATTCAAACACAAGAGATTTAGAGAACCCCTGCAAGACAACACATGAGAAGACCAACTCCTAGACACATAATAATTCACCTAAACAAAGTAGGCCAAAAAAAATCCTAAAGGCAGCAAGAGAAAAAGGTCAGATCACCTACCATGGAAGACCAATCAGAATAGCAGCAGATTTATCTACAGAAACCCTGCAGGCTAGGAGAGCTTGGAGCCCTATCTTCAAAGTCCTAAAAGATAAACAATTTCAACCAAGAATAACCTACCTGGCCAAGCTAAGCTTCATCAGTGAAGGAGAATTAAAATCTTTCCCAGATATCCAATCCCTAAGAATTTATGCTGCCACCAAACCACCTCTACATGAAACACTTAAGAAAGTACTAAACACAGAAGAAAAGGAAAAAAGAACAACGTTCTTCACAAGAGTACAGGAAGAAAAATAAAATACACATGAACCAACCCCCAAACCAAAAGAAAGACAAAAAACTAAGTGGAAGAACAACTCTATAAGAACTCTATGATAGGGACGAACTCTCACATTTCAATAATTAGCCTGAATGTGAATGGACTAAATGCACCACTAAAAAGACATAGAATGGCAAAATGGATAAAATATCACCAGGCAACAATATACTGCCTTTAAGAGATCCATCTCACTAGAAAGGACATTCACAGACTCAAAGTAAGAGGATGGGAAACAAATTTTCAGACGAATGGAACATGAAAGAAAGGAGGAATCGCGATCCTAATTTCAGACAAAATACCATTTAAGCTATCAAAAATTAAAAAAGATATAGAGGGCCACTACATAATGATAAAAGGTTCACTCCATCAACAAGAAATATCTATCCTAAACATATATGCATCCAACATAGGTGTGTCAACTTTCATTAAGCAACTTCTAGGAAAACTAAAGAAATATATTGACTCTAACACCATCATAACTGGGGACTTTAATCCCCCACTCACAACCATAGACACATAATCTGGATAAAAAATCAGCAATGAGATCTGGAACCTCAATGTGACTCTGGACCAAATGGAGTTAATTGATACCTACAGAACACTCCATCCAAAGACCACAGAATACACATTCTACTCATCACTACATGGAATGTATTCTAAGATCGACCACATAATTGGCCATAAATCAATCATAAGCAAATTTAAAAGCACCAAAATTCTACCATGCACCTTCTCGGACCACAGTGGAATAAAAATAAACATAAACACTAACAAGGTCCCCCCAAAACCCACAAAGACATGGACACTAAACAGCATTATGCTAAACAACTCCTGGGTCAGTGATGACATCAAAACAGAGATCAAAAGATACCTGGAAACAAATGAAAATGAAGAAACATCTTACCAAAATCTCTGGGATGCATTAAAAGCTGTAGTAAGAGGAGAATTTATATCCCTGCAAACACACATGAAGAAAATGGAAGGAATACAAATTAAGAGCCTAACAAGCCACCTGAGGAAGCTGTAAAAGCAAGACCACAAAAACCCTAATTTCAGCAGAAGAATCCAGATCACCAAAATAAAAGCCCAAATCCAGGACATAGAAAACAAAAAGATAATACAAAAAATCAATGAAACAAAAAGCTTGTTCTTTGAAAGGATAAACAAGATTAATGGTCCCCTAGCTAGACTGACCAAGAAATAAAGAGAAAAAACCCAAATAAACACAATCAGAAACACAAAATATGAAGTCACATCTGACCCTGAAGGAATACAAAAGATCATTAGAGACTACTACGTATACTTGTATGGAAACAAACTTGAAAACCTTAGGAAATGGAGGACTTTCTGACATCTCACAACCTACCTAGCTTGGAACAAGAAGAAATTTAGACCCTAAATAGACCAATAACAATCAAGGAAATTGACTACATAATAAGAAAACTACCTACAAAAAAAAAAAAAGCCCTGGTCCAGATGGCTTTCTAGCAGAATTCTACAAGACATTTAAGGAGGAGCTGATTCCAAGCATACTGAAGGTATTCCGGGTGTTTGAAAAAGATGGAACTCTCCCCATATCATTTTACGAAGCCAACATCACCTTGATACCCAAGCCAGGTAAAGATCCAACAAAGAAAGAGAACTACAGGCCAATATCTTTGATGAACATAGATGTTAAAATTCTCAACAAGATCCTAGCAAACCGAATTCAACAATACATCTCAAAAATCATCCATCATGACCAAGTAGGCTTCATTCCTAGGATGCAAGGCTGGTTCAACATTCGTAAAACCATAAATGTAATTAAATACATCAACAGATGTCATAACGAAAAACACATGATTATGTCATTAGATGCAGAAAAAATTTTTGTTAAAATCCAGCACTGCTTCTTGATAAAAACCCTTGAACATCTAGGCATATGGGGAGCATACCTCAAAATAGTAAATGCCATCTACAAGAAACCCACAGCCAGCATACTCCTAAATGGACAAAAATTGGAACCATTTCCCCTGAAAACTCGAACAAGACAAGGATGCCCACTCTCACCCCTCCTGTTCAACATAGCATTGGAAGTCCTGGCTCAAGCAATCAGAGAAGAGAAGGCAATCAGGGGTATCCTAATAGGAAAAGAGGAAGTCAAGTTATCTCTCTTTGCAGACGATATGATTGTGTACCTTGAAAATCCAAGAGAATCTGTCAAAAACCTCCTTACAGTGATAAAGGCCTTTGGCAAAGTCTCAGGATATAAAATAAATGTGCAAAGGCAATTGCATTTCTTTACATCAATAATAAACAAACAGAAACCCAAATAAAAAACACAATTCCATTCACAATAGCCACTAAAAAAATGAAATACCTTGGCATCTTCCTAACCAGAGATGTGAAAGACCTTTACAATGAAAACTACAAAACACTGCTCAAAGAAATCAAAGATGACACAAACAAGTGGAAAAATATCCCATGCTCATGGATTGGAAGAATCAACATTGTGAAGATGTCCATCTTACCTAAGGCAATCTACAAATTCAATGCAATACCCATCAAATTACCAGCAATATTCTTCTCAGACCTAGAAAAACAACACAGGAATTCATATGGAACCATGAACAACCAAGAATAGCCAGACCAATCCTTAGCAAAAAAAAAGAAAAAAAAAAAAAGCAGGAGGTATCATATTACCAGACTTCAAACTTTACTATAAAGCTACAATCATCAAAACAGCTTGGTATTGGTACAGGAACAGGCATATAGATCAATGGAACAGAATTGAGATTCCAGAAGCAAAGCCTCAATTTCTCAACCAACTCATCTTCGACAAAGCCTCTACCACCTACCACTGGGGAGAGGAGAACCTATTCAGTAAATGGTGCTGGGAAAACTGGCTGATCACATGCAGAAGATTGAAATAGGACACCTATCTATCCCCGTACACAAAAATTAAACCCAAATGGATCAGAGACTTAAATGTAAAAACTCACACCATAAGAACCTTAGAAAATGAAGGACATACCCTCATGGAAATCGGAACTGGCATCCAATTCCTGAACTAAACCCGAAACCCACAGGTCATAAGAGAAGATAGACAAGTGGGACCTTATTAAACTGACAAGCTTCTGCAAAGCCAAAGAAACCATCAAGAGAGCAGGGAGACAGCCTACAGACTGGGAAAAAGTATTTGCCAACTCCAGGTCTGACAAAGGCTTAGCATCTTGGATCTACAAGGAACTCAAATGTGCTGAAAAGAAAAAAGCAAACAACCCCATTATAACGTGGGCAAAAGATATGAACAGACACTTCACAAAGGAAGACATCCGAGTAGCCAACAGACACATGAAGAAATGTTCAACCTCACTAATCATCAGGGAGATTCAAATCAAAACCACACCAAGATACCACCTAACTCCAGTCAGAATGGCAATTATCAACAACTCAAAAAATAACAGCTGCTGGAGAGGGTGTGGCGAAAAGGGAACACTTCTACACTGTTGGTGGGAGTGTAAACTAGTGCAACCTCTGTGGAAAGCAGTGTGGCGATTCCTAAAAGCTCTAAATATCAACCTCCCATATGACCTCCCCTCAATCCCCCTACTGGGAATATATCCTGAAGAATTCAAATCACTCTATAAAAAAGATACCTGCACATGTATGTTTATCGCAGCATTGTTCACAATAGCAAGAACCTGGAAGCAACCATGCTGCCCATCAAAAGAGGACTGGATTACAAAAATGTGGTACATATACACAATGGAATACTATGCAGCCATAAAAAAGAACAAAATCATGAATTTTGCAGCAACCTGGATGGAACTAGGAACTAGAGTCTATAATACTGAGTGACCTTTCACAGAAACAAAGATCCAAGTATCACATGTTCTCACTCATATAGTGGACCTTGGACATCCAATGTAATACTATAAGAAACTGACTGACAGTAGTGGGAAACTATGGGGGGGAGAGGGAAGGGGGATTAACCATAGTAAATATCTGTCTGGGGTGGGGAAACACCTCTTATCAACAAGGATGCCTGAACGTAGCATACTTGTATACCTAATCCTTAACTGGACCCCACAATATCATAATAAAAAATATTGATTATAATAAAAAAAATAAATAAAATAAAAGTGAAATAAATATATTATAAATGTATTTCAGAAAAAAACAATGAGAAGTCATTAGTGACAGACCAACACTAAAGGAAATATTAAGGCTTATGTTTTAGGTTGCTGAAATTTGATCCCAGATGGAAGTCTGTAAATAGTACAAGGAAAAAAGAGCAAAAAATTTGGTAGATATGTGAAGAAGTCTAAATGGTTATTGCCTATATAAAACATTCCCTGAATACTGACTCTACAAAATGATGATAATGTCTTAGTGATTTAAAATACATATTTAATTAACATAGATTGTCATGTTTAGAAAAGGTTTAGGAAAAACAAAGAGCAAAGGTACAAAATTTTTTATTTAAGGTAGGCACAGATAACCCATATCAAGAATTAAAAAATGGTTATTACTATTCTGTATACAATAAAAATACAGTAAGAAACTACCAAGAGCAACTAGATTCCAATACATGTAAAACTATCCATGAAATGCATATATTCCTAGAAAATAATAACTTACCAAAAGTGACACAAAAGAAAGAGATATATGTAAATCCTATAACTATTAAATACATTTAATCTTTCATTAGAAATTTAAAACTTTTCAACAAAGAAAATGCTATGCCAAGAGGTTTTACCACTTAATTCTACTAAATATTTAAAAGAAGAAATAAAAAATCTTGCACAAACATCTCCAAGAATAATGAAAAAAAACATTTCACATGTTTTATGAAGACAGCTTAACTTTTACACTAAAATCTGGCAACGATAAAAGGAAGAAAAACTACAGATCGATTCTACTTCTGAATGTAGATGAAAAAATCCTAAACAAAACATTAGCTAGCAATTTTTAGCAACTATGAAAACAGATAATCCACCAGTCTGAGTTATTTACCTTTTGAAAAATAGCCAGTGTAAACCACGATATTATCTGATTCATGAAGAAAAATAATGTCACCACATAAAATATGCAAAACAGTTTTTGATAAAATAAGTTATTTATTCATGATTTTTTAAAAGTTTGGCAAATTGGGATCAGAAGGCCAGGTGCAGTGGCTCAGCCTGTAATACCAGCACTTTGGAAGACCAAGGTGAGAGGACTGTCTGAGCTCAGGGGTTCGAGACCAGCCTGGGCAATTTGATGAGATTTTGTCTCTACAATGAATCAAAAAATAAGCCTGGTGTGGTAGCATGCACCTGTAGTTCCAGCTACTTGGAAGGCTGAGGTGGAAGAATTGTTGGAGCCCAGCAGGTCATAGCTGCAGTGGTTGTGAGGGTGCCACTGCACTCCAGCCTGGGCAGCAGAGTGAGATTCCAACACACACACACACACACACACACACACACACACAAAATGGGCTCAGAAGAACTTATCTTTAATTTGGTAAATGGTGTCTGTACAAAACCCATTGCAAATATAATACTTAATAATGTAAATAAAAGCTTTCCCTCTGTTATCAGAAATTAGGTAAAGATGGCTACTATTACCCTTGAAATTCAACCATCTATAGAAGATTCTATTCAATAAATGAAAGAACAAAAATAGTAAAAGGTATAAGGATTAGAAAATTAGAAATAAGACTGCCATTATTTTCAGATAACATGATTTATGTATAAAAAAACCTTTAAAAATTATAAATAAGTTATTAGAATAATAAGTGGATTTGGCTATTTGTTCGATGCAAATTGAATATTAAAGTTTCATTGGGCTTTTCTATATTACTAAAAAACAATTAGAAAATACATTTTAAGAATGATGCCATTCACAATAAAATTAAAAATACAATTTATCTAGAAATAAATTAAATTAAGAATGTGCACAATTTTTTCAAAGACAACTATAAGCCATTATTTATAAAAATAAAAGAAGACCTAAATAAATCAATAGGAATATCATTGTAAACACTTGATATTGTAAAGATATTATGTCTTTACAATATGATCTATAGTTTCTGTGTATTCCCATGAAATACATAACAAAAATTTGTATTTACATGTACATGTGTATATCAGTTGAAATGCTGATTCTAAAATGTAATTGGAAACATATAGAACTAAGATTAACTGACACACTTATAAAGAGCAAGATAGAAGGACTTTCTCTAAAAAAAATTATTCACAAAAGAAAGAAAAAGATCTTTAGGTACTTTTTTGTAGAATGATTTGAGTTCCACCAGGTGTATTCCTAGAAGAGGGATTACTGGATCATATGAATGGTCAAGTGTGTCAATTTCTTTATTTAAAAGCAATTTTAAATGTTATTGGTTTTTTATTGCTTGGTCTCTATTTTGTTTTTTTCTGTATTTTTATCTGTTATTTTCTTTCTTCTGCTAAGTATGAGCTTACTTTTTAATGGTTCCTTGTGGTGTAACATTAGGCTGTTTAATTGTAATCCTACTTGATGCCTAAACTGAAGTTGGTGGAAATAAGTGAATATTTAAAAAAAATTAGTACACAATTTCAGAAATTAGGCTAATGTGGCTTTTGTTCAAGTATAGATAAATAGTTCGATAAACTAATCTAGAGACTCAGAAATAACTGAAACACACATGGATACATAATTTATGACAAATTTGCCAGTGCAAAGCAGTACAGAAATTTTCTTTCTATGAATGGTGCTGAGTAAATTGAGCACCAATAAAGATAAATGTGATCTCTATCATACACCATACACAAACATTAATTCTAGAGAGATGATAATAAATATAAATGTTATAAATAATCTGTTATTTTAGAAGATAATAGAAGACAGTGCTTATTTTCTACAGTAGAGAAATAACCATGAAGAAAAGATTTAATAATTTAACCATATTGAAATTAATTGTTTATCAAAAATGTACAGGAAAAAAGCAAGTGCAAAGTGGAGAAAAGATATTTGTCACAAGTATACCTGATAAGGGACTTTTATATTATGAGTATAAAAAGAATTTGAATATTTTGGTAAGCAAAATATGGACAACCATAAAAACATTGAAAAGATTTGCACATTTTCCCAAAGATGTACAAATGGCCCATAAGCCTAAAAAATGGCCATTATGCCTAAAAAACCTTATTGGTCTTAAGGAAAATGCGAATTAATACCAAATTGCCTACCTATCAGAGTAGGTAATGATATCAACAATATTAAATGCTTGCAAGAATGTAGTGAGTGAGAGTATAACTTAGTACCGCAGCTTGGAAAACTGCTGTTTGGTATTATCTGCTAAGAGTAGATAATACTTATAACCTATGACCCATCAATTCCATTGTTAAATTAACATACAACAGAGACACCAAGAGTTATATACAAAAGTGTTTATTGTAACATTAATTTTAAAATCCCCAAACTGTAAATAACTCAAATATCAGTCAACAATAGACTGGATCAAAAATCTACAGTTTTATTCCTTTTATGGAATATTAATAAAAATGTCATACAACAATAAAAATAAGCTACGGCTACTTACTGTAGGATACATACATTTCATAAACAATGTTGAGAGAAAAATGTCAATTATGAAGGAGCATATACCATATGACTCCTACGACACTCAAAAACAGGCAAAGCTAAATTATAATGTTGGAATTCAGGATAGTGGTTACTTTTGAGAAGGAAGAAAGAATAATGATTAGAGGTAGGGAGTATGTGGGAAAGTTTCTGTGGTCTCTGCAATTTCCTGTTTTTTTGACCAGGGTGGTGGTTACACTGATGTCTGCTTTATGAAAATTCATTGAATGATACCTTTATTTTTGTGTATATGTTGTAACTCACAAAAAATTTTAGAATACAACATTGAAAATAGTTTTAAGTGTTTTTCAAAATACACTAAGGGACAATTTTTGTTTCCTTGTAGTTTCCATGTTTTATTTCTTTTTGCTTGTATTTTAATATATAATGTAGTAAAGTTACTAACTCAAGGTTGTAGGAAAACCTACAATTCAAAACCCTACTAAGCATTCTGGGACAAGTTGAGGGGAAGGCCTTGGGCCACAGGAATTAAGAATTTCAGACACGGAGACTGGAAACTTTCTGTCCTTAGCCCATTTAAGGGTCCTCGTGTCCAGGTGGGCTGTGGTGGATAGTAAAAGTAGCACCAAGCAGGCATCTTTGTTAATACTACTGATCCAAGACTTATATAGATTATTTTTAATATTCACAATATTTTTTCAGGGTAGTGCTATCACCATTTGATGAGTGAAGAAAGTGAAGATTAGAAAAGTTAAGTGATTGTCTCAGAACCTTCTATAATAAAGGTGGGAACTGAGCAGGTTATGAAAAAGTCAAAGTGCAAATATATACTTAAATGATCCAGAAAACAATAGAAATATAGTCTTCAGTTCATTAATTATGCCCTGTTGCCTAGATATGCAATATTTTAAAAACAAAATATGTGTTTAAACCTCTGGAAGTTAAATTTAGGTTTATATGTGTGTGTGTGTGTGTGTGTGTGTGTGTGTGTGTGTGTGTGTGTGTGTGTGTGTAAGGTCTGGTTTATTTAAACTAGCTGTCAGAGGCCCCACTACGGGGCAGGAACCAAATAAACAGCAAAGACCTGTGGGGCCGAACAGGGGAGGAATGTCCAGGTTTCAGAAGGTGAAAGGAAATCACTTAAGCTGCCAGAATAGTGTTAGAGCCAGGCTGAACATAAGAGACCCGGCCTCAGGAAGCCCAGCCCCAATCATGGCTGCAGTGTAGAACCTTGCCACCTCCTCATTGAGGTTGCCTTGGGCAGGGTCAAACCACATCTGGATGAAGTGGCCACTCCCTCGGCTGTAGTTGCTGACTTTGTAGGAGTGGTTGCAGATATCATTGCACAGGGCCTCAGGTGTGGAAAAGTATAAATGGAAAGGGCAGGCAGCTCCCACTGGGCACTCGTTATTTCCTGAGGTCCAGTTCCAGCCCTTTTGCCAGTTGCCCTTGCAGGTGTAGGGGGTGCGAGAGTCTTCCCACCAGCACTGACAGTCCTCCTTGTACAGGGGAACATTCAGGATCCGCTCTTTGTGCCAGCTCTGGTCCACCTGCTGGATCCAGGGTCCCAAGTCAGGGGAGCACTCGTAGAGGCAGCTGTCCTGGATAAAGTGCCATTTGCAGGCAGGTGCCATCTCACCACAGTGGTCGCCGTTGAATCTGTATAGGTAGGAAATATCCTTGTGGGCTTCCAGGCTGGTGTTGGTGGAGTAGCAGGCATTCTTTCTCCAGGGACTGCACTACTCATGCAGCTTGTCCTCCAGACTTGGCTTTTCCTTGCGGTGCTTGGCATCCCTGCAGACGTTGAGAAGTTCAGTCCAGGGTCCGCAGAGTCCTGGACAGGGTTGCCCCCACGGCAGCCGCCTACACTGGAAGGAGCAGCAGCTGTATTGACATCTGCTGTGCCATGTCTGTCACTAAAGGAAGAGCTGTGGTCAGTGGCCAAATTTAGGTCTCTTAAACAAAAAATAACACAAAAAGGAGAAACCTTCCATGCCTCTATAATCTCAAGCATTCTTTTGCTTTCTTGTTTTCCCCATCAATTTAAACACAACTTTAAATACAATGCACAAGCCAATAGGAAAAATAGTGGTTAAAAAGTGAACCAAGAGCATAGTCTAGGAATTCACATAAACATTGCATGTATAAATGGTTAAATATAAATATACATAAATATATATAAATATACATATGAAAACATTCAAATAATCCCAAAATATGAATAAAAAGAAAATATTTTGTCTACCAGTTTACTAAAGGTGAAAAAAGAATTGATAAAATTACTTTTGGTGAAGCTTGGGACAATGGCATTGTCATGTACTCTGTTGATGGAAACATAAATTGTTCAAATGTGTCACATGTATCTTCAATATTCATACACTTGGAATTAGTAATTTCACTCCTAGAAGAGAAAATTGCATTAGAAAATGAAGATTTGGGGGGACGCGGCAAGATGGCTACAGGGCCACCCGGCGTCTGAAGCCCTCTGCAAGGGAGATCTGCAGTGGGTCTCTGACTCTCGCCCCGGGGGGCTAGGGACCCCAGCATCGCAGCCTGCTCTACAGACAGAGCTTGGCCGCTGCCATCGGAACGACTGGACAGCTTTGACTGCATTCCAAATGGTCCTGCCGCCGCAGCTGCGGCCGCCGTGGCCTCCCCTCCCCCCACTGCCGCTGCTGCTGCCGTCGCCGGCACCACCGACGCCGCGGCCTCTGGGAGGGATAGCATATCGCACCACGTGCCCAAGGAGATCCACAACGAACTGCTTCAGGGAAGATCTGCTGGGATCGCTGCCATCTATCCTGTGTCCGAGACTGTCCTGCCCGCCCGGCGTGGGGCTCCTGTTGCCTGCTCGGAGGCAGGCAGCCATCTTCTTCCAGTCTGGCCCCACCCCCTCTGGGGCGAACAGATGAGATAGCACCACCTGCTGGTGATTCAAGGTAACAAGATCGAAATGGGAGAAACAAGCTTGATAAAGACATAGACCAAACTGCTGAAGGAAGGTTGAACTGAACTGTCCTTCACAGCAGATCAGGGGCAATTGACTCTAACTGCAAACTAATTTAACAGCTTGAAAAGAAAACTAGAAATCAGACCTGAAAAGACATTGGACTTAAACGAAAGGTCTTAGAGTGTGCCTCATTGATTCTATCAGTTTAATGACTTAATTCTATTCATACTGTATTGTTCCCTTTTTTCTTTTTTCCTTTTCCTTTTCTTCTCTTTTCTTCTCTCTGTAAACCATATCTTTGTTTAGAGGAACAGCACACTAATAAGGTGGTTGGTTAGCCTGTATATTAGCATCACTATATGTTTTATTTTTGTTTGTATGAGAGTTGGTTCGACTGTAGCTGTGGTCTATTGTTTTTATCTGTTTCAGTATAGGCCTCTCTCTCTATTTGTTGGCACACTCATTTGTTTCCCCCCTTACTCTCCTCTATCTCTCCACTCCCCTCTTCAACCCACTATCTGCTCCATTCTCTCCCCTCTGCTAACCACAATTTAATTCAGGGAGTAAACCTACAGCCCCACTGCACGGACAGATTCCAGGACAGTGGGAAGTGGATTTCACATTATCCACATGCCTGTCAGCGAATACCAGGACCTGCAGACAGATTTTGAATCACAGCTCTCCCCTTAAATACATCTCAAAACTGCAAAAAGGACCACTCCAACCTACCGTGCAACTTCAGAATTGAACAAAGTAAGAGGACATACATAAAGAATAGGAGATTGAACAAACAGAGGTAAAACCAATCCCTTTACCCCCTGAATAACAGAATTAAAGAAAACGGTGATGTGGAGGGAAGGAAAAAATAGAGAGGGGGAAAAAAACCACACAAATGAAGAAAAACCAAAAGAAGAATATAGGTCCTACACAGACCCCTGGGAAATCAGAAACTGAGAAAACAGATTCTGAAACACAGACAATGAAGAGTCCCCAGAATGACTGGTTATATGCAACAAACCCAGGCATCAAGACATTAATGGAGAGAATTAAAAAAATTGAGGAGAGACAAGAGGAAAATAGGAAGGAGCTGTTGTCAGAAATGACAGCAGTAAAGAATACTGTGATGGAAATGAACAACAGACTAATAAGCATGGAAAGCAGAATCAGCCAATCCGAAGAAAGAATCTCAGAGCTCAAAGATCAAAACACAGAACTAACCCAAACTGTCAAAAGCATAGAAAAGAAGCTCAAAAAGACAGAACAAAACCTGCAAGAGATGAATGATCACTTCAAGAGACCAAACCTAAGAATAATTGGGCTTCCTGAGGCAGAAAGAGAAACAGAAGCCATGCTGGAACAAACATTTCATGAAATCATTCAAGAAAACTTCCCTCATCTCATTAAGGATGAAAAAATTCAAACACAAGAGATTCAGAGAACCCCTGCAAGACAACAAACGAGAAGACCAACTCCCAGACACATAATAATTCGCCTAAGCAAAGTAGCTATGAAAGGAAAAATCCTAAAGGCAGCAAGAGAAAAAGGCCAGACTACCTACCAGGGAAAACCAATTCGAATAGCAGCAGATTTATCCACAGAAACCCTTCAGGCCAGAGCCTGAAGCCCTATCTTCAAAGTTCTAAAAGAGAAACAATTTAAACCAAGAATAACCTACCCAGCCAAACTAAGCTTCATTAGTGAGGGAGAATTGAAATCTTTTCCAGACATCCAATCCCTAAGGACCTACGCCACCACCAGACCACCTCTACAAGAAACACTTAGGAAAGTACTGAACACAGAAGAAAAAGAAAAAAGAACAACAGCATTCTTCACAAGAGTACAGGCAAAAGATGAAAAACACACATGAACCAACTCCAAAACCCAAAGAAAGACAACAAATGAACAGGATCAACTCTGTAAGAACCTTATGACAGGATTCAACTCTTGCATTTCAATTATTAGCCTAAATGTGAATGGACTAAATGCACCACTGAAAAGACATAGAATGGTAAAATGGATAAAATATCATCAGGCAACAATCTATTGCCTTCAAGAGACTCACCTCACTAGAAAGGACACCCATAGACTCAAAATAAGAGGATGGGAAACAAACTTTCAGGCGAACGGAATACAAAAGAAAGGAGGAGCAGCGATCTTAATTTCAGGCAAAATACCCTTCAAGCTATTAAAAATCAAAAAAGATACAGAAGGCCACTACATAATGATAAAAGGCTCAATCCATCAACAAGAAATATCTATCCTAAACATATATGCACCCAACATAGGTGCGCCAACTTTCATAAAGCAACTTCTTGGAAAACTAAAGAAAGATATTTACTGTACCACTATCATAACTGGGGACTTTAATACCCCACTCACAAACCTAGACAGATCATCAGGACAAAAAATCTGCAATGAGATCCAGAACCTCAATGTGACTTTGGACCAAATGGACTTAATTGATACCTACAGAACACTCCATCCAAAGACCACAGAATACACATTCTACTCATCACCACATGGAACATATTCTAAGATCGACCACATAATCAGCCATAAATCAAGCATATGTAAATTTAAAAAAAAATTTTAAATTCTACCAAACACCTTCTCAGACCACAGTGGAATAAAAATAAACATTGACACCAACAAAGTTCCCCCAAAACCCACAAAGACATGGACACTAAACAGCATGATGCTAAACAACTCCTGGGTCAACGACGAAATCAAAACAAGGATCAAAAGATACCTGGAAACAAATGAAAATGAAGAAACATCTTACCAGAATCTCTGGGATGCCCTGAAAGCTGTAGTAAGAGGGGAATTTACTTTCTTTTTTTTTTTTTTTTTTTTTTTTTGAGTTGGAGTCTCACTCTGTCGCCCAGACTGGAGTGCAGTGGCCGCTTCCGGCCACTGCAACCTCGACCTGCTGGGCTCCGGCGATCCTTCCGCCTCAGCCTTCCAAGTAGCTGGAATTACAGGCATGCGCTACCACGCCCGGCTGGTTTTTTGATTTATTGTAGCGATGAGGTCTCGCTGCCCAGGCGGGTCTCGAACCCGCGGGTTCAGGCAATCCACTCACCTCAGCCTCCCAAAGGCGCAGGATTACAGGCTGAGCCACCGAGCCCGTCTAAGAGGGGAATTTATATCCCTACATGCACACATGAAGAAAATGGAAGGAACACAAATTCACAACCTAACAAGCCACCTAAAGAAGCTGGAAAAGCAAGACCACAAAAACCCTAATTTCAGCAGAAGAATCCAGATCACCAAAATAAAAGCCCAAATCCAGGACATAGAAGACAAAAAGATAATACAAAAAATCAATGAAACTAAAAGTTGGTTCTTCGAAAGGGTAAACAAGATTGATGGTCCCCTAGCTAGACTGACCAAGAAAAAACGAGAAAGAAACCAAATAAGCATAATCAGAAACACAAAAGATGAAGTCACATCTGACCCTGAAGAAATACAAAAGATCATTAGAGACTACTACGTACACTTGTATGGAAACAAACTTGAAAACCATAAGGAAATGGAGGACTTTCTGACATCACACAACCTACCTAGGTTGGAACAAGAAGAAATTGAGACCCTAAATAAACCAATAACAATCAAGGAAATCGACTACATAATAAGATAACTTCCTACAAAAAAAAGCCCTGGTCCAGATGGCTTCCCAGCAGAATTCTATAAGACATTCAAGGAGGAGCTGATACCAATCCTACTGAAGGTATTCCAGGCGATTGAAAAAGATGGAACTCTCCCCAAATCATTTTACAAAGCCAACATCACATTGATACCCAAGCCAGGTAAAGATCCAACAAAGAAAGAGAACTACAGGCCAATATCTTTGATGAACATAGATGCTAAAATTCTCAACAAGATCCTAGCAAACCGGATTCAGCAATACATCTCAAAAATCATCCACCATGACCAAGTAGGCTTCATTCCTGGCATGCAAGGCTGGTTCAACATTCGTAAAACCATAAAAGTAATTAAATACATCAACAGATGTCAAAACAAAAAACACATGATCATATCACTAGATGCAGAAAAAGCTTTTGATAAAATCCAGCACCCCTTCTTGATAAAAACCCTTGAACATCTAGGCATATGGGGAACATACCTCAAAATAGTAAAAGCCATCTACGAGAAACCCACAGCCAGCATACTCCTAAATGAACAAAAATTGGAACCAATTCTCCTGAAAACTGGAACTAGACAAGGATGCCCACTCTCTCCCCTCCTGTGCAACATAGTATTGGAAGTCCTGGCTAAAGCAATCAGAGAAGAGGAGGCAATCAGTTATTCAAATAGGAAAAGAGGAAGTCAAGTTATCTCTCTATGCAGATGATATGATGGTGTATCTTGAAAACCCTAGAGAATCTGTCAAAGGCCTCCTTACATTGGTAAAAGCCTTTGGCAAAGTCTCAGGATACAAAATAAATGTACAAAAGACAATCGCATTTCTCTACACCAATAATAAACACACAGAAACCCAAATAAAAAACACAGTTCCATTCACAGTAGCCACAAAAATAATGAAATACCTTGGCATCTTCCTAACCAGAGATGTGAAAGACCTTTACAATGAAAATTACAAAACACTGCTAAAAGAAATCAAAGCTGACATGAACAAGTGGAAAAATATCCCATGCTCATGGATCGGAGAATCAACATTGTGAAGATGTCCATCTTACCTAAGGCAATCTACAAATTCAATGCAATACCCATTAAATTACCAACAACATTCTTCTCAGACCTAGAAAAAACAACACAGGAATTCATATGGATACACAAACGTCCAAGAATAGCCAGAACAATCCTCAGCAAAAAAAAAAAACAAAGCGGGTGGTATCACAATACCAGATTTCAAACTTTACTATAAAGCTACAATCATCAAAACAGCTCGGTATTGGTATAGGAACAGGCATATAGATCAATGGAACAGAATTGAGATTCCAGAAGCAAAACCTCAATTTCTCAACCAACTCGTCTTCGACAAAGCCCCCACCACCTACCAATGGGGAGAGGAGAACCTATTCAGTAAATGGTGCTGGGAAAACTGGCTGACCACTTGCAGTAGATTGAAATAGGACCCCTATCTATCCCCATGCACAAAAGTTAACTCCAAATGGATCAGAGACCTAAATGTAAAACCTCAAACCATAAGAACCTTAGAAAAGGAAGGAAATACCCTCATGGAAATCGGAACTGGCATCCAATTCCTGTACAAAACCTGAAACCCATAGGATTTAAGAGAGAAGATAGACAAATGGGACCTTATTAAACTGACAAGCTTCTGCAAAGCCAAAGAAACCATCAAGAGAGCAGGGAGACAGCCTACAGACTGGGAAAAAGTATTTGCCAACTCTAGGTCTGACAAAGGCTTAACATCCTGGATCTACAAGGAACTGAAACGTACTAAAAAGGAAAAAACAAACAACCCCATTATAAAATGGGCAAAAGATACGAACAGATACTTCACAAAAGAAGACATTCAAGCAGCCAACAAACACATGAAGAAATGCTCAACCTCACTAATCATCAGGGAGATGCAAATCAAAACCACACTGAGATACTACCTGACTCCAGTCAGAATGGCAATTATCAACAACTCAAAAAATAACAGCTGCTGGAGAGGGTGTGATGAAAAGGGAACACTTCTACACTGTTGGTGGGAGTGTAAACTAGTGCAACCTCTGTGGAAAGCAGTGTGGCGATTCCTAAAAGCTCTATATGACCCTGCAATCCCCCTACTGGGAATATACCCTGAAGAACACAAATCACTCTATAAAAAAGATACCTGCACACGTATGTTTATCGCAGCGTTGTTCACAATAGCAAGAACCTGGAAACAACCATGCTGCCCATCAAAAGAGGACTGGATAAAAAAAATGTGTTACATATACACAATGGAATACTACGCAGCCATAAAAAAGAACAAAATCATGAATTTCGCTGCAACCTGGATGGAATTAGAGTCTATAATACTGAGTGACCTTTCACAGAAACAAAGATCCGAATATCACATGTTCTCACTCATATAATGGACCTTGAACATTCAATGCAATACTATAAGAAAATGACTGACGGTACTGGGAAACTATGGGGGGGAAGGGGATGGGATTAACAGTAGCAAATATCTGTCGGGGGATGGGAAAACACCTCTTATCAACAGGGTGCCTGAATGAAACGTAATTGTACACCTAACCCTTAACTGTACCCCACAAAACCATAATAAAAAATACTGATTAATGAAAAAAAAAGAAAAAAAAAAGAAAATGAAGATTCATTCATTCATTCAACAGGTATTTTAGAGCAACAGAAGATATGGAATGTGCTGCTTCTCCAGGGTCACGAGGAAAGGCTTCTTTGATAAGGAGATATTTAAGCAGAGGCTTGAAGGAAGTAGAGAAGCAGGGAAAGATGATTCAAGCTGAGGAAACAGCAGGTGCAACAGTGAGAGCATGTTGGTGGATCTAAGGACCAGCAAGGAGACAGAATGGAGCAGACTGAGGGAAGGATAAACTACGGAGGCTGAGGCAGGTCGGGTGGTGATGGGAGTGGTGCTCTGAGACCATGCAGGGCTTTATTAGCCATTGTAAAGCCAATGAGGTTTTACTGTCTTGAGACAGGCAGAATTGGAGGAATTTCAGTGGAAAGAAATTCAAACTTGAATTTATAGAGACTTTCTGGCTGCTGGGTGGAGAACAGGCTGCAAATGAGCAAAGTGTAAGTAAGCAGGAAGACCACTTGGGGAAAAAATGACAATAATCCAAATGAGATATGATAGGGGAGGGGACAGAAAGGGTGGTTGAAAGTGATGGAATTCTAGATATGTTCTGAAGGTGGAACCATCAGGATTTCCTGATGGAGCAGATCTGACTTGTAAGAGAAAGAAAAATGTCAAAGATGACTCATATCTGTGGCTGAGAAGCCGGATGATAGTTATTGAGATGGGAAGCTGGGAAATGTTAGGTCAGAGAAAGTTGGGACAGGTTAGGTCAGAGAAATTCACTGCTTCCTACTTGTCAAGTTTGGAATGTCTATTAGTAATCTAAGAAAAGATATCAAGTAAGCAGTTGGATTACAAATCTGGAGTTTAGAGGGCAGTCTAGGCTGGAGATATACATTTGGGAGTGTATGGATGGCATTTAGTCCTGAGACCAGATGAGGCCACCTAAGGCATAAATATAGATAAGAAAGAATAAAGACCTGGCAATGAAACTCTGGAATACTGTAAAATTTGAAGATCAAGAAGATAAGGAGAAAGAAGCAAAAAGGTCTGAAGAGCAGTAGCTGAGAAAATAGGAGAAAACCTGAGAGCGATGTTCTGGAAAGCAAGTGAAGAATTTTAGAAATAAAGGAATGATCAACATGTCAAGTGCTGCTCACAGGTCAAGGAAGATGAAGACATAGGCGAGTCCAAGGGATAAATACAACGTGCAGGTCATGGTGACCTTGACAAGAACTGTGTGTAAAAAAATATGGATGATAACTGATTGAAGTGGATTTGAGAGAAGCAGGAGGAGAGAAAGGAACAATCGCAAGTATAAATACTCTTTCAAGCATTTTAGGTGTCTAGAAAAAAATTGTTCTTTGACTTCCTAAACATACAGAATACAGTTGTAATAAATAAATGCTTTAGCATCCTTAACTACTAAATATATCATATATCATTTCTTGGTCGGTTTCAATTGATGAGGTTTTTTTTCTTCATTATGGGTGGTATTTTCCTGCTTTGGTTCATGCCTGGTAGTTTTTGATTGGATATCTGACTTTATACATTTTTTTTTTCATTTGTTAACTAAATATTTCTGTATTCCTATAAATATTCTTTAACTTTGTTCTGGGACACTAATAACTTAGTGATTATCTGATACTTTTGAAACTTGTTTTTAAGCTTTGTTAGTCAGGACAAAAGTATTCTTTAATCTAGTTTTGCCTAACTATTGAGGCAAAATTCTTCTGAATATTCCACCCAGTGGTACTCTAATTGTTCCCTGAATTATAAGGTTTTTCCTACTCTGGTGAAAAATGCAACTGGAAGACAAACAATTCCCGTCTCTGTGTAAGCTTCAAATAATTGTTTTTCCTTTCCCAGGCCATGGATAATTTCCTTACATGCATGTGCTGATTAAGACCCAGTAGAAACCATCTCTAGATATTTGGAGCTATCTATCTGTGTAGCTTCTTTTTCTTCAGTATTCTGCCTGGTAAATTTTAATGCCTTGGTCTCTCTGGACTCCCAACAATGTCATCTCAAGTCAGGGAGACTGATTAGGTCTCCCCTCCTTGCACTGCCACCTGGAAACTCTTTCAAGGTAGTATGTTAGGATAATCAGAGGGCTGATTCTTACATCTCCCCTCTCTTGAGGATGACTGTTCTGTGCTGTCTGAGATCCACTTTCTGAAAACCATTTAAAAACTATCTTTTGTTGTTTGCTATTTGTTATTTAGAGATGGCACATGAATCTTGATCCTGTTATCCCATTTTGGCTGAATTTTTTGGATACCTTTTTCTGTTTTCTACAACATGTGTTCCTGTGTTGCAATCATCTATCCACCTATTAACTAGTGGCAAGTATTCTAAGTAAAGTCATAGTACTTCAGAAGAATGGAAAAGTCTTCATGCAAGTTGACCTGTAACACAGATTTTCTATATTAAGGGCAGATAATCCATTCCTTTCTCCTCCTCAGCTCCTCCAAAACATTTCTCTGTTACTCGTGGGCAAATACACAAAACTTGAGCTTCATTTGATTCTTATTGAACCAGATAATCCATTTAAACTATTACACAGGTCCAGACTCTAGCCATAAAGCAAGCATAACATACACAATGTTTTAGAAATAAAGCTAATATTTACTCAACACCTAATGTCCATTAGGGACTGCACCAGGAACTCTAACATGTATTGTCTACTGACATTTCATGACAACCCTATTAGATGGGCAGCATTATCTCTATTTTATTTGTACTGATATTTATGTCAAATCCCCAAATAGATGGTAAATGCTTCAAATGTGGCAGTTATTACTGAAATGCTTGGTATTGAGTTAACTTTAAATAAACAAAGGTATGGGTATGCCTTCTCATGATTTGATTTTCTACATCAGAAAAGTGAGCATGATGATTACAAAATTACCTCAAGGAGAATCTGAGGTGACAAATCATAAAGTAAAATAAAGTATGTACTCATGTTCCAACCACTTGATTTCTATTTATACTATTCCTTGCTGCTGTTTTGCAGGAATGTCAATTCCAGGGGAGAGTTAAACCTTCCTCTAGGAGAGTTTATTTTCTCTTAGCTTTTTTTTTCTTTTCCACTGCAGAAACTGGTCCATTAATCATCATTTTAAATCAAAGTTATGCAAGACCAAGCAGTTCCAACTTGCAAACTGATGAAGTTTGGCAAACCCAGTCCAATTTCCAGGACAGCTCTAAGCTCAGTGCACCTGCCTGTACCTTCACCTGAACTCAAACTTTGCCAAGTCCACTCACTCACTCTTTGCATGGCTGAGAGTCAGGATTGGGATGTTTTCAAGCCTGAAACAGACCTTTTTGTTTGTGGAATTCCCGGCGTGCACACCTACTGGCATTGCAACATATATACAGGTGGTTCTTTGTTCCCATTAATTAATAGACTTTGGTTTTGAGCAGCTTTATGTTTATGGGAAAATATAGGATATTATTTTATAGCTGTCCAAGTGGCCAACATTTTATTTTTAATCATTTGCTCACTTTTTTGTGTTGGCAGTACAGGTGGCTCTTGAGTGAAACTGATAAGTGAGCAATCTTTTTGTCTTCCCCCTAGCTTGAGCATGCTTCCTACTTCTATATGCAATATCTGGTGCTTTCCCCTGCTACTTGTTATTAGTTTGGCTAGATAGATTATAGCAAGTAGGGATAGATTCATTATGGAGAAAAACCTAACCCCTGCTTGTATGTTACCTAGTTAATAGATTACCTTTGCCAGGGGACACACTGACTGAATCAAATCAAAAGGAACATTTCTTAAGGAGGCCAAGAGGCAGGCAAAAATCTTTCTCAAATCCCACTTTGCCAAAGTAGATGTCATCTCTTTAGTTTCTACATGGAAGGCCAGTCTACTTTTATTTGCAATCCTTAAAGTATGATCTGATATCCCAAATACATTTTCTTTCTGGGTCATATTTTAAAATTAATTAGCACTTATTGTGGGCTTATTATGTGCTTGGCACGGAGTAAGTAGTTTCATAAGGTATTTATAGCTTATTAAACCACAAAGACAACTTTGTGAAGTGAATATTTTAATACTCACTTTATAGATAAGACAACTTACACTCAAAGAGGTTAAGTTACTGTTAAAGTTTCCCTAGTAAGTTATAAAGTCAAGATTCCAACCCCCATCTAGATCTTTCCACTACTCACAGCTTGGGAGCAAAAGTAATTAACATGAAGATTCACAGGCTGTGTGCATTAAGCTGGCCACTTATGCTCAGCAGGTCTATTACAAGATTATTATATTTATAGAGCACAGGATTATACACACAGTTTGCAATCAGAAACATACAGAGATCAAACTACTTGGTTCAGAGTGCTTTGATCTTAGCAAAGTAAAGACCTTCTTTGAATTCACAGAGCAAAATGTAAGGCATACCTACTCCTTGGAGGTAAATATGGGCAGAGAGATGATGTTATCAACTTTTAAAATGATATATGCGAAGAAAACATTTGGTAATGCTATACAAACTTTATTACATTAAAAGGATAGCTTGCCTTAAGTAAAAACATTACAACAAAAAATATTTTTCAAGTATTACAAATAATACAAAAATATTAGCTGTGCAGTGTTGATTCACTCATATATTTTGTTGTAAAATCTGTTAACTATCTCTCTCAAAAAACAAAAACAAAACTCCTTAAGGAGTTCTAATGATCAAAACCCCTGAAATTTTACCAGATAGTTCAGGCCTGGATTATTTGGACCATTTACTTTTGTGACTCAGCAGATATGTTAACAGATCACAGTATCTTATTCAATTGTGGTAATGTGTTTTCCTTATATTCTTGGTTTTAGACTTTTCATAAGTCCTTTGTGACATTATCTAAAATGATATTCAATTATGGCAGATGCACAATTAACTATAAAATTAGTGCTTGCCATTTTGCTAGTAGCATGAGATCTCCTTATCAGAACTTGATAGGTGCAAGTGAAATCTCAGCTTCCCTTTTCTACCCAATTAAAATTCCATAAATTCCATAAACCTTAAAATTGATAAGTAACCAACATTCCAATTATTTTTTACAAATTAGAATGTCATTAGACGATTCTGAAACCCTTGGGAAATGGTAAAAGCTGTTGTTGATTTGAGGGAATTCAGATTATAGTTGTACGTATCACGGCTTATTATATGTTTTTATATACAGACAGAGCTTAAAGGTAAATCTGTCTTCTGGATGTTTTCCAACAGCTTGCGATACTTCTAGAAAGTGGCTGTGATGAAATGGTTACCATCTCAGGCTCTGTTGTCGGGATTAGCCCCTCTACTCATTAGCCGTTGACAAAATTCTTTCATTTGCTTATGCCAAAAACCTTAGAGTCATCCTTGACTTCTCTCTTCCCTTCATACCCATACTCAAGACATCTGGAAATCATTTTGGCAATACTTTTCATACAAACCTACAATTTAACCACTGCTTACCATCACCACTGTTGCTACTATAATGCCTGCATTTCTACCATAACTTTTTAACTGCCCTCCCTGTTTCTCCCTGAGCTCCCCTACTGTCTACTCTCAGCCCAGTCCTACAGTGATTCTTAAACTTGCCACTCTGTGAGTTAGAAGGGTCAGCTTTACCCAGGGTTTATTAAAATGGCAGAATCCCAGGCTGTGCACCAGAACTTCTGAAAATAATCTGCATCTTAGCAAGATCTCTAGGTACCACAAGACTATATGTGGTAAAATATCACTAAGAAAACACAACACACAAAAAGAAAGACAAAAACTCTCTGAATCATCATGAGCCAAAATTTTTGGAAAATGTGATAAAAGCGAATTACCCAAAAATAAAAGTAAAAAGCACAAAAATAGATATAGAAATACGCACACCCCAATTTTGTAGTATTTGATTAAACAGACCTGAAATGAATTTGTCAAATTGCTATAGAAGTTTCTAAGTGCTTCCCCCCCATGTCAGGACAAGCTTTTTGCAGAGAAGTTTATGGACGGTACCTGTCCAAGGACCACTCTCCCTCTTTCTGCTCTAGCTACTCTGCTCTCCTGGAGTTCCCAGACCTCACAGATGTGCTCTCTCCACTCAGGGCTCTTGCTGTGCCTGTTCCCTCTGCCCAGAACCCTCTTCCCCAATTAGCCACATGTCTAAATCTACACCTCTTCAAATCTTTGCTCAATTATCACCAACTTGTGGAGTCTGTACCTGCTTTTCCTATTATTCAATATGTCCTGACATTTTTTTCTTTACCTGACTTCTCACATCTTTGTTCCTTAAATGTTAATGTCTGAGTTTATTCATATATTGAAGATAATAATATATCAACAACATAGTGTTGCTGTGAGAATTAAATGAACTTATATTTGTAAAGGACTTGGAGCCACGTCCAATACATATTAGTATTATAAAATATTCAATATTATTAATAATTTGAATAGTTCAAGTACAAAGAAAAGGGCCTGTTCCCTGGGGTTAACCATGATTTCTCCTAGATAGAAGAGTGAGACCGATGGTGGGATATAAAAATTTCATGTGTTTCACTTAACGCATTTCTATTTAATTTTATATTTTTACAATGGATATTGTTACTTTTACAATTAAATAAAATAAAGAGAATGAGGAAAAACCTTTTTGTCATTTTTGTCTGCTTCTTCTATTTCCCCAGAGGGACACATGTCTGAAATTAAATTGTCATAATTACAACCATCAAACAGCATTAGTAACAATAACAATTTATGCACTATTTACAACATGCTTGGTCTTGTACCAAGTGCCTTACTTTCTTTTTTATATTTACTTTTAAATTCTAGATTTCATTCATTTTTATTATTTTTATGATGTCTTGCACCAGTTATCAATTTATTACCTCTTAGCATCAAATCAAATTCACTCTTCGATATCTGCTCTGTGATACTGAAATGGAGCTTCTTTAAGCATTTCTGTTTTGAAGCATTTTGGCCTGAGTTAAGCTTTCTGAGCAGAGGATGCTAGGACACTGCAGGAGGAAAGAGCTCTCCTGGGGTTCCCAGCTGTAACACAGAGGGCTTCAATATGGCACCAGAGAGTTGCTTTCTGCTTTCCTATAACTGCAGACCAGCTGTGGCCCAGCAGCCAGTCAATTTCTTTTCCACCCATTTGGTTCAACTGTGCCTTCTCCAATCACATCTGAAACCCAGCCCTGGGGAGAGGGAACCCTTCCAAGATTGTTCTTCCATGAGCAATGTTCCTCAGACATAGGGTAAAATATGAAGCTTTGAAACATCACTACTCTTTCATCATAATACAATAATTCTTCATATTAAACTTCCCTGTGTTAAATCACTGTGTTTTTATTTTTTTGGAAATAAACAATCACAGTAATTTATTTTTTTCTTATTAGTACTCTATTGGAACTTACATGAAGTCAAGTTCACAAATTTCGGGTATAACTCAGTAAATTTCCATACATGTACACACGCATCCATGTGAGCTGTACCCAGATCAATATATAGAACGTTTATATCCCAGAATGATCCTCTTACCCCTTCCTAGTCTATACGATGCCCCCTAAAAAGGTAACCAGTATTTTAATTAATTTATTTTTATATGTTTGAAGTTTTAAAATTTTAGATCCAGGGTGTATACATGCATGATTGCTACATGTACGTATTGTGTAGTGGTGGGGATTGGGTTTTAGGTGGCCGATTCCCTGAATAGTGAATATTGTACCTCATTGGTAATTTCTGAATCCCGATCACCCCCTCCCCACCTCTCCCTTATTGGTGTCCTGGTGTCTATTATAATTTCTATCATCATAGATTAGTTTTATTTTTTCTTGAGTTTCGTATAAATTGAATCAGAATATGCTTGCTTTTATGCTTGACTTTTTTCTCTCAACATGTCTTTTAAGACTCATTCACATTTGTGTCTATCTGTAGCTTGTTTTTTAAATGCTGTGTGATATTCCAGTGTATAAACCTAATGCTCAGTTCCCATAGTATTAACATTGTTCATTATTATGGTATGCTTGTTACAGCATTGATACATTATTACAAGACTGATAGATTATTAACTAAAATCTATACTTATCCATGCTTT
This sequence comes from Cephalopachus bancanus, assembly GCA_027257055.1. Lineage (NCBI taxonomy): Eukaryota > Metazoa > Chordata > Mammalia > Primates > Tarsiidae > Cephalopachus > Cephalopachus bancanus. Next base: position 1,736,153 of record JAPVLO010000031.1, on the reverse strand, counting down.
TTCAAATTTCCTTCATTTTTACCTAATGTCCTTTTTTTCTGCTCTAAAATTCCATCCATGATGTCATTATATTTAGTTATCTCCTCATACTCCTCTCGGAACACACCCTCCCCACCTCTCCCTTATTGGTTAGACATACCCTGTTTTGATAACCTTGTCGGTTTTGAGAAATATTGCTTAGATATTTTGTTAAATGTCCTCCTACTGGGATTTGTCTGCTACTTTTCTCATAATTATACAAGGTCTGACAATTAAGTTCATGAACTCATCCTAGAAAAGTGCTGCACACCTCATTGTTGAATATCACTATAGTCACCTTTGAAGTACTCCTCTTGGGAAGCTATGCACCAACGCCAGTGCCTAGTCCATCCATCAAAGCAATTTTGGAACTCTTTTTCTGAAATGACCATCAGAGCTGTTGTCATATTATCCCTGATTTTGGAAAGTCAACAAAACATCTTCCTTTCAATATTTCCTTTCCCTTTGGGTAAAGAAAAAGTCATTCCTCAGGTGAATAGAGGAATATTCCAATACAGTTATTTGTCAACTGCTTAAAAACTCCCTCATAGACAGTGCTGTGTGAGCTGGTGCATTGTCATGATGCAGGAGCTCCTTGGGGACCATTTTTGCACACAACTTTCTCATGCCAAGATTTTCAGTTAAGATTATCCTGTTTTGCCGGGCTCGGTGGCTCAGCCTGTAATCCCGCGACTTTGAGAGGCTGAGGTGAGTGGATTGCCTGAGCCCGCGGGTTCGAGACCCACCTGGGCAGTGAGACCTCATCTCTACAAGAAATCAAAAAATCAGCCGGGCGTGGTAGCGCATGCCTGTAATTCCGGCTGCTCGGAAGGCTGAGGTGGAAGGATCGCCGGAGCCCAGCAGGTCGAGGCTGCGGTGGCCGGGAGCGGCCACTGCACTCCAGTCTGGGCGACAGAGTGAGACTCCAACTCAAAAAAAAAAAAAAAGGTTTTCCTGTTTCTTTATCACTATTTATTTTGGTCTGCTATGCTTCTCACAGTTAGCTGATGATTTTGATGCACAATTCTATTAATTTTTGTAATGTTTTCATCAGTTTTGCTTGTTACTGGTTAGCCTGACTTCTCTTCATCAGTGACACTTTCTCTTTCCTTAGAAATCGTTGAATCCATTTTCACACTGCTGTTTTCTTCATGGCATTATTCCTATAAATTTGGACTGATATGCCTCTGATTTCATTTTCACTTTTGCCAAGTTTAACATTACATTTAATGTTTGTTCATTGCTCTAATTCAAACTCTGACATTCTCATGATGGCACAAAAAAATGCAGCAACAATAATGAACGCCACTCAGCAAGACACTGCCACATGTCAACACAATCACATACCAAGTTATGAAACCTTACCCAAGTTGTTTGTACAATGCTGCCAATGTAAGCGCATGGGGGCAAGTTCACGAACTTAACTGTCACACCTCATACTGAGGTGAAAGGTTTGGGAGAGGAAGGTCTCAGAGAGAAAATTCCATTTTCTTTATATCATATCAAGGGTATATGTTATCAACATGACATATCACTGTTGTTAACCTGATCACATGACTGAGGTAGTGTTTGTCAGTCTTTTCCCTTGTAAGGTTATTCCTATCAACCCCCTTCCTACCTCCTATCCACACTATGGAAAGGAAGTCATGTGGAGCCCACGTTTAGGAGTATAGAGTTATGCTTCACCTCCTTTGCCGTGGAGGCTCAACATAAATGATTTGTAATTCATCTGCAAGGAGATTCATATCTTCTCCCCCATTTATTTTTTATTCAGTCATTTATTTATATCAGCATGGACCTATAGATATTTATTTATTTATTTATTTATTTTTATTTTTTTGAGTTGGAGTCTCACTCTGTCGCCCAGACTGGAGTGCAGTGGCCACTCCCGGCCACCGCAGCCTCTACCTGCTGGGCTCCGGCGATCCTTCCGCCTCAACCTTCCGAGTAGCCAGAATTACAGGCATGTGCTACCACCCCCAGCTGATTTTTTAATTTATTGTAGAGATGAGGTCTCGCCAAGTTGCCCAGGCAGGTCACGAACCCGTGAGCTCAGGCAATCCATTCACCTCAGCTTCCCAAAGCGCGGGATTATAGGCTGAGCCACTGAGCCCGGCTTAGATATTTATTTTATACTTTGAGTTTATAATACAATTCTACTTTATTTTGTTGCTCAAATTTTTCTAGCTTAGGGACATTGGGAACTTGTTTAGCTGGCACTTGTGTCTTTTTGACATATCTCTGTATTTGTTTTATTCCTTTTCTGAATAATAATTTACTTTCTGGTGCTATAAGATGCTCTAGACTCATTTGGCATATTTCCTGCTAGAATCAACCATTTCTCTAAGTTACCCTGGCTCCTTTTAATGGAGAATGGCATTAAAAACCGAGGTTTTGGTGTCAGGTGTGCTCACTGTTACTGGAGTGCTGTCAGTCCTTTTGACATAGCCATTTTTGTGGGAAATTAGGGTTATTTCATTAGAGTTTTAATTTTCTTTTCCTGATAAATAATGAGGTCAAACATCTTTTTATATGCCATTTAGCTATTTGCATATCTTTGTTTATGAAGTGTCTGTTCAAATCTTTTGTGCATTTTAAACTGATTTTGTTAGTTTTAAAAATTGAATTGAGCCGGGCTTGGTGGCTCAGCCTGTAATCCCGCGCCTTTGGGAGGCTGAGGTGAGTGGATTGCCTGATTTGGGTGGATTGCCTCGAGCCCGCGGGTTCAAGACCCGCCTGGGCAGCGAGACCTCATCTCTACAATAAATCAAAAAATCAGCCGGGCGTGGTAGCGTATGCCTGTAATTCCGGCTACTTGGAAGGCTGAGGCGGAAGGATCGCCGGAGCCCAGCAGGTCGAGGCTGCGGTGGCCGGGAGCGGCCACTGCACTCCAGTCTGGGGGACAGAGTGAGACTCCAACTCAAAAAAAAAAAAAAAAAAATTGAATTGTAGGACTCGTATTCTGAATACAATGAATATGTCTTTGTCAAACACACACATACACATACACACACACACACACACACACACACACACACACACACATCAAAATATTGCAAATATATTGTCCAAGTTTGTGGCTTGCTTATCCACTTTTTAATTAATTTGTTTTAAATTAACATATAGTGAAATCAATTCATTTTGATGAATAAGCTTGTATGTAATTATCAATATACTGGGATGACAATCTTCCATTTTATTGTTTTCTGTTTGTTTCTTCTGTCTCTTGTTCTTTGGTTTCTCTTTTATTGCCTTCTTGGAAGTTACATAAACATTTTTTAGATTGTATCTCTATTTATAGTGTTTTTAAGTATATCACTTTGTACAGTTTTCTTTCGGATTGCTTTAAGTATTCAATATACGTGTCTAACTGATCACGGTCTACTGGTATCAATATTTTACTACTTCAAGTGAAATGTAGAATTGTTACTTTCACTTAATTTCTTTTACTTTCCCACTTTTTAAATATAGCTGTCTTAATTTTCTTAACATTCATTAAACATCCCATCAGATTATGCTACAGTTTTTGCTTCAGCCATTGACTACAATTTAGGAAATTCATGAAGATAAACTATTTTATCTGTTGTTATGTTTGTACTCCTAATTTTACCATTGCAAAGTTCTTATTTCCTTTTTGAAGTTCCAAGCTTTCCTCATTTCATATCTTCATGTCATTTCATTTTTTAAAGAGAACTTAGCCACTATATAAGGGTAGATGTACTAATGACAAATTCTTTTAGATTTTTTTCTTTTGCCTAAAAATGTCTTTAGTTCCCTTTTATTTTTGAAGAATAGTTTTGGCAGATATAAAATTCATAATTGGCAGTTCCTATATTGAAATATGTGGTGCCAACTTCTTTTGACCCTTCTTTTTCAGATGAAAAATTACTGTCATTCAGATTTGTGTTCCTCTATAAGTAATATGTTATTAAAATGTTTTCTTTGTCTTTATCTTTCAGAAGTTTAATTTTTATATATCTTGAGATGAATCTTTTGGGGTTATCCCTTTTGAAGTTTTCTTAGCTTCTGGAATCTGCAAGTTTATAACTTTTCAAAAGTGGGGAATTTCAGTCGTTATTATCTTTAAAATACTTTTTATTTCATCTTTTTTTTTTCCAGCTTCGTCTATGCTCTTCTTTTCTTCTGGAATGCTGACGATATAAATGTTAACTGTTCTTGTTACCCGGTAGGTACCTAAGAACTTGTCGATTTTTTTTTTACTCTATTTTTTCATGGTTGTTCTGATTGCATTAATTCTATTGATCTGTCCTCAAGTTTACTGATTTCATTCACCACTCTACTATTGAGCCCATCTAGTGATTTTTTAAATGACTTTGATTGCTATGTTTTATAGCTACATAATTTTCATTTGGTCCTTTTTTTATAACCTCAATTTTTTTGTTTGATTTTCTCTTTTTTTTTTTTTTTTATTTACTTTGGGAGAATTCCTAAATATATTTTGAGGAATTTTTAGGATGGTACCTTTAAAATGTTCGTCAGAAAATTTCAACATCTCATTCATTTCAGTCTTGGCATCTGTTGATTTTCTTTTTCATTCTACTTGCGACTTTTCTGGTTTTTGGTATGATGAGTAAAATTTGGTATTCTGTACCTGTGGATTTATATAATGAAACTCTGGATTCTATTTAATGTTTTTTAACATGCAGTTTCACTGTTGAGATGTATCATAAGGGCTGAGTGGGTATGTCTGTTCAGCTTCCCACTGTGCAGATATGGGGCACGGACTCAAACTGCTTGGGGCATATGAGTCGGGTCAATGTTCAGCTCCTTTCTTGGCCCTCTCTGACACCTTGGCGGCACAAGTGAGACAATGGCTGAGATCAAGCTTCTGCCACTAAGAGCGAGAGTAAGATGAATTCCCACTAGGCCTCACAGAAACCAAAGGTAGGTTCAGTGAAATGCAGATTAGCATCACTTCTCACCACTGTTCCCCACCGCTAGATGTCAGATGGGGATGAGAAACTCAGTTCCCTGTTGAGTTGCACTGATACTGGGGTTGGGGTGTAAGGTAGAGTGATGAGCCCCACCTCTCACCATCTCATTATGTCTCTTTGCTGCCAGGTAGGGGTGGGTAGGCTCAACTCATTTCTAGATCCCGTGAATCCTACCTGGGTAGGGCAACCAAAGCTCTTCTTTCTGTTTCAGGGCAGGAGCTGGAAGATTGACTCCTCACTCAGCCTTGCTGCCACTAACCTGGCAGAGGATTCAGAGGCTTGTCTGCTTTAGCCAGGTATGACATGGAAGAATAGCCATATGCTTTGCCTTGTCCACACCACAGGATGAGGGGATTGGCACTCCACCATCTTATTTCAGGGAGCTGAGAGCAGTGAAGTGGGGGCAAGTGTTGGGTGGATCAACTTCCCTCTTGACCCAACATAGGAGTATATGGGTATGTTTGTAGATTTCTTGATTGGTATTTGGTTTGAGTAGGGGGCGTGTTGCCAAAATGTCTTTCTGTTCTGTTAGGCCATCCTTTGCCTGATATTTTGACTAGGAGAATCAGCTTTTTGTAGAGCTTTTTGTATGGGTTTTTGGTGCCTGTTAGTGGTTCTGGATTGAAGGCTTCTGCAGTCTTCCAGGTTGTATGGGAGACAGTAAGGATATCCAGGGAATTCACATCTCTGATGTTCCTCAAGTTCCAGGGTCCTGAGATAGTCGGCTTTCTTCTATCTTTCAGAGACTATCTATGATTATTTGTTGTGTGATGTCAATGGTAAGAGGGAGGCTCTGGGAAGAATGGGCTAATTTATCCTGACTAGAACTGGAGTTAAAGTTTTAAGTTTATAAGATCAAAATCTTCATTTTTCTTTTCTTTGTGGATCATGATCTCACCACTAAATAAGATGTTGGCTGTTGGTTTTTCATAAACTCCCTTTATCAAATTGAGAAAATTCCTTCTATTATTTGTCTGTTGAGAGTTGTTGTTTTTTTTTTAAATCAGGCATGTGTGTTTAATTTTGCCAAGTGGTTTTTCTACATCTGTTGAGATAATTATGTAATTTTTCTTAGTTTTTTAATCAGCTGAAGTACTTTGATTTTTGAATGTTAAACTAACCTTTCTTTCATTCTGGAACAAACTTCACTTAGTCATGATGTATTATACTTTTCATATTTGTTGGATTCAATCTGCTAAAATTTTGTTTAGAATCTTGGATGCATATTCATTAGGAATATTGGTCTGTACGTTATTTTTTCTTGTGATTTCTATGTCAGGTTTTGGTAGCAGGATTTTCATGAACATATTATTTGGTGACACATTTGCTAAATTTTCTAGACCTTCTCAGTACCTATAAACTTTATTTCTATTTCTCGTTTCAGCAGGTTTTCTTTTGATATACTTCCCCCTTGCCAACCAACAATAATTAAAGCATCTCATGGTTAGTAATTAGCTCCAAGGTCAAGAATAAATTAGTATAAATTTGAATTACAATTTTTTGATTTATGGTGGCCCTAAAGTGAAGGTAATTAAATGTTACAGCCTTAAACTGTGATCAAATCTTTAAGGATGTACATTTAAGTAGTTCATTTAAATAAAAACCTGAAATTTAAAAAAAACCTGAAGTTTTCATAGAGATTCTAACTACCATTTCCACATCATTTTTCTTTCTTTCTTTTTTGTTTTGTTTTTTAGTTTCTTCCTATTGAAATACTTTTGTGACCATGAAAATTCAAACATGGAACACATTTAAACTTGTCCCCATTTTTTCCTGCTGTTTTAACTCTAACAAACTATTGTGAGTTAATTATGCAAAGTGGTGATAATTAATTTGCATCTTTAGACAAGTGAAAGCTTTTTACAAAGAACAGCTATTAAAAGTTTAGTATCTCTCAGAAGGATGGTAAAAAAGAAAATAAGCTTTCATAATTAGAAGAATTATGAGGTTTGCAGAACAAAAGAATGCAAACACAATTCTTTGACCCTGGCTCTATTACCAAAAGGAGATTTTGGTGTATTTTTCCTTGGGCTAGTTTCAAATGGTGCAATTCCCTCTATCCTTAAATGCAATAATACTTTAAATTTAATTTAAGAAATTCAATTTTATTTAAAAAATAAAAGTAAGTACAGCGTTAACTGATATGTAGAACATGAATCTTCTATAGTGTTTCAACATTTTTAATTCTTTTTCTTTTTTTCTTAATTTTTATTTTAAGGATGTGGGGTACAAGTCAGGATTAGCTATGCAAATGGTCATTGTACAGGTAAAATTTGGGCCTCACTTTGGTCCCCACTTCATCTAGTTTGATTATTTTTCTCTGTTCACAAAAAATATGAATGCAATTTTTAAAAATTTCAGGTAGTTTTAATGACATTAATGAATTCAGGACTACTCTTTTCAGAAAAAAATCATATATGAAATGTTTCCATCTCCCAATGACTGCGTTTTCCATTTCCATTCTATGTATTTAAATGTGTCAGATATTTAGTGTGGTCCAGAGTGCTCTTATGAAGATTATGTGACAGTACAGGATAACTTGAATGAAAGCATTACCACAAAATAAGTTATTACTGAAGTCTTGCTTCTCTGTGGACCTTCTCAGATATTTCAGTGCAAACACAGAGAGGAGGAACTTCTCAGGACCTTTTCTATTCCTTCTATCCAGTAGCTCTGAGCGAGAGGGAACTTTTGTTACTCCCTCTGATTGTATTTTCAGGATAACTGAGCCCTGAAAGCTCTTCATTTTAAAAAGTAACTTAAAATTTTGGGCTTACCCATTCAACTCTTTTAAAATTATTTTTAAGTCTTTATAAAATGCATTCTCTATCTTTTCATGGTATTTGAGAAGATGAGTTGTTATGTATGCTATCTTTAGCAAGTATTTATATTATTTAATTCTCACAATAACTCTGAACACTAGATAATGTTATCCATACCTTTTTTAAAAATAGAGAATGGAAGACTTCTGGCAAGATGACGACGAGGCAGCATGGTCTGTGAGTCCTTCTGCGAAAGAGAACACTCATAAAGATACTAGCTCTCTCCCAAGGGCTGCAACTCCCATCTTCTGCAGCCTGCTCTTCACAGGGAGCTCAGCTACCACTTCACTTGCTGTCACTACTCAGATATCACCATGGTCTGGGTTGCTCCTGCAGGCGCGGATGACACCGCTGCGGTCATTCCCAGTTCATGCCTGAAGCGACCCACGACTTCAGACCATGAAGCTCCTGTAAGCAGGTTCTTCTGAGATCGCCGCCACTTGGCTGCTGGTACCACTGCCACACCACACCCCTAGCCCGGAGACAGGCCTGTGGAACTCCCCCCATGTACGGGGAAGTTGCCACTGGAGGTCACGGATCTGTAACCAGCTCACTCCGCACTGGACTGCAGCCATGAGACAGCACCGCCTGCTGGGGGTCCAAGGTAACAACATCAAAACGGGAATGGCAGAGGCTCATCCCTCTTGATAAACAGAAAAAGCCAGATCTCAGTAATAGACTGGGCAGGGGGCCCATATCTGAACTGTTCTTCACAGCAGGTCAGGGGCAACTGACCCTGACTGTGAACAATTCTACCAGCCTGCAAAGACAGCTGGAAATCAGAGCTGAAAGGACATTGGACTTAAAGGAAAAGTCTCAGAGTGTGCTTGGTTGGTTCTGTTAGTCTACTGACTTTATTCTATTCCTTTTCCCTTTTCTTTTTTTTCCTTTTTTCCCCTTTTTCCTTTTTTCTTATTTCTCTGTAAACCCCATCTTTGTATAAAGGAATAGCACACCGATAAGGAGGTTTGGTCAGTGTGTACGTTAGCATCATTGTATGTTTTAGCTTTTTATATGGTTGTTGGCTAGTTTTCAGTCATGGTTATTGTTTTTCTTTATATTTGTTTCAGTCTTTGTGTCTCTTTTCACTTACCAGGCAGTACACTCATCTGTTTTCCCTTTCACTCCTCTCTCTCCACCCCCCATCCTCTCCCCACTGCCCGCTCCATTCTATTCCCTCTGTTAACCTCATTTTGCTTTCAGGGAGTAAACCTACAACCCCACTGCATGGACAGACTCCAAGGCAGTGGGAAGTGGGTTACAGACTACACCTGTTGGCAGATACCAGGATCTGCAGAGAGATTTTGAATCACAGCTACCCTCTTAATTAAATCTCAAAACTGCAAAAAGGACTGCCCTCAGCCTACAGTCTGTCTCCAGAACTGAACAAAGCAAGAGGAAATACATTAGGAAGAATAGGAGATTGAGCAAAAAGATGTAAAACCAACCCCTCCACCCCTGAATAACAGAATTAAAGAAGATGGGGAAGTGGAGGGAAGGGAAAAGTAGGGAGGAATAATCTGCACAAATGAAGAAAGACCAAAAGAAGAATACAGGGCTCACACAGACCCCTGGGAGGTCAGACACTGAGAAAACAGACTTCGGAACACAAACAATGAAGAGCCCCCAGAATGACTGGTCACAAGCAACAAACCCAGACATCAAGGCATTAATAGAGAGAATTAAAAAAACTGAGGAGAGACAAGAGGAAAATAGGAAGGTGCTGATGACAGAAATAATCACAGTAAAGAATACTGTGATGGAAATAAATAACAAACTAATAAGCATGGAAAGCAGAATTAGCCAAGCAGAAGAAAAATTCTCAGAACTTGAAGACCAAAATACAGAACTAACCCAAACTGTCAAAAACATAGAAAAGAAGCTTAAAAAGTCAGAACAAATCCTTCTGAAGATGAATGATTACTTCAAGAGACCCAATCTAAGAGTAATTGGCCTTCCTGAGGCAGAGAGAAAGTCAGAGGTCACACTGGAACAAACATTTCATGAAATCATTCAAGAAAACTTCCCTTATCTCATCAGTGATGCAAAAAATTCAAGCACAAGAGATTCAGAGAACCCTTCTAAGACAACAAATGAGAAGACTAACTCCTAGACACATAATAATTCACCTAAACAAAGTAGCTATAAAAGAAAAAATCCTAAAGGCAGCAAGAGAAAAAGGCCAGATCACCTACCATGGAAGACCAATCAGAAGAGCAGCAGATTTATCTACAGAAACCCTGCAGGTTAGGAGAGCTTGAAGCCCTATCTTCAAAGTTCTAAAAGATAAACAATTTCAACCAAGAATAACCTACTCAGCCAAGTTAAGCTTCATCAGTGAGGGAGAATCAAAATCTTTCCCAGATATCCAATCACTAAGAACTTACACTGCAACCAAACCACCTCTACATGAAACACTTAAGAAAGTACTAAACACAGGAGAAAAGGAAAAAAGAACAATGTTCTTCACAAGAGTACAGGAAAAAGAATAAAATACACATGAACCAACCCCCAAACCAAAAGAAAGACAAAAAACCAAGTGGAAGAACAACAACTCTATAAGAACTCTATGATAGGGACGAACTCTCACATTTCAATAATTAGCCTGAATGTGAATGGACTAAATGCACCACTGAAAAGATATAGAATGGCAAAATGGATAAAATATCACCAGGCAACAATATACTGCCTTCAAGAGACGCATCTCACTATAAAGGACATGCACAGACTCAAAGTAAGAGGATGGGAAACAAATTTTCAGGCGAATGGGACACAAAAGAAAGGAGGAATCGCATTCCTAATTTCAGACAAAATACCATTTAAGCTATCAAAAAAGATGCACAGGGCCACTACATAATGATACAAGGTTCATTCCATCAACAAGAAATATCTCTCCTAAACATATATGCACCTAACATATGTGTGCCAACTTTCATAAAGCAACTTCTAGGAAAACTAAAGAAAGATATTGACTCTAACACCATCATAACTGGGGACTTTAATACCCCATTCACAACCCTAGACAGATCATCAGGACAAAAAATCAGCAATGAGATCCAGAACCTCAATGTGACTCTTGACCAAATGGACTTAACTGACACCTACAGAACGCTCCATCCAAAGACCACAGAATACACATTCTACTCATCACCGCATGGAATGTATTCTAAGATTGACCACATAATTGGCCATAAATCAAGCATAAGCAAATTTAAAAGGACCGAAATTCTACCATGCACCTTCTCAGACCACAGTGGAATAAAAATAAATATTAACACCAACAAGGTCCGCCCAAAACCCACAAAGACATGGACACTAAACAGTATGATGCTAAACAACTTCTGGGTCAATGATGAAATCAAAACAGAGATCAAAAGATACCTGGAAACAAATGAAAATGAAGAAACATCTTACCAAAATCTCTGGGACACCTTGAAAGCTGTAGTAAGAGGGAAATTTATATCCCTACAAACGCACAAGAAGAAAATGGAATGATCACAAATTAACAGCCTAACAAGCCACCTAAGGAAGCTGGAAAAGCAAGACCCAAAAACCCTAATTTCAGCAGAAGAATCCAGATGACCAAAATAAAAGCCCAAATCCAGGACACAGGAGACAAAAAGACAATACAAAAAAAAATCAATGAAACAAAAAGCTGGTTCTTTGAAAGGATAAACAAGATCGATGGTCCCCTGGCTAGACTGACCAAGAAAAAGAGAGAAAAAATCCAAATAAGCACAATCAGAAACACAAAAGATGAAGTCATATGTGACCCTGAAGAAATACAAAAGATCATTAGAGACTACTATGTACACTTGTATGGAAACAAACTTGAAAACCTCAAGGAAATGGAGGACTTTCTGTCATCACACACCCTGCCGAGGTTGAAACAAGAAGAAATCGAGACCCTAAATAGACTGATGACAATCAAGGAAATTGACTACGTAATAAGAAAACTACCTACAAAAAAAAGCCCTGGAACAGATGGCTTTCCAGCAGAATTCTACAAAACATTTAAGGAGGAGCTGATTCCAATCCTACTGAAGGTATTTCACTTGATTGAGAAAGATGGAACCCTCCCCAAATCATTTTATGAAGCTAACATCACATTGATACCCAAGCCAGGTAAAGACCCAACAAAGAAAGAGAACTACAGGCCAATATCTTTGAAGAATATAGATGCCTAAATTCTCAACAAGATCCTAGCAAACTGGATTCAACAACACATCTCAAAAATCATCCATCATGACCAAGTAGGCTGGGACGCAAGGCTGGTTCAACATTTGTAAAACCATAAATGTAATTAAATACATCAACAGATGTCAAAACAAAAACCACATGATTATATCATTAGATGCAGAAAAAGTTTTTGATAAAATCCAGCACCCCTTCTTGATAAAAACCCTTGAACATTTGGGCATATGGGGAACATACCTCAAAATAGTAAAAGCCATCTACGAGAAACCCACAGCCAGCATAATCCTAAATGGACAAAAATTGGAACCATTTCCCCTGAAAACTGGTACAAGACAAGGATGCCCACTCTCACCCCTCCTGTTCAACATAGGATTGGAAGTCCTGGCTAAAGCAATCAGAGAAGAGAAGGAAATAAGGGGTGTCTAAATAGGAAAAGAGGAAGTCAAGTTATCTCTCTTTGCAGATGACATGATCGTGTACCTTGAAAACCAAAGAGAATCTGTCAAAAACCTCTTTACAGTGATAAAGGACTTTGACAAAGTCTCAGGATATAAAATAAATGTACAAAAGACAATTGCATTTCTTTACATCAATAATAAACCAACAGAAACCCCAGTAGAAAGCACAATTCCATTCACAATAGCCACAAAAAAAAAAAAAAAAAAAAAAGAAATACCTTGGTATCCTCCTAACCAGAGATGTGAAAGACCTTTACAATGAAAACTACAAAACACTGCTCAAAGAAATCAAAGATGACACAAACAAGTGGAAAAATATCCCATTCTCATGGATTGGAAGAATCAACATTGTGAAGATGTCCATCCTACCTAAGGCAATCTACAGATTTAATGCAATACCCATCAAATTACCAGCAACATCTTCTCAGAACTAGAAAAAACAATACAGGAATTCATATGGAAACTCAAATGACCAAGAATAGCCAGAACAATCCTTAGCAACAAAAAAACAAACAAAGCAGGTGGTATCACATTACCAGATTTCAAACTTTTCTTTAAAGCTACAATAATAAAAACAGCTTGGTATTGGTACAAAAACAGGCATATAGACCAATGGAATAGAAGTGAAATTCCAGAAGCTAAACCTCAGTTTCTCAACCAACTCATCTTTGACAAAGCCTCCACCACCTACCACTGGGGAGAGGAGAACCTATTCAGTAAATGGTGCTGGGAAAACTGGCTGACCACATGCAGAAGACTCAAACAAGACCCCTATCTGTCCCCATACACAAAAATTAACACTAAATGGATCAGAGACCTAAATGTGAAACCTCGAGCCATAAGAACCTTAGAAAATGCAGGACATACCCTTATGGAAATTGGAACTGGCATCCAATTCCTGAACAAAACCGAAACCCACAGACTATAAGAGATAAGATAGACAAGTGGGATTTCATAAAATTGACAAGCTTCTGCAAAGCCAAAGAAACCATCAAGAGAGCAGGGAGACAGTTCACAGACTGGGAAAAAGTATTTGCCAACTCACGTCCGACAAAGGCTTAACACCTTGGATCTACAAGGAACTCAAACATGCTGAGAGGAAAAAAACAAACAATCCCAGTATAAAGTGGGCAAAATATATGAACAGACACTTCTCAAAGGAAGACATCTGAGCAGCCAACAGACACATGAAGAAAGGTTCAACCTCACTAATCATCAAGGTGATGCAAATCAAAACTACACTGAGATACCACCTAACTCCAGTCAGAATGGCCATTATCAATAACTCAAAAAATAACAGTTGCTGTAGAGGGTGTGGGGAAAAGGGAACACTTCTACACTGTTGGTGGGAGTGCAAACTAGTGCAATCTCTGTGGAAAGCAGTGTGGTGATTCCTAAAAGCTCTAAATATTGACCTCCCATATGACCTTGCAATCCCCCTACTGGGAATATACCCTGGAGAACTCAAATCACTCCATCAAAAAGATACCTGCACACGACTGTTTATCACAGCATTGTTCACAATAGCAAGAACCTGGAACCAATCGTGCTGTCCATCAAAAGAGGACTGGATTAAAAAAATGTGGCACATATACACGATGGCATACTACGCAGCCATAAAAAAGAACAAAATCATGAATTTCGCAGCAACCAGGATGGAACTAGAATCTATAATACTGAGTGATTTCTCCCAGAAGCAAAGATCTGAGTATCACATGTTCTCACTCATATAGTGGACCTTGAATATCTACCATAATACTATAAAAAAAGGACTGACAGTAGTGGGAAACTATGGCACGGGGTAGGGAGGGGAAGGGAGGTGGGACTAACGGTAGTTAATATCTGTCTCAGGATGGGAGACACCCCTTATTAACAAGGGTGCCTGAGCGATGCATATTTGTATACCTAACCCTTAACTGTACCCCACAATTTTATAATAAAAAATATGTTTAAAAAAATAAAACTAAAAATAGAGGATGAAGCTCAGACTCAGAGAGATTAAGTGACATATCCAAAATCACACAGCTAATAGAAAGCAGGGCACATACTAAATCCCAGGTGAACTTAAATCCATAGCCCATGCTCTTGTCTTGAACAACAGTCAGGGTAACCTAGTACCCATTTAGAAGAATATTTAGTAGAAGTGGGGATCATGCTCTAACATTTGAGACTCTGTGAGTACTTATTCTGACATCTTTTTTGAATTACTGAAAAATGACAACTATTCAATTATGATAGATTTTCAACTGACCATAAAATTGGTGAGTATCATTTTGCTAGTAGCATGAGTTAGCAGATCTCCTTATCAGAACTTGAGAGATGTAAGTGAAATCTTTTCTACCCAATTAAAATTCATAAACCTTAAAATTTCATAAATAACCCATATTCCAGTTTTTATTTTCCATGGAAAGGTAATAACACTAGGATGGAATTAGAATAGCCTAAAACTCTTGGCTACCCCCCAATAGAATCTACAACTTAATCACTTTCTTTCAAAAGCATAGCTACATGACTAAAATTGTTAGAAATATGTGTATTTCTTACACTTAAAGCTTTTGTTATATCATCTTTATTTTAAAAATCCTATTGTCATTTCTTAATCATCAGAAATATTTATTTTGTTACCCATTATCTTGTAGAAAGACGGGATTTGTAGATAGAACTGGTGAGAAAGTAAAAAAAAAAAAATTACAACCTATATTTTATCTCTACGCATGTCATAATGGGCTACCAGTTCTTATTAGTCTTTAACTTTACCAGGCAGTCGCAAAAAGTGTTTGATATGAGATTGAATACTGGTTCTTTTTTTTTCTTTTATATTTTATTTTAAAGATGTGGGGTATATTTCAGGATTAGTTAGATAACTGGTCATCATACAGGTAATGTTACCGCCTCCACTAGGTTCCCACTTTACCTGGTTTGAGATCAGGTATGCTTATTGATGTTATGTGCTCCCACCCATCCCCTGGCAATGTCCCACTACTGCCAATCCCTTTCTTAAAGTATTATGATTAATGTTCAGGGTCTACTTATGAGTGAGAACATGTGGTACTCAGTTCCTTGTTTCTGTGACATCACCGAGTATTATAGTATCTAAATTCATCCAAATTGCTGTGAAGCCCATAATTTTGTCCTTTATGGCTGCATAATATTCCATTGTATATATGTATCACTTTAAAAAAAAATCCAGTCTACTTTTTTTTATCATTTCTCCTTTCTGGATAGTTATTAATTTTGACATTTTTACATTGCATGGTTTGTAACATTGGTAACCACTTATGGATACCAATTCCTGTTACTGTTTTTTTTCTGTTTGAGCGTTATGCTAAGCTTATCTTTCTTGCTTCAACAGTTACCAAGTCATGTGATTCTTCCCATTTTCAGAGATGATTGGTGTCTTTTATCTGCTGAGAACCTCTCTTTTCATTGTTTTTGTTGGATCACAACTTTTTTTCCCCTTTATTAAATTTTAATGCTATCTAGAGGACAAATGAGATAATCCACTGGCTAGTTCACAGTCCTCCCAACATTTCTTAAAAAATGCTGGCAAGGATGCAGAGGAAAGGGAGCAGTTCTACACTGCTGATGGGAGTGCAGGCCAGTTCAACCTCTTTTTGTTTTTAATTATTTTTTATTTTAAAGATATGGGGTACAATTCAGGGTTAAGTATATAGATGATTATTATGCAGGTACACTTGTTGATAGGTGTGCCTCTCCCTCTCCTGGCAGAATCCCTCAACTGCCAAACCCACCCTCCCTTCCCTGGCAGTTTCTCTCTACTGCCAATCCCTTTCTTATAGTATTATGATAATTGTTCAAGGTCCACTTATAAGTGAGAATATATGGTACTCTGTTCTTTGTTTCTGTGATAGATCACTGAGTATGATAGACTGAATCCATCCAAGTTGTGGCAAAATCCATATGTTAGTCCTTATTTATGGCAGCATAAAATTCCATTGTGTATATATACCACATTTAAAAAAATCCAATCCAGCTTCAATGGGCAGCAAGGTTGTTTCCATGTTTTTGCTATTGTAAATAGAGCTGCAGAAAACATGAGTGTGCAAGAATCTTTTTTGTAGAATGATTTGAGTTATTCTGGGTATATTCCTAGTAAAGGGATTGCTGGGTCATATGGAAGGTCAATTTCTAGTTTTTCAGAAATTGCCACACTGTCTTCCAAAGAGGTTGCACTAGTTTGCATTCCCACCAGCAGTGTAGAAGCGTTTCTTTTTATCTGCATCCTCACCAGCATCTGTTGTTTGTTTTATTAATGATGGTCATTCTTACTGGGGTTAGGTGGTATCTCAGTGTCGCTTTGATTTGCATTTCTCTGATGATGAGTGAGGTTGAGCACTTTTTCATGTGTCTGTTGGCTGCCCGTATATCTTCTTTTGAGAAGTGTTTATTCATGTCTTTTGCCCACTTTTTAATGCGGCTATTTTTTTTTCGGCGCATTTGAGTTACTTGTAGATCCTAGATGTTAGGCCTTTGTCAGATATATAGTTGGAAAACATTTTTTCCCATTCTGTGGGCTGTCTCCAACTCTTGATGGTTTCTTTTGCTTTGCAGAAACTCTTCACTTTGATGAGGTCCCACTTGTCTATCTTTTTTCTTATGGTATGGGCACTTAGGGTTTTGATCAGGAATTGGTTGCCATTTCCAATTTCCATAAGGGCGTCTTCTGTATTTTCTAAGATTCTTATAGTTTGAGGGTTTATGTTTAGGTCTTTGATACATTTAGAGTTAATTTTTGTGTACGGTGATAGGTAGGGGTCCTGTTTCAATCTTCTGCATGTAATCAGTCAGTTTCCCCAGCACCATTTACAAAATAGGTTATCCTCTCCCCAGCGGTTTTTGTTGGAGGCTTTGTCAAAGATGAGTTGGTTGAAAAATGGAGGCTTTGCTTCTGAAATTTCTATCCTGTTCCATTGGTCAATATGCCTGTTCTTGTAACAATACCAGGCTGTTTTGATTACTGTAGCCTTATAGTAAAGTTTGAAGTCTGGAAGTGAGATACATACTACTTTGTTTCTTTTGATAAAAATTATTTTGGCTGTTCATGGTCATTTATGTTTCCATATGAATTTCTGTATTGTCATTTCTAGGTCTGAGAAGAATGATGTTGGTAATTTAATGGGTTTTCTGTAGATTGCCTTTGGTAGGATGGACATTTTAACAATGTTGATTCTTCCTATCCAAGAGCATGGAATTTTTTTCCATTTGTGTTTTCTTGGATTACTTTGAGCAGTGTTTTGCAGTTCTCATTGTAAAGGTCTTTCACTTTTTTGGCTTGGAAGATGCTGAGATATTTCACTTTTTTGTGGCTACTGTGAATGGGATTGTGTTTTTTATTTGGTTCTCTGCCTGCTTGTTATTGGTATATAAGACTGCAACTGTCTTTTACATGTTTATTTTGTACTCCAAGACTTTGCCAAAGTTCTTTATCAGTGCAAGCAGGTTTTTGACAGATTCTTTTTGATTTCATGGTATAGGATCATATCATCTGCAACTTCCTCTTTTCTTATTTGGAGATCCCTGATTTCCTTCTCTTTTCTAATTGCCCTAGCTAGGACTTCCAACACAATGTTGAACAAGAGGGGTGAGAGTGGGCAGCCTTGTCCTGTTCCAGTTTTCAGGGGAAATGTTTCCATTTTCTGTCCATTTAGCAATATGTTAGCTGTGGGTTTGTCATAGATGGCACTTACTATTTTGAGGTATGTTCCTTCTATACCTAGGTGTTTGAGGGTTTTTGTCAAGAAGGGATGCTGGATTTTATCAAAAGCTTCTTCTGCATCTAATGATATAATCATGTGGTTCTTGTTTTTTATCTGTTGATGTATTTAATTACATTTATGGTCTTGCAAATGTTGAACCAGCACTGCATCCTGGGGATGAAGCCTACTTGGTCATGGTCAATGATTTTTGAGATGTGGTTTTAGATCCAATTTGCTAGAATCTTGCTGAGGATTTTTGCATCTGTGTTCATAAGGGATACTGGCCTGCAGTTCTCTTTTTTTGTTGGTTCTTTACCCGGTTTGGTTATCAGTGTGATGTTGTTTTCATAAAATGATTTGGCAGAATTCCATCTTTCTCAATTGTCTGGAATACTTTCAATAGGATTAGTATCAGCTCCTTCTTGTACGTTTTGTAGAATTCTGCTGGAAACTCATCCGGTCCAGGGCTTTTTTTTTTTTTTTTTTGTAGGTAGTTTTCTTATGGTGGAGCAAATTTCCTGGGTTGTTATTGGTCTAGATAGTGTTATTGGTCTATTCAGTGTCTTCTTGTTTCAACCTGGGAAGATTGTGTGATGTCACATAGGCCTCCACTTCATTTAGTTTATCAAGTTTGTTTCCATATTGGTGTACATAATAATCTCTGGTAATATTTTGTATTTCTTTGGGGTCAGTTGTGATTTCATCTTTTGTATTTCTAATTGTGCTTATTTGGGCCTTTTCTCTCTTTTTCCTGGTCATTCTGGCTAGGGGGTCCATCAATCTTGTTAATTCTTTCAAAGAACCAGCTTTTTGTTTTTTTGATGTATTCATGTATTATTTTTATCTTCTAGTCCCATATTTGGGCTCCTATTTTGTTGGTGTTGATATTTATTTTTATTCCACTGTGTTCTGAGAAGATGCATGGCAATATTTCAACCTTATGAAATTTGTTTATGCTTGATTTATGGCCTAGAATGTGATCAATCAATGGAGTATATGCCATGTGGTGATGAGTAGAATGTATACTCTGTGGTTATTGGGTAGAATAATCTATAGGCATCTATTAAGTCCATTTGGTCAAGTGTCAAGTTTAGGTTCTGGATCTCCTTGTTAGTTTTTTATGTTGATGGTCTATCTAGGACTGTAGTGGGGTATTCAAGTCCCCTGCTATAATAGTGTTAGAGTCAATATCTTTTTTTAGTTTACCTAGTAGTTGCTTTATAAATGCTGGTGCTCCTATTTGGGGTGTTTATATATTTAGGATGGATATTTCTTGTTGATGGATTGAACCTTTTATCATTATGTAGTGTCCTTTTATATCTTTTAAAATTTTGGATAGCTTAAAGGTTGTTTTGTCTGATATTAAGATTGTGACTCCTTCTTTTGTGATCCTTTTGCCTGGAAACTCATTTTCCATCTTTTAACTTTGAGTCTGTGTGCATCCCTTGTGGTGAGATGAGTTTCCTAGATATAGTAAATCACTGGGTCATGGATTCTTAACCAGTTTGCCATTCTGTGTCTTTTCAGTGGTGTATTTAGTCCATTCACATTCAGGCTGATTAATGAAATGTGACTGTTTATCCCTGTCATAAGGTTCTTATACAGTTTTTTCTTTGCTTATTTTCTTTTAGCTTTGCATTTGATGTATGTGTGCACTTTCAAGTTTGTTGTTGTGCTGTATTCTCTGTTGATTCTGTGCTCTGCAGTTCTCTTGTGAAGTGTGTGGTCATTCTTTTTTTTCTTCCTTCTGTGCTTAATACCTTTTTATTGTCTCCTGTAGAGCTGATCTGGAAGATGCAAAATCTCTTAGGGATTAGATGTCTGAAAAGGATTTTAATTCTCCATCACTGATAAAGCTGAGCTTGGCTGGGTAGGAAATTCTTGGTCAAAATTTTTTAGCTTTGAGGACTTTGAATATTGAACTCCAGTCTATGTTTGCTTGTAGTGTTTCCACCGATAGGTCTGCTGCTATTCTGATTGGTTTTCCCTGGTAGGTAGTTTGATGTTTTTCTCTTGTTGCCTTTAGGATTTTTTCTTTGATGCCAACTTTGTGTAGGTGAGTTATTATGTGTCTAGGGGTTGGTCGTCTCATTTGTTGTATTGTGGGGATTCTCTGTATCTCTTGTGCTTGGCTAGTCACATCTCTGGCGAGATGGGAAAAGTTTTCTTGGATTACCTCCTGGAATACTTGCTCCAAGGTATTTTCAATTTCCCTTTCTTCTCCTGGGATACCAATCAAGCATAGGTTCGGCCTTTTGATATAATCACACATCTCTTGTAGGCTTTGTTCTTTCTTTCTGAGTTTTCTTTCTATGTTTTTTGCAGATCGGGTTAATTCCATGTTCTGGTCTTCAAGTTCTGAGATTCTTTCTTCGGCTAGGTTAATTCTGCTTTCCATGCATGTTATCTTATTATTTATTTCCCAGATGAAATTTTTTATTGCCAGAATCTCTGTTACAAGTTCTTTCAGTGTTGCATCTTGTCTTTCTTGAGTCTTATTCACTCTTTCCATTCATTCCTTAATCCCTATTGTATTCTGAGGCCAGTCATTGGTGACTTCCATTGTTTGGGCTCTGAGGTCTGATTTTTAGGAGTTTTCTCTTTATTACACCTGAAATTACCTGTAGTCTTCCTTTGGTTTTTCCTCATTTGTGACAGATCTCTTGCTTTTCTCTTTAGTTCTGTTGTAGTGTCAGTGTGAGAGGCTTTTCCTTCTGATGTTTGCTCAACCCTCTATTTTTCCCTGATCTGGGCTCTGAATTTGTTTTATTTTGAAACAGGACTGTCGGTGGAATGTTTTGCTATCTCTTGTAGTTTTGAAAGTTAAATAAGGTAGGGGATTGGGAGCTAGGATTTAGAAACTACTTGCAAATCACAATGTTCACTGATTGTGGTATTTCTTCCCTGAGACCCACTCCTCACCACCATCTATATAGACAATGCAATGGGTACATGTGTGTACCCCCTGAGTCCAAGATACAGTGACAGCAATGAGGAGCACAGAGTAAATAGAATGAAATAAGATGGACTAGAATTAAAAAGAAGAAGAAAAGAAAAAAAAGAAAACACAGAACAATGAAAACAGCAACCAAACCAAAAATCAATTGAACACACACACACCAACACATACACACACCCCAGAGCCAACTGGAATAACAACAAAGTGAAACAAAACAAGGAACAGCAACAAAAAATCAGGCAAACTAAACACCCACACACACCCTTAGCACAAAATGAATGGAGAAGAAAAAGAGAAAGCTGAAAGAAAAAAAAAAGAAGAAGAATTCATATTGAACCCTCTCACATATATTGACACACACCTTAAACTAAAAATTAAAAAAAAGAGAAGAACAAAAGCACAAGCACAAGACAACAACAAAAAACCCGAAAGATGAACACTCAGCCATTCATATACACACATAAACAGAAAATAAAAATCAAAAGAAGAAGGAAAAAGAAAAAGAAAAAAATGGGGATGCATATCAAACCCTCACATACATATTCATGCACAAAGGAAAAATATTTAAAAAATAAATGAGCTATCAAACAGTCAAAAAATTTGAAACAATTTTTTAAAAAATTAAAATTAAAAAAAAAAAAAGCAAAAAGCCCCTGCCCTCTTGTGGCAGCCTCTCTAATTTTTCCTCTCATCTCCTCTGTCTCCTCTGCTATATCCTGCAGAGCTTCCACCTCTTTCACTCTCTCCCCAGTGTCCAGAACAGGGAAGGAGGAGGGGCAGTGGGGGTGAGTGGGGCTGCAGTCCTCCCCTCCCACTCTCATATGGTCAAAGAGATCCCCTCCAGTGGGGAAGTGTAGGATTGTCCCTTTCCCAGGTATGTACTTGAGGAGGGTACCCCAGCCAGGCCTATCCTGGAATGGAGTTCTCCTATTGCAAACTGACATCCAGGCTCCACCTGGGTTTGTCCCTCTCAGTTGTGGCCCAGCTGTGTGGGTCTGACGTTCAGAGGATTGCTGGAGAGGAGGGGGTTTGGGTCAGCCCTGGACTCACCACCAATCTCTTTGGAGTTCTTCCTCATTCTTTTCTGGCCACACCCTTTGTCCCGCAGCTGGATCACGTTAGGGTGTGGGGTGTCTGAGACTCAGCACTCATCATCTCCCTCCGAAGTTTCTGCTTTCAGGATATTCCCTCTGGGTCATGATCAACCCCAAGTAGTTGATCTGCCAGTCACAGAGATCGGGTCTGTTGCTCTGTGGTAAGTCAGAGCACTCTCCTGCCCTGCCTTCAAGATGGGCAGGATTCCTCTCTCGTCCTTTCTGGTGGGACTCTGCTTCTGGGCTCCCGCTGCAGCCTTGTTCCCAGTGTCCAGCCAGGTGCTGAAGTGGTGAGGCAAAGCCTAGAGCTGGCAGTCCCTCCTGCTGTAATGTTGAGATCCCGGGGCCCGTAGTCTTTCCCAGCTACTTCTTCATAGGAAAACTTTTGTCCATTTAAAATAAAAAATGGTGCTCAGCTTCTGCAACCTAGGAAGCACCAGGGACCAAGCAGAGAAGCTGTAGCACCACATGCCGCACCAGGAGGGCCCTGGCCGCTTGCTCACAAGCCCCACTTAGTTAGTCTCTCCCAGCATTTTCTTCCCATTTTCTTTTTGTTGCTTTAAAAACAATGGTGCTCAGCTTCTGCATCCCAGAAATCATTAGGGTCCAAGCCCAGCAGCAGCCGAGCAACTGGAGCACTGGCCACTGCATCAGGAGAGCCCTGTCCACTAGCTCCCTAGCTCACTCATTCAGCCATTCACATGCCCACTCACGAGCAAACATGCACACAAGATTTTCCATACACTCACTCACTCACACTGGGACTCACATAGTCTGACTGACTTGGCCGCCATCTTTCCTGATCCCCAAACACTGGTTTTTAATAAGTGTTATGAAACCATCACATAATTTAGTGCCCTCTGTTGATGTCTAGCTCAGAATTCTGGGGATCCCTTTGAAGGGTACTGTGGCTGCTTTGATAATGGCTCACACTTGGAGTCCTTCGGGCTACTGGAGTCACGTTATTCAAAGGATCCTGAAATATATCCCAGTGTCATTTCTTGACTGTTGGAATACTTGCTGCCTTACCTCTAAGACAGACATAGCAGAACTGGGCTGAGTTTAGGTGTACCAGTATTCAAATCCTTGCTTAACTTCTCTGCATTCACATTTTGCTTCCTTCACTCCTACTGTTCTCTCCTGAGAATGTTTCCTTAAAAAATAATTTGCAAAAGAATCCTATTCTCGAGTCTGCTGTTAGGATACTAGCCCAAGACATGTTACAATCTAGTCAATGGAAATTATATCCCTTACCTGTGTTTCAAAACTGTACCTTGGTTCGATTTTGGAACACATAGATGACTATACATTCATTAAGCTTGCTGGATGTGTTACTTGACTTTTTGTTTTCCTTTTCTCTGCCCTCTTCTTCCAGTGGTGGGGTAATACTGGGGTTATGTACTGTAAACATTACAATGAATACTTAAGCTGTTAAATGTGGAAAGAAACGACTCATGGGTGTTTCAGGGAATCTTACTAATGGTGTGACACATAGGTCACAATTAATGGTAATCACCTTTTTTCTTCTTGTATATTTTGGAAATAATTTTATAATCACTTTTGTGTCTGTCTGCTCCAGATTTTATTGTCTCCCTATCTCTCCTATTGGCAATATCTTACAGTGTTTTCAGTTGTAGTAGACTGGAAATACAACAGATACGCAACAGAAGCCTGTGTTTCTCCCATCTGATGTGGACACTGTTAATTCATAACAAAGCTGTTTTGCTATTACTGAATTTTTTAAAAAGGCAAACAGCTGGCTTGATGGAAAAGCTACTCTAATCCCTAGAGAACGGGGAGTTCAGACGTGATATAAGCTGACAGAGGGTGAAAAAATAATCTTCAGGCTGATAAGGGTAGTGCTGCTATGATGGGCGGGACTGGATGGCATTTGCCACAGCAGAGAACACAGGGTACCCTGTGATTATACAGGCACTTAGAAAAGGTGACATCGGGAAATGATGATAATCAGCTTACTGGTGTTTACAGTAATGAAAGAATGATAAGAAATGTAGAATTGAAATTTTGGAATAAAGTTCACATGTAAAGGAGGTTTGCCTGCTTAGAATTATTTTAAGATTATTGTTCTGTTTTGGTTGATATTTTCCTAAACACCAGTAGAGGCCTCCAGACACTTCATTAAGTAAACAAACACACTAAGATGCTGACACCATCCACACACAGGGGATATCTGACACTATCATGCCCACTGACACGGAAGGGATCAAAGTAAATAATTGATGACGATTTAAGTGAAAGTTAGCTGTAATTAGAGGAGGTGCTACTTTGTGGTATAACCTGCCCAAATACTCGTTAAAAAACAAAACAAAACAAACAAAAATAACTTGGTCTAAAATGGAAGGTCAATGGTAAGTGTGACTACTGTTATTTTAAATCACATTTAAATGTCATGATATGGGCATTTCTGCTAGCAATTTATTGTGTTATTAATAGAACAGCTCTCTCAAGCTACCTGATTTGCCCCCCAACATTAGAATCAAAAATCACAGCTGAAGAAGAATAGAAACAAGCTAATTTGCAGACCTCCAACCTGAGTTGTTTGGCAAGTACTACATTTCTGTCCTTTTACCATCTCAACACATTTTGAACTGAGCATAGTCCAGAGGAAAAGTTGGCTTGATAGTAACTTTGAAAGCTTTACAAAAAATATAATGAATCCAGCTGATAAACATCCTAGAAGTAAAGCAGTCTAAAGCATCCATTCGATTTGTAAGTATATGTGCATTTATGTGCAGTTGCAAATAAGCACCAAGATCTATGGGACTGCTATTGATTAACTACATGTTTTCCCTCCCAAGATTTAATGAATAATTACAATTAGAATCATCCAAGTCCTCAATGCCCTAGGGTGTCTACTGGTACAGGATAGAGGCTGCTTCTGAGGAAAATCTCCATCAGATTCTGGGTATCATTGATAAAAATTCTATAAGCATCAACCCCTTATTAACTGCTTTAAGAAACTCAGCAGATTCTTTATATATTACCACTTGTCTGACTATAACTGTAGTTGACAGTATAAATACAATCATTTTGTTGTCATGTTAATTGATTTCAGCTAATTAGGAGCATTTTTTTTGGCCCTAATTTGATAAGGAAGTGTGAATGCATTTTTCCCCCCACAGCAGGCTTGTTATTTGCTGGAGTATTAGGAGAGTGTTAATTAGGCACAGTTCTTCTGTCACCTTGATGATTTTTAAACAGCATTTACCATATAGACTAAACTGGCCGGAAAGAGAGCAGGGTTTCAGTCATAGGTGCTATGTGTTAAATTAGGTTAGTTATGTGTGGAATTGACATCTGAAAAAGGTGGATATGTGTAAGACAAAGAAGTGCTATATATGTATATATATTTTTTTCCTTTCACAAATGTTCCTCATAGCTGACCCCTACAATCCCCAACCCCCATTTCAGACCCTCTCAGGCTGCAGAAATACATGTCTCTCTTCAGTCATTGCAGTCATTGTCATTCTTCCTCGACCCTCCAGTATCCAGCTGGGTGTTAGTTCTGGCCCTTCTTAATTTTAAAGCAAAAGTCTCAGGTTTTGAAAATTCACTGGCCCTGAAGAATCTGCAGATCTTTTGAACAGTTTGGGCCTTGGGATTTCTTTGTTCAATCTCTTCTGCTGAAGGCAAAGCTGGGCAGACTGCTGTCTGCCTACAGCAGTGGAGCAAAAGGAAACAAACAACAGAGCTGTGGAAATTCCTGCTAGGAGCTTGTTTGTAAATGGAGCCCACAGAGTGTCTTTTGTTTATTTGTGGAGCTTTTTGCAGGAAAGGGCTAGGATATGCATAAAAAGAGGCTTGAAACAAGTACTATGTAGGAAAGGAGGAAAAGAGATGTTTGACAACAAGTTTTCAATTTTGAGGCTGAAAGAAATGCTCATTTATATAATATGAGCTTTCTGTAAAGATACAATTGCTCTCTGAGGCGTGCAAACCTTTGTTTTTCCTTTGTTTGTTTTTTGCTGTTGCTGTACACTAATCTTTTACATATTTGCCTCCATCTTTCTTGTGACCAATCTGTACACAACAGAAGTAAATCAAATAACTGAATATCCTCCCGTTATTACATTTTACCATTTTAATTCTGCAAATCAAACTTCCAATGCTAGTCTCATTACCAAAAGACTAATGACTTTGTTTTGAAGTACATTAGAAATATCATATATCTGCTGTTACCTCATGTCTATAACTATGTTTGAGTCATAGAACATAACAGGATAGAGTAAGGAACCCCTTAGGAGAATAAATGGCTTTCTGAAAGAAGTCTTGATGAAATAGAAAGAATATGATATTTGGAAATTCTGTCCATTGCTTATAAGCTTGTTCACTTGTCTTTGTGAATCTTCGTTGTCTCTTTTGTAAAATGTAGATGATAATTGATATATTTTAGCACAGTTAAATATTAAATATGTGGTGTTTTTTGGTCATCTTGATGTTTATGTTGACCCTTCTTAATTTTAAAACAAAAGATGCAACCATTTAACATTAATTGACAAATATTAGGTGCTCAATAAACATTTGGATATCTAGCATCATCTCATGTATTTGTATGTTTATGTGATCCATGGTCCCCATTAACGTAAGCTTCATGGGGTTAAGGTATGCATCTCATTCTCCACTATGTTCCCAGCTCCTCGTCTGTGGTAGATACTCAATAAACATTTGTTGTATAGCTTGATGAAGTATCAGCTATTAGGGCACCTAATATTAATATTATTGCTATTGCTTTTAGTTAAGTTTGCCAGCTAAAAAATTTCCTACATAAACACAAATTACATAAAAACATGTCCTAGTATGTCCTAGTACAAAGTTATTGAAGAAACTGAAGGTTGAAAATGAATTAAATAAACTTCCATGTCAAGATTACAAAAATAAATGAGTAAATCAAAACCAAAGAAAGTAGAAAGAAGGAAATCCTAAAAATAAGATAAGAAATCAATGAAATAGTATTCTTATGACAATAAAATAAAATTTTAAAAATAAGTTAATAAAATATAAAACAAATGTGAAATATCAACAGACCAAATTTGATTTATTAAAAAGACTAATAAAATTAATCGAACTTTAACAAAACTAAATCAGAGAAAAGAAAGAAAACAAAATATTAACAATATAATAAATTAAAAAGTGGTTATTGATATGGGTAGTAACAGCATTTAGAAAGACAATATTGAAAAACTTTAGTCATCTACCATGTAGATAAAATGGAAAAATTTTGTGAAAACAATACTTACCCAAAGTGACACAATCTAAATGATCTTTTGAGGAAATTGGATATATTATTATTATTCTTTGGTGCTCATTAGAAGAAAGTAATTATTTTTCAGTATTAACAAAAATACAGTCATGCATGGCTTGACAGCAGCAATATGTTCTGAAAATGTGTCATTAAGCAATTTTGTTGTTGTGTGAACATCATGAAGTCTATTTACACAAATCTATATGATATGGGATTGCTTATTGCACCTTTTGCTCTAGACTACAAACCTATACAGCACATTACTGTACTGAATACTATAAGCAAATGTAATACAATGGTATGAATCTAAATATATTTAAACATACAAAAGGTATAGGAAAACCTGGTATTATAATCTTATGGGACCACTATTTTTTTTTAACTCTTATTATTTTTTAATAGCAATGAGGTCTCGCTGTGTTGCCTAGGCTGGTCTCAAAATCCTGAGTTCCAGCAATCCTCTTACCTCAGCATCCAAAAGTGCTGGGATTACAAGTGTGAGTCACCACACCCAGCCAAGCAAACTTTTTTCATCTTACGGTACAGAACTGTGTAACAGCTGGCATCGAGTGAACAGGCAAGACGAGTTTCTGACTAGAGGACGAGATAGTAGAGCTGAAGGATCATCAGCAACAGGAGCTGCAATTTCACTCACTGAGGTTGACAGCACAGGTTCTGGTTCCTTGCTGAATTTCTCTATCTACCCTTTTGAGAAAAGACTCAGTGATATCTGGGCAGCAGTTCTTTTTACAGCTGCAACAACTTTTGTGCACCATTCTACCTTCCGGTCCTGTGATGTATCCTTCTGAATCAGCATTAACCTGAGTAGGACTTGACGCTGACCCTGCATCCACAAAGAGAAGTTTCTCCATCTCCTCCATTACTTTTTCTCACTTCTTTGATATTTTCCACATTGTGAGCACGGCAGACCTCACATGTTCCATGATCTTGTCCTTGTTTAGAAATGTGCTGATGGTTGAACGATCTTTTCACCTTGCTCCACTGCCTCAACTACTTTCACCTTTGTTTCCATCATTATTGCTTGGCTCTTTTTAGCAATATCAGCTACATTTACTGCTTTTACACTTGCTTCCGGACACCCATCAGGTCCTCCAGATTGAGACTGATTTAGGTTCGAGATCTGGAGCTGGCTCACGATGGACCGTAGTCACTGCGCACTCGCCCCTGAAAGAACGGGAACGCGTGAGGCACAAGCTTTTATAGAAACTGTCCGGGACCACTATTTTTAACCAAAATGTTGTCATGCAGTGCATGACTATATTTTCACTTTTAATATCCAATGAGCATTTTACTTGATATAATATTAGATATATTACAATCCATTTTTAAAACCACCTTCACCTAAACATTTTAGGTGGTTTTTCAAATTGCTGCCATTCTAAATAGAACCTTACAAGGACTCCCTTTAAAATGACTATGCAGCTCTGCTTCTGACTCTCTGTCACCAACATTCTATTCTACCATCACTCACTGCCAGTTGCACACAATTCACATGGCAGTGAGAGATGCCTTCCTAATGCATCCAAGGATCGTAATCATCTGAGAACTCTTCTTTCCAAAAAGTGCATATCATAAGCTTGTTCTAAAATAATGTTCCTAGAAATCATTCCTGTTTGGGGACTTGAGAAGTTCTAAATAAAGAAATAATTCAAGATTTATTTTTTTGTTTATTCTGTATTAAGTGAGGAGACTGGGTCACCATGGTGCAATTGTTCTAAAACTTTAAAGTAATTAATATTTTGCACATTTTAACCTAAATACTATTATTTTGTGAGTATAATTTAAATTGCTAGTAATTTCTCAACTTTTTAGGTTTTCTATTTCCAATGGAACCAAATTTTGGTTTTAATAGAGAAAGACATAGAAAGAAATATTTGAAAACATATGGGTTTTTCATTTTTTTCAACATTATTTCCACTTAAGCGAATGTAGATTAGACTTTCTTTTTTTTTTTTTTTTTTGAGTTGGAGTCTCACTCTGTCGCCCAGACTGGAGTGTAGTGGCTGCTCCCGGCCACCGCAGCCTCGACCTGCTGGGCTCCGGCGATTCTTCCGCCTCAGTCTTCCAACTAGCTGGAATGACAGGCACGCGCTACCACGCCCGGCTGATTTTTTGATTTATTGTAGAGATGAGGTCTGCTGCCCAGGCGGGTCTCGAACCCACGGCCTCAGGCAATCCACTTACCTCAGCCTCCCAAAGGCGCGGGATTACAGGCTGAGCCACCGATTCCGGCTAGATTAGACTTTCAAAGTGTTAGATAGATGTTCATAATTTATTATGCCATAGTTCAAATGCAAGGGCAAAATTTATTTCTGTGTCACTATATATGTAAATGAGAGTAAAATAGGATAATTCTGAATCTGTTGCAGTCATGTTATTCATAAAAGTAAAACAAAATGGCCCTTTCTTGCATGAGATGCAACATCCACACTGCTGAATGTAGTTGTCTCTTTGCTGTAGCTGTCTGAGACAAAGATAGTAAAGATGTAATAAATCCATTGAGTGAGTTTTAAAAAGCAAACCTGGCCAGAGACTCAAACCCTGTAAAACTTGATTTGAGTCAAGCAGGGAGAGAAATTCCCACCTCAAAATATATGGTTGATGGCATCTTCTTTTAAAATGTTTTGGAAAAGTAAGTCAATTCAAAGCAATGTGGAGTGTCACCTTCGCAGTAAAATAAGTTTTGAGGAATGATTGACTCAGTTGTTGTTTGTTATCAAACTTCAAGTGGGCTCAAATTTATTTTCATTCTCTTTAATCAGTCATTTTACTATGGTTTATAGTGAATCCAGTGCTTGGAGGCATAAGAAAAAATTTATGAAAACAAAAGGAGTAGAATGAAGAAAGGTGCCATTATGCATTTTTATTTTTCCAGGCATTTGAGAAGAAGTCTTATTGACTTTGTACTTTAATACCAAAGTATCACTGTGTAACCATCATCTGAGGGCAATTCACTCTAGCAGACTTGCACACTGACCTTAGACATTTGTTAAAGTGTTTATTTTTATCTCCCTTCAAAATTGAAAAGCCACATTAGGCTTTTCATAATGTAAAGATGGAGTTGCTTCAAATCTAAGGAAAGGTGACAATAAGGATACATTCACTAATTGTTCTTCAAATAAAATCTGTGAAAAAATTTAAATGAACATCTGTTTGAAGAATAGAGCTATTAAAGGGAATGTTCTGCACAAACAATATGCCATGCAGAATAGTTGTACAAATAATGCTGTGAAATTGTTTAATTAACTCATAAAAGAGGGAATCTAGTAGAGGAAATGTATGCAGTATACTCTGGAGCTGTTTGACAGTCTTCAAGAGCAGATGTGATTATGATTATAATTATTTTAGTAAATTGAGTCATAATTTCTCTTTCTGTTGTAAAATAAGGTGAAGTATCTTATGAATCCTAAGTAGGACCAACCTTTAAGAATAAATAATTCATGCAAATTCTGACTTTTGTTGGAGCCACAGCATTGCTATCATTTCCTTCTTTTCACTAAGGTGTACCTTTGTAAATACGATTGAGAAGAGTAAGTAAGTATTCAACGCGTGACTCCAAAATAACGAGGTTGGATTTTATGTGAGCTTTGTGAAAATTGGTTTCAAT
The DNA here is from genome assembly GCA_027257055.1 of Cephalopachus bancanus. Lineage (NCBI taxonomy): Eukaryota > Metazoa > Chordata > Mammalia > Primates > Tarsiidae > Cephalopachus > Cephalopachus bancanus. The sequence goes on along the minus strand of JAPVLO010000031.1, from coordinate 1,705,042 downwards.
ATTTTATGAATATAACTTTCATTATAGATATGGACGTCCACAAAGCAATATGTATTTGCCTCTAGGAAGTACCAATTATTTGTAAGATCATGGGGTGTGGTGGGTATGGAGTAATTGTATATGCTTTATAACCAGGAAAATGCAATTAGAGACCTTATAGGATAGAACATGAAGGCTACAACAACATTTTTGTGTGTTTGAGGTCAACTAGCTTTACTTGAAGCAGATTCATTGATCATACATTATGTATCAAGTTTGTTTAATAATATTATGCAAATTTATTAGATTTATGCTACTTTACTATGTTTCATTCATCTCCATTTTGGAAATTGCATATTTTTATATTCATAACTTTAGTTCATAATTACAGAAATGTAACATATTCTGTATATTGCCTTTATCACTCTTATTAACTGAAATTACTGCTGGAAGGGAATTAATCAGACAAATTAGTATGCTTATTCATGAAACCTAGATTATAGTAAACCCCAAGATTAAGACTAATGAAACAATTACTTATTTAATCATTATTGAAAATGGGAACATTGCTCAGATATCTGACAGTAACTGCAGCAAGCCTTGGAAGTAGAAAAATGAATGTGTTTTTCTTGACTGCTCTTTCATGAAACCAAGATTATTATCACCTGCTGCGAGTTTTGTTTTCATAGTCAACTTTTTCTCTAGAAAAAAGTCTCTTCTTACTAGGAAAAGAGAAATTCAATTTCTCCAATAGGTATTTCTTCTTGAAACTTAAGCTATTCTGACATTTCAAATTTCAGATGTATATGAAAGTATTCATAAATCAAGGTTGTACACACTTATGGGCATGATAACTTTTGATACTTTATAAGAACAAACACTGTACCAGAGTTAAAACTACTTAGGTAAGGTATTTTTTAAAAACAAATTTTAAAATTTTAATCTGAGTTAATAGCATATTTTAAAAATTCATAATCTTCTTCTCCCTATGTCATTGGTGTCCAGAAGCAATTAATATTAAATTGTTTCTCCTTTAAGGTTTTTCTGGAGGTTGCCTTTGTGTTGGACTGCTTTTCTTGTTTCTTAACTTTAGATGCTAACACAAAATTAGCGATTTTCTGATGTAATAATGCTGAAGATGTTATCCAAATCATTTTCACACCCTATTTCTTTTATTTCTAAAAATGTGCTTGATAAATAACTTTATTACCTACTTTTGAAAATCTGAGTATTGTACTTAAAATATTAGTATCTTGTTCTATTAAATCCAGACATCATCTTTTGAGTCTCTGCATTGTAAGATGAAAATGTCAACATTCCTAACATTTCCTTACCATGCTTTCCTTCATGCTTTGGTCACTGGATAAAATGCAGGACACCCAGTTAAATGTGAGTTTCAGATGAACAGCAACTAATTTTTGTAGGTAAGTATGTCTTAACCTTTTATTGCACATATTTATATGAAATTTCATTTGGAAAATGAAAAACACATAAGTGATATTTAATTAATTATACATGAGAAAGAAGAATTTATTGAGGAGACATTAAAAACAGGTCAACCAATTCATCCCGCATAACCCTCAAAGTCAGGAATTTGGGGAACCAGTTACCTCTAGTCAGGTTTAGTCAGTGAAGCTGGAATCAGAAAAACTGGTGAAAAGTTCTATTTTAGGAGCAGCTACACTCTCGGATTACTTCCCCAAGTCTTCACAAACAGAATTCCATGTCCCACCTTGGCAGAGAAAAAGAAATTCCCGTTTCTTTTTTGCAGAGTCAGTGCAGGGAGGCTCTTAACGTAGAGACAGCAGGCAAAACTAAGAGCAGGTGTGACCCTGAACTGGAAAGAAAATTGAGTAAACGTCTATTTTCTGTTTGGGGAGTCCTCTTTCTGTTTTTGGTCCTCAGTATACTGATGACAGTATCAGTTAACAGAAGATTGGAGGGTTCCTATCCTTAGGTCAAAAGATTGCCTCGAAATAAAAGACTTACAAATACTGTTAATGCTCTTTGGGTGAAAAAGCATGGTCTCTACCTTACCGTTCATGGTGAGGGCTATCAATCCACAGATTTTGTTACCCAAGCAGAGTTTTCAGTCATTTTTTTTTTTTTAGGAACACATTTTAAAATATAAATTGCTGACCAGAGAAACCCAGACATTTGAAGTTTCTAATATGAAATACAAAGATCAAAATGTATTTATTTATATTTATTTATTTTTAAAAGATAAAGGGTAAAATTCAGGATTAGGTATACAAATGTTTATCGTATAGATAAACTTTGGCCTTCCTTTGGTCCCCACTTCGCCTGGTCTGAGATCAGTTACCATTGTTGATATTATGTACCCCCTCCCCATACCCAGGGCAGGCAGTTTTCCACTACTGCCAATCCCTTTCTCATAGTATTATGATAAATGTTCAGGGTCCACTTATGAGTCAGAACATGTGGTACTCAGTTCTTTGTTTCTGTTTTAGATCACTGAGTAGTATAGACTCTGAATCCATCAAGTTGCTGTGAAGTCCATAGTTTTGTCCTTCTTTGTGATTGTGTAATATTCTGTCATGTATGTGTGCCACATTTTTTTATCCAGTCCACTTTCAATGGGCAGCACGGTTGGTTCCATGTTTTCACTATTGTGAATAATGCTGCAAAAAATCTGCCTGTGCAGATATCTTTTTTTTCTAGAGTGGTTTGAGATCCTCCAGGTATATTTCCAGGAGGGGGATGGCCTGGTCATGTGGAACGTTAATTTTTAGTTTTTTTTAGGAATTGCCATACTGTTTTCCGCAGAGCTTGTACTAGTTTACACTCCCACCAAGATTGTAGAAGTATTCCTGATTCTCCCACATCCTCTCCAGCATCTGTTGTTTTTTGAATTACTGGTGATGGCCATCCTGACTGGAGTTAGGTGGTATCTAGGAGTGGTTTTAATTTGCATTTCTTGGATGACCAACAAGGCTGAACATTTTTTCATGTATCTGTTGACTGCTTGTCTTCTTTTGAGAAGTGTCTATTTATATCTTTTGCCCACTTTTTAATAGAATTGTTTGTTTTTTTCCTTTTGGCACATTTGAGTTAGTTCCTTATAGATCCTGGATGTTAGGCCTTTGTCAGATATACAGTTGGCAAATATTTTTTCCCATTTGTGGGCTATTTACTGCTCTTTTGATGGTTTCTTTTGCTTTGCAGAAGCTTGTCAGTTTGTTGAGGTCCAACTTGTCTATCTTATCTTTCATGGCATGGGCATTTGGAATTTTGATCAGAAATTTGTTGCCTATTCCAATTTATGTAAGGGAGTTGCCTGCGTTTTCTAAGATTCTTATAGTTTGAGCTTAGGTCTTTGATCCATTTAGAGTTGATCTTTGTGTATGGTGATGGGTAGGGGTCCTGTTTCAATCTTCTGCATGTGGTCAGCCAGTTTTCCCAGCACCATTTGCTGAATAGGTTCTCTTCTCCCCAGTGGTTATTGGTGGAAGCTTTGTTGAAGATGAGTTTGTTGAGAAATCGAGGTTTTGCTTCTGGAATCTCTATCCTGTTCCATTGGTCTATATGTCTGTTCTTGTACCAATACCAAGTTGTTTTAATTGTTGTAGCTTTATGATACAGCTTAAAGTCTGGAAGTGTGATTCCTCCCACTTGGTTTATTTTGCTGAGGGTAGTTTTGGCTATACATGGTCTTTTATGCTTCCATGTGAATTTCTGTATTGTTGTTTCCAGCTCTGAGAAGAATGATGTTGGTAATTTAATGGGTATTTCCTTGAATCTGTAGATTGCCTTGGATAGGATGGATATTGATTTGAGCACTATTTTGTAGTTTTTGTTGTAAAAGTCTTTCACTTCTCTGGTTAGGAAGATATTTCATTTTGTGAATGTGTGTGTGTTCACTGAGGTATTTCATTTTGTGAATGTGTGTGTGTTCGCTATGGACAGGATTGTGTTTTTTATTTGGTTCTCTGTCTGTTTGATGGCAGTATATAAGAATACAACTGTCTTTTGCATTTTTACTTTGTACTCAGAGAATTTGCCAGAGACTTTTATCAGTACAAGGAGATTTTTGGCAGATTTTCTTAGATTTTCGAGGTATAGGATCATATTGTCAGCAAAGAGGGATAACTTAACTTTCCAGTTTCCTATTTGAATACTCCTGATTTTCTTCTCTTGTCTGTTTGCTCTAGTTAGAACTTCCAAGACTATGCTGAACAGGAGGGATGGAGTGAGCAGCCTTGAGTTGTTTCAATTTCGGGGGAAATGCTTCCAATTTCTGTGCATTTAGAAATATTGGCTGTGGGTTTATTGTAGATGGTTCTTACTATTTTGAGGTATGTTCCCTCTATGTCTAGGTGTTTAAGGATTTTTATGAAAAAGTGATGCTACATTTTATTGAAAACTTTTTCTGCATCTAATGATATAATCATGGGGCTCTTGTTTTTACATCTGTTGATGTATTGAATTACATTTATTGTCTTATGGATGTTGAACCAGCCCTGCATCCCAGGGTCAAAGCCTACTTAGTCACAGTGGATGATTTTTGAGATGTATTATTAGATCCAATTTGTTAGAATCTTGTTGAGAATTTTTCCATCTATGTTCATCAGGGAGATTGGTCTATGTTCTCTTTCTTTGTTGGATCTTTACCCAGCATGCATATCAGTGTGATATTATCTTCATAAAATGATTTGGGAAGAGTTCTATCTTTCTTGATTTCCTGGAATACTTTCAATAGGATTGGTATCAGCTTCTCCTTGTGTGTTTTGTAGAATTCCACTGGAAAGCAGTCTAGCCCGGGATTTATTTTTGTAGGTAATTTTCTTATGATGAAATGAGTTTTCTGGGTTGTTATTGGTCTACTTAGTGTCACAATGTCTTTTTGTTTCAACCTTGGGAGGTTGTGTGATGTCAGAAAGTCCTTCATTTCATTTAGTTATTGTTTTCATGCAGTTGTGCATAGTAATCTCTGATAATCTTTTGTATTTCCTTGGGGTCAGTTGTAGCTTGATGCTTTGCATTCTAATTGTGTTTATTTTGACTTTTTCTCTCTTTTTATTGGTTATTCTGTCTATGGGTCCATCAATCTTGTTTTTTATTTCAAACAGCCAGTTTTTTGTTTTGTTGATTTTTTTCTATATTTTTGTCTTCTATATCCCATATTTGGACTTTTACTTTGGTGATCTGGATTCTTCTGCTGAAGTAAAGGTTTTGTTAGGCTGTTGACTTGTGATCTTTCTATTTTCTTGATGTGTTTTCATAGAGATATAAATTCTCCCCTTAGTGCTGTTTTCATAGCATCCCATAGGTTTTGGGTAAGATGTTGCTTCATTTTCATATCTTTCCAGGAATCTTTTAATTCTGTTTTGATTTGTGTTGACTCAGGAGTTGGTCAGTATCATGCTGTTTAGTGTCCATATCTTTGTGGTTTTGGGGAGAATTTTGTTGGTAGTGATATTGATTTTATTCCACCATGATCTGAGAAGGTGCATGGCTGCATTTTGATCTTGTGAATTTTGTTTATGCTTGATTTATGACTGAGAATGTGGTTGATATTGGAATATATTCCATGTGGTGATGAGTAGATATATATTCTAGATATGGCTGCTTGTTGGGTGGAGTGTTCTGTAGGTATCTATTAAGTCTACTTGGTCAATCATCAAGTTCAGGTTCTGGATCTCTTGGTTGATTTTTAGAATTGATTATCTATCTAGGGTTGTTGGTGGAGTGTTTAAGTTCCCATCTATTACAGTGTTTTTTTAGTTTACTTTTTTAAGTTTATCTAGTAACTGCTGTAAAAGCTGATGTTTCTGTGTTGGGTGCATATATGTTTAGGATGAATATTTCTTATTGATGGATTGAGTCTTTTGTCATTATGTAGTGTCCTTCTGTATCTTTTTAAATTTTTGCTACCTTAAAGGTTGTTTTGTCTGATATTAAGATGGCATCTCTTGCCTTCTTTTGTGTTCTGTTCATTTGAAAATTTGTTTTCCATCCCCTAGCTTTGAGTCTAAGAGCATCCTTTGTGGTGAGCTGTGTTTCTTGGAGGCAGCAGATTGTTGGTTCATGCTTTAAAAAAAAAAAATACAGTTTGCCATTCTATGTATTTTCAGTGGTGCAGTTAGTCCATTCATGTTCAGATTGATTATTGAAATGTGTGTGTTTGTCCCTGTCATAATGCTCTTATAAGGTTGGTTTTTTTCTCTTAGCTTTTGTGTTAATATATGTGTGTGTGCTTATTTTTGCAGGTGTGCTGTGTGTTCTGCTGCTTTTGTATTTGTGATCTTGTGAAGTAGATGTCTTCTTTTGTTTCTTTTTTCTTCTGTGCACAGCACTTTTAAAGCATCTCCTGTAGAGCTGGTCTGGAAGGAGCATCTTCACTTAGGAATTGGATGTCTGGGAGGAAGTTTAATTCTCCATTGCTTATGAAGCTTAACTTGGCTGGGTAGGAAATTCTTGGTTGAAATTGTTTATCTTTAAGAACATTAAAGATTGGGGTCCAATCCCTTCTGGCCTGTAGTGTTTCTACAGATGAGTCTGCAGCAACTTTGACTGGTCTCCCCCAGTAGGTAGTCTGACATTTTTCCCTTGCTGCCTTTAGGATTTTTTCTTTTATACCTGTTTTGTGTGGTGAATTACTATGCCTCTGAGGTTGGTCTTCTTATAAGATGTCTTTTAGGGGTTCTCTGAATCTCTTGTGCTTGTATAGACGTCTCTGGCCAGATAAGGAAAATTTTCTGGAATGACCTCATGGAATGTTTGCTCCAAGGTGTTTTCCGTTTCTCTTTCTACTTCAGATTTTCAGGTTAGACTTAAGTTTGACTTCTTGATAATGTCGCACATCTTTTGGATAGTTTCTTCTTTCTTCTTAAGTTTTTTTCCCCTATATTCTTAATAGATTAAGTTACTTCCATATTTTGGTCTCCCAGTCGATATTCTTTCATCTGTTTGGTCAGTTCTGCTTCCCGTGCTGCCAGTTTGTTTTTTACTTCTTGGATAAAGTTCATTATTTATATTATTTCTAAATACACTTTCTTGAGTTTGTCCAACTCTGTAGAAATTTAATTTAGTTTTAACCCTTGTCTTTCTTGATTTTTATTCATTCTATCCAACAGATCTCTGATCTCTGTGTCTTCTGAGTACTGTTGTTCTCAGAGATAGTCATTGTTTGTGCCACAGTCCATAACTGTTCTTTAAGACCGACTTTTTATTGGGGCTCTGAAGTTTACCAGTGATGTTTTGTTGGTTTTTCTTCATTTATAGTTCTCTTATCTTTCTCTTTAATTTCGTTGCTCAGTGGGAAACGGAGAAGCAGTTACTTCTGATACTTGCTCTACCTTCTATCCTTCTCTGAGACAGGGTTCTTGGTTTGTTTAATTATGAAATGGGGTGGGAGTGGGGCATTGTGCTATCTCTTTATAATTCTGATCACTTACTAAGAGGATCACTTACTATGGAGAGGGGCTGCAGGGATTCAGAATCACTGATGAGTCACAATGCTTGTTGTCTGGTGAATGGGCCAGCTGGGACTTACTCTCCATCTCCACACAATCTGACATTACAATGAGTATGCTTGTGTAGCCCCTGAATCCAAGACAGGGTATAAGAAGGGAAAGAGAGGGAAGAAAGACAGAAAAATGGGAAAGAAGAAGAAGGAGAAAAAAAAAGAAGAAAAACACAGAGAAAGAAAAAAGAGAGAGAAATAGAAGAAAAGAGAAAACCAGCCAAGAAACAGCCAAACAAAGCAAACAAATGAAACAAACAAACAAAACAAAACCCCCCAGAGTTCTCAGCTTTAGTATATTTCTTTTTTTGGGGGGGGGTTCCTTCTTATGGTGGATTCTGTGAGGGCAAGTCTGTTCAAGCAGGTTCTCTCTTCACTGTTGAAACTTAAGATGTTAGAATCTTCATTCCCTGCTGCCTACAACTGATAGCTGGCAAATGGTCATGTGGGGGCAGGGATGTGAGATAACTGATTCAGCATGTCCTGGGCTCTCTTTCCCTTCCTTCCTTCCTCTCTCAGCATGGTTACAGCTCCCAAGGCATCCATTTCACAACAGGGGAATGGAGCCTCCATTCTCTGCCCTGCCCTCCTGATCTCTTTTGCTTATAGAAAGGGGCAGAGGGGAATCAGCTAGGTACTCACCAGCCTCCTCCTTGGTCAGATCTGCTGTATGCATCTGTTACCCAGCAGCTGGCTCAGGGCATGGGGTGGATCATCTGGGGCTCTGCATTCACTGATACTCATCAGGGCTTGTACAGAGGGTCATTGCTCTCTGAGGTTGCAAAGAGCAACCCAAAGCAATGCAGAGATCACCCCCGGGTCTCAAGATGCAGGTCTGCTGTTCTGCAGAGGGTACTCTGGAGCACTTCTCTGCCCAGGCTTTAAAGTGGCTGCTCAGTTTCTCTACAGGCTATTATTCCTGCTACAAATGGGGTTGGGAGAGATAGCTCCCTCCTCAGCAAGTACTGCAGTCTTTGGACTTCAGGTCCCGGTGGCCAGGTCCTGCAACTCAGCCTGGCAATAGAAATGGTGGACAGCAAGTCCAGGCTCAGTGGGGGCCTCTCCTCACTGCTTCCTCAGGACTCTACTCTGACTCCCTCACTGCACTCTCTCTGTAGCCCTTGTTGCCAGTGTCTGACCTGTCCCTGAGGTGGTGGGAATTACCGTCGCTTCAGTGACTTCTTTCTGGTTAAAGCTCTGCTGATTTAAGAAAATGGCACTCAGCTTCTGTGTTCCAGGAGTACTAAGGTCCAAGCAGAGTGACTGTGGCACCAGTGGCTTCACCAGGAGCCTCTCACATGCCCACTCAGTCAGCCTCTCACATGCCCACTTATGTGTATAGATACACACAGAATCATTCATACATTCACTCACACACATAGGGACTTGCACAGTCTGACTAGCTACGCCACCATCTTCCTGAGATGTCGAAATCCAAATTTAAAAATAGAAAAGGAGAACTCAGAGAGAGAAAACAAAGTTGGTAAACGAAAGAATAAAACTTTAAAAGTAAACGAAAAACAATTGAAGTTCTTAGTAAGATAAGATAATGCATTAGAAACAAGAATAGGATCTTTTAACAAGAAAGCATCTCGTCAGCAACAACAACAAACAATCTCATGCAAACTAAAAACAAGATAACAGAAACCTTAAAATCAAGGAGATGTTGGGAATATATATTTGAGGCAATCATCCCAGAAGTAGAATTAAAAGACAAAAATAGAAAATTAGAGGAAAATGATATTTTTAATAAAAATATAAAAATGAAATAACATGAATTCCAAGAAAAGAAAACAGAACAAAGGGGAAAAGTTATCAAAGAAGTAATGTAACAGGGGTGCCAAAAAATGTATATGCATTTTAAGAGATGTTATCTAGGCATTACTCTTAGTGTGCTGTAGTCAGAAGTGCCTGGATGCTGATGGTAACCACTTTGAGACCCTCTTGTAATTGCAGAATTAAAACATGACTTGTATTCATTTTTTGTTATCAGTTTATATTGAGTATTGCAATTTTAATGGTTTCCTTTCTTAAAACGTGCATACATTTTTTGGTACTCTCTGTATTTCCTAAAACTAATAGGCATAAGTTTTCAGATTAAAGCTGTTCATCAAGAGCTTAGAAAAAAAAATGTGAGGAAAAAATACTGGAGAAATGGAATATGAAATTTCAACACTAGGAAAGAAAAAAAATAAATTCTTACAGATCTGAGAAAGCAAGAGACAGACAAAAAGGAGAAGGAGAAGGAGTGGAGGAGAAAGGAAAAAAGCAGAGAGAGAAAGAAAGAGAGAGGAAGGAAAAACAGAAGATGAAAGAAAAAAGGGAAAATTACATTACAAAATTCAAGTATCAATAACTTTTCAGCTTCTCAACAGAAATATTGAAACTTAGAAAATAGTGGAGTGATGTGTAAAAATCTCAGGGGGAAATAATTTTTAACCTAAATAATTTCTAACCCATAATACCATTCTCCAAATCATAAATAAAGTATGATGTCAGAAATTTAAATAAATCATTCCGTGTCTCAAAAATGTTACTTACCATGCAATATTTCTCAGAAAACCACTGAAAGATGTGCAAGCGACAAAGTGGAGTAAGTCAAGAAAGAGTAAAACATGAGATCTGAGGCACAAGAGTCAAACAGAAGAAAGAAGAGGAGAATTTCCAGAATGATGACAAAGGAAAGTCTGAGGAAAAACAGTGTCTCAGCAAATTTAAATTGGAGCAGGAGAGAATATTCTAGTAGATATTAAAAGTTTACTTGTTAACCAGCTTGATTTAGCCATTTCACACTGTATATGTAATCCAGAACATGTTGTACACCATAAATATGTACATTTTTTATCTGTCAATTTAAATAATTAATTTTTCAAAGAAAACTTATCGGATATGTGTGACTCTCATAATTAAGGTATACTTTTAAAGTTCTGCTTGAAAATGTGTAAATGAACTAGTGTCTTAATCTGCAATGCCTACTAGTGTCAATTACTTTTAACACAACACAGATGAAAAAAGAGATGCAATCACTAACTCCAAGAAAAGCAAAATGTTGGCAACAAAGGAAGTATATTTATAGTATATTATCTGGCTGACCTATAAAGATATTTGTAGTCATAATAATTCATAAATTAAATATTTATTTGACAAAAATGTGATACAACTAGATTAAGAAGATGTTTCTCTCAGAGAGAGGGAAAGAAAAAAGTGAAGTTTTAAAAAGCAGAATTATATCTTCATCTTAAATTATCAGAAGGAATCAGATAATATATAAGTGAAGAATCAAGATATAGGTATATCATATTTTATTTATAAAAAAGAGATGAATACCAGAAAAAACAACTCAAAGACATGAAAATGATTTATTGTGCTGGTCAGGATTTGGGAGTAGAGAGGAGTAAAGCAGAAGACAGCTGTTTTCTTTTGTTGCCTGTAAATTATTTTTAAACTTATGTATACATATTACTTCTCTATAAATAAATGAACAACTAATGCAATGAAAAAACAGACAAAAGTATTGTATGCTCATTTCTTTATAGGGAGGGAGAAAATAGAAACCAAACAAGCCATATAAACCCAGTAAAAGAAAGTATGAGAGAAGCTCCAACTATGAACACATGATACTTTACAGCTTTCTGAAGCAGTTCACATAGTGTAATTTTCAATCTTATAAGAAACAGGAGGTGAACCCCAAACATGACAGGGTTTCTTCCTTGTGCTCACAGACCTCAGGGCTCTTTGGGGAGATGCGACAGACTTGTATAATGGACCCCTGTTGGGAAGGGAGAGCCATGGCACCACATGTCTATTGTAGTAAGAGCCAGAGGCACTGATGAGTGAGAGATTACATACTTTTTGAAATTGGTTTTTAAGAACCTAGAAAATATGTTACTACCAAAATGAGATCTACATTTTTATTCTTTGCAGACCCGGGTAATTCTTTAGGATTGTACCATTTGGAGTGGTCAGGAAGCATCACAAAAAGACCTGGTTTTGTTTGGTGGAGCCTTGAGGGCAAATAAAAATAATCGTTGAGCCAAAGAAGAGGAAAGAAAAATTTATACCTTTTTAATTTTTCTTAAATATATACCTTTTCAATTCTTCTTATGAGATAGCCTCTGTTTAGGACACTTACATGTATACTGTGTGGCATATGCATGTTGAGGCAATGAGAATTAAATACAGCTGCTTACACACTATGGCAAAGAAAAGTAAGTTATAAATTTCCAGGACATATTACAGCTTTGACAAGCATTTACCTAGCCCAATAGGATTCAGTTTTCTATAGGTTAGTAGGACACAACTAGCAGTGTAAAGTCAACCCACACTAACAAAATTATGGGATCCAGATCAAGGTCAATAATGGTTTCAATGCACTTTGCCTGGGTCATACCACATTTGGAGTGCCGTGAGATCTGGATGTCAGTTTGGGACATAGGCTGAGTAAAACAAAGAATCAAATTCAGATTGTATAAGGAATAGGTAGAAAAACTAAAGATTTAAGCCTGAAGAAAGAAGACTTACTGGAGCACATTATGACTACCCTGTCATGCTTTACTCTTATGTAGAAGTAGGTATGAATTTCATTCTGAATTATTTTTGAGATTGGAACTGACACATGGATAGAAGTTCTAGGAGACCTATAATAGATGTAATTTCTAACAAGTAATACAGAATGGAATACTGTCTCACAAATTATATACTAGGCTGGGTGCGGTGGCTCATACCTATAATCCCAGCACTTTGGGATATGGAGACAAGAGGATTGCCGAAGCCCAGGACTTCAAGACCAGCCTGGGCAACTTGACAAGACCTTGTCGCTACAGTAAATAAAAAATTAGCTGGGTGTGGTGGCACACGCCTGCAGTTCTAGCTACTTGGAGGCTTAGGCGGAAGGATTGCCTGAGCCCAGCAGGTCAAGGCTGTGGTGGCCGTGAGCATGCTACTGCACTCCAGCCTGGGTGACAAAGTCAGACTCCAACTCAAACCACCCCCCCAAAACAAATTACACACTAAACCTTCATTGGAAGTGTTCAAGGAGCAACCAGATTATCCTCAATTAAGTAATTTAAGAGAGGATTCTCACACTGGAATAGAAGTTGAGACTGCTGGCATTTGAAGTCTGATCTAGGTCTAATAATCTCGACTCTTAGATATGCCAGTCTTGAGATGGCATCTACTAAATACTGATTATTTAATCAATAGATATTGACCACTTCCTATGTGTCAGAAAGAAAGATAGACATTATTCCCACATACTGAAGCATTAATTCCAGCAGAGGAGATCAGAATTAAGCAGACAATTGCATCAATAATTGTAATTGTAATAAACATGATGAAGAAGTAAAGACTTTATGGCAACATTTAACACAGGATCTAATCCATTTTAGAAGGTGAAGGAAAGCTTCTATAAGGGAGTAAAGTTTATGATGAGACCTAGTATGAGTTTGCCACTAAGAAAATACTTCCAACTCAGTGTTGAGGTCTAGAAATGTGTCTTGTCTGAGAAGTTTTCATATATGGAAGCAAAAATTTGCCTTAGCACTCAATCAATCTTGAAAATGTCCTTTAGCAACTCCCGCATTTATTCCTGTGCTATTGATACTGGATGAGTACTGCTTTTTCTGCTTTATGGAAATTTTCCTTTGCTCACAGCCTAGTTGATTTGCTTTGGATTTGTACTTTGTCCCTTTTAGTTTGAATGAGTGATTTTGTTGTTGTTGTTGTTGGCTTTGACTGACACCAGGACCTACTACTTTATATTTGTAGGCACCCTAATGAGTCAGATTCTGAACTATAGCTACAGGGGCAAGTGGAGTTACTTTCTTGCCCTTGACTTTAAAGCTCAGAAGACTGTGGTTTAAATCCTACCTGCAAGACAAAGAAATGAGTGAGGAATGGCTCTAGTAGTCAATGAACCCATCCTTCTCCAGAGCATATTTCAGAAACCTACAGAGAGAAATTTTTCATCTAAATTAAAGACGGACCCTCAGCAGTTTTTCGTCAATGGCAGGTCTTTCTGCCATGAATCTTCCTTTTTCTTTCTCTTCTTCTCACTAATAAACTCTGTTTTAAAACTTAAAAAAAAAGACAGAACCTCATAAAACTTCAAAGAGATCTGATGATATGAAAGGAGTAGTCAGGGCTTGTGGAGTGCCAGGGGTTAATTACAATCTAAGATTTATTGGTGACTATTCTTGTGTCAGTAAAAGTTGGCTGACCAGATAAAACCAGGCATTGCCTAGAGGGAGGACTCTTGAGCCACTCAATCTTTTGGAATTTGTAAGGAGTTTTCCAAGGGGAAAATCAGCATTCACACACTATATAGGAAGATCTTTACATGGACCGAATGGATTCAGCTGGCTCAGGCTGCTTCGTTTGACAATGTCTGATTCAGTATCTGAGAAACTTGGTCATGCTTTAGGTCATGGGGATATCCATTATGCCTGTTAAGAGGGGAATGGGACATTTCTATGTCTGTGAGGTATGTTTTTGAATCTATAGTGCTAGTTAGCTTCAGATAAGTTAAGAAATACAGTATTATGCAATGGCACTTGACCAGGAGACAATCAAAGACCATGTAATCAAAGGGGGGGGGAATGGGACTAATGGTAGTAAACATCTGTCTGGGGACGGGGAGACACCTGTTATCAACAAGGGGGCCTGAATGAAGCATATTTGTATACCTAACCCTTAACTGTACCCCACAATATCATAATAAAAAATATTGATTTAAAAAAACAGACAAATGAAAAAGAAAAAAAAAAGTGTCTTTAACCTAAAAGATGATTACGAGGACATTCTTAAGTGAGGTTGCAGTTTTCATAGTGTGAGTTACAGTAGGATACTAGATGATGGCTTTTGTTTAATACCTGCGGAGAGTAAGGCTTAGAAGATACTATGAGCATATAGTAATCATCTGAGTCCTTTTAATAATAGAACTTACAAATGTGATCTCCAAGTAATATAACTGAGTTGCAAATTATCACGTTCAAATTGAGAGTTGAACATTTGTCCGTCAAACCTTTTATCTTTACTTTAAAACGTTGGCTTTATTTTTTAAGGATTTTGTTTGGCAGCACAAATATGAACCTAAAAAAGATAGTTTATCTGTGAAACCAATTTTTCACTTTGGTCACTTTATCCTGAATAATATAAATACATAAGGTTAAACAGGAGATGTAAAAAAAAAAATTGAAGACTGGTTTCTCTCTGTCAGTTATTCCACAGTTCTATATTTGTCTTTGAGCAATTCAAACATAATCTATAAATGTCATAAGATATCCTCAATAGCAGATTTCAAGATTACAGTATAAAATACTATTAAAATCACATAAAAATTTGATTAAAACAATAATAAATTCATCAAATAATTTATTATAAAAAATTTGCAACTTCTGAACATGCAGCTTGTATAAAGTACAAAAATTATTTCTACTTTCAATGATTTATTCTATATTGTAGATATGTATTTCGCAATATATATTAAATATATTATTTAAAATAGTAACAACTAACATATATTGAGGATTTACTATTTTCTAGGTACAAACTCTTTACATAGATTACCTTCACAACAACCCTATGAGGTTTGTACCATTACAAATGAAAAAAAAAATAGTTTCTTTTACAGGTAAATTATGCAATGTTATATAGCTAGTAAGAGTTAAGACAGAATTTGAATTACATCATTTGAGTTCAGGGTCTGGTCCTTAATCACAAACTATACTACTATCTACATAGCAACACGATTGGAGACTGACAAATTCAAACAACTTGTCTTCTTTTGCAACCTCAACCAACTATCTTTTGAAGTCACTTTCCTTACTTTTTATGAATATTGCCAATGAATTGGTTGTTTTAAAATTGCACAGACATTGTTCCAAATCATATCTCCATTTACTGAAAAAAAGTCACTGGTGTGATTTTTGTGTGAGTCAGTGGTGCTGAGGACTTTGGAGGAAGTGTCTAGATTTTAATATGACATTAGCAGATAGTTTAGACAGGGGCAATATCCCTTATATTAATTGCTTTGTCTTCTAGTTGATATTAGAACTGTAGACCAAGTGCACGGTGGCAGTGACAGGTAAATGAATGAATTTAAGGGGAAAAATTATAGGCATAGTTTTTAGAAATAGGTAATCAAGGCTAAAGTTTTCAGAATGAAGGTCTCCCTTTGTCAACACATCTCTCCCCTGGAATGTTACAGTCCTCAAGTTCTTGTAGCTTCTAGGAACATGGTATAACTTATTATCCAAATATCTGCTTACTGTGACATATGATACAGAGTCTTGGAAGTTAAGATGACAGTCATAAGAAAGAAACAAAATAATTTGGCAAACAAAATCAACCCCTCAAAACAAAATAGGAATTAGAGCAACTAATAATTAGGTAAAATTATCAAAATTTCTCAAGTTCTTCATTTTCTTTTTTCTTAATATTTTTCTTTTTCTTTTTTTTTTTTTTGAGTTGGAGTCTCACTCTGTCACCCAGGCACACTCATGGCCACCGCAGTCTCGACCTGCTGGGCTCAGGCAATCCTTCTGCCTCAGCCTTCCAAGGAGCTGGAACTACAGGTGCGTGCTACCACGCCTGGCTAATTTTTTGATTTATTATAAAGATGAGGTCTCACCATGTTGCCCAGGCTGGTCTTGAACTCACAGACTCAGGCAATCCTCTCGCCTCAGCCTCCCAAATGCTGGGATTATAGGCTTGAGTCACCGCGCCCGGTCCCTCGTTTTCTTAATAGATTTTCCTTTACATTGGAATTATTTTGCAGTTTTAACTTTTTATCTAAATGGCTTTGGTTGGAAGTTTGCCCTTACATATCTAATGTTGTTGCACCTTTATGTTCTCATGCATAGCTTTGAAGTTTGGTTACTCATTGATTGACTCTTCGGACTTGAATAGTTGAAAGATTAAGGCAAATTGTATTATTTTCATCGTCCTCAACCCCTGCCCCAACATTCTTTTCATTGTGATAATATGTGCTATAATGTCCTTGGGCAAAGAAACACTGCCTTGATATTTCACCAGAGTAAAATAATTTTTGATTAGGCATTACTTATTTCTCAGTTTCTGAAGGGAATTTAAACCCTCATTGTTGAAGGAAGTGGTGAATGACAAAAATATTTTGGTACTATTATATGAATGAGGCATCTGATTCAAAGACTAGTTTCATGCACGAATCACTGTTTTGTTATTTTTTATTACATGTCCACACTCATGTGTACATGTTAATGTAATACAAAAATTCAGAGGCAAAGATAAAGTCTACATACTCAATTTTAGCTCAAGTACATGTCAGCAGTGCAGTGTCTGCTGTGTGAAAAGACTGAGAAAGTTTCTTAATAAAAATTTCTACAAATCTTTGATATCTGCTTATTTATCTTCTGCAGAACAGCAGCTTCTTCACGTTTGATATCTCAGAAGGAAAAGCCTGTTTCTGTTGAGTTTGATTATAGAAGAGAGGTCTCTTCACAGGGAACTCAGCTGGATGCATCCTGCTTGTGCCTTCTTTTATAGAAGGAGAGAAAGAAGGAAGAAGACCACATTATAGAATTGGTAATTATTTGTAGTACTGGCAGAGTCTCAAATGATATTTGTTCTCTTACAGTTACTCCAACCAGAGGATTCTTTTTTTGCAGCAGATGAAAGATGAACAGCATGCAAATGTTTGAATTAAACATATTCTAATGCTTTGCAATCCTAGCCGTTGGTCTCTGTTATTTAAGTGTTGATTATAGATAAATTTTGCTACTGTTATGCTGGTGTTTAATTAGAACAATGAATAAGAAAAACCAGCATGACTTTGTTTGGTTGTAATTCCCTACCAAATATTTGTATAGGAGTCAGGTGACTATTAAAGTGGAAGGAAAAAGTACAAAAGTTTAAGATTTGACCTTGTTTCAAATTTTAATAATTCTGGTAATGTGTTCAGTCTTTTAAAGGTTATGGGGCTGACATTTTCCACTTTTTTATGGAAAGAGAAGTAGATTAATTGTTAGGGGATATCACTGGGGAGCTTTTGCCTAAGGGTTACTTTTGAGTTTATTCCTGGAAAGGAATGAAACTGGCAGGAACAAGGTCAGTTTTCTACTTTGTCTGATGACTATTTCCAGGAAAGTTTGGTTAACTGAACCATATAGACTCTTGGTTGCCAAAAGGAAAGTCCACCCATGGAAATTGTTATACTTTGTTTTATAATACTGGCATTTGTGAGCTCTTCACAGTACAAAGTAAAATCTTAAGATAGAAGCTGAAAAGACATACAGCTTGAGACACAGCAAACAAAATATACTCTCTTACACAAGTAGAAGATCTAACTTCCTCCATTAGATATACTAGATTGTGAGAAAATTCTTCTAGAAGTGAGAGAGATTTTGTGTAGGTGATTCAACTTTCTTAATGGTGTTTAATAAGACTGGACTTGATTTTCATTGATATATTCTAATTTAAAAAGACATTCTTGATAAGTCAGCAATTTGTATATCATTAAATACCTGAGTCATTGAAATGAGAATAAACAAGGAATTAATAAATCATCTTCTATATTTATTAATTTTACAAATATTTCTTAGAAGGGGCAGATACAGTGAGACAAAGTGATCAAGATAAAAACAGTTATCCTTTCACAAATACAATATTATTGGGAAATTTTTCTTTAATATTATACTTTATATTACAAAAGGAAAACATTTGGATAACTTTTAGCAAGTCTTCAGTCAGAATATTTTTGTGTGAGTTAGGATGTGCTCAAGTGATTCATGCATTTTTTTTTTCCTGCAAATTGTGATAAAATTAAGCTTTTGTTTTTGAGACAGGTGGCAGACTTTGCCTAATGTTAGGTCCTGCATGGAATGCTAACTTACTTATGAAAGATTTAACTTATGGAAGTGAATTTATTTGCTCTCATGCCTTTGCTATTCAGTTGCAGTACTCATTGGATTCCTTTCCTGACCTTACGGAATTTAGAATTTAGTAGATACTCATGATTATGCAAAGAAAGGTAGATCAGTTTGCTCTTTAAAATTCACTTTGTCCCTTTTATGGAAATACAATCAGAGATTTTGCATTTACACAATGTGGATATTCTTCACAATAAATCTGCAACCTATTAGTCAAATAGTTGATACAATTAATTTGTTTTAGTTCTTAAAAGAAAAGCGAAGTTTTACAGTAACTTTTATTTCCAGATGTTATTACTGTTGAAAGTACATGTCATATAGCCATTGACATACAACATATTGTACATTCTAGTTTATTTTTATGATAATGTTAAAAAATACAGGTTATACCTATGTGTTTACAATGAGATAACAACTCTGACAATTATGTGGTACCTGCAATTAGTATAAGCCAGAGATTCTCCATATTATGCTATGTAAGTCTTTAATTACTTGCTACCTCTGTTGCAACTAATTGTTTTACAAAGACAAAATAATAAAAGGTTGTGAATTATTTAATTTTTAAGACATATCAGAAAGGATTCAAGGTTATCCTTATATTTTTGTCATCATATATTTATGATATACAGAATTTTGATGAAATCTGAATGGTTAAAATTGAGCCTTGGCTGGATTTCATCACATTCAATGAGAAGCTTTGAAGATCCACTGAACAGTTCTTTTTTTAGACAATTACCTTGCTTGGGAATACTTATATGGACAGAATTCCTGGATCTTTTTCACTTATGGAGAAAAGACTGTGCTCTCATGCCTTTAAAAATGGAATAAAGCCTGAATATATTCTCTAGGAAGAGGGATCTTCTTTATTAGAATCAAACTACTATTACCTAGAAATATATATATAAGCAAAATTCCAACCATAGTTAGTATATAAAATGGTTATATTCTCTCTCCTTCTTAGCTTCTGTCTATTTATCTTTGTTTAGGTAACCCCTAAAACAAAGGAGGAAAATAATACTAGTAAGGTCTAGTTTTAAGGTAGTGAACAACAATGTTGGCATTATTCTATAGATTTCTTTGCAAAAAAAGAATTCTTGACATTTAGAATTTTTCTGTGGAATCTGGAATCCCAAGAGAAATTATTCTCTATAGAGTCATATGAGCTTTTTCACTCTGGTCGGCTTGTCCTATGAAGTGAGAATGATGTTAATACTTATAGTGTTGTTATTATAGTTAACATTTTTTTTGAAAAACCTCAGACTAGTATTTGGCACACAGTAAATGCTAAAGAAGCGCTTCATAAACAAAGTCAGAAATAAGTCAATCTCTGTTCTAGTCATGCCGTATTAATTCCAATCTCCATGCTAGAGCTTATGATATTCTTCCTACTTGAATTCCCACCCCTTTTTCTATTGATCTGAATCCTATGATCAAGATCTGTGCAGATCCCATCTTCCTAAGCTCTTCATGACAGCCAACTCTTGACTCTGCTGACCTCACATTTCTTCTTCACTCAATCGTACTTATGCACAAATACCCTATTTGCTTTATGGAGCTTTTACCGTTGGTGCTTAACCAGGAGAAAGCATCTGAATCTTCTGGAAAGCTTTCCTAAAATATATAACCCTAGACCAAACCCTAGACTTTTTAGATTCAACAAGTCCTGAATGACACCTAAGTATGCATATTTTGATAAAGTTCTTCAGCAAAGTCAATATATGCACCCAGTCAAGATACACTGATTAAAAATAATCTTTTGTTGCAGGTGTTTTTCTTTATCAACAAGATTATAAAATTCTGGGGGACATAGAACACGCTTAATTTTTCTTGTACACCTCCCCACAGTGCTAGAAACATGGCTGCTACTGAATAACATTTTCTTGTTTTATTGTATGATCCCTGAAAGTGGGACCTAAGATATGCATTGCCAAAGAGTTGTGGAAGGACAAAGGAAGCCACCATGGGTAGATAATTCAATTATTGCCACAGTTATGCTGTGTCATAAATAACCACAAATCTTTAGTGACAAACAAAAAATAAGCGCTTATCATTTATGTTTCTGGAATCAGCAGGGATAGACTTAATGTCTGTATTGATCCTGGTTGGACTCTCTCACTTGTTTTTGGGATCAGCTGGCTACCGGTTGGACCTATTTGATGTCTGAGGCTCAACAGCTCACTCATGCATCTGTGAACTGACTCTGTTCCACATGACTTTTGTCTTTCTTCTGAGACTAGCAGGTTAGTCAGTGCAAATGTTATCATGGCAATAACAGAGGACAAGAAGACAAGCCCAGATGTGCACACCCCCTTTACCCCTCTGTCTGTATTACATTGGCCAAACTAAGTCAGGTGGTAAAAGCCCACTTATGTAAGGAGGGTACTGGACATTACGTGACAAAAGCTATAAATACAAGGAGGTGGAAAGAATTGGTGTAATTTTTTCCCAAACAACCACCTGAAGCACTTGTTTCTTTTTTGTGCAGAGCCTATTCTGGTGCCTTAATGAAGGTCAATTCTTACTGTATATAATCCTAACCAGGGACAAAGGTATAATGGATATTGGAGACTCAGGAGGGAGAGGTTAAAATGGGTGGAGAAATGAAAAATCACCTGTTGGATAGAATGTGCACAGATGAGAGTGGTGGACACACTTAAAGTCCAAACTTCTTCACCACTATACAATGCAATTATGTAACCAAAAGTTATTTGTACCCTTGAAAGCTATTGAAATACAGGGGAAAAAATATCCTGATCAGGATATTTTTAAAACAATCTTTCCACTCCTGAGTTAGTAAGCAAGGAATCTTATTCCAAGAAAAAAGTGGCAAATGACAATTGCATTAATACCATTTCATTTGTCATTAAATAGAAGAATATTGCCTTATATTTCACTGACGCGACATCATCAGCATGCAATGTCACACTTCATTAAACTAGAACATCAAGTGCAGAAAACAAAATATTTGCTGTTCAATAAGATTATTGCTACTTGAACAAGGTTTGAGGGATTGTCAACATGATATGTTTGAACCCAGGACATTAAACTAAGAACTATGACTGGAAAAAAAATGTTAAAAATCCCACACATTTGTTTTGAAAGGATACAGCATCTTGTCATCACTTGTGATGACACTGGTTCCATCTTTATTACCTGTGATGTTGATTAGTGAACTATTGCAAAGCACGCAGTCTGTCGTGAAAGTCCAATTTAGTAATGCCAGAGAATCATCTTGGGGCTGAGAGGTTGTACTAAGTTCCTTGGCTTCCAGTAAGGATATGGTGTCTCTTTGTCTAAGGGATTTTATTTCCTAAAGAGTCATAACATTATAAAATAGCATGGCAAAACCAACAAATTAGAGAGGAATAGTAAGTAGCCAAAATAAGAAAAATTACTATGACAATTTTTCCAAATTAATGTGCCGATTTTCTATATTTGATTCTTTACTTGCACTCAAGGCAAGTACTTCATTGGCTCCTGGTGAAACATCGATCAGATACACAAATATTACAAAAATAACTGTAAGGAAAATTGCTGTACAGTCTTGCTTCATCCTTACTCTGCTGTGGGATTTCAGGCAAATCACTTAGCTATTCAATATTGTTAAAATAAAAAAAGACCAATTTGGATAAATAAATAGCAAGGACCCTTGCTTATGGAGGCAAATAATAAATAGAGGACTTGAAGAAAAAACTATGTCTGTCAAATACATACCTTCGTTCAGAATCACCCTGCATGGATAGGTTTATCTTTTATTAAAGGTGTTGTGCTAAGCTTTACTTGGTTTCTCTTTCTAAGAAGAGAGTTATTAACTTGTAAATAAAGAAAACAAAAGACAGCATAGAGATTTAGACTAAGGTGTAGGCTTATGCACTATATCTCATGGAGCTCAATCTCATTACATTGCATTGATGGTGAGATTTTCCGTCACAGCTATGGAAATAAATAAGCAAGTGAGGCCTCTCATATAACTAAAAAGTTTCTTCTGAGACTTCCTAATTGCTATAGAAGAGACAAACCCAGAGAAACATGAGAATGTGATGTGTATAACTACAAAAGTGAACAGGTTCATTTTCCTAGAAAGTCAGAAATAATAACCCTCCACAGCATTAAGAGCCCTTTCCTTCCTGCACAAATACACATTTATACATCCACTTCATCTCTAGGCAACATAGCTCCAGCAAGATCAGGCTGGTTGCAAAGTTAGGTTCAGGAGGGTAGAGGTTAAAGGCCCAGTTACCCTTTCTTGAATGGAAAATTCTATGTGACTAACATTGTAATTTCTCTGTTAGTCAGAAGGGAGAAAGGATGGCTTTAGCATCTAGTTCCCTTATGAACTCCCTTATGAACTCTTTGGTGGAACCATGCAGCTAGTATCACTTGTAGCAAAGAAAATTTAGCCAGCACTTAGGTGAGCTAAGCTGGGCCTAGGACACCACATAATTAAGAGAAGTTAGTAGGAAGCTTCCACAGGAGGATGACAAGAGCAACGGCTGGCCCTGACGTGGGACCATCCCGCATTCACTTTGGGGAAGCAAAGGTTAAAATGGGAAGGAAGTCAAAGGCCGAGAATAAATTATTTCTTTTTTTTAATGTATTTTTTATTTTAAAGTTGTGGGGTGAATAAATTATTCCAAAGTGTTTGTTTTCAACAGAGTTTGAATCTTAGTGCCCATAAGTGCATAAATAGGTAATGAATAGAAAAACACAGTGCTATGAATGTTTAATAGCCAAATAGTATCTTGATGCCAAAGTCACTATGTATATGCATTTTTAAATTCATTTGACTGCTGCAGTAGGACAAGCTAAAATTGAAGCACGATAATTTTCAGGATTTAAAAGTTTAAGACTTCAAGCTGCATGGTAATGTCTCAGAATGGAGAAATAAGGACAAAGTCATTCCCATAATGGCAAAAAAGAGAAGTTACAGAAAAATGGGCAATTAATACTTAGATTTATAATTTGATGCTTAAGTGTGACAAAGATCACCAATATAGTCTGCAAGAAAAGGGAATAATGTGTTTTTTAGAAGACAACCTATATATGAGGAAAAGCATTCCAATTACTTTAGGGGTCTTGTTTTCATAAAAAAAAATTGTGAATAGATATAGAATTAATGGTGTTACTGAGAACATTTGATATGTGACTCATGCTTTAGAAGAGCATTCTTATCAGGCAACAAGCCTGAGACCCTTCTGCTGCTGGCAAGTGTGTTTAATCAGATGAAAGGCTTTAATTAGATAGTACCAGACAACTTGCTTACTCTTCTTTAGTTCTCCACGAACCATTTCCTTGTCAGAAGAATGCAGGTGCCATAATTATTCCAATCTTCCTAAAGAGAAGACTTTAAAGCCCAGTAGTTAGCTTCCTAAAGAGAAGACTTTAAAGCCCAGAAAGGGAAGGCTAACTTCCATTTATGAGAGCATTTGTCCAATGAAAATCTTCCTTTCAGTCTGAATCGATATATGTTTGCTTGTTTGTACCTTTACTGGGCTCCATTTTCTTGTATTTGGACAGCTAAGTTCTCTTATAACCGTTCTGAATTCAACAGCTTTTTCAACTCTGGAAATATTTCCAGCTGTTTTTAAGCTCTAGTCAAATGTCTGCTTTTAAGTCTCTTTTTAAGTAAAAAGGTGGCACAGGAAGTGAAAATGCCCAGCAAAAACATAATAGAACCAAACAATTTGGAAGAATTTCCCATTATATATGGAATTTCGATAGATATAAAGTTTTAAAATGATGGCTAAATATTTGGGCAATCATGAGTAAAGGAACAGACTTTTTTTGTTTTAGAGTTTATCAGTGTGCTTCCTCTACCGATTTACATAGACACATTTGTGAAGCAGGTTCACTGTGCACTGGTTACCAACTTATCTGAGTCTGGTGAAACAGATCCCCATGCACACAACAAGTTGTGCAAAGAGCTTTATTACATACAGACAGGCAACAAGGAACAACAGAAACCTAGGATTCACTGCATGCCAGCCTCCCAGGTTCAGGAAAGCTGCTTAGGACAGATGGAGTCTCAACCGCATATGCCCTACTTGCACTGCAGCTGAGGAACTCCAAATAGCAGCCCTTCCTGGGTTATATACCCCAGGGTCACATGACATGTTGGGCTGAAGCATTGAAGGACTTCTTGTTTTCGAGGGTTAGGAGGGAGACTGGAAGAGAGCCCAGACTGTTCCAGACAGTTTCCTCCTTATCTCAGGATTTTGCATTCTCAGCACATTCTACAGTTATTCTTGGGAACTACAAGAGAGAAATGGGAGAGAACTGGGTTTGGTGCCAGGCCCCTAAATGACTATCCTGCATCATTGGCAGTAGATTTCCTGGTTTTCCCACCTCCGTGGTATTGTCTTGGGAAAAGAAGATTGGGGGAGGGAGTTTTCTCATTTGGGTAATTAGTAATATCACACATTTTTTTTTCAAAACCACCACATGACCATAACCTCTTTCTATGTCTTCTAGTAAAATGTTGGAAAATGTGTCCATGATTTCCATCGCAAAGGAAACTCACAGAGTATATTGGCCTTAGTTTCTTGTTAAAATGAGCTGGGCACATGGGGGCACACAGTCTTTAAGTTTTGGCTCCTCAGTCTTTATCTTTTAGATACTTTGATGATAGAGATAGTCATTGCCCAATGGGCTAAAAACTTTTGGTTAAATTTTAACATTTTAAAAAATATTATACACAAAAATATAGTTGCTTATTTGAAACTGTCTTTAAAATTAGACCATATATTATTGAACTATTGGTTATTTGATGGGTATATACTAAAAACTATAATCTATGTATATATATTTGACTTTAACCCTTGCTATCATCTCATTTGCTAACCTCTAGCTTAAACTACTATTATACTCTTTTTTGACAATTGTAATCATCTCCTGCTGATCTCCCATGTCACATTACAGACTATTCCTCCCCCAGAAGCCAAAGTGATTCATTTAAAACATAAGCCAGATCATGTTCCTTTACTGCTATAAATCAACAGATAGCTTCCAGTGATAGACAGAAATCTAGGATGCTCCCCAAGGTTCCCACCACCTTATATAAACATCTTGAGTAATTATTTAAAAGAATAACCCCTTGAACGTGAATGGGACTTGTAAAAATGGTAAGATTTCACTCTTGAGATTGTTAAGTATATGGAAAACTAGATTTTGTAAATGCAATTAAAGTCCCAAATGAAACCTTGACCTTAGCAACTCAGGAGCTAATCAAGTGAGCCCTTTAGTGAGTCCAGGTCTTCTCAGAAGTCAGAGATGTGCTGTCATTTTTCCCCAAAGCAGCCATGTTTGGGGAAGGAGGAGAGAAAAGGGAAGGAGGAGACAACTGGCAAAAATCTGAGAGCAGCCTCTAGAATTTGTGAGTAGTCACTGATTGATATCAAAAGAAAAAAAAAGGGGGGGGGCTTCAGTCCTAAAACTACAAAGAAATAAATGAAATGGGAAGAGGGTCTCAAATTTCAGATGAGGGTGTAGCCCTGCCAACATCTAGATTTTAGCCTGGCTGGACTCTGGGCAAAGAATCTTGACACACCATGCCTAGATTTTTGACCACAGGAACTATATAAATTAGTGTTGTTTTAAGCTTTTATGTTTGTAGCAATCTGTTATATAGAAAACAAACATGCTTCCCATCTCTCATAGGAGAAAATATAAAGAAATTGAGTACGGATTTTGAATTTTATTCTGTTACCTGGCCCTCTCTCTGTCATCATCATCTTCTGTCCATTGTTCACTCTGCTGCAGCCATGCTATTCTCCTCACTGTTCTTAGAATGTTCTAGTATACTCCTGCCTCAGGGCCTCTGTTCTTATTGTGGCCTCTTCCTGAAGCTCTCTGTCCCAGCATAACAACATGGCCTTTTAGTACGTGTTATTCAGGTTCCTGTCAAAGAACTTCTTCCTGACTGCTTATATTGGTCAGAATAGACTGAAGAAACTAGTCAGTATAGGCACAGATTTTGCTGTACCAATAAATAATACCCAAATCTCAATGTTTTAAAATAATAAAAGTTTGTTTTTCATTTTTTTTCTTTATGTCTAGTGTGAATTCGCAAAAGGGTGCTGCTTATCATGGACATGAAGGACTCAGGCTGATGGAGACTTGACATCTTGTAATACCACTATTTCAAGTTTTTTGGATTAGTGTTCACATAGTATATATTTCTCCATCTCTTTACTCTCCCTCATCTTTTTACTTTTAATCTATTTATGTCTTTATATTTGAAGTGAATTTTTTAGAGACAACAAATAGTTTGATTTTTTTTTAACCTACTCTGACAATTTCTGTATTTTTTTTTTCTATTAAATTTTTTTAACTTTAAAGCTGTGGGGTACAATTCAGGATTAGGTACACAGATGTTCATTATGCAGGTACCCTTGTTGATGAGGTGTGCCCGTCCTGTCCCCAGGTAGACTCCCACTACTGCCAATCCCGCTTCCCCGCTCCCCTCTTGGCAGTTTCCTGCTACTGCCACTCCTTTTCTTATAATATTACCATAATTGTTCAAGGTCCGCATATGAGTGAGAACATGTGATACTTAGTTCTTTGTTTCTGTGATAGATCACTCAGTGTTATAGACTCTAAGTCCATCCAGGTTACTGTGAAGTTCATGATTTTGTTCTTCTTTATGGCTGTATAATATTCCATTGTGTATATGTACCAAATGTTTCTAATCCAGTCCTCTTTTGATGGGCAGCATGGTTGGTTCCATGTTCTTGCTACTGTGAACAATGCTGCGATAAACATACATGTGCAGGTATCTTTTTTGTAGAGTGATTTTGAGTTCTTCTGGGTATATTCTCAGTAGGGGGTTTGCGGGGTTGTATGGAAGGTCAATTTTTAGAACTTTTAGGAATTGCCACAGAGGTTGTACTAGTTTACATTCCTACCAACAATGCAGAAGTGTTCCCTTTTCGCCACATCCTCTCCAGCATCTGTTTTTTGAGTTATTGATGATAGCCATTCTGACTGGATTAGTATATTTAGGTCACTGACATTTGAAGTGATTATTGGTATTGGATCAACATCTATCTTCTTTGTTATTTCTTTCTGTTTATTGTCTTTGTTCTGTGTTTCTTTTCCTTTTGCTCTTTATTTTTATCTTCTATCTCTTTCTGCCTTCTCTGATTTTAAGATGTGATATTCTCTTTGCATATCAATTTTATTATTTTTTTACCTGTCTTTGGTGATTTTCCTTACATTTGTAATATACATTTATAACTAATACAAGTCCAAATTCAACTAACAGTATGCCACTTCATGGGTAGTCCAGGTACTATACAGAAAAATATTCTCAAGTTCTCCTTTCCATCTTTTATAATGTGACTGCCATCACATTATACTTATCTATAAGTTATGATTTCCAAATACACTGTTGGTATTATTATTTTGAGAAAATGTATCTGTTAGATCAATTAAAAATAAGAAAATAAAAGATTGCCTTTTACCTTTATTTGTTACTTCTCTGACACTTTACCTTTTTATGTAAATCTGAGTTTCTAACATATCGTTTGCTTTCTTTCTAAAAATATTATATTTTATATTTGTTTCAAAGCGGGTCCACTGTTGAAAAGTTTCCTCAATTTATGGTTGTCTAAAAAAGTCTTTATTTCTCCCACACTTTTAAGTGATAATTTCATAACATACAGATTCTAGGTTGGTGTTGCATTTTTTAAATAATGCTTTAAACCATTCTTTTCTTCTTGGCATGCTTGCATGGATTTTGAAGAGAAGTCCAGTGTAATTCTCATCCTTGCTTCTTTATAGGTAAGGTGTTTTCCCCTCTTGTTTCTCAAGATATTCTCTTTGCTTTTGAATTTCAGCAGTTAAAATATGGTATGCCTTTGCTGACACCTGATTGATATTCTCTGAGCTCTCTAGATCGTTAGTTTGGTGTCCATCATTATTTTTGAAAAATTCTGTCATTATTGCCTAAATTGTTTCTTCAGTTTCATTCTCTCTTTCTTCTTCTTCTTCTTCTAATATTCTCATTATGCAGATTCTATACCTTTTGTAATTATCCTACGGTTCTTAAATATTCTGTTCTATATTTTCAAAAATTCTTTTCTTTTTTTGTCTTTCAGTTTTGAAACTTTCTGTTGACTTTTTCCCCCATGTTCACTGATTCTTTCCTTGAACAAATCCAGTCCATTGGTAAGCTCATAAAAGGCATTTTTCATTTGTTAATCTCTAGCATTTCCTTTAGAGTCTTTCTTAGAGTTCTTATCTTTCTGCTTTTACATTCTTGCATATTGTATATTTGTTTTATTATAGTCTGATATTCCGACATCTCTGTGATGGTTGTATCTGTTCTGATGTTTTTGTCTATCTCTTCAAACTGTTTTTCATGTTTTTAGTATGTCTTGTAATTTTTTGTAAGTCGGATCTGATGTATTAAGTAAAAGATACTGATGTTAGTAGACCTTTAATGTGAGGTTTACTTGATTAATGGATAAGCTGTGTTTACTGTTTGCTGTAGCTGTTAGAGCCAAAGGCTAAACGTTCCTCTAGGAAAGGTTTCCTTGTTTTCCCCTGTTTTCCTTAGGCTTCCCTAGAAACTTCTTAAATAAGGTCTGAGGTATACAGTTGTTTCCTTTATATTCCTGTATTATATGAGGGCCCTACTGATGCTGTGGTAAGGTACATGGGGAGAGGAAGTGTTCTATAGCTTTATGCTTTAGTCTCAGTTTTTTAGTAAGCTTGTGGCTACGCAAGTGCTTCTCAGTCTCCCACCCTGTTAGTTGATGCAGAAAAGATAAAGGGGGCTGGAGCTGGGTCTTTTCCTCCAGGTTCTAGTAAAATCCCAGTCAGGTTAGCCCTGGAAAAATAACTTATCTTGAGGGCATGCCTTGTTAATAAGAACAGAATGCTATAGGTGTATTTCAAAAATGGCTACTTTTTCTCTTCTTCTTTTGGAGGCAGCAGGGGTTTTTCTACAGGCTTCACTGTGAGAACCTAGTATGGTCCTGTAGGTTAAATGCGTTAAAGTGTGATGTTCCCCTAAGACTGAGTCTCCCTGAAGTTTTTCACTCTCAAACTTTTTCAAATTGAACTTCCAAAAATTCCTCGACTACTGTTTAGATTTTCCTAGTCTTATAATGGTTTCCATGGAGGTTTCTGCTTGTGGGCTTCTGTAATTATCTGTATTCACCTATCTGTCTCTCCAATTTTGGGGACATTTGTTTGCCCTGTGACCTCAATTCTTTGATGTATCTAATATGAGCTGTTGATTTTTAGTCTTGTCAGCTTGTTTCTTGCTGAGTAGGCAGGAGTGATAACTCTCAAGTTTTTTGCCTGCTAGAAACCAAAAATGGTAATACCACTATGTAACTTAAAGTTTTGCCACAGCAAACGGAAACACTTTAGAGAATTGCACACTGGCTCCTAAAGTCTTCACTCTGACAGTGACACTTTATTTCTACTCAGAATTTATTGACCAAAGTCACAGAATCACACCCAAGTTTTAAAATATGAGAAATATATAGCCTTTCTGTTTTTGTGGGAGAAGAGGAGAACTAGAAGTACTGAGGATCATTATCAATGATGACCAGAGCACTCCACATAAAGTAGTATTTCCAGCTTCATCTAACACTCTGCTTTCTTATTCCGGTATACATTCCCCTTAGCATTTCACAATACCATATCTCAGCATATTGTATTACAAAGAAACCTTATCATGCTCTGTTTGTCATTTTTTTTCTCCTCTCCTACCTTCACCAATGTGTGAACCATAGGAATAGGGACTTTATTCATTTTGTTCCCTCCTTATTTCCAGAACCCAGATATTCTAGTGCTCAGTATATATTTGGTGAATGAGTTAGTGAATGTTTATTTGTCTAAACCCTCAAAAAACTAAACTCTTGCTTGAAGACTGTATTTCTGCCAAATCAGGCTCTAAAACTATCTCTCTGGCAGGGATGAAGCGGCATGAAATTTGTGCAGAACCTTTGTCAGACTGGCTGGATGCATCCTTTGCTATCAGACAGCAAGGAGAGAATGAAAAAGCTTCAGCTTCCCCACAAACGCAGTGCTATTTTAAGGCAAGGCCAAACACAGCCTGAGGGGAAATGAGTTTGAAAACGAGTTTAGGCTTTTACACAAAGCAAGTAAAAGGTATCAGTAACTTAAAAAACAGGAAAACTCTCAATTTAAGAATCTTCCCATCTTAGTTTTATGTTTATAATCAAGGATATGCAGCTATTGCTTTTCACTGGAAAGCAAAAAGCTAAATCACCTTCTTGAATATGAAATGTAGATGCAGTGCTCGGAGCATTCTTCTTCTCAAGGAACAGAACTGCCAGATTCTGGGATGGTTGAAAATGTGTGTTTCCTGCTGCTTCAGTCTCACTGTCTTTGTGCTTCTTTAGGCTTATTGTTCACTCTGAGCTTAATGAGTGCATTCAGGCATGTAATGAAGAACAACACCATCACACAAACACTTTATTGAAGTCCAAAGATATGGTGTTTTTATCAATTATACTATGCAATAGAGTAAATTTACAATTTATTAAAAAATACATAGATTGAGCAACATCTGGAACACTGATGCATTGACACTCATGATATTAGCAGCAGTGATATAAAACAAAATCTTAAATGAATGGTACTTTGTTACAATGGGTGTACAGCTTTTGTCTTTCTACTTGCTAGAGGACATAGATGAGGGCAATGCAGTTGTGTATCACAGGTCCCTCTGGTATGAAATTCATTCTGACTAAGCTTAAAACATTTGATGTCCAAAGACATGAGCTTCTGTAACAAGTGATTTTTAATTTCACCTCCACTAGCCTTGGCTAATGGAATTAACATAAGGTTGGAAGGCAGGCAAACCTTGTTGGCTATCCAAGAGTAACTTGATTTAAGTGATTCACTTGTCTTTTTATTCTTTCTTTTCTTCTTCTTTTTAATAAAGTGTTTATAAAATTTTCAGGGCTTGTTCTTACACATCTCATTTGATACAACATTGCAGCGAGGTTAGTTGGTCAGGGATTCTCACTTGCATTTCTGTATAAGGATCACTGGTTCTTAGAGAGCTTAGTGGGACAGAGGTCAGAAATTTTGACTCTAAGCCCAATGCCTTTTTTCAATATAGAGCAATGATACTTCAGGCCTAAGTTTCCTCATATCAAACTACATATACATAGTTTAGCAACTTAATGAAGTTGTAGAAATGACAAGAGATAGTTGAGTTTTGTTTTTTTTTGAGTTGGAATCTCACTCTGTCGCCCAGACTGGAGTGCAGTGGCCGCTTCCGGACACCGCAGCCTCGACCTGCTGGGCTCCGGCGATCCTTCCTCCTCAGCCTTCCGAGTAGCCGGAATGACAGGCATGCGCTACCACGCCCGGCTAATTTTTTGATTTATTGTAGAGATGAGGTCTCGCTGCCCCAGGCGGGTCTCGAACCCGCGGGCTCAGGCAATCCACTCACCTCAGCCTCCCAAAGGCGCCGGATTACAGGCTGAGCCACTGAGCCCGGCTTGATAGTTGCGTTTTAAATACTATGCCTACTCAAATCCACATGAAATTGTAAAATAATTATCTTGCTTTTGTTAAGACCAACAGCTCTGTCTGTAGGCCAAAATGTCTTCCTCTCTGTCTTCTTTAACAGAAAACGTCCATCACAGATGCATATGTGTAGAGTCATGGGTATCCTTGTGTGACAACATTTAGTAATAAGCTTTCTTAAAGGAAGAGTGAAGGATCATTAAAAAAGCAGCCAAATGGTAACTCTAATTTGGTTCTAAGGACTGTTATCAAATTTAAAGTGCTTAATAATGACTAATTGATCTGCTTTGATGCCATTTTATTTTCTTATTCATTGATAAAGATGTTCCTCTTTCTTTTGATTAGACTCTGCTACTCAGGGGCTATAATTTTCAAGAAGAGAAGAACAAAAATAAACAACTATTCTATATTCCAAAATTTGTTATGACTAAAGCCTTTTATTCAAAATATCGACCACAGATTAGATAATTTTTTTCATTAAAAAATCAGAAATACAAAACAAAAAAACAAAAAAAAAAAACCAGGAATATGGTCTCTGTCAAGAATACTTAACTATACCAGTGTGGGGTATAAAAATAGCCATAGACAACATATGAGTGAATAGCTTATTCCAGTAGAACTTTATTTATGGACACTGAAATGTGAATTTTATATAACTTTAACATGTTGTGAAATACTATTCTTTTTATTATTTTCAGCCACTTAAAAATGGAAAAACCATTTTTAGCTTATGGTCATATAAAAACAGATGGTGGGCTAGATTTGGCCCATGGGTCATGTTCAACACTAATCTAGAGCACCAGACAAACATTCATTGTTTCTGGAGATACAGCCCAGTTCAAATAATTCTTTGAGCTAGAAAAGTATTGCTAGGCAGTTTTTTTACAACACAAATTTCTGATGTCATCAAAGGCAATACTTTATAGCAAGGGTTTAAATGTTAGGTGGTCATCTTGTCATGGAAAAAGTAGAAGTGGGCAACCTCCTCATGTCCCCTCCCACTGTGGGAGATTTTCTGTCCTCTCAATAAATGCTTTCTCAAAAAAAAAAAAAAAAAGGAGGAAAGAAAAAAGAAAAGAAAAAGTAGAAGTACTTCCTTGTTATCAAATTCAGACTCCAGCTTTACATTCGAAGGAGAAAAATCAGCACAACTTGACATAGAGCTTGCAAACTCTTAGGGAAAAGACTTCAACAATCTCACGGGGCTAAGTACATTACTGCTCTCAATTTGGTGCTCAATAAGTTTCTGTTGAATTAATTGGAGTTCCCATAAAATTCCTAAATTTTTGCTTATTATGTTGAATGAGGTGAATATAGACTGTAATTGTCTATTTAGTAGACAAAGGGTTAATGAAGTGAAAGTTTTAGTAGCACTCTTCACTGCCACTTGATGAAGGCTGATTAAGACTTCAGTGACAGTGAGATTTTACAAAAATGCTAGGTAGTAGGGCAAGGTGTGCACAATATCTAAATGATTAGCTGTTATGAGCATAATAATACCCATGACTAAGCTAATCTGTGGCTATAAATTGGATGTCTATGGAACCTGCTAAATTATTTCAGATTTTCAATGTGTCCTTGAGTCACAATGGAGCAGCTAATTATTGCTATGTTCTATTATCTTAGAAGTTCACACACATTCCAAACTTCTTTGACTCACAGTCAACACCATGGCATTTTAGTACCTAACTAACCTTTATTTTTTTCATATGTGCTACTTTTATTTGTTCAACTCATTAAAAGAAAAAAACAAACCTTAAGACAAATTAAATTGAACAGAGTTTAATTGAACAAAGAACAATTCGCCAATTAGGCAGCCTCCAAAGTAGACTCAGGTACTCCAGTGCAGTCACATGGTAGAAGAGATTTGTGGGCAGAGAAAAGACAGTGACATACAGAAAATAGAAGTGAGGTATAGAGACAGTTAGATTGGTTACACCTTGGCCACTTTCCATTGGCTAAAACTTGGTGATTGGGACAAGTGTATGTTAGTCTGTCTACATATCCAGTTAGGTTACAATTCACTATGTAAAAGGTTACAGAGAAACCTGTAGGTTGAACCTAAAATATACAAGGAGGAGCTTTGGGCTAAACTTAATTTAACAAACTAAATCCAAAATTTCTCTTGGGCATGATCACGTTACATAAATAGGAGCAACATAATGGTTAAGAGCAAGGCTGCAGAGTCAAATTCTGCTTTGGCATTTACTAGCAATGCAATTTGGGGCATACTACATAGCCTCCCTTTGCTCTCAGTTTATTCATCTCAAATAATAATGATAATAAAAGTAACCAC
The DNA here is from genome assembly GCA_027257055.1 of Cephalopachus bancanus. NCBI lineage: Eukaryota > Metazoa > Chordata > Mammalia > Primates > Tarsiidae > Cephalopachus > Cephalopachus bancanus. Next base: position 1,670,859 of record JAPVLO010000031.1, on the reverse strand, counting down.
GTGATTAGATGAATTGCTCTGAGAGATGAGTGAATCAATGCACATATGCACTCAGAAGAGTTACTGGCACACAGTAAGCCTTCAATAAATGCCAGCTAAAAATATACCTTTGGGTCTCATTCTGATGCTATAAAATCCTACCTATAAGCTGATTATTCCTCCAGTCCTGATCTTTTCACTGAACCCACATAAGTTATCCACTTGTAATACTTACACATCTCCACTTGGAAACCGAACATGCATCTCAAAAGTATGCCCACAAAACACACTTGATTTCTTTCCCATCCCAAATCTATTCTCCTTTAGTCTTTCCCATCCTGATATAAAAGCCAAAGTTATTCCTCCAGTTTTTCCGGCTAAAAAAACAAATACAATCCTGAAGTCATCTTTGACCTCTTTCTCACACATCCTACATACTCTCTACTAGCGTGCTCTGTGAGTTCTATAAAATACATCTAAATTCAACTAACCCATCACCTCATCTGTCCTGATAGTCTATATCACATTTATGTCTTTCTTACACTATTATCGAAGGAGCCTCCTGACTGGTCTTCCTTCCTCTATCCACGACTCCCTACTGTCTATTTTTTCACACACCAGCCAGGTGCTTTAGCCACAGCACCTGCGTAGTTTCTGGCACCTGGTAAATATTCATTAAATAAACTAAAGGAATGTTTCATTGAAATATTTGGAAGCTAATTGACTTATAACCCTACAACAGGCTGAAATAATTTGATTCAAAATGGTTTTAGAATTCTATATAATCTCTACCTTATGAAATTATAATTAATAATTCCTTTGGAAGTGAAAACAGAAGCAGCTAAGAATGCATCATTTGGAAAGTTTCTTCAGACTATAAAATTCTATGAGTCCATGACTTGTTAAAAAACCATAAAACTATGAATATGGCAGACAAACCAACTTAGATGACTACTTTACCAAAGAGTACCAAATCAGGAAGTTTTTGTTTAACAAGCCTTGCTTTTGTACCAGAAAGGTAACTTGTGAGTCTTATACTCATATTAAACCCCACTAGTCAAGACAAGTTATTTTATAAAAAAGAAAAAAATTACACTGTCTTTAATTAGATCTTTAATTAAGAAGTGAAGGTAGAAAATATTTTGTGTCAAATTATGAATCTCTATTTTATTTCCTTTGCAGTACTACTCCAGTCTATAAATCTTTTATTGAATTTCTTAAAATTAGTTAAGTATCCAGCATCATTTCTTTAAATTGCAAAGTTTTTACATTTATTTCTTTTTGAGATGATGTTTAATTGTCGGGAGGCCTAGACCCTGGATGTTTTTAACATTAAGCCTTGGTTCCTCTCATTTCTCTGAAGTAACTTGACCAGACTGAGGGATGCTATAAAAAACAGTTGCCAGGAACAACACTTAAAGGTATATTTTAAGCTGGCATTTATTGATGTCTGGAGAATGGGAGGTTTGGTGGGTCACAGAATGCTGCTAAAGGCTGGTGGGTCTCTATTTGGGACACTTTCAGTCTGCAGCACCTTTCCAATCTATCCCATTGTTTCTTCAGTGCTGGAGAGAGGTACTTGATTTTTGTAAACTGAAAATTCAGACTCTTTTCTCTTGATTATAAATGAAGAGATTATAAATTGATGTGTGGTGGAAATAAAGAGAGAAATATAGGGGAAATATAAAGAGAAAATGACGGTCAGCAAAGGGAAAGAAAGAAAAGAAAAAAATGGATTAACTCAACTTTTGAATGATGTAGAAGTAGCTAATTATATATGTATGGTGTGTGTGTGTGTGTGTGTGTGTGTGTGTGTAGCCCACCTCTGTCTGCTAAAAGGCCTTGAAGCAATGCTGCACACTTACAGCAAATAACCCATTTAGTACCCAAGTGACCTTGATCTCTAATCACAATCTCCCTCTAAAAGGAATAAGATCCTGGGTTTCTTGAAAAGATGGTGGATTCTAGAAGTCAGACAGGAAAGAACAAGATAAGTCTGGAACAGCTTGTGGTAGAAAGTAAGAAAGTGTCCAAAGAATGACAGAGACATATCAAAAGAACATAGGAGCCAGCTGGAAAGGTCTTCCACTGGGCAGATTTGGGAATAACTTGGGCATCAAAATATAACAATAATAATTGTAATAATGATAATCGATTATATTATATAAAAATCCATGAATCCATTCTTATAATTTTTAACACAAAAATAAAAAGCTAAAAATAGAAAGCTGTTTTTCTAGACAGGAGAGGGTCAACCAATAAATGCAGAAGCAATGGTGGAGTTAGAAAATCATCCATGGATGCTAAAATCGTGGGTAAATTTTTGATGAGTACCAGTATTTTCATAGGCTTAAAATGCCCCCAAATAATTATTAATAGCAAAGATAAAAATAGAAAGTTTTCAGTGGAAAAATGAGTGGATACCAAAGTAAGATTCATCATTGCTGGGCTGCCAACATCAAATACCCCCCAAAATAATGCAGAGATGAACAAACCATCACTTCTATGGTTGTCCTGCCAAAGTCAATAACCTGAATTTAGTCATGAGGAAATATCAGCCAAATCAAATTATGACACATTCTATGAAGCAATTGACCTGTACTCTTCAAAATTGCCAAGGTCATAAAGGATAAAGAATATAGAGGAAAGGTTTCAGATGAAAAGAAGTTGGAGATTTGACAACTAAATAAAATATATGTTTTTAGGTGGGATCCAGAACTTAAGAAAACGTCTATAAAAAAACCAATATTGAAATAACTGACAACATTTGAACATGGACTGTGGGTTTGTGTTTTAGTTTATGTGGGGTACCACAAAATACTATATTCTGGGTGATTATTCTGTTTTATTCCACAGCTCTGGAGGCTTGAAAGTCTGAGATCAGAGTGCCAGTCTGGTCATTTTCTGATGAGAGCTCTTTGGATTGCAGGCAGCTCACATACTTCTTCTTTGTATGCATGCAGAAAGAGAAAGAGAGTTCTCTAGCATACCTTCTTTTATGTTTACTCATCCCACTGGACCTGCACATCATTCTCATGACCTCATTTAATTCTAATTACCTCCCAAAGGTCACATCTCCAAATACTATCACATTGGGTGTTGGGACTTCAACATATGAATTGGTAGGAAAACACAAACATGCATTCCATAACCTTTAGGTATCAATGTTAAGTTTCCTGATTTTCATAACTGCAGGGGTTATATAAGAGAATATCCTTGCTTTTAAGCAACACAACTTAACATTTTTAAGAGTAAGGTTGTCTTCAAATTTTATTGTCAAATGGTTCAGGAAAAAAATGTATATATACATAAACAAATAGACATAAAAAGAAATAGAATGAGACAAAATGTAAATAGTCTTTGAATCTGGGTAATGGGTGTAAAGGGAATTCCTTCTGTATAAAAATGAGACATAGAAAAAACTTATGCAAAAAGATTCTTAGGGCTATGAGATGTAGCCTTATTATCCTTTATCAACCAACTTGTTACTACTTATTTTGGAAGTTAGCAGACTTTGTCCATTTAATTTCATCTTATTTCCTAAAATGCTAACTAGTCTCTTGGCTTTCAGAGAAGAAATTAAAATCTGAGTCATAGGTTCTCAGCATTTGTAATATTCGATTAATATGAGTAACTGGCATCTTGATAAGATGCAATTAATTTTAAAAAGTCCCACATTAAAATTTTTAAAAGCAATTGTTTGGGAACAAAATTAAAGATAGCTATAGGCCAGGTTCAGTGGCTCAACCTGTAATCCCAGCACTTGGAGAGGCCAAGGTGAGAGGATTGCCTGATCCTGTGGGTTCGAGACCAGCCCAGGCAACTTGGTGAGACCTCGTCTCTACAATAAAATCAATAAGATAAAAAAAAAGATAGTTAGCGACTACTTACCTGAAAATCAGAGTTGATAAGCAAGTGCAATATTAAAATACTAAATATATATATACACACATATATATGTATGTATATAATTTTCTCTGTATATGAATGTATAATTAAACTTTACAAATACAACTTTTGGATTTTATTTTAAAGTCATCAATTAGTATTTAACCAATATTTCATTACAGAAATCATTGTTTAGCCTTAACTTTATGGGATTACTTTTACTAATTCATTTTTAATTAAAAATATAACTCAACAAAGCGTTTTTCTTCCAAGACATCCTACACATTTTTCTCTTTCTGCAGAAATTGATAACTTACAAAAATAAGAACTTACCTTTTTCTTTTTTAAAATCTTAATGACTTCTTTAAAAAAATTATTTAGGTTTACTTTTTATGCCTTTTAAAAATGCATAAGTTTGAAATAGTAAGATTATATCTATTCTCATCTTCTCTTTGAGATAATTGTGTTGTGTCTTAAAAGCTTGCGAGAATATTTATTTATATCCATTGCAGATATCAGTTTTATGATTACATACGGTAGACTACTTGAAAAATCTATTCCTCCATAGCAGGAGAAAAAAACTACAGTTTAGATTTTTCCTTAAATTAGTAATTTCAAAGTAGAGTTCTCTCACACATTGTTCCAAGACCCAGAATGCTATGAGTTCAATACAGGATTAACTATTTCAGTTGGTTTGGTAAATAGTGAGCTACTTTGTAAATTGAGTGGCAAAAATAATCTCAGCTACTCCAAATGTGGACCTAAAATTACACTGATCTCCCTATCACCATGCAATGTAGAGAGTTTTATTTCATGGGTTTGAGAACCTTGGAAAGTTAAGTGTGGAACGAGAGGCAGTAAAGATAAAAAGCGCAGAATGGTATCCCGGAATAGCATGATGGGTGGATTTGACAGTGGTGTGCGTGCGTGGACTACGGGAGAGCAATAGATATCCCCAGTATTCACAGGCTGGCAATAGTATCCCAATGGACATACTATTCATGCAGGGTCCACCCTAGTGAAGGGCTTTTGGAACAGAGAGAAGTTCCACATTCAGTATGCTTTGTGCTTTGAGGAATCTCATAGTTAGATACTACCACTGACAATGCATTGACACTTTATCACAATAGATATATTGCCACTTTGCATGATTCTTTACTAAAACATCATGTTCCTCAAAGAAACAATGTTTTATCTTTCAAATGCCTGTATGCCAACTTTATTTTTCTCCTGGATCTTCTTGTCATTGTATTTTTATACTGTCTTTATTAAACACAGTCACCAAAGTTACAAAGCCTTATCAAAAAAATTAAACAATTTTCTTTGACTTTTAATACTTTTAATAATATGGACATGATACTCTCAGTATATAGATTATTGGGACTATCTGGTCTTTTTTATTATTAATATTATTTTTGATTGACAGATCATAATTGTATACATTTGTAAAACAATGTAATATTTTGATATATGTATACAATGTAGAATAATTAAATTAAGCCAATTAACATATTCATATTCCATCTTTTTTTTAATAGTGAGACAACTGAAATTTGCCTGCTCAGTTATTTTGTAATACATTATTGTTATTGACTACAGTCACTCTGCCATGCAGTAGATTTCTAAACCTATTTCTCCTGTCTATATGAAGCTGTATAAACCATTTTCCTTCAGTTTTTGCAGACACTTCTCTCCTGAGCCTTTCACCTAGGCTCTGTGTGAAGCTGAGTCCCCTATTAGATCTCCCTGCCACCATGGCAAGGTGTAAGATTTGTCATGCACGCAGGGAGTAGACAGTAGTACCATTCTGCTTTCCCTTCTGAACACCTGGAGTAAACTGCAATTATTCAGTGTGCCAGCTTGTTCGCAAGCCTACTATGTATGGTCCTTCTAACACATATTCTTTTCTTCTCCTCAACAGCCAAATAGGGACATACACACTTTCTGCCTCAAAAAGTGCCAGAAATTCCAAAACAATCTAAAAGTGTTAAAGGCCATGTGCAGGAAGCATATAGATCCAGAGTCTTCCCTTTGCGGAGCCTTGCGCCTCAGCGCACAAGCATTTCCTTGCTGCTTCTCCTCCTGACCCTGCTCATTCACAGGTGCTTGATGTTACTACATTTGTGCATTTTTTTCCCAGCAGCTGACTCAAGTGCGTCCTATGTTTTTACGGTGCTGGGCAGAAACTCTCTTGGGAAGCATTGTGGGAAAGCTGGCAGGGGACAGTTTTATAAATACAGAAAGGATCACATTCTATTATACTTGCTTTTCCATTGTCACAGAACATCAAGGCCAAATGGAAATGCAAAGAAATAATTCATATTAACACAGCTGAGTACAAGGGTATGCCCCAAAGACCTCAGGTGAGACAAGAAAAGGTTTGGGATATTTCCTCTTTGTCTTCCATCGAAAACAAAATCTACTATTTCCTTTTGAGATTTTTTTTTGGCAAGGGGGAAGATACAGCAAGTGAGGATGCCACAACTATTAACCCTGAAGCACATTTTATTTGCTGCTATTGGTCTAAAATTAAAGTAGGAATAATCATAAATGCAACTGAATTTAGGCTATAATCTAGTTTTCTTTTTTTATCGCAGTTTTTGGCTACCAGTGATCATTTTGCCTTTCCCCTGGGGAAAGAAAAAGGCCAGAGAAGGGACAAGAGTGGTGTAACATTTAAACAACAGTGCAATCGTGCCTGTGATAGCCATCTCAAAGTGATGTCATAAGTAGCCAGCGTTTCCTTGGCAACACGACAATGGTAAACAAAGATGTTTTCTGGATGGCTAAAGCAAATGTGGCTTTTATGTTCACACCTTCCCTCTGTCCCAATCCCCTACCACGGGTTAAAAAAATTTTTTTTTTCTTTCCTTTTCCTTTTGTGGAATGAATTTTCCACACTGAAATGGAATAGGTGAAGTGAACCACTATTTTTTTCTTTTGTTTATTTCTTATACACCACAATTTTACAGTGCTGGACATTTTGTTGAAGCAACCAGTCAGTGTAGAGAATATGAGATTGCACATTTAATTCTGAAATCCCCCTGTTGTGTGGCATTACTAAGAATGCACGAGGGGAAATTCTGTTATGTGAAATCTCAGGGCTATGACAAATTTGACAAGATGAGCTTGATTGACCTTACCTCATGTGGTCTCACAGCCAAGTCTACCATCGAGGTTCTTAAAAACAGATAAGGCAGATGACTGACTCTCTGGAGAGGAAAGCTGATCTGCTGTAACCTGAGGAGAAAAAAAGAAACCTGGGAGATTTTAAAACACTGTTTTAACGAGTGAAATATTGCAATGTGAATAGTGATAGCAAGCATTCGGATTTTTATAATTTCTCTAAAAACTCCATGATAAAAGTTACAAATCATTATTGTTTAGTAAAAATCATCTGTATTTTAAAAAATTTAGCTGAGGAAGGAGAATGGAAGGGAATAAAATGTACCAAAAAGTGTATTCATTAAAATGTTGGTGAACTGTGGCTGCTTTTCATGAACCACTGACACCTGCTTGAACAAAGAGACTCCTTAAAGGCAATGCTTCATAAGATCTTTGCAATATTTTTCACTTAGCAAGGATTAATTTATAATTCATGGAAAGGAAAGTTGTTTTTTTTTTTTTTTTTCTTGAGCCAGGATCTCACTCTGCTGCCCAGGCTGGCAAACACGGCACGGCTCACTGCTGCTTTGAACTCTTGGGTTCAGGCAATCTTCCTGCCTCAGCCTCCTGAGTAGCTGGAATTACATGCTCACGCCACCATACCTAACTAATTTTTAATTTTTGGGGGGGGGGTGGTGACAGTCTCATCATGTTGTTAAGGCTGGCTTCAAACTCCAGGCCTTAAGCAATCAAATTCCAGGCCTCAAGCAATCCTCCTAAGTAACTGGGATTATAGGCACAAGTCACCATACCTGGCCTACAACTAATATAAACCTATAAATATAGGCAATATAAACCTAACAGACATATAGAACAGTCCATCTAACAGCAGTAGAATATACAGTCTTCTTAAGTGCACACAGAAAATTTTCTAGGATAGATTATATGCCAGGCCATACACACACAAAAAATCTTTACAAATATAACAAGATTAAAATCATATCAAGTATCTTTGTTGACCATAATGGTATAAAACTAAAAATTGATAATATATGACTATAGCATAATCATTAATCAGCTAATGAATCAGTTAGCTAATAGTTATTGTGTACCTTTATTATTTTAATTTAATTTATTTATTTGTCTATTTATTTATTTATTTTTGAAATGGGGTCTCACTCTGTTGCCCAGGTTGGAGTGCAGTGGCACTATCATGGCTCACTGTGGCCTCAACCTCCTTGACTAAAGTGATCCTTTCACCTCAGCCTCCCGAGTAGTTAGGACTACAGGCATGCACCACCATACCTGGCTAATTTTTTGATTTTGTAGAAATAAAGTCTTGCTATGTTGCCTAGGCTGGTCTCAAACTCCTGGGCTCAAACAATCCTTCTACCTTGGTTTCCCAAAGTGTTGGAACTACAGGCATGAGCCACCGTGCCCAACCTAAAGGAAAGTTTTTTAAAAATATAAAAGTAATACGATACAAATGTCTGTTCTTATCAGGCACATTAGCACAAATAGCTTGAGCTATTTCCTAGGAGAAAATCAAATGCTTGTGGGATGCAAGAGTAGAGGGAGCACATTTTTTTTTTTTTTTTTTGAGTTGGAGTCTCACTCTGTCGCCCAGACTGTAGTGCAGTGGCCGCTCCCGGCCACTGCAGCCTCGACCTGCTGGGCTCCAGCGATCCTTCCGCCTCAGCCTTCCAAGTAGCTGGAACTACAGGCGCGCGCTACCACGCCTGGCTAATTTTGATTTATTGTAGAGATGAGGTCTCGCCAAGTTGCCCAGGCGAGTCTCGAACCTGCAGGCTCAGGCAATCCACTCACCTCAGCCTCCCAAAGGCACGGGATTACAGGCTGAGCCACCGAGCCCAGCACGGGAGCACATTTTAATTGAAGTCAAGATTGGTAAACAATGGTTGGGATCTATGACTGGGTAAAGATGAGCCAGAATGATCCTCAACTGATAAACTTGAGTCAAAGTCTGTGATCTGGAGAGAAGGGGCTAGAGACCAGTGTTACTTTGTAAATCCTGCTATCCAGGATAAAGCCAATTTTTCTGTGTGCTGTAGCACAGCCTTAAAAAAACTCAAAGTTCAGTTATTTGCAAGCTGTTTCCCATTCAAGCTACTGAGAACAAGTCTGATGACTCTGATTGGAGAGAAAGAAAGAGATTAACTTTTGGCATTTGAATACACATCTTCCACCAAGTCAGTTGTGATTGTCTGCTCAGAGAGAGCAATTCTCTGCATATGGAAACCAAGAGATTGTGAAAATGTATTGACAGGCAGCAAGATGGCAGGGAAGGGAAGGAGAAGGGAGAGTCCATGGAGATGAGAAGTAATAAGAAAAAAGAAAAACAATAAATGAATGGTTTCAAAATTCCTTTTTTATTTCTTCCTTTATCCTGTCTCCTCTCCATCTACCCCTCCATGATTGCTGCAGGTATATAGAAAGAGTACTTTAATTTGTGAGCATCTGTTCATCTGATTTGAATTCCATATTCTCTAGGGGAAATTTTGGGATGCAATGAGCATAAAATGAGTTGCAGAACCATTAGCTGCAGCAAAGGTGGGGAGGGAGTCTCTTACCTAAGGTGCTGCTTTGAAAAAGTCCTCTAGTACACCTGACTTTCCTAATTAAGTACTATCATCCCTGCAGATGGTAAAATGATGTATGTATTTTACTGAATTCCCTAAGCAAGGAAGTTTTCATTGAAGGAGTTCAATAAGAATGATACCCTTTAAAGAAAGATAAGCTCTCACTGGAAGCTTAATCCAATGTCAATAACACCTGAAAATTAAAGGGTTATGTGAATTTTTGAATTATAATAAAAGATCGAGAATCATAATGAAGAAATATGTTTGTTGAGGTGAGTCAAAAGAAGGAAAAGTTATCTAGTCCAGCTCTAAACTCCTACCGTGCCCCATAATCAACATACTTACCGAAATTTAGAAATATACATAATTCCTAATAATTTTTAAGAAAAAAGATTAAAACTCATACTACAGTCATATAATTTATCACCCAAATTAGAATATTTTAAAACATGTAAATGAGAATTTTAAAAAACAATTATATTATGACAAGCATACCCTAGGACTATCCTAAGCAAACTAGACAAGTAGAAGCATAGTTACCCTAGCTATATGCCTTCATCCTATAGAAGCACAAAATTAGTTCTGGAACCACTGCTGCCAATCTCTCTCCTGATTGGTGGAGAGGTCATCATGGAGCTGGCACATTTTAGCTAACTTAACCCCCCCTCATCTCTTCATCCAATTGTGTCTCCATATTTTTAGGTCAGAAAGTTGAAGCTCAGAGAAGTTAAGCAACTTTCTCATAGCTTCACAGCAACCTAAGCAAAATATTTCTCTTGTCCTTTAAAAGTATTCTTTCTATAGTTTCTAGATTTTCAGGAGTGTTACCTGTGGTCCCCCAATACTTAATTATAATTTCAGTAACATTCTCAGGGGACACACAATCTAAAGAGTATATTTTTCCCTCAGCACCTAATGCTTATAAATTATACTAATTCTCTAATTTTCAAACCCTGATTGTCTTGAGTTCTGTCATATTCAGAATGATATTCAACTGTGAAGTTTTAAAATTTCTTTCTTGATAATAGAAGATAAACTAAATATGCCTTTCCAGTATACCTACAGAGATGAAGTCTTTTAACAAATCCAAATGAAAGGATTTTTGTCAACTCACCGTTGTTTCTGAATAATGGCTTCCTTTTCTGCTTCTTCTTGAGTGGAATGTGCAGAGCAAATGAGAAAGGATTAACATTTAAGTCTCTTGGCACTGCCAAACTTCCTTTAGAAACAAATACCCTACTGGGAATATACCTGGAGGAACTCAAATCACTCTATGAAATAGATACCTGCACACACATGTTTATTGCAGCGTTGTTCACAATAGCAAAAGCATGGAACCAACCATGGTGCCCACTGAAAGAGGACTGCATTAAAAAATGTGGTACGTATACACGATGGAGTATTACGCAGCCATAAATAAGGACAAAATCATGAACTTCACAGGAACTTGAATGGACTTAGAGTCTATAATACTGAGTGATCTATCACAGAAACAAAGAAGTGATTATCACATGTTCTCAATTGCAAGCAGACCTTGAACAATTATTGTAATACTATAAGAAAAGGATTGGCTGTAGCAGGAAACTACTGGGGTGGGAGGGAAGTGGGGTTGGCAGTAGTGGGAATCTGCTAGGGGAGGGTGGGGAGCACTCCTTATCAACAAGGGTACCTACATAATGAACATTTGTGTACTTAACCCTGAATTGTACCCCACATCTTTAAAAGAAAAAGTAAATAAATAAAATCCTGAACACAAATCAAAAAAGAAAGAAGGAAGGAAGGAAGGAAGGAAGGAAAGAAATACCAGAAATAAACTCAGGAAAATAGATTGGCAAACTAACAGTAGAGGTACAAGGAATAATGCTTAAGCTGAGAGTTGAGGGACAGATTTATTTCAATAAGGTCTTTAGAACAATGCATAGACAGAGATTCCAAAACATTTAGGAAAATACTGAAAATTGAGAGATTTTGGGCAAGGGGTTTGTGGGGACTGGGATGGAAGGACCCTGAGTAACTTGCTAAGGAGTTAGACTTTATTCTGTGCTCACAGAGAAATAGCTGAAGAGTTTTGAGTAGGAAAAGAGATGTACAGTATGCACCTACAATGAAGAAACTCAGGCAACTTTGGAAGGCTGGATTGTAGTTTATACAACACAAAGCAGGAAGAGTAGCTAGGAGGCTCTTACAAAAGCTTGGATCAGCGAGGACAGGTATGAGTTAAGGATGTGACTGTGAAGATTGACAGAAATGAAGAAATGAATGATTCGGCAAGAGATTCAGGTAGTAAACTGACAGGACTAGGTTCTCACAAAATGAAAACATGTAGTGAAACTATATTGAACCACTTAAGGGAGGACTGTATTATGAAAAATAGAAAGGGAAAAGATGACTAACAGATTTCTGGCTATGGAGGCAGGGGAATTGGTGGCATTCTAAACTGAAGTCAGGTTTACTGGAGAAAGAGAGAATATTTGTAGGGCATATATTAATTTCATGTGTTCATAAAACACCAGACACAGATGTCCAGAAACTTAATAACTGTCATCAAGTCCAATGCTATTCTTTAAATATATGAAGACACTAAAATTCAGAGGAATGAAGTAGATTTAGAAACATCACCCAAAGTCTTACAGAGCTAGGATTGAAACACAAATCTCCTGCGATTCAGTCCAGAGTTTGATTGTGAATCTTTTTCTGAGCCAAAGCTTACTATGTCTTCCTGTTGCATATTTAGTTAGTTAAAACAAAAGTTGGCTAAGTTAATAAGAAGATTTTAATTCCTGTAAGGACTTGTCTGAGTGTTACTATTTAACCTAAGGTATTGCCTTGTATTTTAGCATTAATTGTCTGTATTAAGAAATTGTATAAATTCTGTTTCTGGAACAAAATTCTATAAGAAGATGACACATCTCTGTGATGTCACAGGTTTCTGAGAGGGTTTCTGAAGGCTTTTACTGAAGGCAGTCATAATGTTCAGTTTGGGTGTCTGTGTTCCCTCTTTGTTTTATTCTACACAGCTGTGTTGGAAGCATGCAGAGGAGATAAACAAAAGTGGATCTGGCTTAGAATGATTTTCAAACTCCCCCCACTAGCATGTGTTTTGCTATGGGACAATTCAAACAGAAGGCGACCACAAATCGAGCTTTGTCAAAGCTAATGCTTGATTTTCTTGTGAGAAATGCCCTTTTGCCTGATGTGGATTTTGAAGCTGTTGCCTATCAAAAGTGGAAGTGTTTGTCCCTCATCAGTGCTCACTAGTAATGGGAACGTCACCAGTTCCTCAAAGTGAAGGCAGATGTTTGCAGTAAGGAGTCAACACTGAGGAAATTTTTAAGGATCACATAAAAATATGATTAATAAAAGATTAATCTTTTAAAGAAATAAAAACCCACAGCTGATCTTTCAGATTTCAGTAAAGGCTGTTTACAAGACTTCAAAGGATATTTCTCACAGTTGTTTCACCCCAATGATTCTAAAATGATATTTATTTAAAGTTATGATGACAATAAAATCTATTTGGTTATTTTGTTGTTTGGAAGTTATTAGAAGACAACAATATCTTAGGCATTAAGTTGAATTGTAGTCAACTGTATATTTCAATTGTATATTTCACAGTCCTACTTTTGTAAGTATCAAAACATCTTCTAGATATTTGGGTTGACTTTATACAGAGGCTTTGTTCAAGTTGAAGAGTCAGAGGGAACTTCCATATTTTAAGATACTAGTTGTGACTTATATCTTGTAATTCTCTTTGCCTTTGGGTTCTGACCATGAATTAATATTTAGTTATATAAAATTTGGTGCTTGGTATTTTTGTTGCTGATTTGTTGGCTATAGTTAAAGCAAAACTAGATGTTTATATTTATTCAATCTATGACCTTGTTGCCTTTGGTTAAATTCTTTAGCTGAATCACTCCCCATTCAAGACACTTACAGGTATACACCCACCCTAAGTCATGTCTCTACTTCAGTGGTGTACAATCTTGACTTGTGCCAAGTCTTCCAACTTGAGACATCCATGTTATAAGTCCCACAGTAATTTTTGCTGCTAAAGTTCTCACAGTCTGATGCAGGGCTTGGTGGTTAGACTGTGTTCCTACATTAGCCACTGTGAGTATCATGCTTGTTAAATGTGCACCAGTGACTCTGGCCTCTTTGATCACATAAGGGAAGAGAAGACAGAAGAGGAAAACTCTGTGATTATCTGATTCCCATGGAAGTTTTGCTTGTTTTGTTGCTGGAACACTATAAGGCAAATGCTACTCACTTCTTTTAAGAAATCCCAGCTGCAGAAGAGTTTGTTGACCACAGTAGGAGCTGTTGCCAAAACACTCTACTGGAGTGCTGCTGTGGCCCAGAAATAGTTGCAAATAAGCAGTTCTCAGAAAAAAAGGAAAAAGAAAAAATGATAGCTCATGGAAACATTTTAAGATAAAAGGAGCTCTATCTGTGGCTATGTATACATAAACACAGTTTGTGGGTTTGTGGGCCAAGTCCATACTACTATACATATTGTTCATGCTCTTTTGTTCTATCTAGGTTAGGAAAACTTTTTCTTTTGGCATAGATGACCTCTTCTCAATTGGTGGCTCTGTAGTATTTTATTTTAAAAACCAAAAACTATTTTAAAAAAGTAACTTATAGTTAATAATTTGGTTAGCTTAGAGAAAGTAAACTAACTTTTATCAATGTGGGCAGAACGTACAGATTATTCAGTTGCTTTTACCTCATTCCATGATGCGATGTCTCTAAACATGTTATTAATCCCAGGTTATGAAGAGAATTTGGCAATGGGAAGGGAAAAAGCATATGACTGAATGTATCACAATACTGCTTCAAGCTACAGGCCTGACTGTGGGGTGATTACACTTGTGAAGTTGAGATGAAACGCTTCCTCCATAAAATGTGTTACAATATAGAGAAGTTTTTGGTAACTGGCTACCTGGAGGCTTTTAGAAAATCAGTAAATAACATCCCCTTGTTTTTCCTCTTAAGTTTGGAACCTATTGGGCAGCGAGACCTCATCTCTACAATAAATCAAAAAATCAGCCGGGCATGGTAGCGCATACCTGTAATTCCGGTTACTTGGAAGGCTGAGGCGGAAGGATCGCCAGAACCCAGCAGGTCAAGGCTGCGGTGGCAGGGAGCGGCCACTGCACTCCAGTCTGGGTGACAGAGTGAGACTCCGACTCAAAAAAAAAAAAATAGAGGAGAACAAGAAAGGACGATAAATACAGACCACTGTTTAGGGCCACCTTTGCTGGTTGGTTCAAATGGGCAAGTGAGAGGCTGAAAGATTTGATTTAAAGGGCTAAGCGTACAAAACTTAAAGTTCAAATTCTGTTGAGGGGCAAATCCTGGTGACTTTGCTTTCTTTGAGTTTGGGACCCTAAAGGAATACGTCCTAAGATAAAGGGTAAACTAAAAATAAACATATTCTCACAGAACCTGCAACTTGTTTTAATTCCTCTTAATTCCTATAATTAAATTGATCCCAGATCACAGGTGCTCACAGACAACTGGCAGAAATGAGCACAGACACCCCTTAATGAAAGATTAAAGCATAGTAAGTACTTAACTTACGTTTACAAACAATATTACAAATTAGATTTCTGGCACATAATTTCAAAAATCCATGTACATCAATAGACAAGATAACACAAATAGGAACAAATGTAAACACAAAACAGTAGGAACAGATCTTCAGGATTCCAAATACTGGTATTATTAGACACAAATATTAACATAATTGTACTTTCTATTGCTCAAGAAAAAAAGGCAATAGGGAGGAGTCTGGTAAAAAAATAAAAGCTTTATAATACTGAAGTTCTAAATTAAAAATACAGTAACTCAAGTTAAGAATGTAATAGATGGATTTAGTAGCAGATTAGATGTAACTAAAGAAAGAATTGGTAACCTGGAATACAGATCAGGATAAAACATTCAGAAATGATGAACACAGAGAATAAATGAAAGGAAAATAGAGAAAAAAGCATAAGATGGGACACAGCGAGAAGATAAAATATATGCAATTGAAATCTCAAAGGAAAAAGAGAGAAAATGGGAAAAGAAATATTTGAAAAGAGAATGGTTACAAATGTTCAAAAACTGATAAAATACAGCAAACCACATCAGTGAGCCCTGAAAACTCTATGTAGCAAAAATAAAAGGAAGGCATATCTAGAAAAATAATTTGAAAATGATTGAATAAAATGGCAAAGAAATAAAGTAAATTATCTAGGGCAGGATTATCGTTGCTGTTGATGGTAAAAAAGAAATATGTAGTCATTGTAAAGGACAACAAAAAGCTGAGAGCTAAACTTCTAAACATAATGCAGCCAAGAGAAATGATACTGTTAAATTGTGGAAGGGAAATAACTGTAAACCCATCAACTGATGCATAGCAGATTAATGCTTAAAAGAAGAAAGTGAAGTAAAAACATTTCTAGATTAACAAACACCAAGGTACTTCTTCACCAGCAGGCCCACGCTGAAAGAAAAAGTAGAGAGTATACTTTAGGTAGAAGAAAAATGACTTCATGTGAATGCTTGGAGATGCTTCCAAAAGAAAAAAAAAATGATAAATATGTCAGTTCACAAATTCATATTATCTCTATAAAACAATAATAAAGTCTGTGATTTAATATTTATATAGAATTAAAATAAATAAGACTATGCCGGGTGAGTTGGGAGAATAAAATAGAGATTAAATATTTTGAGACTTTTACATTGCCTTAAAAATAAGCGAAAGTACCAGTGAATTTAGTCTTTTATAAGTTCTAGGATAAGCACTAAAGAAAGGACAAACTTCCAACCTCATGAAGGGAGATAATAAAGTAAAGAGAAATAATGTAAAAATAGGAAATAATAAAGAAAAGCCCCAAACAAAAATAGAACATGTGGGATAAATATTAAGAAATGAATGAGTAACAGAGGAGACTTAAATTTTACAAAGAAAAATGAAGTTGAATAGGTAAAATAATTTTGAAAAAGAGGAAAGAAGGAGGAATCATTCTATCTAATTTTAAGTGTGTGTTTTTTTAACTTTTACTTTATTATAGGAGTGTGTAGTACAAGTGAGGATTAACTACATAAGTAGGTTGCATGCAGATAAAGTTTGGACTTCTAACTGACCCTCACTCCCCCTGGTAATGAACCAAGTACCCTTTGCTTTGTCAAATCCCCCACTCACCCTTTTTCCTCCCACCCTCCCCTAGCAGTGCCCAGTGACTGCCAATCTGTCCCTTATGCTAATGTGACTAATGTTTGAGGTCCACTTATGAGTGAAAACATGCAGTATTCAGTTCTTTGTTTCTGTAGTAGTAGATCACTTAGCATCATGGTCTCGAATTCCATCCAATTTGCTGTGAAGTCCATGATTTTGCTCTTCTTTATGGGTACATGACATTCCATTTGGTATATACACCACAGTTTCTTTATTCAGTTAATTTCTGATAGGCAGTAAGGTTGGTTCCATGTCTTTGCAGTTGTGAATAGTGTGGCAATAAACATACATTCTCTCTCTCTCTCTCTTTTATTTATTTTTTGTCAATCTGGCCAGTAGTCTGTCAATTTTATTTATCCTTTCAAAGAACCAGATTTTTGTCTTGCTGATCTTTTCCATGATGTTTGCCTTACGCCTACAATTGTGATTTTATTTTGGTGATCTGGATTTTTCTGCTGAAGTTAAAATTTAGATGATTTTTGTCTTTCCAACTCCCTTGGGTATGACATTAGGCTGCTAACTTGTGATCTTTCTGCATTCTTAATGTGTACGGGCAGTACTATGAATTTTCCTCTTAACCCTGATTTCATGTCATCCCAGAGATTCTGATAAGATGTGTTTTGGTTTTCATGAGTTTCCAGGAATCTTTTTATTTCTATCTTGAGTTCCACGTTGACCCAGAAGTTGTTCAGCAGCATTTTGTTTACTGTCCACGTCTATGTGAGTTTTGGGAGAATCATGTTGGTGGTGATATTTATTTTTATCCCACTATGATCTGAGAAGATGCATGATATACGTCAATCTTTTGAAATTTGTTCATGCTTGATTTATGTCTGAGAATGTGATTGATTTTGGAGTATGTTCAACATGCTGATTAGTAGAATGTATGCTCTCTAGCTATTGGGTGGAGTGTTCTGTAAATGCCTATTAAATCCATTTGATCAAGTGTTGAATTAAGGTTCCAGATCTCCTTGTTGGTTTTTTAACCTCAAAGATCTGTCTAGAGCTGTTAGTAGGGTATTTAGGTCTCCAAATATGATTGTGTGAAAGTCAAACTCTTCTCTTAGTTTACTTCATAGTTGTTTTATGAAGCCTGGTGCTCCTGTGTTGGGTACATATATATTTAAGATGGATATTTCTTGTTTGTGGATTGAAGCTTTTTAACATTATATAATGTCCTTCTGTGTTCTTTTAAATTTTTGATGGTTTGTAGTCTGCTTTGGCTTATATCAGGATAACTATTTTTGCTTGCTTTTGTTTTCCATTTGCCTGAAAGACTGTTTTCCAGCCCCCAACTTTCAGTCTGTTGGTGTTTTTTGCAGTGAGATGAGTTTTCTGGAAGCAGTAGACTGTTGGATCATGCTTCTTTAACCAGAGTGCCACACTATGTTACTTTTTGTTCTTTGTGGCACTTTTAGTACCTTCACATTCAAATTGCTTATTGAAATGTGAGAGTTTATCCTGTCATAGGGCTCTTAGGGAGTTGTTTTGTTTCCTTTTGTATTTACATATGTGCAAATTTTCATTTTGTGAGTGCCCTGCATGCTCTGTTGACTCTGTGCTTGTCTGTACTTCTCTGATGGGTATACCCATTCTTTTATTTTCTATCTTCAGCACCTTAAGTGTCTCCTGAAGGTTTATTCTGAAAGCCACTATTCTCTTAGGGATTAGATGTTTGGTAAGAATGTTAATTATTTGTCACTGATGAAGCTTAGCTGGTGGAGTGGGAAATTCTTGACTGGAATTGCTTATCTTTAAGAATGTTAAAGATTGGACTCCAGTTCCTTCTAGCTTGTAGCACTTCTACAGATGTCTGGAATGATTCTGATGGGTCTTCCCTGGTAGGTAGCCTGACCTATCTCTCTTGTTGCCTTTAGGATTTTTCTTCTATAATTAATTTTTGGAGATGGATTACTATGTGTTTGAGAGATGGTCTTCTCATGTGATAAATTGTGGGGGTTCTCTGAATCTCTTGTGCTTGAATGGTTGTCTCTCTAGTGAGATGTGGGAAGTTTACTTGGATGCTCTCATGGAATGTTTCTTCCACAGTGTTCTCACTTTCTCTTTTTCTTCAGGGGTTCCAATCAGGCATAGAATTTGTTTCTTGACATTGTCCCACATCTCTTGGAGGTTTTGTTCCTTCTTAATGAGATTTTCTTTCCATGTTTTTGACAGACTGGGTTAATTTTATGTTTTGACCTTCAAGCTCTGAGATTCTTTTCTCAGCTTGGTTTATCCTGCTCCCTATTCTTGTTACTTTGTTTTTGATTTCTAGGATAGAGTTCTTCATTTCCACTATTTCAGAATAGTCTTTTCTCAAATTGGCCTACTCTACTTTTATTTCCTCTATAAATTTGGTGAGTTTCACTTCTAGTTTATTTTGGTTCTTTTTGTTCACTTTAGCTATCTAATCTGTGTTTTCTGTTATTGCCATCTGAGGAAGGTAGTTTGAGGGGAGCTAAGTTATTTGTGGTCTGATAACTGTTTTTTCAGGCACTGTCCCTTTGGGACTCTGAGGGTTGCCTATGTTTTTGTCGTTGATTTTTCCTCATTTGTAACAGGTCTCTATTCACTTTCTGCAATTCCTTTTGGTTTTGTTGCTCTGAAGCTAGTCACTGATCCTCTGTTCTAGGGCCCTTTCTGTAGTTCAATATTGGTCACTCAGTGGGGGGGCATTAACTTCTGCTCCTTACTCTTCCCTGTGTCATGTTTCTCAACTGTAGCAAGCTCTGCTGCTAGCACTCTGCTGAGTACTGAGAAAGTCTTTGGGTATCTTTTGTGTCACTCCCTCTGTGTTCAAGTCCATACTCTGCTCTTGAAAAAGAGCAACTTCTTTGACATAAGGAAGGAGGGAGAAAATCTACCCAGTAGTGATGCAGGACTTGGCAGTGATTCTTCCTGATCTGATTGTGTGCCCGTGAGATTTACTCTGCGGGTGTTCCCTGCCTGGGACCTGGCCACCAGGCTCTGTTGGCAGAAGCTGCTGACCCAGCTTGAGGGTTTTTTTTCCCCCTTTCCACTTGGGGTCTAGTTGCCTAACCAGGATTCCTCCTGCATGGGATGGATGACACACATGGCCAGGCGGAGGTGAATGAACCCAAAGCAACTTAGGTACACTCACCCACTCTCATTCACTGGATAAGACTTCAGTTCCTATGCAAATCTGGTGCCTAGGAGGTTTGGGGGAATGGGGTGCCTGAATTCCTGCATCTTCCATTGTTTTCTGATGTCCATGTGTTCAAAAAGACCTTTTCTGGGGGTAAGGTGTGTCACCTGTTCAAAAGTGTTTGGGATATCTCTGTCTATCGATGGCGTGGTCTCTTCTCTCTGCCATGCCCAATGAGAGCAATGCCAGTCTGCTGTTCCATGGTAGCCATCTTGAATCCTACTCAAGAATTTTTAAATAGCTATGGTTATCAAGACTCTGTGGTGTTTGCAGAAAGATAGGTACTTAGATTATTGGGACAGAATAAATAACCCAGAAATAGCTCCATACAAATATAGCCAGATGATTTTTGACAAAAGCACAAAAGTAATTCAATGGATAAAGATAATCACATCAACTAATGACGCCAGACCAATTGTACATTCCTAGCTGTCTCTCCTCCACTTCAGTCCCTGAAAAATGAAGGACCTAAGCCTTATGCAAAATTAATTCCAAATAGATTATAGATTTAAATGTAAATTTATCAAGCTTATATGAGATAGCATAAGATAAACTCTTTAGGATCCGACTTGGTGAAGAGTTCTTAGACATGACATCAAAAGCAAGATTCATTAAAAAAAAAAAAAAAACTAAAAAACTATTGATAAATTGCACTTCATCAGAATTCTTTAAAAAAAACTTTTGCTGTGTAAAAGACTATGTGAAGGGGTTATAAAAAACACAAGCTGCGAGAAAATATATGCAAACCACATGTCTTATAGACAATTGTCAAAACTCAACAGTAAAACAACAAACAATCCAATTAAAAAATGAGCAAAATATATAAGGAAGCACTTAACCTAAGAGGATATATAAGTGATAAATAAGCACACAAATAGATGTTCAGCATGATTAGGGAAATGAAAATTAAGATCAAGATGATGTATCATGGCATATAATTAGAACTGCTAAAATTAAACAAAATAGTAGCACAAAACTAATATGCCAATTTAAAAACTGGGCTAAAAATTTGAGAAAAGTTTTTTTTCAGTAAAGACATACAAATGGCCATTAAAAATAAAATGACATACTCACTTCACATTTGTTAGGATGGCCATTATCAAATTAATAAAAGCAAATGTGTTGATGAGAATGTGGAGAAACTGAAACACTTATATACTGTTGGTAGGAATGCGAAGTAGTGAGCCACTATGGAAAGCAGTATACAGTTTTCTCAAAAAATTAATAATAGCCCCACCATATGATCTCACAACCCCAAATATGGGTATTTATCCCCAATAATTGAAATTAGAATCTCAAAGATATATTAGCAACTTAATGTTTATTGCAGCACTACTCAAAATAACCAAGATTAAAACTATCTAAATATTCATTGATGGATGAGCAGATAAAGAAAAATGAGATATATGCATAGCAATGGTATAATATTCAGGCTTAATACAGAAGGAAATTCTGCAATGTTACAAGGTGGATGGAACTTAAAGACAGTAGGCCAAGTGTAATAAACCAATCATAAAAGGACAAATACTACATAGATCTACTTACATGAGGTATCAAAAATAGACTCATAGAATCAGAGCATAGAATGGTGATTAGCAAGTTCTCGAAGAAGGGGAAAACAAGGAATTGCTAATCAGCTGGCATAAAGTTTTAATTATAAAACTGATTCATTTCCAGAGATCTACTCTATAACATTGTGCCTATAGAAAACAATACTATAATGTACGCTTAAAACTTAGTTAAGAAGGTGGATCTCATGCTGAATGTTCTTACCACAATAAAATAAACATCTTAAAAATAGGGAAAATGCCAAATGTTGGAAAATATGTTGGGAAATAAAATTTCTCATAATCAGGAACATAACTAAATAAAGCTACGTTGAAAAAATAGTTTGACAGTTAAAAAAATAAGCATACATTTACTACTCATTTCAGCTATTTCATTACTTGACATTTGTCCCATTGAAGTGAAAATGTATGTCCACACAAAATTCTACACGATTGTTCATGCAATTGTGTTTGTCAAACTAAAAACAATCAAAATGTGGATTGAAAAAAAAATCTCAGAAGATTATATACTGTGTAATTCTACTCTTATGGCAATCTCAAAATTATAAAGCTGAATAACAGATTAGTGGTTATCATGGGTTAGGGATGGCAGCATGAGGAGATGAGTAGAACTATGAGGGCGTAACATGAGGGAACTCTTTGTGATGATAGAATAGTTCTCTGTTTTGATTACAGTGGTGGCTACACACATTGTACCAATTTCAAATCCTTGATTTTTGGTATTGTGCTATAATTATTTAAGATGTAAACTATGGGAATGTTACAGAAGCTTTTCTGTACTATCTGTGTATCTTTCTGGGGATCTATAATTATTTCAAAATATAAAGTCAAAACCTTCTACATATTTATTAATAATTACATTAAATGTAAATGTACTAAAAGTTTAAATTGTAAGATAAAGATTGCCAGGCTGGATTTTTTTTGTTTGTTTTTTACAGCCAAATTCTGTTTACAAGATATTTTAAAGTATTAGAATATAGAAGTTTAAAAAAAAATAAAATTGCTAACTAATCAAAATTGCTATAAAAATATTAATAACAAGCAAAGTAAGTAGAAGTAAATACTGCTTATGAACACATACATGGTTTTGGACATCTGTTTTTCTTTGAGTATTTGTTTAGTGTTGTAGAATCAGTCAGACTAGAATATCACTACAACTGAGATTAAAAAATGAAAATATTTGCCTCATTTGTGATGGAATAGAACCATTATACACATTTACACATAAGCATAGAGTTTGTGTGTAATAATTTACTTTAACATCCACTTAATTTATAAGTAACTAAAAAAATTGGTAATACATTTTTGTAGTTCATCTCATCACTATTCTATACACATGATTTTTTGTGTGGTTTTCTTTTTTCTTTTTTTTCCTTGTCTGGTTCTATTTCTACCTGTGGACCAAGTTTACATGAATAATTTGGGAATAGTATATATCCTATTGTTCTAAACTCACTTATTTATTCTCCCATTTTATTAGTAGCCATGTGTAGATTTCATAAATATTTCTATTGATTTTGAATTCCACTTCCCCGTATCTTAAAACTGTTCAGAACACAGTTAGTATTATTAAAATGCAGACAGTAAATTGATCTCTCTTAGAAGAAGACTATGTAGTGGGTGGCTAGAGAAGGGAATACAGAGAGTCTTTATAACCAAACATAGAAATAGCCAGTTTGCATGTTAAAATCAGCTTATTCCATTTCAATCTTTTTCATGGATAACTTTTCTTTCCCCTGAGAAACTCTTCGATAATCATCCACTACAAAAAAATCTATTTGAAAATGAAAGGACAAAAAGTTCCTCTGAGATGTAGATACCAATTTAAATTCATTTTTATGCTTATACTTCTTGAATGCTAATAGCTGCTAGCCCAATTCAGGGGCAAAGTGTTTACTCATTGTTCTTAATAACCTCAAGATAATAATTAATCAGATCATTTGATAGTCATTTATATTCTATAAGACAATGCCCATAAACATTTTTATATTTAACCTTAACAATCATTCTGTGTTTTCCTAGCAATAATTATTATTGATAGGAATCAATAATATATTAATATATTAATTATGTTATTGACATATTATATAGTAATAATATAATGTTATTCTGGTTTATGTTATACTATATGTTAATTATATAATTATATTAATTATATATTGATATGTTACATATAATAATAATAATTTTTAATTTTCCTTTTGTAGGAAAGGAAACTAAGGCTCAGGGCGGCTGCATGCCTTAACTGAAAGCACACAACTTTTCCATGCAAAGCTTGGTCATCACTTCTGTCCCAGTGCTACTTTTACCTTTTCCTCTTGCCTTCTTTTCTCTACTGATGGCAGTGCAGTTGATCGTGCTTTTGTGAAAGCAATAGTTCAGGAAAAGTGTGCATACCCTCCCTTTGGCCCCTTCCTCATTCTGTACTCATGCCTCAATCATCTTTTTCTGGAACCCAGCTAGTGCACAGGGGTCAGCCTGCTGCAATCTGTCTGCTGTGAATGTGTCTTTCCTCAGCAAATTTATATGGCTGTTTCTGTAACAGCATGTAGTCCCATGACAAATTGATGGTAGGCTGATTGCTGGTTTTCTTTGCCTCCCAATGTCAGCTGAAGCCAAAGTGATTAAATAAAATCCAAAATCAGGCTAAGTGCTGTGCCAAGCACAGCCCACATGAAAAGTCCAACTTCAAAAATAAGATTGGCAGCATTATTGGTACTGAATATTCTGATAAAATTCCACTGATAAGAGACAACTAAAGGCTGCTGAAGAATAGAAATGGAAACAAAGTGCTGGGTTTATTCTCTTCATTTTTTTTTAAAAAAGGCAACTTTATTTGGATTCACATCATAGTCTAATTATTGATTTCATCACCACAAACGAAAAACAGAAGGGTTGTAGGAAGGCTAGATTCAACAAAAACATAGCAAAACGTGGGGAGAGAGTGGAAGGAATGTAGAACAATTGTATACAAGGAGCATAAAGAACAGCCACCTTTAGAGGAGCTTTTTGTAACTAGGAAAGATGTAGCCTTCAGTTACTTGCATGTCAAAAGCTTCCTCGGATTCAAAGCCCAGGGCCTGTGTTAAAGTGAGCTTCACATTGACTGGAGAAGGAGTTGAGCTGTTTCTGGATGATGGGATTCATCTAGCATGGCAGCGTGGTCTTGTGCGCACAAAAATATTTTTAATCAATTTTTCCCTCTAATTTATACATTAAAAATAAACTGCTGCAGAAGGCTCTGCTTTTTTGATGACTTTGGAGTGACTGCTGTTTTAACTACAACATGGCAGAATCTGCTGTTATACAAAATCAGTCTTCGATATACTTAGAACTAGGGTAAAGTCAACCTGAAGACTCTAAAGAAGATAATTAGGAAAAAAAATTAAGATAGTATGGAACAAGTTTTCATAAAAGAAGCTGAGTTTTTTTTTTTAAGGGGAATTGGAAAAGAGGGAAGATTTGTTTGTGGGAATACAATGAAGAGTAAGTTAGACTAGCCACTTAACTGGCCGCTACCCAGATCTTTTCCCTCGAGCTGTTTTCCAAACTTCAGTCATACTCATAGTATGTTCCTGACTTTTCCCATGCCAACCTACAACTGCTCAATGTTTTTATTTAATTGTTTAAGGGATGTTTCTTCTTAAACAACTTTTTATAATACACAATCAATGGGAAACCAATAACATAATAGAAATAAGTATAAAAGCAAATAGAATACAATCAATCAACTTCATTGAATTTAGCCTAGGCAGCATAGTGAGACCTCGTTTCTACAAAAAAAAAAAAAAGAAAGAAAAAGTAGCCAGGTGTGATGGCACTTGCCTCTATTCCTAGCTACTTGGGAGGCTGAGGAGGAAGGATCACCTGAGCCCAGGAGGTGGAGTCTGCAGTGAGCTGTGATCATGCCACTACACTCCAGCCTGAATGACAGAATGAGAACCCGACTCAAAAAAAAAAGTTCATTGAATTTTAACAATATGCTATTTTGCTTGTCCAAAGTTCTAAGCTTGAAGTCTCAAGTTTTTATTGTTATTGGAAAGACAGATTAACAAGTTTAGGAGGAATTGTAAAGTTATGTCATCATAAAATTGATTCTCTTTGATGTAGTCAAATGGTTTTGTGAACAAATTGTATTGTTGCTGTTTGTTTGGTTGCAAGCAATAAAAAATAATATTAGGAGGAAATGAAGTAGGTGGCATGAATTGATCAGTAAAAGTCATTTCCAAAGGTCATTATTTGGGTGAACTAGCTCCACTCTCCACCCTGCCCCAGACACAATTTTCAGCTCTCTGGTGGAGATTCAAAGATTCAGATCAGGAAGCCTGATGGGCTTAGAGCAAGTTTCTATTCTTCGAATGGTGACAGCAGGGTATTTGAGCTACAGTTGCGAAAGAATGTATGTAATGCAGATGTCATTCCTCCAGAGAAAATGGGAGTGCTGGTACCACAAGAAAGAGAAATAGATGTTACATAATAATAAAAAATAAATAAATAAATGTTTCCTGCATGGGTTTGACACCCTGAATGGATGCCACCAGTCGTTTACCATCAGCAACCCCCAAACTCTGGGAACAATTATGCAGAAAGACCTGCTATCCTAAGAAATTTTGATCATGTGTTTTAGTTTCTAGGAGGTATGGGAACATCTGATATCTGGTGAGACTAGCTTGGACTTTATAGATTCAGAAAAATTGATTTCTGGCTTATATCTTTATCTCCATTGAGACATTTATTAATAATGGATCTTAGGGTTCTAGCTGGCACCTAACCAACCACCATAATTTTGAGAACTGGTTTAGGAAAAACTGAGGGAGGTTATAGGTTAAGGCCGTAAGGTGAGAGGAGATGTATCACTTTAGAAAACCTGGGAAAAGATCGTGATCATTAGAGGGTAGCATATGAAGAAGAGCTTATATGATGGCTTTGGTTGGCAACAGGGGTCGAAACAGTCTGGGTACCCTAAACCAGCTGGAAGGTTTTTAAAGTAATCCTAAGGACAGTAAGAACAGTGAAAAGTCTTTGAAGCAGGAGAATGCCGTGATAAAAATAATCAAATTAATCTTTTTTTTTTTTTTAAGATCCTACCACAAGAGAGACTTTCAGTAATGGTAATTTGGGCAATTTAGAAAAATTCTACCATTGTTCCTAAAAGCTGAATAAAAGTGGGAAAATTGTGAGTAAAATAATTGGCATTATAACAAGGCTCTGAAAAATTAAGGGGCCAGTATCTTGGAGATGAAGGAAACTTCATAGAAACACCTGCTGATTCTGAAAATACAAAATAGTTGGAGTTGAAATACTGAGCAATGCTTTCAACAGATTCACAAGGCAAATATGACCACAAGAATCCTTGAAACATAGAACCTGGGCAGCCCCCCTTCCCTATACTGTAGATGAAACACACATAGAACTTGATACTAATTCTTTCACCTGGCATAATGTTTTCAAGGTTTGCCCATGTTGTAACATGTATTACTGCTTCATTTTTATTGCTGAATAATATTTAATGCATGGATGAACAGCATTTAATTTACCTATCCATAAATAGATAGACACTTAAGTTATTTCCACCTTTTGGCTATTCTGAACAATGTAACTGTGAACATTTATGTACAAATTTTTGTGTGTACAGATGATTTCATCTCTCTTGAGAATGTCCTTAAAGTAGAATTGCTGGGTCATTTGGCAACTTTACATTTAACCTTTTGAGAAACTGCCAGACTGCTTTTTAAAGTGCCTGAACTGTTTTATATTCTCACTGACAGTATATGAGGTCTCCAATTTTTCCTTATCCTTGTCTACAATTAATATGTTTCTGCCTTTCTGATTATAGTCATATTAGCAGATATAAGGTAGTTTTGATTTGCATTTTCTCATTGTAGTTCTCATTGTAGTTTTGATTTGCATTTTCCTAATGGCTAATGATGGTGTGTATCTTTTCATGTGATTATTGTTTATTATCTATCTTTTTAGAGAGATAAGCATTCTGATTCTTTACCCAGTTTTAAAATTGGGTTATTTGTCTTTTTATTATGGAGTTGTAAGGGTTCTTTGTTTATTCTAGATACTAGTTCTTCAGCAAATATACTTGAAAATATTTTCTTCCCTTCTGTACTTATTGTTTCACTTTCTTGAGTTTATCCTTTGAAGCACAAATGTTTTTCATGGCTGGGCTCGGTAGCTCAGCCTGTAATCCCAGGGCTTTGGGAGGCCGAGGTGAGTGGATTGCCTGAGCCCGCGGGTTTGAGACCCACCTGGGTAATTTGGCGAGACCTCATCTCTACAATAAACCAAAAAATTAGCCGGGTGTGGTAGCGCGTGCCTGTAGTTCCAGTTACTTGGAAGGCTGAGGTGGAAGGATCGCCGGAGCCCGGCAGGTCGAGGTTGCAGTGGCTGGGAGCACCCACTGCATTCCAGTCTGAGTGACAGAGTGAGACTCCAACTCAAAAAAAAAAAAAAACCAAAAAAAAGTTTTTCACTTTGATGAAGCCCAATTTATCTATTGCTCATCATTGCTTGTGCTTTTGGTGTAATAATCAAGAAGCCTTTACCTAAACCAAGGTCATAAAGATTTACTCTTATTTTCTAAGTATTTCATAGTTTTAGCTCTTACATTGAGGTTTATGAGCTAATTTTTGGTTGTGATATAAGAAAGAGGATATGTTCTTTAAATTTGGATCTAGACTGGTTTTATTTTATTTTATTTTTTCCTTATGGGCACCCACCACCTAGATGAAGAAACAGAACATTACCAGCTTGCCACAAGTTCCTCTCAATTGTGCTGTCTTCTAATCATTACTCCCTTTCTTCTGCCCAAAGGTGATCGCTCTCCTGACTTAAAACACTGTAGTTTGTATAACTTGATGATATGTATTCTTTTATTACCATTAATATTTCTTAACATTATACTATGAAAATTCATCTATGCTATGCTCTGATTTATTTCAGAGTCTCGCTCTATTGCCCAGACTGGAGTGCAGTAGCACAATCATAGCTCACTGCAACCTCTAACTCCTGGGCTCAAGTAATGCTCCTGCCTTGGCCTCCTAACGTGCTGGGATTATAGAATGAGCCAGATAAACAAATTGTAGCACATTCCTGAAATTAAATATAACTTAGCAATAAAAAGAAACAAACTACCAATAGACTCAACATCATGGCAGAATTTCAAAACCATTATTCTGGGTGAAATAAGGTAGAAACAAAAACTAAATAAAATATGATTCCACTTATGTAAAATTCTAGAAAAGGCATCATTGTAGTGACAGCAGATTAATGGTTGTCCATGTCTGTAGGTAGGAAAGAAGATTGAATGCAAACTGACATGAGAAAATTTTTTGTGGTGTTGGAAATATTCTATATCTTTTGTGTGGTGGTGGTTACATGACTGCTTATTTTTGTTAAAACAGATTGAATTTTTTTTTTTTTGAGTTGGAGTCTCACTCTGTCGCCCAGACTGGATTACAGTGGCCACTCCCGGCCACCGCAGCCTCGACCTGCTGGGCTCCGGCGATCCTTCCGTCTCAGCCTTCCAAGTAGCCGGAATTACAGGCATGCACTACCATGCCCGGCTGATTTTTTGATTTATTGTAGAGATGAGGTCTCGCTGCCCAGGCGGGTCTCGAACCCGCGGGCTCAGGCAATCCACTCACCTCAGCCTTCCAAAGGCGCGGGATTACAGGCTGAGCTATCGAGCCTGGCAAAACCGATTGAATTTATCTATACCATGAGAAATTATAAGCCATGGAAATAAAGTACTGTACTAATATAGATGAATTTTTATAGTATACTGTTGAGAAATATTAATGGTAATAAAAGAATGCATATCATCAAGTTATACAAACTACAGTGTTTTACGTCAGGAGAGCGATCACCTTTGGGCAGAAGAAAGGGAGTAATGATTAGGAGACGGCACATTTGAGAGGAACTTGTGGCAAGCTGGCAATGCTCTATTTCTTCACCTCGGTGGTGGGTGCCCATATGAGCTACTGAACTGTGCTTTTATGTATGAGAGCACTTTTCTGATGGTATATGACATGAGTTAGGCTGGAGGAAGTGTGAGAAGTGAGGATATGAAAAATGTGCTACTCTATTTTATTTTAGATTATTTTTATATGAAAGATACTTGAGAAATATTACTTTTCTATGGGTCTGATTCATAGGAAGAAAACATGGAAGGTAGGTTGAAGCAATGGGAGTTTCCTTCCATAGAAGGAAAAGGAGGAAAAGGTGCTGTAGGCTGAACTGTGACCACCTACTCCCCAAATTCATATGTTAAAGTGCTAAACCTCAGTACTGAAGAATGTGACTGACTGTACTTGGAGGTAGGGTCTTTAAAAAGGTAATTAAGATAAAATGAAGTCAAATGGGCAGGTCCTAATTCAATATAACTGATGTCCTTACAAGAAGAGATCAGAACACAGACACACACAAGGGAAACACCATGAGAAAACACAGGGAGAAGACGATCATATACAAGCTAAAAAGAAAAATCTCAGAAGAAACCAATTCTGCCAACACCTCGATCTCAAACTTCTGACCTCTAGGATCATGAGAGAATAAATTTCTGTTGTCCAAACCAGTCAGTCTGTGGTACTTTGTAATGACAGCCCTAGAAAACCAATACAGATGGCTTCTATTTTCTCTAAATTAGAAATGAAGTCATTTCTTGGGAAGAGGAAGGGAGATTAGCTCATTTGCAATTTCAGTAATAGAGAGATTTGAAATATTAATTTCAAAGAAAAGAAGGTCAGATTGACCAGGAATTCACTGGAGAATTTCTTGTCTGTGTTGTGTGGCACAGAACAGCATGGTGAATTGAACACATAGTTCTTATGAGAAGAACGTCTGTTCTGAACTCAGACCACAGCAGTTTGCAGTTTGGCCTCCCTTAACAAACTCACCATACTACATTTTGGTTCTCAAGGGGAACATGGATTAGATATGAAATTGCTGTAGCTTTAAGTATAGCCACAACTGGCTGTGAGAGTAGGGCACAGAGGAGGAGACATGAACAAGATCTGTA
The DNA here is from genome assembly GCA_027257055.1 of Cephalopachus bancanus. Lineage (NCBI taxonomy): Eukaryota > Metazoa > Chordata > Mammalia > Primates > Tarsiidae > Cephalopachus > Cephalopachus bancanus. The sequence continues at coordinate 1,640,300 of JAPVLO010000031.1, read as the reverse complement.
CCTGGTTACAAATGGGCAAGGAGACTAAAAAGAGAAACATTTGCCAATAATCACAGAAATTACAACAATGGGGTATTCTTCTAAAGATACAACAGTGTATAACATTCAAGGAAATATCCTTATACCTGAGCTGTCTAAGTCACAGGATTAAAAAACAAAGAGCCATAAAAATATGTGACTATCAGAAGTGGTTGCCTATAGATCTTATTTTTGCTAAATGCTGATTTCAAATCTGAAGTGCAAACTTGTGAGAAAGTGTGAATGAATTGAAATGAATTCATTTCTACTGTGAATTTAATTCAAAGCAGTTGTCATAGAAAGGATTGCTCAGTAGTATTATTTGTGTGTGTGTGTGTGTGTGTGTGTGTGTGTGTGTAGACATTTAATATTATTTTATAATAGCATTTAAATTACTCTTGTGTATTGCAAGGGATATAGTTTCTTTAGGAATAATTGCAGTAATAATTTTGTCAAAATAAAATGACATCCAGCTCAAGCTATTAAGCATAAATAAGAGAAGCGAAAGTTTATTATACTCTCTTAAAAATATCTAGACACAAAAAACATTTTATTTTATTTATTTATTTATTTTTTTGAGTCAGAGTCTCACTCTGTCACCCAGACTGGAGTGCAGTGGCCGCTCCCAGCCACCGCAGCCTCGACCTCTTGGGCTCCGGTGATCCTTCCACCTCAGCCTTCCGAGTAACTGGAATTACAGGCGCGAGCTACCACGCCCAGCTAATTTTTTTAATGTATTGTAGAGATGAGGTCTCCCCTGCCCTGGCGGGTCTCAAACCCATGGGCTCAGGCAATCCACTCACCTCAGCCTCCCAAAGGAGCAGGATTACAGGCTGAGTCACCTATCCCGGCTACAAAAAACATTTTAAATAACTTCTTGGGATTGAAACTTAGTTATTATTTCCTTATTCTGTTTTATTTTTTTTAAAGCAGATGTCTAAGTTTTCTTGGTGAATATCAAGAGAAACAAAGAGAAAATAGGTAATCAAAGTAATGATAGGCAAAAATACAAACACTTTTGTTTGTTTGTTTGTTTGTTTGTTTTTGAGTTGGAGTCTCACTCTGTTACCCGGACCGGAGTGCAGTGGCCGCTCCCGGTCACCGCAGCCTCGACCTGCTGGGCTCCGGCGATCCTTCTGCCTCAGCCTTCCAAGTAGATGGAACGACAGGCGCGCGCGATCACGCCCGGCTAATTTTTAACTGATTGTAGAGATGAGGTCTAGCCAAGTTGCCCAGGCGGGTCTTGAACCCGCGAGTGCAGGCAATCCACTCACCTCAGCCTCCCAAAGTGCTGGGATTACAGGCTGAGCCACCGAGCCCGGCTACAAACACGTTTTTATTTTTCTTGTTAGCACTTTCTTTTACTAGTTAATAGAGATATGAAAGAAAAAGAAGCTTTGGAGAAATTTTCAACAAAAAAATTTACCTTTGGACTTAGGTGGAGAACAAAGATCGGTAAGCCCACTTAAAAAGGTCTTGATACCAGCTAGAGATTTAGAGCCAATTATTAAAAAGAAAAAATATACTCAGAGTCTACATGACAAATTGTATGTGAAAGGCCTTAGATACCCAATAAAATTTTTGAGTTTATTTTGGTAACTGAATTTGTTTTACTTCACCACAGTGATGCATTATTAATTTTTAAAGTTAAAAACTAAAAATATATAAATGAAAAATTAACATTCTTACACCTCCTTGTTCCACCTTCAGTTAACTAATGTTACTATTTGAGTCTTATTTTCACATATTTCCAGTTTATTCAGTCATCTACAAACATGTTGTTTTGTGCATGTGCAAAATCAAAAACGGGATCCAGCTAAACACATTACTCTGCAATCTTCTTTTATCACTAAAAACATATATCAAGGTCATCCATCTAACAAGTAGGTATAGTCTAATTATACTCATACTTATTAATAGTTGCAGAATTTACATAATTTGTATATGCACTCTCATCTGCTACTACATTTACTATTAATAGATATTCAGATTATCTTCAGTTTTTTTTTGCTCCTACAAAAATTACTGCAATGTACATCCTTTCATGTATATCCTTATATATTGCTGCTTTTGGTTTTGGATATGGATACAGTCTTTATTTTCCAAGAAGTTTGTAGCAAGTCACACTTCTACCCATGAAGTATGAGAGTGTCTTTTTCCCCTTACCTGCACCTGATGTTTTCAGTCTTTTCTAATGGTGTTAATTTGATGGGTGAAAAATAGTACCTTATTCTTGAAGGATACAGTGAAAAGTGAGTTCCATGAGAATACTGGCTTTAAGGCTTTGGATCTCATTGGCTATCATTCCATGAAACTTTACGTGCTAAATAGCTCAGCACATTTAATAGAAAGAACAAATTAACATTTTTTTAGCATATTGGTCACACTAATACACTATGTGATCTGGTCCTCAAACAAAACTCTGTTATAATCTCTATTTTATAGAAGAAAAATCAAAGATCCACAGTCATTAATTTCAAAAAATTGTACATAATTTAGAGGTGGCTAGGATGGAAGCTCAATTCCACCTTGTCTTTGTTCAAAGAGTCTTCTTTTTTTTTTTTTCCTAATTACAAATCCTATCCAGTGAAAATCGTAATTGTAATCAATATTGCATTTGAGCCGCTGGTAAAACCATGTATGTGTGTAGGTAGATGGATAGATATAGATGTAGATGTGATTTGCTTTAAGGAATTGGCACACAATTGTGGTGCCTGGCAAAACTGAAAACCAGAGCAGGTTACAATTGGGAGACATGGGGAAGAGTTGATGTTGCAGCTTGAGTTCAAAGGAAGTCTGGAGGCAGAATTTCATTTTTCTCTGGGATCTGTCTTTTCTCTGAAAGCCTTCAACTGATTGGATAAGACCCACCCACATTGTAGAGGATAATCTGCTTTACTCAGAATCTTTGAACTTAAATATTAGTCACACCTAAAAAATACCTTCACAGCAATATCTAGACTGATGTATGACCAAAAACTGGTCATCATAACTTAGCAGATTTAATTCAAAATTTTGTTTTTGAGATTTTTCCAGAAATAGTTCTAGTTCTTTCAAGTTGCTAAATAATATTCTAGTGCATAAATGTATCACAATTTACATATTCATTAGTTCTTATTGATAAATATTTGTTTTATTTATTTTATATTGTGACTTTTAGTGTTCATGTGCAAGCTTCTTTAGTGTATGCCTCTATGTGTAAACATGCTGACAAGATAATGCCAAATTGTTGTTCAAAGTGATGTACCAGTTCACATTTCTATCAACAGTGGGTGAGAGTTGTGTCCTGCTGTGCCCCATTTTTTTGTCTTGTCAGACTTTTTAATGTCTGCCAATGTTTTAATAAAAAATAGAATTTCTGGATTCTCTCATGAGGTCTGTTGGATACTAGTTGTGTGACCATTGTTAAATCACAAAACTTTAAGTCTCCTGTCAGCTCTGTATTCTACTAATTCGAACTTGTATCTCAAACTATTCAGATAGATCAGGTTAGAAAACAAATCAAATCCACAACTTACTGTTCTCCCCTCCACACTGAAGACATTGATTTAACTTGGTTCAAAATGTTCACTGGGTCAAGAGTTAGTGTCCTTCAGGCAGTTGGGGGTGTCAGTTTCTGAATAAGGACCCTAATCAGTTTAGCTGTTTTTGCACAAGAATGGTTGTATAGGAATTACAGTTGGTCCAAAGCAATAGGCAGCTGAGTTTTTCACATTAAAATAAACGGATCTTACAAAGTCATTTGAAATAGCACATACTACTCTGGGCCTCTTACTATTTCACATATTTTCTATTAGAAGGCTGTGAATTTGGGGAAACTTAGGGCAGTTGGATGGAGCTTGAAATTTTGAGAGCTTCTTTTGTCAAGTGTTGATTTTAAGTAGCTTTTTTCTGAGTTTTTTCAAAAGCAATTTTCTCTTCAGATTATTATTATTTCAAAGAGGGCTTAATTTAATAACTTTTTAAAAAATGAAAGCCTATGCTATTCAAACACAAAAATAGCTACTCCGAGAGCAACATTTGGCCTAATTTTTTGACTTCAAAAAGAAACAACAATTCCGTTTTCATTTCTATTCAGCAGTTCCATTTTCATCCTTTATTAGCGTCAAATGGAATTTGGCTTTAAAGTTTTCTATATGAGCAGAAACTACATGTTTAGGCATCAAGAACTTGGTATAAAAGTGGCTAAAAGAAACCTGCCACTCTCTTGAGCCAAGTTTTGTTTGGTGATAGACCAGGGTTGTGCACTTTTCCTCTAAAGAGACAGACAATAAATATTTGAGGCATTGCAGGTCATACAGTCTTTGTTGTTCCTACCTGTTTCTGTGGTTGCAGCAAGAAGGAAAAGCAGAAATAGGCACTATATAAGATAATGAATGTGACTGTTTCCAATAGAACAACAAAAAAAGCAATAGACTGTACGTAGCTTACAGGTTGTAATTTGACAATCCAATTAAATTATGTCAAGTATTAAATATAACATACAAAACATTTGTTATCATATTTGCTTCTCGCGTCTAATATGAGACAATCCCTGCCATTCTCTGTATTATCATTTATTCAAAGAATAATGACACTGGGCTTTTTGTTGAGCTAGTGGCACTGCATTTAAAAAGGTTAATGCATTCTTTCTAGGGACATGGTGCATTTCACAGGACTGTTGATAGAAAAGTTTTGATTGATTGAGTCTGTTTATTTATTGACTGTAATAGTCCTTCTGGCAGGTGGGAGTAAAGGCTGCTAGGCCAGGCTGGACTAGTTACGGGTACAGATTTGGCAGGAGTTTAAAGCTTTTAGACCGAGGGCCCACAGGGAGTGGGTGAGCCTTCTTCCCTGCACCTGTGGCCTGCTGGCAGTCAACATTCCTCCCACTGCTTATCACGTGCCAGCTCCAGGAGGCGAAGTGCACACATTGCTACATACCACAGGCTGTTCTTCAGCCTCTTATGAAATCAACTGAGCACAGCATGGGACATGGTGTGTGAACCTGAACCAGCAAATCCTACTTATAGTTAATAACCATAAAGAATGATGCTTTTCCTAAGAGCGATACGAAGCCAAAAGAGGAATCGAAGTCATGTTATGGAATGGTCAGAACTGCATTTTTAAAGGAACATTCTGTAGGATGAATTAGAGTGAGGTGAAAAAACTCAAAGAATCCCTTCAGGAACAGATGGTGGAAGTTCAAGAGTAGGATGGTGATTTGTGCTACAGTAGTAGTGTGGAGATGAAGAGATTATGGTCACTGTTCTCTATCAAGACTGTGTACATCCAGGCCCTGCTTGCCTCTTGCACCTCAGCTGAACCCATTCCCCCTTTGCTCTGTTTTCCACTCCCGTTGGCATTGTTTAATTTCTTGAACTATTCTCCACACTGCATGCCACTTGGGAGTCTTTCCTCCTTTACATAGCTTACCATTATTCCTGAAACTTTTTTCCCACCCATCCTCAGTAGATCCCTTATAAGTGCCTCTGTTCGTAGACTTGTGGATCCTCCATCAGTGGAGGTGGTCAAACATTGACTGAAACATTGGAAAGGTCATGAGAGAGGAGTATTTTTTTATCAAATTGATAAGTGAGATATGTGAAATTTAAGGCCCCTTAACGACTTTGTGATTTTTTTTTTCTATAACTGGTTAATCCAACCTGGTCTCCAAGGATGCAGATATATCATAAGCAATTCTTGTGACATCTATATTGAAGAAAGAAATATATAAATATATGATTTTGAAACTATTATTGATATTCTGTTTATAATTTTTATTTCTTAAATTGATGAGATAGAGCAACAAGCTATAAAATGTTCTATGTCATCATATTTTCTGAAGTCTCAACTTGTTCTAACAATTATTGCAAGTCTGATTAGTTTCTTATTAAATATAGTCATTGTTGTTTTTGGCAGTGGTCTAGAAACATAAAGAAGAAATTTAGTAATGCATATATCTTGTCTTATGAAATATCAATTGAAGGATCCTTATAGCAATATTGTTACCAATGGCAATGACTTCCAAAATCTGGCAAATTTGAAAATTTCCCTGATAAACCGAACCCCCCCAAAATTGCCTTTCATGTCATATATAAGAAAATTTGGCTAAAAGTACACTTATACTGGCTACAATTTGCCTTTTCTATGGTTAATTCCCTTATCCAAGAGGCAAATATGTTATCCAAGTGTCCCATCCCTAAATATGGAATTTAGGGTGCCTTTCAGCAATTTAAGTTTTCTGTAGGCTTTTATGAAAGCATAGTGATTTCAGTAAGCCTAATTTTCTGTACTTTCACTTATGCAAAGGACAAATGGTTAATCCTCATCAAGAGGGACTCCCTGTGTATCAGCTGATATTATTCATTTGTTGTCATGATAATTAGCAATTTGTTCAATAGGAAAAAGAAGACAAAAATTAAGAAAATGTATTAAGCATGCTAAGGCTATTGTATTACATTGTTGTCTGACCCCAGATTGTGTGTGGTAGGACATTTCATTCTGGTGGAGAGAGATAGCCAATAAACAAAATAAATAAAATGTGTTAGCAAATACTGTGAAAAATATTAAGTAAAGAAAGAAGGGTAGGAATAAGTGCTGATGCTGTGAGGACAGTTACCCCTTAAGTAGGTCAGGGAAAGACTCTCTAAGAAAATAGTTGAAGAAAAAGAGAAAATGCTTCCAGTAGAGAAAAGAACAAGCACAAATATACTGTGGCAGTAGGCTCTCTTACTTGTCTGAGAAATAGCAGAGAAGTCAGTAATGTCGGACATGAGCAGAGAAAAGAATACAAAGAGATGAAGTAAGGGAAGTAATAGGGACCCAGATCAGGCCAGCCCTCTTGGGAAACTCTGACAACTTTGGCTTTTGCTGAGTGAGCTAGAGAAAACAGCATATTTTGAACATAAGAGTAACACTATCTTATTTATGGTTTTACAAGATCTCCATGGAAGCTCTGCTTGCTGGTTGAAGAGGAGTCACTCATAGAAGTAGAAAGACCAGATAGAGGGCTATTGCAATAATTCCAGTGAGAGACAACAGTGATTCAGTGAAAGTGAAGAAGAGTAGGTATGTCCTGGATACATTTTCAAGGTAGAACCAGTAGGGATTTAAAATAAGTTGAATGTGGCACATAAGTACCAGAAAGGCATCAACAATGACTCCAAGGCTTTAGGCAAAAGAAACTATAGTTTCCATTAAGTGAAGTGGAAGATGTTATTTTTTTTTACAAAGAATAATTTTACAACATTATTTTCTGCATGATTGTCCATGCCAAAAATCCAAATAAATATATACATTGTAGAATTTATAAAACAAATATATAATATAGTAGAATTGAGAAATAAGGTTAACATAATGCCTTATGCATGCCAATCTACAAAAATCAATTGTTTTTCTACAAACAAAAACTGAGAAAGTAAAATTTCCAAATTTCCAAATACCATGATAATGGCATAATTAGCTAGGATTCAATCTAAATTAGATTATCTAAACAACTAGGATTAAATCTATATAAAATAGATTGGGCATACTTGCATTAAATCTAACAGTTTCAAAGCATCAAAGGAAATTAAAGATGACCTGAATAAATGAAGGACTATAACATTTTATATTTGAGAATTCTCTCTCACATCTATCTGTAGATTCAACAAAACTTAAGTAAAAATCTAAGCATAATCATTTTGTAAAAATTGATAAACAGATTTTAAAATTTATGTAGAAAACAACAAACTAGGAACAGCAAAGATGATCTGCGGGGGCTCGCCCCACAAGGGTCGTGAGATGTCCTGAAGGAGAGACGGATAGGTGAAAGACGAAGATAATATACCGGACACCTACTTCTTGAACAGATGACAATTTAATGTTAGTTAACACAGAGCTTTTATACCATTTGTGAAGGGGCAAGACAAAGAAAATTCCTTCACGTACATATCTTCTGAAAGTTTCTGCCTCGAGCTCAGTGTGGCGATTCCTGAAAGCTCTAAAAATTGACCTTCCATATGACCCTGCAATCCCCCTACTGGGAATATACCCTGAAGAACACAAATCACTCTATAAAAAAGATACCTGCACACGTATGTTTATCGCAGCATTGTTCACAATAGCAAGAACCTGGAAACAACCATGCTGCCCAACAAAAGAGGACTGGATTAAAAAAATGTGGTACATATACACGATGGAATACTACGCAGCCATGAAAAAGAACAAAGTCATGAATTTCGCAGCAACCTGGATGGAACTAGAGTCTATAATACTGAGTGACCTCTCACAGAAACAAAGATCAGAATATCACATGTTCTCACTCATATAATGGACCTTGAACATCCAATGTAATACTATAAGAAAATGACTGATGGTACTGGGAAATTATGGGGGGGGATGGGATTAACAGTAGCTAATATCTATCTGGGACTGGGAAAACACCTCTTATCAATAGGGTGCCTGAATGAAACGTAATTGTACACCTAACCCTTAACTGTACCCCACAAAACGATAATAAAAAATACTGATTAATAAAAAAAAAAAAAGAAAGTTACCATCTGGTGGTCTTAGTAGCAAACAAACCAAGATTCCCATAAACATTTAGACAACGAGTCTTATTCATAAAGCCAACAATGATGCTTTCAATCCAATGTCCCAAATTACAGTCCTTGAAATGTCTCAAGAAAGTTTCTTTAAGTGTATATTTCTTTATGTGTCAGGAATTTTCTCATCTTAGGCTTTTATGTTCTTCAGAGTCCCATGATCGCCTCCCTTGTCCAGATGTCCTCGTTACTTTTCTCTTATCTTGCAGTGCTTGTTTCTAAAGAGAACTCAAAAGAAGTTTTTAGTAATATTTCCCAGGCCCCCCAAGGTTGCTTTCTGTCTTTAGCTGATCTATCATAAAAGTGTCTGATTAGTACGTTATGAGTTCAGTGAAAACCCACTCTATAAATGTTAACTTAGAGTTTTAACTATTGAATTAAGTAAAAACCTTAACATTAATCTTTATCCTAAGTCAGTGAAAACAGTGTTATATATCACCTACATAACTCCTAGATAAGTGTTAGAACTTATAATGAATTCATAATGAACTTACTATAAACTTGTGTTTCTAAAAAACCTTGTGTCTAAACACTAAACTACATAATTCTAAATCAAATAAGGAGTGGATATACTTATATCATTTATTACTTAAGCAATATCTAATAACTTATAACCAAGTGAAGGAAAGCATTCTTGATGTGCTTCAGAGTTTAACCCTTGCATCTGTTAGAAAAGGCCAAACAGCTAGTGGGAAATGGAAAAATAAACCATGACATTTCCAGGTTAGCTGTGAGTACTTCAGATAAACATGCCATTTTCTTCTTCCACGACTACACAGAATTCTTCGGCGGTATCAAACAGCAAAGGTGGAAGACAGAAGGGCCTCAGCCTCCTGGGCTCGCCCTGCAGCCCGGGGTCTTTGGCCCACCAGGACCCTGTCAATCAGGTGGGCCTCCAAGGCTGGCTCCCAACAATGATCTTGGGTAAATAGATCAAAGATGAGGACTTAAAATAGACTAAGACTTAAAAAGAGATAACAAGACTTACTGCAAAGCTATAATAATTACGAAAAAGTACTGTTAATGTGAGGCTAGACAAAGACCCAAAGGAATGAATAAAGGGAATGAAAACTAACTCATGCATGTGTGAACATTTGGATCTAAGTAGCATAGCAGAGAAATGAAACAAATAAAAGTATTTTCAATAATATCATTCACATATTCATAAGGAAAAAATTGTATCTATTACATCACAACATAAAATTATTTCCATTTGGACTATAGGTCTGAGAAAGGTAAAAACAATGTAGACTTTAAAAACTTACTTAGTATGGTATCTGTGTTGTTGGGACTTTAAAAAAATATAGTGACCATAAAGGAGAAGATAGATACTTCTCAATGTATTAAAATTAAAAACCTCTGTTTATCAGAAAACACCATTAAGAGAGTGAAAAAGTAAATCAAAGAGAAAGAGAGGATATTCATAACATATATATAATCTAAAAAAGGGATCTTTTTCAGAATTTCTTCAAATCAATAAGAATGTAGACACTCCCATAGAAAAATGGACAAGACACATGAATATTATAAGAAGGATATTCAAAAGGTCAACAAATATATGAAAAGTCCCCCAGCTTCATAAGTCATCAGGGATATATCAATCTAAAACTTATGGATTACAAATGAGTAAATACTAGAATGACAAAAAAAAAAAAAAAAGAAAAGAAACAAATTCACATTATCAGGCACTGGCGAAGAGCTGAAGCATGGGAACTCTCATATACTGCTGGTGCAAGTGTAGTTTGGTAGACCTACTTGGGATGATTATTTGGCATTATCTACATATGTTGAATGGTACTCATACCACATGAACCAGCATGTTTCCTTTTAGGTATGCCTTCTACAGAAATGCTTGCACATGTGCACCAAAAACATGTGTGAGAATATCCAGAAAAGATTACTTGTATGGTATCCCCAAACTGAAAACAATTCAAATGTCCATCAATAAAGAAATTACTAAATATGCTTGTGCATTTATAAAGTAGAAAAAGAAATGAACAATAATAAAAAGAAATAAGCTGCTGGTGTACAAAAATGAATTGTTTTCATGGCTATGCTGTTGAACAACAGAAGCCAAACACACAAGCACACATACGGTATGATTTGATTTATATAAAGTCACAGAGAGGAAAAAATAATCCATTACCTCTGAAGGGAGAGGAGGAATTACTTACAGGGACATATAAGAGGTTTTGTAGGCTGTTAATGTTCTGTTTTTGATGTATCCACTTTGTATGTTCACTTTGTGATAAATTTTCAAACTGCACACTTATAATGTGTACTCTTTTTAACATTCAGATACGTTTAATATTCAAATATAAAGAAAAAACAGTGTCCAAATCTTAGGTTTTTGTATTTTCTATACTAGTCGTCTAATTGTGTGTGGAGTAGATGGAAGTAATTGATTGTCCTTGGATGCTCAGTCAAGTGATGGTACATTCCCTGACATTTGTGTTTGAAGGTTAAATTTGAATTGAGATTTGCATCATAAGCTCAAAAACACCGAGAGTGTGCAGGTTTTCAATGTTTTTCTATTATTTATGCCATTTCACTCCTTTTCTATTTCTTTTAATCAATAATTTTGTGAAATGATTGACACAAGAACCTAGAAAATCTTCATGTAAACTGAATAGATGATTCTTTCCTTGCTGTAATAGAGGACATCATTCTTCTTTCATAATGCTAAATGCCAGTCGAAGACAGGAATATTTATACTTTGGAGCACAGCCGTCAGTGCTGTTACAAGTTCAGATTATTCCTCTCATCTCTTAAAGGTTATGGTCCGGCCATGGGGCTCTTTTTCAAGATGTACATCTTGGACTGTCTGAAACAATTGCTAAATCAAATAATCATTTTCCAGCAAATGCTATGAAGCCTGAAAAATACCCATTTTTGTTAAGACAGTTATAATTTTAATTATAAAGCTGAACTTATTTTAAAAAAGACACTCTTACACCCTTGAGTTTTCCAGGGAACAATTATCCTTTATAGTATTTGATTCCTGATGGACCATGTTATCTGGATTGAACTAAGTGTCTTCTGTTACAATGCATCTTTGTTAAATTATAATATCTAATATAAACATCATATATCATATGAACAACTAAAAAAAAATGCTGATTGCCTAACTGCTAATATATCAGACCTGTATTTTCTGCAGTACCTCTGGCAGTTTTCAAATAAAAAAACACACTTGATAATGTTTTCATATGTGGTAATTTGGAAGTATTTGGGGCTTGTGAACAAGAGCAAAGCATAGGTAACAGAGGCAATAGTTATGTAGTATAATTTTAAGGCTGTTGGGAGAAGTTTTCCTATCAATATGAATCCAAAATATTCACAAGTTGTTATTACTTTATTAGAACAGAGCACATACAGACAAGGTCACTGTTAAAATAAAAATACATTCTCTCAGGGGTAACATATTTTTTTGTTTCCCATGTAATATAACTCCAGTTTATAGATTAGAATAAGATTGAAATTAGGTAAAGCTGAGCGCTCTGTTGTTCTGCTCCAAGGTTAGACTGTCACCTTATCACTCTACCATGGTTTCCTGAACTCCCACCTCCCACCTGTAAGCACCAGGACATGTGGCTATCTACTGTGGGTGCAGGGCATGTGGGGCTATACTTATCCTCTACACGTATGCTCTTGCTTGGATCTCAACAAGTGAAAGCGGTGATAAGTATAAATATGGAACATCAGAATATGGAGAACAAGTTAGAGTAAGGACAACATTCCAGGGTTTTAGCTCGGATGATTTTGGAGTTGGGCATCTTAGCACATTAGACTCAAATGTCTTTGCCAGGTCTCAGGCAGTACTTGTCTACTCCCACCTTGGATAATTATTATAAGAATAACTAACAACTACTGGGTGTTTTCTATATCCAACTCTTTATTTTGTCCTATTTAATTATTTAAAAAACTCCAGAAGCATCACCTCCATTTTACAGGTTAGAAAATTGAGGACACAAACAGTTAAGGACCTTGACAAAAGTGGCACAGTGAGTCAACCCTGGTGGAGCAGGGATTTGAATTCAGCTCTGCCTCACCAGAGTCACAGTCTCTAAACATCGTGTGCTGCTGTCTCTCCTGTTCTTTGGCCTTCACCAGGCTGAACCCCTTGAATGCAGATACTGTGTGTTTTCTTTTTCTTTGTATTTCTAGCACTCAGCTCAGTGGCTGAAACAGTTTGTGTTCCACACGTGATTGATGAAGTGGTCTGTTATAGAGAGCTCACAGCTGTGTGTGAAAAACCGCTTGGTTATGGTTTATCAGTCATATTCTGTGGTTACTGAGGCTGCCCTAATCAGGAAACGCTTTGTCTGTGAAACCTCCCATTGACACAGGCTTGGCATAATGGTTTATGAGCAAGTGCCAACCAAATGCTGGAAATGGAGGGCCCATTAAAAATATCTTCGTAAGTGGTAATTTGGAAGTCTTTACGACTTGTGAACAAGGTGTAGGTAAAAGAGGCAATAGCTATGTAGTATGGCTTTAATATTGGGAGAAGTTCTACCAATATTAACCCCAAACATTAACAAGTTATTCTTACTTTAAGTTAAAACATAGCATATACAAAGCACCATTCAGCACCAAGAGGTGGCATGGAGGTCTCCAGAGGTTTAAGGGTTCAAACTTTTTTCCCCTTTATGTGTTTACAGAGGGTGGGGAAAGATATGTGAAGTAGGTGGGATGGATGATAACACCCTGAGTGTTGTTCAATCCTGGCTTTTCAGGCTGGGAAAAGGAGGTCGTTTCGTAGGGCAAGACACACAGACAAATCTAGGGAGTTCAGGAATACTAGGATTGACAGGGCTGAGGAGCAGTTACCTAAACAGCCTGTAGTTATTCAAGTTCCAAGTGATCTGGGTACAGTCCATTGATGGCTTTTCTGCTTGCATGCCTTCTCAAGCTGTGGTTCTCAGAGAAGAGAATTCAAGAGTAATTGTATGTTAGAAAAACCTGGCTTCACAGTGGGGTGTAATCGAACCTGTGAACTGTACCTTAACCATTTAACCTCCCTTTTCTCTTGGTTGCATGAAGCCATGCTCACTGGAAGAGTCTTTCAAGCCATTCCCTTTTATCCTCTCACCTTGCTATGCTCAGACTCCAGTAATCCTCCTTTCAGTCTCTTTCCTCTTTGAACTGTATCTCTCACTATCTCAAAAGGGAATATTTACTCCACACTCAATCTTTCAGAATTACTCTTGGGCAAATAGAAATTTAGACTCTTCATAGGCATGGCTAATATGGGATATTAATGAAGACGATTTAATGGGATGCAGTAGAGAAATCTACTGGAACACACAATGGAGATATTTTAACCCATGTGGTTTAACTTTATCTTTGAATTTTTCCATATACCAATCCCTTGTTTACAGAGTCCAGCTCCAATAAATGGGGCTGTAATTTGTTATCAGGTACAATTGGGTGGGCTTATTATCAAAAGTGTGATTGAAAAATATATACATAGAATATAAATTTATATTAATGTTTATATAAATATATATATGGTCCCCCAGTTTCTCAGAGGAAGAAAGGAAGTCAGCATACCCAAACTTGTAGAAGCCTGAGTCTAATTCTGGAGTAGCTCCAGGACCCAAAAAAAGCCTTATAGAAAAATGTGATGGCAGGAAAGAAGCTTCATAATATGGATGATATTTTATATGGAGGCGTGATTGAAGTAGGTTTGGAGGCCTCCTCCCTTTCCTGCTAAACTAAATTTGTTTCAAGGATGTTTTCTTGGTTTCCTTGTGTGTTATGGTAAACTGCCCCCACATAAGTAAGTGCACACCTTTTTAAGATTCTTCGCAAAACAGTCTCTCCAATGGCAATAGACATGCCGATAGTTTGCTGGCGAGCGCTCTCAGGAGGCACGTGAGAAGGCTGGGTCAACAGCATCAGGCAGAGGGAATTGAACTGCTATACATTTGCATAAAGCCTTCAAGTTGACCCCTGAATGAGAAGGTCCTTCAAGTTGTACTGAAATTATGTAGACTGCCCCAGGGAGGGGCATGAGCTTGAGCAAGGAAGTTTTCTTTCAGTTCCTGGGGAGAGATTCAAACTGTGACCCCTCAGCAGGCAGCATCCCCAACTGCCATGAAAATGAGTTCCTCAGACTTTAGAGGGGGAGTTTAGAGAGGGCACTTGACATCCTCCACAGCCCATCCCTATGCTGCTCGGGTCCACTTGCTTTGTCTAGTAATTTTACTCAATCTGATTCCATATTAAAATAAGAAGTTTAGTGGGGCAAAATGCAGTACTTCTAACAGTAGGTGGCCTTGGGGCCACAGCTGATTCTCAGCATTGTTGCTCATTTTAAATTTCTGTGCTGCTTCTTAGGCAGCAACTCTTCTGCCCAGATGGTTTATCTGGTGGAATGTGCCAGAGTATTACCCATGAAGGATCTGGGTCTTTGATCGCCACACCCTTCTCAGTCTCTGGTTACTTTACTCGTTAATTTAATCATGAAGTAGGGCAGAGAGGTAGCAAGAAATGCCCCATAATATCCTACTATGGGAAATTATGATAACAAAAGTCAAAGATCTCAGCTCTGCATTCTCATAAATAACAGCCCTACCTCCTCCTGATGATCAAGGTCCAGTATCACTGTTGCCTGCTGGTCTTTTGGCACTAGGAGCCATAAGTGATCAGGAGACAGCCATGGTTGAAGTTTAATGAGACTCTCTCTGTATATCTTGTAAACTTTCCCCCCATAAACCCACAGAGCCCAGAGTAGTGGGCACAGGAGATCAAGCATTTCCCAAGCAGTTCACTGGAAATGATGGCAAGCAAGGTCACATTTACTTTTACCACCTGTTTCAAAGCTTACGTTTTATACCTATTGTGGACATGCATCATACAATGGTCATCGGCTAAGGGTCCTGTGGAAAGAGTGCATTTTCAGTTTCTTCGCTTAGGTAATATCTCAGCTGTGACTTCAAAAAGCCATTCTATTGTAGCATCTGGGTGGTGCTATATTTGGTAGAACTTTGGATCCTGTGAGTACATCCTTACCTCTTTGCTGTAGAGTGGATTCCTTGGTCTGATGTTCTATTATGCAACAGCTCATGTAGGTGGATTAAATCTATAAATCCTCAAATAGTGGTACTGGTAGACAAGAAATGCAAATTGATAGGTTGCTGCCAGATGAATGTCCAATCTTTCCAGAGTAAAAGGGGTTTGATGTAGTCAACTTGCCACCAAGTGACTGTTTGCTCTCCTTGAAAAACATTGCCATTTCAGGGACTCAACATAGATCTCTGTTGCTAGCAAGTTAAACCTTCAGAGGTGGCAATAGCTAGGCCAGTTTTTTGAGTAGAGGGTTCATGTCGTTGGGTTGTATATAGCTTCCATCACTCAACATGATTACTGCAATCATTTATTTATGTGCCAGCCCTGGAGTGGAATGACAGAGGTTGGCTGAAATCAACTGGCTGAAACAATGTGTCTATATGATCATTTAGTCCCTCTTCTATGGTATATGCTCTTTCCTGGGTGTATGAATGTGAAACAAAAATCTTTACCATTCGTACCCATCCACAAAGATAGATCCACATTCCTCTCCCCAGACCTCCTTGTTCCTGATCTTTCAGTCTCTTTCCTTCTAGGGCCTTAGAAAATGTTATAAACTGAATTGTGCCCCCATGTTTATATGTTGAAGTCCTAGTCCCTAGTACCTAAGATTGGGACTGTATTTGGAAATAAGGACTTTAAGAGATGATTAAGCTAAAATAAGTATATTAGGGAGGCCCTGCTTCAATCTGACTGGTATCCTTTTTAAAAGAAGAGATTAGTACACACAGAGAAATCCAAGGGGATGTGCATGCACAAATGTACAACCCTGAGGCAGCAAGTGGGTGATCATTTGCAAGCCGAGGAAAGAGGTTTCAGGAGAAAACAACCCCACCGGCACCTTGATCTTGGACTCCTCCAGATCTGTGAGAAAGTAAAATCCTGTTGTTTAGGCCATCCAGTCTGTGATATTTTGTTATGGCCGCCTAAGAAGACTAAGAGAGAAACCGTGCCAACCACCCAGGCCGTTCAGCACACTGCCCATGGCCCATACACATCCCTAGGCCTCTTGCCGTTTAAATTAAGTAGATGATCAGGTGTGTCACCCAGAGCTAGGTCAGTGAAAGGACCTTCCCTCACTCTGTTATCCAGGGCTACCCCTGAACAATTCTTTCTCACTCTGCACCCATATACTGAGCCAATATATTTATTAACTAAGCTTAGTTTTTTTTCTCCTTCCATTAGCTGGCCATAAGAGATTCCCCATTTATCACAGCTGTGAACTTAGGGAGAGAATTTGTATGTAGATGTCCTGGAAGTCTGTGTAACTGCCCTAGGGCTTACTGGTTACCTGCCTCCTCTGGCCATATTTATGCCAATAACAAATAAATCATTAAATGCATCATTGGAATGAGCATGCTTAGCAGTTGACATTATCCTTATTTTGTTTATTTCAACCTGGAGGATTAAGACCTTTTGTCGTGTAAAGACCTGCTGCAGTGTCCTTTCCTGCTCTGCATTCCACTTAAAGCTTGCAGTTTTAAACACTAACCACACTCCTTAGTGATGTGTAGTAAAGAATATATTGCCTTCAGAACTCAAAGTGATCTACCAGATATTTTGCTCTCTTTTTGATGGTGGGAGGAATAGAACAAAATACTTTGTCATTTATTTTGGAATGTATTTCTTGGCATGACCCAGACTACTGCACCTTCAAAAACTTCACTGATGTGTTGGGACTCCGAATCTCTGCAGAGTTTATTTTCTATTCTCTCTGCGGTGCACGTCTTGCCAAAGTCTCCAATATAATTGCCACTTCTTGCCCATCCAATACAATTAACATAATCTAATTGATAAAATGGATCTATGTGATATTCTGTGAACTGTTTGGATGGTCTAGGTCACCTCCAACTGTATTATGATAGAGAGCAGGAGAACTAACATAGTCCTGGGACAGGATTGTAGATCTTGTGACTGCAAACTGCTCTGGCCTTCCTTCTTTATAGCAGTAGTAAAGAATACATTCTCCAGATCAATGTCCATATGTCATGTGCCTGGGATCAAGTTAACATGCTTTCATAAAAATGCCACATAGAGCATGGCAGCTATAATTAAGACTGTTACTTAAATTAGTTTGTGCTAGGCCTCCAGCAGCACTCATCTTGTATGGGAGCATACCGGCAAATTAAATTAGGATATGACGGGAACCACTCCCCTTGCCTTCCATAGATCCCCTTGCCTCCCTTAGTTTACTAAAGTCTGCTGTAATGTGACATTTTAAGCATTATTCTTGATTCTTCCTTACTTAAGAGTGAGGAAGATAATTTCAGAGATTTTGAACTTCCTATGATAATAGGTCTTAATCCTTAAGATCTAAAGGCACAGTGTGGGGATAATGCCAACTGTCAAGTATGGCAAGTATGTCCACGCCAATTATTCATTCAGGGACCTGAGAAATGACCACTGAAAGTGGAAAGAGGATCAACGTACCCAGTAGACTACTGTGAGCTAGATATAATGTATTATTTGGCTTCCATAAGCCCCATCCCAATGAAATCAAAGTGTTTAGGGTGAAAACCAGGCATCAAACATTTTTAAGGATCCCCTGTATGGCAAAGTTTGTAAACTTGTGCTGTAATCTCTACTGCTATCATGCAGCCCAGTCTGTAACAGCCTATCTTACTTACTGCCAGCCACCACTAAACTTCTCATGATGCTGACATTCTGCTTACAAGAACATTTCTTATTCCTTTGGCAAATGGGGCAGCCTCCAGATCCTCTGATGGATTGTAGCCAGTTGATTGGTTTTTCAGGACTTATGTAGAATATCCAATTATCATACCTATTCCTCTGAGTAATTTGATCCTTTGTTCTACCCTCTACAACAGTGGTTCTGAACATTCTACTTGGAGTCATCACTTCCTCCAAGCTTCTAAGAGCTATTCCAACAGCACGCTATCCTGATTTTCTGAGGTTCTTGCTAGAGTAAAATCTATGGTACAGGAGAGTGTTCTCATACTGATAAATTCCCTTTATTCAGTTTCATATTCCTCACCCCTTCCCCCCCATTGACCCAACATCTTCAGGATCCACTTCCATACATACTCTTCTAGCTCCTACTAGTGCCTGTTGGCTAGGTCCTGCAGCTCCTTCAGCATATGGTCCTTTTTCTCCCTTAGTAGGTCTAGCTTGGTTACATTGCAACATGATCCGGCTTACTGTTCTGGCAACAGGGAGAGGAGGCATGGATAGATGCGAGGGGAACAGGTGGAGGAGAGATGTGTTTTCTTGCAAGGTAGAGACCTCAGCTGTCTTCAGTCAAAGGGAAAGTGCTAGTCTATCCCAGGGAAAAATCAAGACATTTCTGCATGTCCAAAAGATTCAGGAGACTCTGGGATTTCAAGTTTCTCGAGTGCATAGATCTGACATGCCCACTGCAGACTCAGGGCCCCATCTCTTCCTAATCATTGTTCCTACTTTGGCCTAACAGACTGACTGGAAACAAAAATTCAATTTTCCCAGTGATCCACTACACTTAACAATGAATTCCTGGGCCAGAGGCTCAGCTGCTTATATCGTATTGGAGATCAGAGTCTTTATATGTCGCCAGGAGGCCCTTTGATTTTCACATTTAGCCTTAAATTGGTGATTAATCATGCTCAGCCTTTATTTGTGTCTGTTTGATGTATAGATGGCATTCAACAAAGTGCTCAGATTGTTTTGTATAAGAACAAATGTGTCCTTATAATTTCTACTTTCTCTAAACCTCCAAAGAGGCACATCTCCTTCCCAAAAGTGTCCTCTTCCAGTTTATCACCAGTGAAAGTTGTAACAATTATACTGCTAGAGTATACTGTGGTCTAACTACCAGTACTCAATGTGTCACAGTGATGGGGTTCTTCTTACCCAATCAGTACAGAACTCACCTTAAAAATCCCACTTTAGGGTTTGCTTCCTTGAAGCATTGCTGACATCAACCTTCGTAGAGAGTTCCGTGGGAATCAGACTCCATAAAGGAGAATTGCATTCATCCTTTTAGGTTTATTGGCATGTTCTCAGCAATGACACTTATAAGGAAGTGAAGGAAGCAGAATTTGACAGAAGTCAAACTAAAATACAATTACAGCAAAGGCTTCAGCTGATCCCCAGCAAGCTTTGGAAACTGGGCTGGGGCTTCAGGGTAGTCCAGAATTGAGACATGTGGTCAGGTCTTTACATCCCTGCATTAGCCAGTCGTTAGAATTAGGATGTCCCCAAGAAGGGGGCACTTTCCTTTAATTGAGGACCATCCCAGGGGTGGGGCTCAACTGGCAACATTCCCAGGAGAGGAATTAGTAAGTTCATTTAAAAGGAGGGATCTGTCAGTGGACCTTGATCAAGGGTTGGGCTGTTAAAAGACTGATCAAGCCTTAAGTGACTTACAATGTCAAAGGAAACTTTAGTGACCATCTAGTGTTATCTGCTTTATAATTTCTGAATTAGGGGCACATCAAGAATAAATGCTGGATTCCTAATTTAGAGCCCAAGACCCACCCATCCCCTTTTTTAAATTTTACCTTACAATGCTTACATTATAACCTAGTATGTTGTATACCACAAATACAGGGATGTAGAAGGAAAATCTAAATAACTATGTAAAAATTTTTGGGCTTTTGCTATTGCTAAGTATACTTTAATTGAGACAATAGATATGCTTCTAAGATAGCTAAAAAAAAAAAGAAATGCATTCCGAAACAATCACCTCTATTGCTCAAAGAGTTGCTACCTCCACTAAAGAAAATGATGTAAAACAAATAAGCAAACAAAAATGAAAAACTAGACACTTTAAGACATATTTTTCCACTTTGCTCCAGGGACAGATCCCAGTCATTCACGCATGCCTTGTTCACTTTCTCTATTCTTCTCTCGTTCTCCTTTCTGAAAAAATACCTCCTTCAGCATTCTTGAAAATATTTTTGTCCATGTTCCAATTTAAAATTCTATCATACTGAAATGTGCTTTAAAGTAATTAAATATTTCAAAGAAAAATACTCAGTGGATGAGTGACAATATTAGCAGTTCCTTTCTGTGCACTAACTAAGATAGCTGTTCTTGATATTGGCTGGAGCTGTCTGCACTCAGAGAATGAAGTTTTGATTGAAGGAAGGGCTTTCTTATGAGCATATTTTATGACTGACAGACAAGAAAATGGTCTAGGAAAAGACTAGAAAACCCTTGATTTGACAGAAGTTGAAACCTAAGGAGACAGATGGCCGGTGAAAGGTTTCAGGTTGTGGTAATGAAGTATTAGCACCGTGGTGTTCAAAATGTATTTGTGTTCTCTCTTACCCCTCAGTTATACAAAGCCCTCAGGAACAGATTTGGACACTAGATTTGTGTAGGGCTTCTTTGGAAAGGTCAACAGAAGGCTAGAAGAAGCAAGGACAACCGTTATAGGAGATGAGTCAGGAAAAGGAATATGGAACAAGTCAGGAGAATATAAGTTCCTCAGAAATTGAGAAAAATTGCTGAGGTACTGACCTCCTTGCAGCATGTGGAATAAGGGTTTGAGCCATTTTCTTTGGGATATTAAAGATAATCATAACTCCAAGAGACTGGATGACTTGAAAAGACAAGTTATACTTCTAAATTTTATTTTCATGTATTGAGTTTTCAGCATTAAAAAGTTGTGTTTGATTATAAAGCCCATATTTCTCTACTTGCTTTCTTGGGTATCTCTTCTCTAGAAGTGATTTCTCTGAGTACTGTGGCTTCCAAAATCCAGGCTGGGTGAATTATTTCTCTGCAGTCCATATGGGGACTTGTTTGGCATTTGTGTGTCAACCCCTCACACCCACCATATGGTGAGGCCCTGTATAGTCTGTGTTCAGTTCTATATTCAGTATTCCGTGTTGGAGAGGCCCAGCATATTGGGAGGCAGCCCGGGAGAGTGGCAAATAACACAGACTCTAAAATCAGACAGCCCAAGTGCCTTTTGTATCTTTTACTTATAAACAGTGCCATCTTGGGTAATTCACTTAACCTCTTTGTGCCCCGCATATAAAGGAGGCTCACGATACCTCATACCACCTAGAGCAGCTGTGAGAATTGGATGAGTAATAAATATAAAGTACTTGGAAGACCATCTGATATATAGTAATTGTTAACTTACTATTACCCCAAAATAGAAGTTTTATGGAAATATTTATTGAACGGATAAAAACAGGAGCAATTACTGAATTTCAAAAGTTATTTTCTTTCTCTGTGAAAAGTAAGACTGTATATGTAGATAGGTGCACAACTATATTAATTTAGAGATTTATATTAATTTATATTAATTTATATTAATTTAGAGATCCCTAAAGTTGGGCACTACATCTTCCCATAACTGTTATTCCAGGACTCGGGACTGCTATGCGCAGAAAGGAGACTGCCGCGGCATGACGAAGAAAGTAGCTCAGTTCGGACATTTGGCATTTATCGTGTGGAATGTGCAGAGAAAATACAATATTTATTATGATCCAGAACTCTGGAAAAGTATGGAGGATAATAATATTGTCCTTTTATAGTAAGAAAGCCACATTTTCAAAAACTGTTTCCATATTTGTGAGGAACGTACTAGTAGGCCAAATTCAAGACAATCAAAATTTGGGGAAAATAGAGTAAAAGCATAAGCATTGCAAAAAGACCAGGATTCAAATTACTATTCTACTATTTACTCATTCTGCATCCCTGTGCCTATCTACTTACCTATCACCTCATTGAGAAATGACTTAGAAGCACCTTACAAAGTAGTATTTCAAAGAAGTCAGGGTCAAAAATGAGGAATCTACTAGGAAAAATTGTTGTGGCATATATGACGCACAAATAATTAACATCATCTACAAATAACACTCTTACAAATTTATAAGAGAATGAAGAATCTGAAGAGAAAAATAGAAAAAAGAATAATCAATAAAAGAAGAAATATCATGATTGATAGCCAATGTCAGTAATAATAATCAAATGAATGCAAATTAGAACAAAATTAAATTTTAATTTTTCATATAAATTGACATTAATTTTAAAAATGAAGAAAATGAATGTCATACCTAGGTAATGAGAAGAAACATAAAAATAAGCACTCAGACAACTGGCAAGAATAAATATTATCACAACTTCTGAAATTCAATTTATTAACAAGCTGGAAGATCTATATACCATTTGACCCAGGAATTTCACTTGTAGCAGTTACTTCTAAAGAAACAATAGGACTAATATATAAAGCTAATTATACAATGATATTCATTTCAGCATTGTATAATTAAAATTTGAAAATAACCTAAATGCATATTACTGGAAGATTGGATAAATTATGGTATGTTTCTACAAATTTAAAAACCATGATATATATATGTACATATAGATATAGATATATGAATAGAAGACTATACTATACTAAGTAAAAAATTATTAGACTACAATGTCATTTGCATAATATTATCCTAATTTTTCTCAACATGTGTGCCCACACGCAGAAAAATGAAAAAAAAAATGTTTCTGTCATTAATGCTTATTTTTTGGCAACAAGATTATCAGTAATTTTGTTTTT
Organism: Cephalopachus bancanus; assembly: GCA_027257055.1. Classification (NCBI taxonomy): domain Eukaryota; kingdom Metazoa; phylum Chordata; class Mammalia; order Primates; family Tarsiidae; genus Cephalopachus; species Cephalopachus bancanus. The sequence continues at coordinate 1,617,128 of JAPVLO010000031.1, read as the reverse complement.
GTTTTTATTTAAGTAGTTTTTTTTTGACAGGATGCCTGGATTACTTTATTAATCAGAAAAAATAAAACTACTTCTGTTTTGATAAAGCAAAACATGCATCTACTAATAATCCAATGCTATTAATAAAAATTTCACATTTCTTAGTTCAAAATCACAGCAGAATCAAGGATCGCCACTAACTAGCAGAATCTCTTTGTTAAATATCTTACACCTTAGTTCACTCCAGTATAGAAGAAAGCCATTTTTCCTTTGAGATCAACTCAAATTTCCAATGAAGAAACTGCCACTCAATTATGCAGAAACACTTTTTTGGTTCAATTTTATTAACAGCACTATTATTCTGTCCTTCTGTCATTTTTTTTTTTTCCTCTGCACTCCTAACGTAGAACATTCCACCAAAAGATAGCAGTTTCATTGTCTGTGACAGGCTCCTGTGTAATGCCATTCACATAAAACAGAGGAGGGAAAATCTTTAAAATCAAAATAAATACAACTTACTTCCTGCTGGAATTTTAATCCTCTCAGCAGGGCCATTAGTACTCAGTCTTGCTAGAGTCTAGTGGTGTTTGACCTAGTCTGGCCTGAGTCCTGAGCTCAGGAACCCTGGATGCTGAGAAATTCTGCAGGCCTTCTGTTTATCATTTATAAGAGCTTGCAAATGAGAAGGTAGAGCCCTCTAAACATGAGCTCCAAAACTGCATATTGAAATTTTTTAAGTTCTTGACTAGGCGATTACCTTTTTATTTATATAAACGAATAAGGAAGTTTCTTAGAATTTTATAACTCAGAAGTCCTCAATGCACCAGAATTATAGATGAATAGTTTGGAGAGATGAAAAGCTGAAACTAAAGGAATAAATTCAGTAGTTTTCAGGAAGACTACTTAGTGCACTGAGTATTACTAATGATTTAATTTTACATTTGTTAACTTTTCAAGTTGATGCCTTAACTGTGCAATGAAAGAATTGAATAAAGAGCAGCCTAAAAATAGCATGACTTTATTTTCTATTTATTTATTTATTTATTTTAGTTGGAGTCTTACTCTGTCGCCCAGACTGGAGTGCAGTGGCCGCTCCCAGCCACCGCAGCCTCGACCTGCTGGGCTCCGGCAATCCTTCTGCCTCAGCCTTCCGAGTAGCTGGAACTACAGGTGCGCACTACCATGCTGATTTTTGATTTATTGTAGAGATGAGGTCTCGCTAAGTTGCCCAGGCAGGTCTCAAACCCGCGGGCTCAGGCAATCCACTCACTTTAGCCGCCCAAGGTGCAGGATTACTGGCTGAGCCACCGAGCCTGGCTAGCATGACTTTTTTTAAAAAATGTAGTTTCAATTGTATTCATGTTTCTAAGACATTGATGATTATCTATGTGCTGAAAGAAAATTCCTAAGGCCTCATTATAAAATAAATTTTGTATGCAACCAATCTTTGCCAACATTGATGTTAAACTGTTTTTTAGCCAATTCTCTGTGAGAACTTGTATTAATTCTAAGGTACAAATAATTAGAAGATTAGTTTAATTTCAATTATTCTTAATGCAACCACACTTTCCTAATGTGCACATTTCTTTAAAAATTAATCTAAGCATTTTTATGAAATCCTGCAGGATAGGAAACATTTGCCAATTTAGATTTGAATAACATCTGTAGATATTTGGAATATAAGGGAGATACTAAACAGTGCTTCCAGAAAAGCCCAGAGTAGAACTACAACTCAGATATAAAATTATTTTTTAACTAAGTTATATGCCAGTTGGTGCAGCAGATTTGAAATGCAAAGTTTGCCGGCATTTAACTTAAAATTTGTGTTTGAGCCAAATTTTTTATTTCTATCTTAAAGTCAATATATACTCTTAAATAAAAAAGTTTTTCCACATTTGTTGACTAGATAGAGGTCATCAGATTGAAATTTATTTTTTAAATTCTGTAAGTTTTAAATACCTTTTTGTACATCACAGATATAATGATGACTACAAAGCTTTAAGTCAAAATAAAATTTTTAAAATTTTACTAGTTGGGCAAAATGTATAAGTTTGAAAGAATTTCTTCTCCTGGTGCTTAAAATGTAAGGTAATATTGATCAGCTTTTCTGAATTCTACACTGACTTCTAATCTTCTGGGATTTGTTTATTTGTAGCAAATGTAGCTTCTTTGTTTAAAAGACAAAAGTTTATAATGATTTATGAGAAACACACTTAGGTTTCTAGATCATGCCACAGGGCTATTTTCATTGGTATAGATAAGCTGATTTTTTTTTATTTTTTATTTTGGTAAAAAGGTAAAAACCAATAGAATGAACAAGAAGAGAATAGCCAGGAGAGAATATATTGGATTTTCCTGATGCATATAATTCTTAACAAACGGTTAATATCTGATAAGTTCCAAATATAGAGTGAATTGTTTATTCCCTGATTTGGAACATGTTTTCATTAGCTATGCAATCAACAGGATGTTTTCCTTTTGCCTTTTCTTCATTTTTGCATCACTGTTGGAAATTTTGTTAAAAGAGCATAGAGATAAGACTATCAATGAAGTATCTTTAAGTGAACTGGCTTTGTCTTACCAGGATATCACCATTTTAAGATGATTTGTCAAGGTTGCTATAGTTTGGCAAACTGGGCAAAATGTCTGTCCTGCTCTTTGTATCAACTGTTAGAAATCCCATGTTTTAGAGGGACGTTACTGTGGATGAGTCCATGCATTATCTGATTGGATGAAGTGAAAGAAACTTGGAATGAGCTTAGCAGGAGAGCAGTGCCCATTTATTTTTAGCATGTATCAGCTACCTGCATGGTGGGCACATTTTCAAACCTTCAGGCAGGGATCCTTGGACAGGGATTTTTATGGATTGGTGCCCCCATGACTAGTAACTACTTCTGTGAAATCATAACAGAATAAGACAGTAGCTTGGCTTACCACCGCTCTTTCCCTTTGACTGCTGGGAAAATGCACTCTGCATACACAGTTCTTTTTTTTTTGCATAACTGTAAAGCAATAATGATTTAATAGTTTCCATTATGAGTCATAAACATACTGTGCTAGATTTAAGTTTTCTGTGTAAACAAGACCCTGATGAAACTCTTGTTTGTATCTCTCTAGGTCTTTTATCTCAAGCAACAAACCTCTTTTAGATATCTGCCATGTGCAAGGTGCTATGGGCAGTTTTAAAGACAATTGGTGTCAGGCATGGTGGTTCAGCATTTTGAGAAGCCAAGGAAGAGGATTGTCTAAGCCCAGGAGTTCTAAACTGGCCTGGGCAACATGGTGAGACCTCATCTCACAAAAAATTAGCTGGCATGGTGGTATGTGCCTGTAATCCCAGTTACTTGGAAGGCTGAGACAGGATAGCCGGAGCCCAGTGGGTTAAAGCTGTGATAGCTATGATCATGCCACTACACCCCAGCCTGGGCTACAGAGTAAGATTCTAACTAAAATAATAATAATAATAATAATAATAATAATAATAATTTTAAAAAGACAACTAAACCTTTGTCTTTGTCTTAGAAAGAAATCACAATCTAGATAGGAAGACAAGACAGAAACTGTGATGAAGGTCCCCAAACAAATCCCTGTTTCAGTGATTGACTAGGAGGACTCACAGGTCACAGTATACAGTCATACTGCTATGATTTATTAGAGCGGAAGAATACAAAGTAAAATTAGCAAAAGCAAAAGGGACATGAGGCAAAGTCAAGAGGAAACTAGGTACAAGCGTTCATGAATTCTCTCCTCAGGAGTCACCCGGGATGTGATTAATTCCTCCAGTTATAAATTGTGACAACACATCTAAAATGTCTACCAGGGGAATTCATTTAGGATTTAGTGCCCAGGGTTTTTACTAGAGATTGGGCAAGTAGGCACCCTGTGCCTAGCACATACCCAAAATCCCTGTTTCCCAAAAGGAAATCAGATATTCAGCATTAACTATGCTGCTTATATAGAAAAGAGTGGCACAGTGAGCCACTGTTATCAGCTAAAAATGGTGAGAACACTCCTCAAATCCAAGTTTCCAGATGTCAGTCAATGGCCAAGCTTGCAAGCAGGTTTTCCTAAAAATAGCCATCTCAGGCCTGCTATAATACCTCTTTTCTGTAAAGAAAAAATTTCTTTAATTTTAAAATAAAGTAAGAATTAAATGAAAGATAAATATGAGAGGAGATATTGGCACTAGTAAGGATATATAGATCAGTGTAACAGAATAATGAGTCTAAAAATAGACCCACAAATATATGGTCAAGTGACAGAAGTTGCAGGGTGATTCAATAGGGAAAATAACAGTCTTCCAATAAATGGTACTGGAATAATTGGACATTCATATGCAAAATGATGACTGACCCTTACCTAGTGCCACATATGAAAATAAACTAAAATTATAACATGGATCTTAATCTAACTAAAACTGTAAAATTTCTTGAAGAATACAAAGATTAAAATTTTTGTGACCTTAGGCAAACATTTCTAAGCATAAAAAGTTTGAACTATTAAAGAAAAAAGACAAATTGGACCTTCTAAAAATTAAAACTTCTGCTCTTTGAAAGACAATGTAAGGAAAATTGAAAAGGCAAGCCATGAGGATTTTTAAAAAGTTGTAAATACACACTTAATAATGAATGTATATTGTGCAGTAATTTTTTTAAAGTTTACAACTCAGTAAGAAGATAATCCAATTTAAAATGTGCAAAAGATTTGACTTCATAGAAGAAGTTATAAGAATGTTAACAACCACATGGAAAATCTTAATATTATTAGTTATTAACAAAATGCAAATTAAAGCTAAACTGAATTACCACTTCACATCTACTAGATTGGCTAAAATTAAAGATTCACATTACCAAGTGCTGACAAGGATGCAGAGCAAATGGAACTTTAATACACTGCTAGTGAAATGGTAAAATAGTACAATCATGTGGAATATAGTCTGTCAGTTTCTAATAAAGTTAAAAATATTTATACCAATCAACAAATGCCACCGCTATGTACTGATCCAAAAGGAATGAAAATGTATATCGACACAAAGACCTGTATGCAAATATTTGTACCAGCTTTATTTGTAATAGTAAAAAACAAAAACAAAAAAACCCCAAGAAATCAAAATGTTCTTCGATTGAGGAATGCATAAATAATATGGTTTATTTTATTGTACAGAAAATTATAAATACACAAAATAACATAGCAAAAGAATCAGGATGACTCAAAGAAGCTAGATGCAAAAGTTTCCTAATATATAATTCCATTTATATGACACTGTGAAGACAAACTTTAGAGTCATAAATAAGATCGTTGCCTGGAGTCACAGATGAAGAGAGATTGATTGCCAGGACACATGAGATAACTTTGGAAGTATTGAAAATATTTTATATTTTGATTGTTGTGGTAGTTACACAAATATAAATATAGAATTGTATTTTCGTAATTCATAAGTTTGACAATTATATATTTGTCAAAAATGCTGTATATTGCACAAATATAATTGTCAAAAATATGCTTAATACCACACAAATTTATACTATATAAATATTTATTACATGTAAATATTACCTGTATATGCCAGATTGTAAAAAGTGCAAGGGTTATCACATTGCAGCATATTGTTAATTTACAAATTAGGCACATGCACTCTTAGGGCTTGAGGAGTTCAAAACAAAGTAAGATCAGTGTGGTCCCCATGCTAAGAGGATCTCAGTCCAGAAAGTGGACTTAGTTTTACCCTGAGAAATGTGAAAGACTCAGAGAGGAAAATTGGAAGAGAGAGATCATTCTTTCTCATCTTCTCCAAATATTCTTCACACTCTTGACCTAGAAACACCTTTTTTTGCTTCTGATTATCCCACAGACTCCTGCATGTCACACTTGTGTAACACATCTGCAGTTCTTTCCCATCACCTTGAGGATCTAGTCCAAACTCCTCAGCACGACTTGCCTAATGCTGATGACCTGGCTCCTGTCTATCTTGAGTCCCATTTCCTACAGTACTTTATTCCCCAAATTATCAATAAGTAATTGCACTCAGTCAGCAGCCCTGCCCAGGACCTGCTCAGAGCAGCAGTGTGCCAGCCTTCAGGCTAGGGAGCTTGGGAAGGCAGAACAGGCAAAAATGCCAACTCGGAATTTTTGGTAGGCAGTCAGACAGGTTGTGTAGGCAGGAATTTAGAATGGCATCAAAAGAGAAAATGAATCCTATCAACTTGGGCTTCTAGACAGGATTCTGGCTCAGATGCTTGTTGACAGGAACCTTTTTAGTAAAACAAGGGTACTGGATGAGAGTGGAGCTGTGAGCCCAGAAGTCAGTTCAAAAGCTTCTAGTCCAGGTCAGCGTGGCAGAACCATTCAAAACCAGAGAATGAGGCAGTGTAACACAGAGGCTGGGAGCACAATCCCCAAGTCTCTGAACCCTGTCTTCTCACTCTAATAACAGTGGTCCTTTGGGCAAGTAATTCACCTTTGAACCCCTCAGTTTTCTTATCTGTCTGGTGATTAAGTGCAATATGCATATAAAACCATTAACACAATGTTCGGCAAATAGCAAACCCTGAGTAAATGGTATTCATAAAAGTTAAGAAAAGTAACTGAAGCAACTCAAATACTTATTTACTCCAGCAGGAATATTTAAGAGATAGGAAGTCCCTAAACCAGTCAGTGGAGTATAGGAGAACAGAGCAGTTAGGTAAATTAAAGATTCCATTTAGATCTCGTAAAGCTGGAAACAATGAACAAGAAACAATGGGCCATGAAAGCTTGGATGAATCACTTTATTTCTCAGGACTTAAGTTTTCTTACTTACAAATCTGGATTTGATGATATTTTACAAACCTTCCAGCTCTAACATGTTATGACTTCATAAAATGGGAGGGATTGTTGAATTATGACAGAAGTACTCTTTCATTTTATATGACCTTAGAAAAGAATGATGCCCTCAGATGATCTGACATTTTCCAGCTCTAACTTGCCTCATTAATTTAGGATTGAAGCAATAACAGATGGGATTGACAGTGAAATTGAAATTGAAATTAGCACATAAATTATACAGAAACGATTAATTTGGTACGGCAAACCCATGACTGTTCACAAAGTTTGTGGTAATAGTTTTGTTTGGGAAAGTTTACACAGTGGTTACATTGATTCAGTTCTAAAGCGTTTTCAGTAAGGAGAGATACTTGGGAATGATGTCATAAAGACAGTGAGATAAGAACTTTTGGCCATCATTACCTTGCAGAGGTATCAATTTTCACAACTACTTACACAGAAGAGTACGTTTTTGGGAGTCCAGAAATCCAGCAGAGAAGTTCGAGCACACCATAGGAGCAAAACATCCAAGAATAGTTGCACTGAAGAGGGTAAAAAGAGCAATTTTACTTTACCTTCATTGCCCCTTCCCCAAGGTGGCACAGTTATGTGCCAAGAGTGACCCACAGTTCCTCCCACAGGGAAGGTGAAAGCAGAGTGAGTGAGCTCCCAGCTCCCCGAAGTGTGTGAGATATTGTCCAACAGGCCACTTTTTCTCCCCCACCTAAAATACTGAACATGGTTGAATGACTGAGAGAGGCTAAGCACAGGGACGAGAGGACACAAGCCTTACTAACTGCTCCACAGACTCCATCAGGATGCCCTTCCACAAGGTACTTGAGACACCACACCTGTGGATCCCCAACTGGCCTGTGATCACTTCAATTCAAATATTTTACATGCCTTACCTTCCACCCTTTTCAGGCTGGCTCCCCAAGTGTAACCTCCTTGAGGTTACATTTATGTCTTGTAAAGCTAAAAACTAGGAGCAATTGTTCCCTCAATGTGATCCCATAAACAGTGAGTACAAGTGTTTCATATAGACAGCCAACTCAATTCTGTGGGGGTGGAAGAAGGCATACAAACTTAAGAATTTCAGGGCAACACTATGGAAAAGCAAACAGGAGGCTCTCAGAACCTGGTCTGGCTTTCACGACCAAGAGAAGACATAGAATCTAAATAGTTCATGCCCATGAGGGAACAAGAGGTATAGAGCAGGCACATCCAAAGAAAAGGTCTGAGAGAATCGCAGAATCTCTAGCTGAGCTCAGTAGTAATGTTTCTTTCCTGAAATCAGTCAGTAAAAACTGGAGGAGATGATGGCTTCTTCAGACATGAAGACAGCAATGTAAGACTTCAAGGAACATGAAAAATCAAGGAAACATGTGAACACCAAAGGGACAAAATAGCATTTCAGTAATCAATCCCACAGAAATGGAGATCAATGTGATGTCTGAAAATAATTTCAATATAGTTGTTTTAAAGAAGATCAGTGAGCTAGAGGAGAACACCAACAGACAACACAAGAAAATCAGAGAAGCAATTTATGAACAAAATGAGAAGTTCAATAGAGAGATATAAGTAATAATAAAATATTATAAATTATGAAGCTAAAGAATACAATAAATAGCATAAAAGTGCAAGTGCATCAACATATTTGATCAAACAGAGGAAAGAAATTGTGAACTTGAAGATATTGAAAATATCTAGCCAGAGGAGAAAAATAATTTAAAAAATTTGGATATATGAGACACCATCAGCAAAGATAACTTTTGCATTGTTGGTATCCCAGAAAGATAAGGAAAATATAAAGAAGCAAAAATCTTATTTAAATAAATAATGACTGAAAACTTCCCAAATCTGTGAAGAGATATTGATATCCAAGTATACAAAACTCAAATGTTTCTAAATAGATTCTACTTTAAAAAGACTTGACCAAGAAACCTTATCATCAAACTGTCAAACATCAAAGACAAAAAGATGATTCTGAAGCAGTAAATGAGAAGAAACTCATAAGATACAAGGAAAGCATTGCTAGCATTAGGTTGGCAACATGGTTTTAGTAGAAACCTGTAGTATAGGAGAGAGTGCGATGTTAAATGCAGAGTACTGCAAGAAAGAAAAGAGGCTATCAACTAATAATACTTTTTCTGACAAAGCTGTCCTTCAGGAATAAAAGAGAGATAAAGACTTTCCCAGATGAACAATAAATGCCAAGGGTGTTCATCACCATTGGACCCATCTTACAAGAAATGCTAAAGGAATTATTCATGTTGAAATAAAAGGATATTAATTAGTAACATGAAATTATTTAGAGATATAAAACTCACTAGTAAAGGTAAGTACATAAACAAATTCAGAATGCCCTAATACTGTAAGGTAGTATATAAATCACTTGTAACTCTAATATAAAGATTAAAAGACAAAAGTATTAAAATTAAAAATACCTATAACTGCAATAATTTGTTGATTACACAATATAAAATGATGTAAACTATGACATCAAAAACATAAATGGGGGGGAGGAAAAGTAGAGTTTTTAGATAGGATCAAAGTTAAGGTATAATTAGCTTAAAATAGATTATTATAACTATAATATGATTTATGTAAGCTTCAATGTAACCACAGAGCAAAAACCTATAGCAGATACACAGACAATAAAGAGAAAATAATCAAAGTACACCACTATAAAAAAAATCAAATCACAAAGTAAGACTGAAGAAAAAAGAAGAAACAAATACTTTGCAATACAGTCAGAAAACACTTAACAAAATGACAATAATAAGTTCTTATCTTTCAATAATTACTTTCAATATAAATTTTCTAAATTCTTCAAGTAAAAGATATAGAATAGATGAAAGCAGAAAGACAACACCCAACTATATGCTACCTATAAAAGAGTCACTTGAACTTTAAGATTACACATAGAATGAAATTGAAAGTATAAAAAAAGATATTCCATAAAACAAGAACCAAAGAAAGCAAGGTATTGATACATATATCAGACAAAAGAGATTTTTAAGTCAAAAACTCACAAGAGACAAGTCATCTTCTATTGATAAAGGGCCTAATTCATCAAGAAGATATAACAATTGCAAATATATATGTACTCAGTATTGTAGTACCTAAATATATCTGGCAGATATGAATAGATTTAAAGGAAAAAATATACCCAGCAAAACACATAGTAAGGAAACTTTTGCATTGTTGGTATCCCAGAAAGATAAGGAAATTATAATGAAGAAGAAATCTCATTTAAATAAATAATGGCTGAAAACTTCCCAAATCTGTGAAGAAATATTGATATCCAAGTATACAAAGACAACATAAAGAAAGGAGGAAAATGTCTGCAAATAATGTATTCAATAAGAGGTTAATATCCAAAAGATATAAGGAACATATAAAACTCAATAGCAAGAAAATAAATAACCTGATTTTAAAATTTGCAAAGGACCTGAATAAACATTTTTCCAAACAAGATATACACATGGCCAGCAGATACATGAAAAGGTGCCTAACATCACTTATCACTGGGGAAATGCAAAATCAAAACTACAATAAACTATCTTCTCATTCTTGTTAAGATGACTGTTATCAAAAAGTCAAAAGATAACAAACAAATTTACGAAAGGATGTAGAGAAAAAGGAACTCTTATACGTCACTAGTGGAAATTTAAATTGGCAAAGTCATTACGGAAACCAATGTGGAGGTTCCTTAAAATATTAAAAATAGAACTACCATATAACTCAACAATCTTGCTTCTGATATATATCCAAAGAAAATAAAAATCATCATCTTAAAGAAATATCAGCTCTCCCAAGTTTGTTCACGTGACACATGGATGAACCTGGAGGACATTGTGCTACGTGAAATAAGCCAGGCACAGAAAGACAAATAATGCATAATCTCACTTATATGTAGACTCTAAAACAATCAAACAGAGAAAAAGAGAGTAGAATGGCAATTTCCAGGGACTTGGAATGGGGGAGGAGGCAGGGTGGGAATAGAAGAAATGGGAAGACACTGGTCACAGGCTATAGTCTTTCAGTTACTATATAATTAAGTTCTGGAGACCTTTTATGCAGCATGGTGACTATGGCTAATAATATATTGTATACTTGAAATTTGCTGAGACAATTGATCTTAAGTATTCTCACCACACACGAAAGGTAACTATGTGAAGTGATAGATATGTTAATTAACTTGACCGTGGCAATCATTTCACAATGTTTGTGTATGTAAAAACATTATGTTGCACACTGTAAATATGTTCAATTTTATTTGTCAATTCTACCTCAGTAAAGTGGTGGGGGAGGGAGAGAAAGTATCTTGAATGTGTTTGTCTTAAGACAATTCCTCTTAATGAAAATATAACTATTTTAGAATTTCCCATATAATTTTAAGACTTTATTTGAACCTAATCACAGAACTCAGTAAATATGAGTTCTTTTCCTTGCCTCTTTTCTTTTTCATTCCATAACAGTTTCTTGTCTAGTAACATTGAGGTTTTCTGCATACATTAGTTTACACGACCTGCTGCTTTGCTGAGCTCTTCTGCAAAAAAACCCCCAGTAGTCTCAGGAGTGAGCATCAGTGACCAAAAGCCCCTTCCCAGGATTCAGCTGGCATCTGCAAACCATCAGAAATCCCCAGTGGGGGCTGTGAGCTAACACTTGGTCAAATCTAATTTCCCTGAATTTTGGAAAAGATGGTCTGCAGAACTCAAACTCGCAGTTGTGCTTTTATGGCTTAGGGAATCAATCACTTGTCTTTAATGCTTTGTCTAAACATTAGGTACCAACATAGTTCTCTAATAGCCAAGAGAATTTACTGAGAGTACGATACATAGCAAAGGAAATGTGATATGAGGGAATTTCAAAACCCATAATTTCTCTGTTTCATGAGTATCTGTTGCCATTTCAGATTCAAAGTAACAAAAGAAGTCTTGACCTTCCTCTCAGTTGAAACTTTTGGTCACTATGTTCAAAGAAAGTTGGCTGATGCAAGCCTCTTAGAAGTATGTGGTTATGTGTAGCAAAAACAATACTGAGTATAGCATAATTACATAGTAACATCATTGTGCTATTAATTACCTAGGAGGGTATAATGATGCTTATTAATGACACGTAGGAAACATTGTGGCACAGAACAATGGAGAAATCTTTTTCAGCTTGACCTCAAGAAATAAAAGAAAGGGATTCAAAATACCCTTTATAACCTTTTTGACAAGTGCACAAAGAATAGAAATAATGCAGCTGATAGGAAGAAGCAAAATTTGGTAAGAAAAAATATCTGCAGCATCAAATAAAATGACAAAAACTTTCTCAAAAACCAGGAATACCAGGAAGTTCATACTTTGTATAAACATAATGGAAAGAAATGAAGCCTTCAGAAAGAGAGCATTTACAGTGAGTCTTGAGCACTTGCAGATGCAAAGATTAAGGATTATGTAAATATTATTACAGGGACCTGAAATGTGAAAACAACAGCCTTCACAAAATGAAAAATCGCAGACATTTTAAAACTTATGGAAGAGAGTCAACATCAAGGAAACCAGGTAAAACGGAGTATGGATGTTCTCATAGAGTGCATCCCTCACCCACTGAGGAGCAGGTAAAGGTTAGTACCACTGTATTGAATGGGATTTTTTAGTCATGGCAATTGTTTGTGATTAAGTTAAAATGGAGAGCTAATTAGGGTCTCACCAGGGAAAGAGTTCAGGCACTTGTATATGAGAGAGATTTCTGAAATTGTAACTCAACTCAACTCTAGAAAGACGTCTGTATTCAGTGGCAGAACTTCTTGAATATGCACCTTGGAGTTTTTGTGTGTAGGTGAGATGCCTGATGAGCACACCTCAGTCATGAATGCTCTAAAAATGTTTTTCTCTAGTTTTGCGAAATGAGGCATGTAAATTTAGGCCCAGAGATAAATTGCAGGCATAACAGAGAAAAGGATCACCAGTGATTTTCCTTTACTACTCTGTCTCTGTGCTAAATAAAATATTGAATAAATATTTTGAAAATATCTAATTGAAGTCTGTCTGAGGTACCCATGTGTCTCTGTAATAGACCATGTAAAATACAAACAGCTCTTAGTGCAAAACTTGGGTTGAGTCACTCTCAACAAACACTTGGTTCACAATTGTGACAAATTTAAGCATAGCATTTGCATATCTGCCTGAAAACTTGAGGTCTTAAACATAAATTCTTTTCAAACAACTATGATTTCCAGTTAATGAGGGGGGATTAAATATACAGCAATGATAAATCATTGAGGAATACAAATATTATAAACCTACAAATGCCGAGAGATGTGGGAGAAGATATCAGGAGTCTGGAAATTTTAGTGTAGACTTAAAAAACCTGAAAGGTGATGAGGAAATACTAACTGATTAAATAAGACACAGGGAACCAAAGCTTAAAGGCAATGCTAGGACAGAAGTAATATAAGGGTCAACTGGCCATATTGAATCAGGGGAGGTGTTGGAGACAAAAGGTATGGAGACATGGGATGAGAAATACAGTGGAAAACTGAGTGATTTTAATGTCTGTGTTTGAACTTTTCAACCTTCCCTTACCTCCACGACACAAAATGCCAGTCAGAAAGCTATAAGTTGTCAGTCAAGACATTAAGCAGGACAGTCTCAGGACTCAGGAATACTAGAGCTGGTAAAGGAAAAATATGAGTCAAAAGATTGAAAACTGAGTAGAGAGCATTCTGAGAAGATGGAAACTGAAAACCTATCATTTCCCAACTGTAAATAATATACTCTTCCAAGCCAAGCAGTTGTTGGTGCCAGTGGGTTGATGGAGATTGAAGTCCGAGACCAGCAACCTGGGCTTTCTCAGCAGCTCCTTGGAGAAAGCTCATGAAGTCCTGTCTCATTTCTGGATTAGATGGGGACCTGGCAGCTAGTGTCAGAAAATCTTTGCTGAGAAGCAGCACAAGGCAGTCTCCCTACAATACCTCAGGGAGAAGATCATCAATCCATGTGACTAAAACAAATAGGACTGGAAACTCTAGGAACTGAGAAAACACCGAACAACGGGCCAAGTTCTCTCAATTCTTAAACGGACAAAAAAAGACAGAGATGGAGAAGATTGCCTCCATTGCCTCAGTTGTCTATACAAGAGATTGTTAGACTGACCAATGCCACACACCAGTACCCAGAAGCAAAGATCACTATAATGTTACTACTTAAGGAAACTCAGAGGCCCACTCTGAGCCTCAAATGTCAGACAATAAATAAATAAATAATAACTCACTCAAGTAGCCCATGTGGCACACGAACAACAACAACAATAACAATAAAATACAAACAAAAATAGAACTCTGAGAATAAGTCCCTGGAAGTGGCACAGAAAAACTTGAATAAAAATAATAAGATAATTTAATGAAATTCAAATCAGTATAAGAACATAAATGTTTTCTGGACCAAAAAAATAGTAATTAAAAAAATCAAGAGGAATGTCAATGTCATAATTGGAATTATTGACACTGATATAAAGTGAGAAAAAATATCTTAAAGCACAGAGCAAAGTTACAAAGAGATGACAAGGTGGATTTAGAGGACAGCATCAGTGAGATAAGGAATAAATGAACAACATATTTCCAGAAAAAGAAAAGAAACTGGTAGGAGAGACAATAATTAAGGAGATAATAGAGAAAAACTATAACAAAAAAGTACCCCAACCTGCAAATTGAAAAAAAAAAAAAAATTCAGAATCCTAGGCTACAGAATTACAATAAATCCCTACATTGGAATTGAGGATATATTCCAGTTAATAAGCAATATCCCTTAAATAATTAGTAAAAAATGTTAGCAAGAAAAGTATAAGACCTACATGTAAACAATTGTTAAAATTTATTAAGATACATAAAACAAGACTAGAAAAAAATATGATCTCTATACTGTGCTTTTGGAAGAAAAGCTAAAATATAACAATGTAAATATAATATAAATATTTGAATTTAATTGAATTTCAGTCTGTTTTTTGTATTTTAATTTTTTTTATTATTTCAATCTTGTTTTTTATTGGATGAAAAGTTCCTAAACTTCAAATGAAAAGATATCTGCCTCAGATGACTAAGAAATTGTGAATAGTAGTAGAGTAGTTGGATTTGCTTAAGATATCAAAATATAAAATTATAGTAAAAAACAATATGATGTTGGTATCCATTCTACAAATGTGTATTAGATATAGAATGGAGAATACAGATGCAGCCTATGGTACATATGAGAAGTAATATATAATTGCGTAGGAAAAGCAAAGTTGTGCACATTTACTTTTAGATGACTTTCATTTTGAAAGTAAATTATTTTAAAAATTTAAGAAAATTTGAGAGACTACATGACAGATGAGAATTTGGGGATAACTTTCTAACCAAGTTAGGAAATATAGAAATTTTAACCACATTAAAGCGGGTATATTAACTATATTGAAATCTCAAAACTTTATCAGAAATATGTTGTCATAAAAGAAGACTAGAGACAAATGATAAATATAGCAAGAAATTTGCAATATTGATGGCAGATTAAGGATTTATATAAATAAACAATATATAAAGAACAATTAGAAAAAAGATGTCCAGGCCCATAAAGAGTGGACAAGTAACATGAATAGGCAATGCACATAAGGGCAAATGGTCAATAAATAGATATGCCCCTTTTTGGAACAGCTAGAATGTGAGCAATAGAATGAACACTCTACCAGAGCAGGGATAGAGTGTTGCCTGCTTTTCTCTCTGCTGTGTTCCCTGTTGCAGAGTAGTTCATGGGAATACAGTGGACACTTGTTACATGGTCCTTAAATAAATGGAAGAACATACACAAAGTTCTTCAATACAGAATATCCTGGACAATGCAAATTAAAGTAAAAAATGAGATGCAGTTTCATATCCATTGTTTATAACAATTTATTAAAGAACTTAAGCACTTTTGTTACAGAGAATGTTGAAACAAGGTAGGTAGCTCCAAGTGTTGCTTGAGAAAACAGGAATCATTCAAGTCAATTTGGAAGGATCTTGACTCCAGTTATTAAAATGTAAAGTGTATATCCTTAAACTAGCAATCCAGTGTCTAAGATTCCATCTCCCAGGAACAAAGATACCATTCATAGCTATATATATATTATTATAGGTATATGAATATATATTATGTATATGTAATCATTATACAATAATTATGTATGTATGTTCACTTGAGGAAAGAAAGCCAAGAATAATATTTTCCGAGTAGATAAAAAAAATAAATTACTATGTATCTACATTGTGGAATATTAGCCATTAGAAAACTACTGCAAAGTTGTACCAGTTGATTTGCAGCTATTTATGTGAAATATTGCTAAGTGAGAAAAGCAAGATAGAGAAAAGACCAAACAATGGCAGCTCTATTTTGTAGAATAAGCAATAACAAAAAAATTTATTATGTAGTTATACTCAATCATATAAAGATGAAAATCATGAGGAAAGATGCACCTGAGGTTCTTACTGCAAGTGACTTGGTGGCAGTGAGGGGATGCTGATACCAAGAGAGCAGGACAGCTATGGCCACACAGGTTATGCAGTATGT
The DNA here is from genome assembly GCA_027257055.1 of Cephalopachus bancanus. Lineage (NCBI taxonomy): Eukaryota > Metazoa > Chordata > Mammalia > Primates > Tarsiidae > Cephalopachus > Cephalopachus bancanus. The sequence continues at coordinate 1,600,773 of JAPVLO010000031.1, read as the reverse complement.
GATTCATATAGACTGTGGTAGACAGACTTTTAGGTGGCATCGCGATTTTTGCCTGTGAGTGTTTGTTATTCCTTCCCTTTATGTTTGGGAAGAACCTATGATTTGCTTCTAGCCAGTAGAACATAACAAAGGTGATGGAATGTATATGATTATGTTACTTAAAATTGTAGTGCTCATTTTTCTGCAACTTCTCTTAGACAAGCTGACAGTGAGGAGGACAGCAGTTATGTTGAGGCATAACATCCACAGAGCAAGGAACAGCAGGTAACCTATAAGACCCGATAATGACCTTTGGCCAACAGAAACTGAAAGCTCTCAGTCTGTGAGGAGCTGAATGCTGCCAACAACCATGCAAGCAGGGAAGCAGCTAATTCCCCAGCTGAACTCCAGATGATCTTGCAGTCCTGGGTGATACCTTGATTGCAGGCTTGTGAGACCTTCCAGCAGAGGGTCCAGCTCAGCCATGCCCAGACTCCTGGCCCACAGGAACTGAGATAATTATTTCATATTGTTTTAGGCTGCCAAGTTATGGTAATATTGTTTTGCAGCAATAGACAGCTAATGCATAGAGCTCAATGTGATCTGATGTTTGCAGTTAGCAATTTGCACAACTATGCATGACAGCCTTGAGTAGACAGGAGTAGGAGAGGGAAAGAGACACAGGCAAAAAAGGTCAAAATAAAAAACAAAACTATCTATTTTCCTATAGTCCCATTTGTGTTAAAATTATGTGAGTGAGCATTAATAATTGGAAAAAATATGCTCTTAAGTGAAAAGTAGGTTATATAGTAATGAATATATACTTCATTTTTATTAGAAATATTCAACCAAAAAAATCAAACACACCCCAATTTTATATATGGAGAAATGCATATATCGATTACAATGAGTTCTTTGACTCCATGATTTTTAGCTCTTTACAGAACAAATGTTCTGCCTTTGCAAACAGACCTCTAGTTTCACGTATGATGAGAATTTCCTGAGAAGAGTTTTTCCATACCTGGGAGATTTAGTGATATTTCAGAGTTTGGATGTCACACAACACTAAGGCTTCACTCTCCTCAATTGTCTTTAATAAAATGTGTTCCATTAAATACCATTCTTTTCTTGGTTGCTCAAGTGAATCCTTTGCGTTAACCTTGCTCTTTCCCTGCCACTAATGGAACCTGTAATCTAAAACAGATGCCATGTAAATAGACTGTCAGTTACCACTATTTTTCAAAGTGAGATGGTGATTGGGTTTTGGATTTTTTTTGTTTGTTTGTTTAATTTTAATTCCCTGGATTTGGAGAAGTTAATTATTCATTTTGATAACCAGTGTTATTTCTTATTTATCACCCCTGAAAGCACTTCATGAATAGACTTTTCACTTAATTCTTCTTTCACAAAAGAATTAGCATTTTTACTCTCTTTTATAAATTATCTAAAATGGCATTTTATATCAAAGCAATTCTAGAAAAATCACAGTAGGAAAAAATTAAGAAAGAATCTCAATATAATGAAAATATTTTTGTAATAGATATGTTTCTAGCATTTGAGTTCCCAGATCACTGCATTTGCAATCATGACTTCTCTCTGAAAAAGGAAAAAGAGAGTTTATATGTTTTTTTAAAAAACAAACATGAAAAAATAATGATATGATTTTTCAATGCCATCAAAGTGATATTTGTGCTACTAAGAATATAGCCTCATCTCATTCCTTAGTTTTTCTATCCAGTGGCTTTACAATCACCTGTGTGTGAAATAATGTGTTATGCATATATATGACTTGTAACCAAGGCAAATGTGACTTTAAGATGTTTGCTGTAGGTGTCAATCATTCATCCATCCAACACATGTTAGGCAACATTGCATTAGTTGAAAACTGTGCAATAGTGAGTAAGAAAAACAGAATATCCCTTAATCTCATGGAGCTACCAATACAGAGGGAGAGAATCATACAAGAAAAGTGCAGTCAATATCATAAGTCTTATTAAAAAGCTGTATCTCTTGCTCTAATATATATGAGAGAGACTTAGGAAGGCAGGTCAGGGGTTCCTTGAAAAAGTAAGGAGTGAGCTAACTGAATGCAAAGCTTTAGTACCCCCGTTAAAAGCTTGTGGGGCGTGTTCCAGAATGGAGGAAAATCCTGTGCAAAGTTTTGGAACAGGAAGGAGTCTGACAGGTTCAAGGCACAGGAGATCTGTGCAGGAGCTCTGAGAGTAAAGGGAAACAGGAAAGACATAGATTGGGCTGGAGAGGCCATAGGGACATGACCAGGGCTTCTAAACCAGTTACCTTGGAAGTCACCTGAGAAGTGGAGGGCCGCCTAGACCCACTTAAGGGAACTTCCTGGACAGAATGGAAAACCGTAGTACAAAGCTCCATGGGGATTCCTAAGTCTATCTAGTATTCAGAGACGCTTGACTAGGTCAGGCAGGGTCCTCAGCCAGATTAGGATTGTAATTATTTTCCTAAGAGTGCTTTAATTAGAGGGCAACAAGCCCAGATTTGGGAGTTGAGGATACCATTTTGGCTACTATATGGGGAATTTATTAATGGGTCATTACATAGTCAAGACTGAGAGACAATCAGTAGGCTATTGGAATAGTCCCCAATTGGAGGAAATGACATAATGGCTAGAATACTGAATAAGTAAACTAAAATTAAAATAACTTAAGGTCAGGCTCAGTAGTTCACACATGTAATCCCAGCATTTGGGAGGCTGAGACAGGGAAATCACTTAAGCCCAGGACTTTGAGATCAGCCTGGGCGACATAGTAAGATCCCATCTCTACTAAAATAAAAAATAGCAAACAGACAAAAAGTAACTAATTATTTTTTACTTTGTTCCATGTGCGATTAAGAAATTTTAAAATAATTTCTAATGGATTTATCAATAAAAACATTATTTTACTATCTTTATGCATCCAGCATTACTGTTGAAAAACCTAACAGTCATATTCTGGTTCATTTTTAGGTGATTACCTTTTTCTTTTCAGAGACATTCAGAATTATTTTAGTTTTATGCTTTCAAATCATACTATAATGTGTTATTGAAGTTTTAACTTTTTCATATAATGTCTTCCTTATTTATCCTATTTGGTACTCTATGCATTTGTTCATCTAAAGATCTGATATCTCTTTCTTTAATTCTAGAAAATTCTGGTTCATTATATTTTCAATTCCTTCCTCCTTCTTTTTCTAAGATTCATACTAAATAATACTGATATTACTATTTCTAATTTCTTTCTCTCTATTTCTCTCTCTGTAATATTTGTTTGTTTTTAAACATTTTTAAACATTTTAAATTTATACAAACATGTATTTGCTTTTATATAATTATATAAAACACACGTATAAATATATATACATGTATGGACATAATATATGTGTGTGTTTGCCTTTAGCATTTCTGTCTTTCTATCATTTTATCCCTTTTTGATGCATTCTGACTGATCGCCAACTTGACCCTATAGCTTATTAACTCATTTTTTATGTTCCTCTACTCAACCCATATATTGAGTTCTCAACTGGAAAAACAACACATTTCATCCAAATATCTCCACTTGAATCCTCCCTAAAACTATTTGTTGTTATATCATGTTTCCAATCATCCCACCTATCTCTCTGCAAATAATATGCTATTTTGAAAATCTGTTCTGTGCTTTCCATTAGTTGGTGTTCCAGTATAAGTTGCTCATTTGTTGTGTGCTGGAAGCCGCAACCCCTAAAGATGCAAAATGGAGGTTACCTGAAAATGGGAAAAATGCTGACTGGGATCAGAGCCCCAGTGGGAAGTGGCCATGCTGGAGGCAGAGCCCCATGGATCCTATTGAAGGACTCTTTTTGGCCTTAAAGGAATGCGTGCTCAGGTTTGAAAAACACTTCCCTTGATAAATAAAACGATTAGCTAGAATGTGCAAGGATGTGGAATTAGCAGTAAACCTATGTATAGAAATGTAAAAAAGGCTCAACAGCAAAAATTTCCCCACTAAAGGGACAAGGGAATACAAGTTTTGCAAACTTTAGCTAAAAAGGAAAAACAAGTACTTCCTCATACCCTTTGTAAGTAACAACATTGACAGTTGTGATTGATGAGGGAGTGAGAAACTGAGACAGAGTATCTCTAAAAACAGGTGTTTTCAGGAAAAACAAGTCACAGACATGCCTTTTGATTTAAGAAATATTATAGTTTAATTAGAAAGAGGGTTAAAATTAAAGTAAGGATTAGAATTAAATAAATAGCAGTTATAATTGAAAGATAAATGTTTATTATAGATGTAGGTATTAGTTAAATATAAGTAATAGAAGGAATAGGAAATAATTAAGTTTTAAGGTAAACTTAAAATTATACACATTTAATGTAGGTTTAAAATTAAATACATTTAGGATTAGAAGTAAGATTAATTTCATATATAAGTATAGATTTAGACATGTTTTGTTTAGAAATATAAAATGTAAAATAGGTGATAAAATAGCAAGTAATATAGATAAGGCAATTAGAATTAAGAAAGTTAAATTTTTTTTAAAAATAGAGTATTAAGAATTCATAGTGGGTAAGATAAGGGTGATTTTATAAAAGAAAAAACAAGTCAATATATTGCTACTAAAAGTATATATAAGGGTAGAATTTAGAAAATAGATTCGTAAAGGAAAAGAAATAGAATAGCTAAGGGAAGAGTTTCAGTTGGCCTAGAGGTCACAGGATGTGGCTGATAAATTGGCAGCTGGTATTTTGTTACACCACCGGTAGCAGGAAGGAACAAAATGAAACTTGTAAAGGTCAACTTCCCCATAAACAAAAGAAAAAACATGATGTAAACATTTAATGTATAACATGGGATACATTTTGTGGGTAGGAGGGTCAGTAAAAAAACTATATAAGCTTGTAAGAATTGAATAAAAATTGGCAGAGTCTTGAACTCTTCCCAGGAAGAAGGATCCTGTCGTTTTTGTCTTTTCTTTTTCGCCACTTCCCAATTCCCCCGTCTCAAGCCCTGACTCTCTCCTGGAGTTGGACTCGAGCAGTTGTGTGGCTTTTTTTTCTTCTATTGTGCTCTGACTTCAGAGTGGAATGGTAATACTGCTTGGGGACGGGAGAGAAAAAGAGTGAGCCTAGGTTTTGCTTTGTGCGCCTAAAGAAATGCTCCGGATGTGCATGGGGGTTGTGCACCACAAGACCCATAATTTTTCAATCTGGTTTAACATTACTTGTTCCTCCATTTACCTCCACTCTCAGTTCCTTCCTATCCAACCAGTCTAGGTACCAGAACTCTTCCCAGCACTTCAACCCCTCTCTTACTGGGCAGTTACTTGAAACAGCCAGGAGCTAGGGCTGTTCAGAGGTCAGCCAGATGATCCTTGCATAAGATTGCCAATTTAAGATCAATTATGGCATTGCCCTGGTGGTCCCTATTATTCTCAGCTGCTGCTCTGGTTTTTCTGTCCAGCGCTAAATAGATGGGGAATAGAATAATCAAGAACTTTGAATTTTGAGGAAGCAGTGCAGACCTAGCTTGGCTAAAAATATGAATGCATTTAGAATACTCTTCTCTTGTCCATCCTTTGCTAGGATCCAGATCACAGTTACCCACACACTGCCACTACTCTCACTTTGCTAGGAACCTACTCTCTCAGTCTTCACAAGGTTTCCTCTTGCTTTCTTGGTTATTTACTCAGTAGGGTTTTGAAATAAATACCATTACCCAGATGTTGGACTTTTAGACACATGTGAATCCTTTCTCAGGCATAAAAGACATACAATTTCTCATAAAATTATACTGCTGCAAATTTTTATTTTAGATCTAGTATTTACTTCATATATTTAGATGCTCTGACATATCTTGTAAAAACGTTTATGATCTCATGGAATTTTAAAAATATTATGTATATATAATATTAAATCTTGAACTTAGTATTATGCTTATATTTATATTAATATTTGTCTAACAAATCCATTTGCCTTTATGTTCTATTTCTATTTTATTTTAAAGATATATGTGTATGTGTATATATCAGGTATGGATTAAATATTTTTTAAAAAATTAAGACAATCAGCAGGGTACAGTGGCTCACACCTATAATCCCAGCTACTTGAAAGGCTGAGGCAGGACAATCATTTGAACCTAAGTTCAAGACCAGCCTAGGCAACATAGCAGAAACCCTGTCTCTTAAAAAAAAAAGAAGAAGAAGAAATTAGATAATCTTTCATAATATTTTTTATGGAGAAGGCTAACCCATCTACATTTACTAACATGTGATATGCTTAGTTGTACTTTTGCAATATGTTTTCTTAATTTTGTTTATAACTTATTACTTTGTAACTTATTATTTTGCTTTCTGTCATTTGCCATATGGATTTTTGCTAGTGATTTAGTAATTTTCAACTTATTCAATTTTTAAATAAATATTTTCTTCTGAAATAAAGGTGAAATCTCTGAGGAACTTAGCATATCATTATTCTTCCTACACTTCAATTTCTTAGCATTTTTAATATAATAAAAAGACTTTTGAATTTAAACTATTATTACTTCCACATCTTCTCCTTGAGCAGCAATTTTTAGCATTCATATTCTATTTAGATCCAAAATTGCAACAATTATTGATATGTCAGTTTTTAGCTGGTATAAATGCTGATTGCCAATTGTTTTATGTCATGATTTTTTTTTCCTTCTTCATGTTTGTGCTAAATTGAGATACTAACATTGATTCTCAGGGTTGTAGTAAACTTTAGAGATTCTTTATGTGAAGTACAAATATAACACTTAGCACAGTATAGACATTTGATACAAAGTATACTTTTATTAATTTTCTTATTTTTTAGAGGGCATTAGAGGACATTTTAAATTAGCAAAATAGTTGCTATTTAGAAACTATTGTTGACGTTGTTTGCAATTTATCACATGAAAAATATCACTTCAGTTAGTTTTTTCCAAGAAAAATACAGAGTACAATTTCTATATCTTTGCACATATAAAATATTTTTTGTTATCTGAACATGCAAATTTGATTAAATATAATGATTAAGCATAATGATAATTGTAGCACATTTTTTAAGCTTTGCACATTTTTGTCTTGAATTTGTTTCTGCATTTAATTTTTCAGTGGGGAAATATGGAGTCAACTAATTTTATCACAATTATAGCATAATTTTACCCCTCCTCTTCCTCTTTCTCTTTTTCCTATTTCTTCCATCTGGTCACTTCTAGAAATTTTCTTTTACATCGCCTATGCTTTCATCCAGGTGTAGTATATTTCTCTTTATTGTGTGTGGGATATGGTTGGCCCATTCTGGTATTAACTGTTACAGTGGCTATTACAGCATTAAAAAACCACTCCCAAATCCAGAGACTTAAAACAATAAACATTTAATTTTTACTCAAGCACCTTTGGGTCTGTTGGATATATAGGCTTGGCTGCTCTTGCCTGGAATTGCTCACGTATTGGAGATCAGTGTGTCAAGGTTCACTAAGGCTCACCTTAGGTAAGATGATTTTTCTCTGATGCACATCCTTCAGTGGTTGACCTGGGTCACATGATGGTGATGAAGTTGCAGGAGAGAAAACAGAAGCACACAAGTTGGCTTTAAGCCTGGCATACTGTGATTTATGACACATTCTGTTGGTCAGATCAAGTTGCAGAGACATCTTAGATTCAGGGACGGGGAAATCAAAATCACCTATTGATAGAAGGAGCTATTAAGTCACATTGCAAAGGGCATAGATATGAGATGTATGACAGCTGGAGACAATTTTACAAACCATCTGTTGTGATACCCAAATGATGTGTCAGATTAGAAATTTTTAAAAAAATTTCCTTTGATTATAATTTATTTTCAATTACCTTTTTTTGTTGCTGTCACTTTAAGATTATAAACCATAACCAAGACCCAGAAACCAAAGTGAGACATCTTTTCTTCTACTTTCCATATCAGTCATCTTTTCTCTAATCATGTTCCTCACCTGTTTTTGTATTCTAGACTCTTAGAAAAATTATCAGAATCATTTTTAGTCACTGTTCATATTTTCTGTTATGGCAGCACTGCCCTCTACTATATCCAAATATTTTTAAAGTGTGAAATGACTTTTTAAAAATTTTTGGTGATTCTTTCTCGTCTAATTTATATTGATCTCATCCTATTTTATATCTTTTTCTTTGCTTCTCTCACTGATTTTATTTTTCCTCCTGGTTCATAGGTCTTAGGCTTTTATTCAGTGGCCAGCATGTAAAACTCAGGAGGTTTATTAGAAAACCTGATTTCCAAACTTTTTTGAAGTAAGAACTCTGACAACACTATTCCACCAGCATCAATTAGTTGTAGCTTCCCTCTTCAGAAGGGACATTTTCTCTCCCATTTGTCATTGACTCCACTACTCACTGGCACTAATTTTCAGTTGTATTTTATCATTTAATTGTGATTTTTTCCCTTATGCCATGGAAAAATATAAAATAAAATATTTTATGTCTATTCTATAATATATTTCCTTTAAAAGGTTGGGGAGCAGAATACAAGACAGGATGAGAAGCTGATTATTTAAGAGAAATATTATATTGTATTTTTTTTCTGTGGATGTGAAGAATGCTCCTTGGCCCATTATATACAAACAAAAACTATCTGTGCATAAAATATATAACTTAAGTCATCTTTATAAAACAAATAGTAAAGAGATTAGGTAGAAAATACAGAGAAAAACAAATATAAAATATAATAAGCTAAAATTGATAACTAAAAAATGACATTAACATCCACATGTTACCAGGTTTATTTTTGAAATGTTTTGGGTGATAAATTTTCCTCAAATTAAAAGCTTTTCACAGTGGTACGTTTATTTTTTAAAAATACGTTTGAATACAGTAAGAATATGTCTTCCCAACAAGAACAAGCATCTACATTTATAAATATAACTAAAATACTATTGCTTAGGACTTTTAAGCTATAGCTTAAAAATTATAGAAAAAATATTAAAGAAAACATGAATGATTTGAGGTATCTTCTATTGTGACTGATAGAAACACAGAGGCTGAGGTGAGTGGATTGCCTGAGCCCGCGGGTTCGAGACCTGCCTGGGCAGCGAGAACTCATCTCTACAATAAATCAAAAAATCAGCCAGGCGTGGTAGCGCGCGCCTGTAATTCCGGCTACTCGGAAGGCGGAGGCGGAAGGATCGCCGGAGCCCAGCAGGTCGAGGCTGCGGTGGCCGGGAGCGGCCACTGCACTCCAGTCTGGGTGACAGAGTGAGACTCCAACTCAAAAAAAAAACCAAACAAACAAACAAAAAAACCACTGAATTATCTATATCTCTAGTCTTGATAAAAAAAATTTAGTATGATCAACACATTTTGGACATTAGGCTATAATAGGCAAAATTTCATAAATTGCCTTATTTTTCTATGAAAAAACTTTGCAAGGGTTTAATACAGTCTTAGAAAAATCAGTAAGTTTATCTACAACAAATATGCCTAAGATGATTGAAGTTGACCTCAGACCTGTTAGAAAACTTAATATTCAAGATTGCGCATTTAGCAGGAACTGGGAACCTCTGTGCCCTCTCTGGAGGCCCTATGAGGGTCTCTGTTCCTTACCTCTTCTAGCTTATGGTTGCTGTTTTACTCTAATATCTGCTGCATGGTCACTTTGCCTCCTCCTCTTCTAGTATCGTCTGTCTCTCCTTTGTATGGACACTTTGTGATATCATTTAGGCCTGACTGAATAATCCAAAACAAGATCCCATTTCAAGATCTGTTACTGTAATTACATTATTTATTGTCATAGGTTTGTGTTAAAAAGTTGAAAATGGGATATAGGAGGGACATAATAATTAACATTGCAAATAGAATTTATTCCCATATCTTGACTCATCCATGAATTGGATGCACAGCATGGTAGGTGGCTGTGCTGCACTGAATCTACATCATGAGTGGTGAAGACACTTGCTAAACCGTTGAAAAAAATTAATTTGCTCATGTCTTCCAAATGAAATTCTTCTCAGTCCCCAAAGGAATGAGTCATAACTTTCCTTTTAAGTCTAATATAATGTCCCAATAATATTTTGAATATTTCTAGACAAGACAATTTATTGTTAATTATAAAAGTTTATTATTTCTTTTTTTATTTTTAGTGAAAGTGCGTTGTATTAGCTTTCTGTGCCTACTGTGATATATTGCCACAAAATGTAGTGACTTTAAACAACAGAAATTTAGTCTCTCACAATTCTGGAGGTCAATATTCCAAAATCAGGTGTCAGTAGCTCTGTGCCCTCTCTGGAGGCCCTATGAGGGTCTCTGTTCCTTACCTCTTCTAGTTTATGGTTGCTGTATTACTCTAATATCTGCTGCATGGTCACTTTGCCTCCTCCTCTTCTAGTATCGTCTGTCTCTCCTTTATATGGACACTTTGTGATATCATTTAGGCCTGACTGAATAATCCAAAACAAGATCCCATTTCAAGACCTGTTACTGTAATCACATCTGCAGAGGTGTTTTCCAAACAAGGTAACAGTTAGAGGTACTAGAGATTAGAACTGGATATCTTTGGAGCCACTATTTAGCTCACTCCACATGTCTTTGGGAAACTCATTTGGCAAGGCAAAAGCTGGCCTCTTTTCCTAAGCTGAAATCAATTTCAAAAATGAAAATAACTTCTAAATTACATTTTCAACATTGCGGAGATTAAAAATGAACTCCAAAAAGGTTATATAGTCACAGAAAAATTTATTAGTTCTCTTTCTCAATCAACACTAACAGCATGAATTTTAAAAGTACAAATAAAAATTGTGAAACTGAAAGATAAAATGATATTAAAAACAAAAACCTGAAACTTTTGGAACATCAGGTTTCTGTAAATATCTTGGGAACAATTATTCTAAACATAAAGAGGATCATTCATATATTCTTTCCATGTTCAAAATGTGCATGTGTGTGTGTGTCTATGTGCATGTTTATCTTTATGAACAGCTGTTTTACATTATGCAAAAGAATAAAAATAAATATTCTCAGTTAACATTTAAAATGATTATTTACTGTATATCATAATTTGAATACTAGATCTAAATGGCTATTTTGATACAAAAGAAAAGTTGTCACATCTCCAGTTAAAAATTAATAAAATGACAATATAAAAAATCAATAATCAGAGGTCTATTTTCAAAAATTTTAATTTGAAATATAGTCTAATGAAATCCATGGTTGAATTATCCTACATGATTATATAGGATAATTTAGATAAAACAAAGGAGTTGTTATGAGTGTAACAATTGATATTTTTACATACTCTGCCTTTTCTAACTCTGTTACTTGATTTACCTAGGTTCTGTGTGCTTTGGAGTTTGCAAACTTTTGCTTATGTCTCCTTGCTTCTCATAGAGGAGATAAATTGCTTTAAAACACCTCTTCTTGTTCTTAAAAATAATTCCCTGCATTTTTTCTTCCCCATATTTACTCCAATAATAAGATTGAAAAATAGATAAATGAATAACTAGCAATCTGTTCCAAAACTTTTTTCCCTAACCTAAGAAAAAATAGAAAGAACGACAAAAAAATAAAAATAAGAATTTACTCTTCAATGGAACAAGAAAATGGCCAAATCCATAAATCGTATATAATATCTGTCCATATACCAAAAGTATAGAAAAGAATAATCAAATTTTGGGCCAAGAATGAATCATTGATAAACAACATGATGTCTCAATAGAAATCCAGTTCATTCTGTGTAATAGCCAGGGAGGGATAACTACAGAAGAAGCCCTATTTATAACCCATTTTTATTGCTGCACTATATACCTTAAAGAAACCACGGGAAATGAATCAAAATTTTAAAAAAAGAAAGAACATAAATAAAAGGCAATGCAAACACATATTAGAAACAGCTCTAAAGGGCCCCACTTCCCAGTACTATTCTATTGGCAATTATATTTAAGCAGGAGTTCTAGAATGTACAAACATTCAAACCACAGCACACATGGAAAAAATGTTAGGTTGTCCTCAGAAGTCTCCACACACTCTCTGCCAGAAGATTGATATCAATTTCTAAAAAATATGAGAGAAAGCATGACTCAGTAACTTTGTACTCAACTAAATTTATAAGGACAAAAGAAAGACTTTCCCAAACATGGTGAAAGAGAATGAAATAACTGTGAAGCTCTCCTGAAAACAAAAAATGATGATAACATCTAATCTGTAAGAGCTATATTAAAATTAGGAAATAGAGAAGGTGTGGATTAAAGACTGGTGTTGTATTAATCAATAGAAAATAGCTTGTGATGCAGTAAATGCAATATTTAATTGTCAGAGGCTTAGCAAAACAAAGTCTATTTTTCTCCCACAGAATATGTCTCTGCAGATCAATATAAATATCACCCCTAGATAGGGGGCTGGGGTCATAGAGGCTGCATCAACTTATAGCTTATTTATGAACACATAACCTCCTCAGTTACTGTGGAATGATGAGCAAAGAGACTGAAGAATTCTACATAATCTTTTCATTGGCTTGTCCCAGAATCAATACATGCTATCTTGCTTATAGTCCTGGTCAGAAAGATGTATTAGGGTCCTGCAATGAGAAAATAAAGGCATATAATTGAGATTGTTGGTGTCTCCTCCACACTTGGTGAGCACAGAATTTATTTATTTAAAAATACATCCAAGAAAAATAACTAGGAATTATGGGAAGAGAACAAAATATAATTCTTGTAAAAATAATACAACAAACAAGAATTGGGAGAATATGTGTATCAGTCACGGTTTGCCAAAGAAATAGAACCAATAGGATACATAGAGATATATAAAATATTAGGAGGAATTGGCTCAGATGACTATGTTAAGCAGTCTCACAATCTTCCTTCCACAAGTTGGAGGCTCAGAATAGCTGGAGTTGTAGTTCTAGTCCAAGCTTGAAGGCCCAAAAAACCAGAGGAGCTAGTGGTGTAAGTCCTAATCCGTGGTTCAAGGACTGAGCACCTATGTTCAAAGGCAAGAGAAGAAGCTCACACAGAGAGAGCAAACTGGGCTTTCCTGTACTTTTTTGTTCTCTTCAAATCCTCAATGTATTGGATGATGTCTACCCACACATTGAAGGTGGTTCTACTTTACTCAGTCTAGGGATTGAAATGCTAATCTTTGCTGAAAACACCCTCACAGAAATAGCTTAAATTAACGTCTTACCAGCTATTTAGGCATCCCTAAGTCCAGTCAAGTTGACACATAAAATTAACCATCACAAATATGTAAGTGTACTCATATATTCATAAGGAAAAACAAAATGTTTAAAGTTGAAACATGTAAAACTGTAATTAAATCCAATGATTTAATATTGTCATTTATTTTAATTTTAGAGATATTTCAGGAACCAATATCTATGATAGTAAAAACATATTTATCAGAAATATCAACATTTCCTTCAGTGTGAATTGCTTCTTTTTAAAATTTTAAATCCTAGAAAAATTAAGGGTAATACATTTATTTAAAATAATATTTATTTTATTATTTCATTTTGCAAATTTTTTTGTATGTATGCATTTATTCATCTATCCTTATATGTGAATATATTCCTGAGAAAAATGTTTGTTTCAATTTTTCCAAAATTAACAATGGTTATTTTTCAAGTCATGGAATTAATTTTTTTTTTCTAAATCCCTTGCAATTTTGCTTGGGATAATGTTTTTTACGAGAATGAATCATTTTTAATTCAAAAGGAAGGTCATTATTGTCTCAGCAATGTTAGTGTAAATTTCTGTTTTTTGACTTATAAATTCAAATATAGTGTGTATAAAGTATACAGGTATATAGTTTTATTCATGATTTATTTATTAGACCTATTTACCATATATACGTATGCAAACATACATAAATACATAGGACTTTTACTGATACTAAAGGATTTTTGGAGCAAGTAAGATATATATGCATATATATTTTAAACAATAACTACCATATAATCTCTTTTAGGATTTTATGTATGTGGTTTACGTACATATCTGAGCAATAATTTACTTGGAAAACTATCGAAAGGTTGAGTGGTTTTCTCTATGCATTTAGGTTGTAGAAAAATAGTATTATTTCTCATCGGTTTTCTTCAATTTTTTTAATTAACATGGACTACTTGTATAGTTAAAATATTTTTTAAAAGAACAAATGTATCAACTTATATTCCTCCTAAATAGGTTGAGAGAAATATCTGGGGTTTTTAAGATGGGTATAACTTTCTACTTTATACATAAAAACTTACTAAGGTAAATTAGGTAATTTACCTGCTTCCCTGGCATAATAAAATAATGCTTTTACAAAAGGTGAAGCAAAAAGGTGAATAACAAATAAAACCATTAAAACTCTTTGCGGAAAGTTTCCGCTTTATTCTTTTCTTAATAAATGTTTTAGTGGATGTGAATAGGCAAGGAATTTTCCCAGTTGTTCAGAGCCAAAAATTTCATGAAATCTCATCAGGCTTACCTATTTGTCCTCCTTTTCACTTATATCACACTGTGGTTTGCATTATTATTTACTAACTAGATTACGGTCTGCAGTTCTTTTCAACTATTTCCTAGCTTTTTTTTTTTCACATGTGGATTTCTTTTTTTCTCAAATGCTAGTAATTCATTCATTCAATTTGTGCGTAGAGGATGAATAGCAATCTCATGCATAGCAATCTCAAAGCCATGAAAGAATGTCAAAGGTGTTTCTTAATCTGTTTTACAAATGATTATAACTGAGAAGTAAGTCAAGGGCAGGAAATCACATTTTCCAACCAGGAATTTATTGTTTATTTAGGTCTAAGAAAAATCTAACTCAGTAGGGATGATTATATCTTCTTTTATTTTAAATTTAGAAGATTTAGAAAAGACACACAAAAGAAAAGTCTTTAGACTTATTGTATGACTACATTTCAATCTAACTTGGTTCAGAGAACTAGATTTTACAAAAGAATACTGCCATAAAAAGATCTATAGAAATGTAGACATGGGAATAGCCAGTTAGAGTCTATGCAGAATCGGGGTTGTTTTTTTCTTCAAAAGTTGTATTTGTCTCTGTTTCTCATTTATTTATTTTAGATAATATTGTGTGGCGTCAGATAGATTCACTCAGTGAGGGCTTTAATTTCTTCACTTGTGACTAGAAGCAACCATACAGAAGTACATCAAAAGGTCGTGGAAAAGGACATTCTATTGCTGTAATACTGCTTTGCACAGATAAAAGGTATTATTGGAATATGACATATATAAATATAAACATACCATCACATTATCTGCCTTTTCATATTTGAAAATGAGTCATTCTATTAACTCTAGGCTAAGTTTCCACCCGCAAAAAACAAAACGGAATTTGTATGTTCTTCAGAGCCTCTCAGTCCTACTTTTTGCTCTAGCCTTGCTGCCTCAATCAGTTCAGCACTTGCTCTGACCAACTTCGCACAGGGGTAACCTGACAAAACCTCTCTTGGACCTACACAATGTACCTACCTATAACTTTCTGCCCCAGGGCTTCTCCAACACAGTGATGTGGTATACCTATAGAATGTGCAATGAATGCTAACGGTCAAGGGTCATCCTTGACCAATGGAAGATGAAATCCAAAGAGTAAGTGTGTGCCCTTTCTGCTCCAAAGAAGACAGTTTGAAGACTCATTTAATTATGCTCCTGAAAAGATCTAATTGGCATTAGCACTAGTCACTTGCAGTAGTGTCCGATACAATTGACTCACTGTCTTTTCCTTATTCACTCTTTCTCTCATTTTTGCCCTCCATGAACACTTTCCAACTAAAACATTTGCAAATAATCTGTCATATCAGGCTCTGTTTTCAGAGAATCTCAGCATAAGATAGAGGTACCAAGAGTAACCCTAGAAAGCTATCAGGATGGGATTTTGGAACTACCAACAAGGACCAATTGCTGATGATAAGTGAGGTAGACATAACCCTAACCCTGAAGCTGAATCATGATGACCAAGACTCTCATGTGAGCTGGGCTTCACTGAGATCCTGGCTCAGGATCATGGTGGAAGAAGCATGGGCTTGCGTTGAAACTGTGGAACTTGACTAGAATGGAGCCAATAGTAATTACAAAACCTGTAGAGTTTATTATTTTTGTTATTTTGTTTGGAAGACTTGAAAGATGAAAGTAACAACCTCAGATGAGTCAACTTTCAAATCAAGGCATACCTTAAAACTAGAGGTCTTCAATGGCAAGGGAAATGCTTGTCTCCTACCACTATGGGGCAGACTGTGCCAAAAAGCTTACATGCCTGTGAATTAATTATAAGGGTGGAGGTGCTGCAAAGATGAATCAGCACATGATCTCAAAGTCGCCTGTATAAAAATAAAACACCGCCCAAAAGGAAAAAGAAAAGACTCTTGGTCCTGAGATGCAGACATTTAGACAGACAAACTAGAGAGTCTTGAAACCCCAGATTCCCCAGAATTCTCTGAGCCCATGTGAGAAGCCACCTCATCCTTGCTGTCAGAAGGATGTTTAGAGATACTGTAAATACCTCACCCGAGACATGCCTTCATAAGAGGACCCTTGCCCCTCCTAAGATCTGTTTCTGTTACTCCAAGTTACTGAGGTAAGCAGAGATAAATTACTTTGCTTTTAGTGAAATACACTTATGTGATTCACTGTTTTGTCCATGAAGTTAAGTTATTGCAAAACATGCTGGTGTAGAAAGTGTTCCCATGAAAACTCTTGCCATTCAATGTGTTTAATCACTAGGAGTCGTGATACAAAGATGCAGGATCAGGTGTTGAACTGTGATATAAAAATTTCCAGTGGTGCCAGTACCATGTGGGTGGCAGACAAAAACAAATTTGAACCAGGAATTACATTTAAAATTTTTTTTCAATTTCCCAACTTACATTTAAAGAAATTTAATAGAGGTTTTCATGTATTTGACAACCTCCTAAAAATAATATAAAATTACAAATTATACAACTGAAAGATATTTCTTACCTATCAGTAATGTTAAAAGTATCACCTATACTAGAGAAACACTTATATTTCTATTTTTCTGGATAGAAAATATTATAAAATTGTCTTATAAAGAAATAGTAAAAAAAAATGCAGCAAAAATATAAGAGTAATCATATAATAGAGGTGCGGTTGTGCATAAATACTATTATGTGCATAAATATTATTATTATTTTTTAGTATTTCGTGATACTTTCTCAGGGGTTGGTAAGTGACATGAGCTGACCTAATTTGAATCTAAGTACTTACAATGGAGATAAAATATTTTTGCTGAATTTAAACCTGGAAGAATATTGCCCCAAGATCTTGAAGTTATCATCTTGCAACCATGTGGAGTTAGATAATGAATTCAATATCAAGGAGGCAATACCTAATAATTTAAAAAGACAGAAATTATTTGAACCCCAGAATAAACCACATCTGAAATCACTGTTTCGTTATATAAGGCAATAAATTCTCCTTTTTCCTAAACAAGTTTGTGTTGGGTTTTCTGTCACTCACACACACACACACACAAAGCTAAGATACATATGCATCACTGCCATCTTGAACACAATGGATGACAGAGCTTTGTACTTTCCAACATAACAACCTTATCTAATTATTTTCAGTGTTGTTTTATACATGACCTGTGAGATCTTGAATATATCTTACCTATTCTTCATTTCTTAGTTTTTTTGACATTGCCTCAGGAAAAGGTTTTCTTGTTCTGAGTAGTTTATTTTCTCTGATTTACATTCTTATAGCACACTGCATTTCTTTTTCCCAATAGACGCATAATAGAGAGATAGACTAGATAATAGATAAATAGATGAGACAGATAATTGAAAATAGATAGATAATAGATAGATGGATAGATAGTTTTTAATCTCCGCACAAGATGTTGAGATGTTAAGCTCCATAAGAGAGACTTTTTGTGTACTTTTAATTCCAGTTATATCCCCAGCACTAGTCCAATGTCTAGTGTGGGAAATATTGCCTGATAGAGTGAATGAATGAGTTCATATAAACATAAAAAACACAATCTTAGAATTGCTTTTTAAGGGTTGGCAGTAGTGGGAAACTGCCAGCGGGTGGAGGCACACCTCATCAACAACAGTACCTGCATAATGAACATTTGTATACCTAATCCTGAATTGTACCCCACATCTTTAAAATTAAAAAGTAAAAAAAGAATTGCTTTTTAAATAAATACATACCTACAAACATTTACATAGGTATGTATAGATGTTTATATATGTATGTGCATATATATGTGTATATATATATGGATATATAAACATATTTGTGGGCATACATGTATACACATACATATACATATGTATGCTTGATAATGTGGAAGGCAAATTTCTTTAGGCCTGAGAGTCATGTTAACAGCCACAGTGCTTAGGATCCCTTCCAAACCCCACTTGATCTTGGAATAGTTAGTGGAGTCATTGACAGAAAACAAGGAATGTATTCTCTGAGTGTAATCAGTAAATATCTATTTTATTTTAGGTTTAAATAATTTTTTTCACAAATTACATAAGAAAATGCATATGTTAGCTTGGTATAATGTGTGATAGCAATAGCTAAATATTTGAGACAAGAATGAGTTATTACAAATTCAAGAGTTAAAGGATTCACTTTTAAAACTAGGAAATATAATTAACCTTTTTGATAAATGTGGATATCATGGGAAGAGGGTACCATAGAAAGAAAAATTAACTGGCTAGATAGACAACTGATTACAACCCAGTGAAATGGGAACCCTTCTCACTTCTATTTTAGCTTAATGAAGTTCCTGTGATTTGCCAAAATTGACCCCTTTCCCAAAATAAAAAAAAATAAAAACAGAAAGATTCAATTCTGAGGTAATTATAGTAATTATTTTTAAAATTACTCAAAACTTGGAGATGAGACAAAAGAAAGCACAGTATATTCTTTCAATAACACTTTAGAGAATTTTGTTAATAGACTTATCATGGAATTATCTAATTCCTGCATTTGACTTTGTTATTTACTATTTGATTAAAACCCAGAAGTTCTGAAGCTACATGTCAACCTGGAGATTATTTTCCCCATAGAAAAGGTCAACCAACAATTGTGATATTATTGTCCTGATAGCTCTGAACAAGCTTTGAAACTTACCTAGATGAACAAGCTTTGAAACTCATCTAGACAACTAATGTTCACATTTTATTTATTTATTTATTTATTTATTTGAGTTGGAGTCTCACTCTGTCACCCAGACTGGAGTGCAGCAATCGCTCCCGGCTACCGCAGGCTCGGCCTGCTGGGCTCCGGCCATCCTTCTGCCTCAGTCTTCCAAGTAGCCGGAATTACAGGCATGCACTACCACGCCCGGCTGATTTTTTTGATTTATTGTAGAGATGAGGTCTCGCTGCCCAGGTGGGTCTCGAACCTGCGGGCTCAGGCAATCCACTCACCTCAGCCTCCCAAAGGGACGGGATTACAGGCTGAGCCACCGAGCCCAGCTAATGTTACATTTTAAATGACCATATAACTAGTTCCCCACATAGTCTTCAAACCAGCTTTTCTATCCTAGTGGTTACACAATTGAGTTAACGAATGGGTGATGCAACGTTATTCGTTATTTGTATAAGATATTTTAAAAAATTTTTTGAAAATTATTCTTCTACAAATTATATATTTACTGATTACACTCAGAGAATACATTCCTTGTTTTCTGTCAACGACTCCACTAACTATTCCAAGATCAAGTGGGGTTTAGAAGGGATCTTAAGCACTGTTGCTGTTAACATGACTCTCAGGCCTAAATCTAGCATAACAGTTTTGAGAACTATTTAATCCATTAGAACGTAAGTTCTGGAATTCTCTTTTTTCCATTGACGAAATGAGAAAAAGATTTTTATTTGTTTGTTTTTAATAAAGCTTCCTTTTTCTTTAGAATGAGAGAATCTCATAAACTGTTCCTACCATGTAACAATACTGCTCTCTTCTCATTGAAAAAGGGTAAATTGCGCAGCGTCTACACATTCCACCCTTACATAATAGTGTTCAACACATCATATAATCCTAATGGCCCTCAGGCACAAGCTGTGGGTGCTGGCAACTTCAAGTGCTGAACATTCTCAGCCTTTCTTTTCCCTACTTTGGTATTCTTTTCCACCTTTGAAAGATCAGAAACCAGTAGGCAGCTCCAGGAAGTGACTCAGTAAGCATTTAGAACTGCTTATTTCTAGAAATTATGGACTCAGTGTGAGATGTGACAGGGTCGCCAACATGGGTGAGTTGTTACCAAGGCAGGAGGCTCAAGGGGGTAATATTAAAATTGTCTTCTAAAGCCCTCTTTCTGGCACCTCTGTCCCTGTGAAGCCAGTACACCATCTGGCAGTTAGGCACAATGCCATTTTAACAGATGTGACTGAGTGTTGGAGGCTCTGAGACTATGTACTACTGCTATCAACCATGGTGTTGGACAGAGTTTTCAGTTGAAATACTCCACCAACTTTTTTTACCTCATCTTTTAGTTCCCCAGGAAAGAAGATGATATTTCTACATTTGAGTGAGGACAAGAAAAGTTTTCTCTTGGGTGTACAATGCTATCAGAGTCTGAGTTGATGCCAAATCTCACACATGCTACATTATTCACACAGTTTTAGCAAACTGACTCTTCATTTTTAAAAAATCCTCTTTCAAAACAGTTTACAACAGCCTACTTTCTAGCCTCATAATTTGGTGCATGTATGGAAGCTTTTGGATGTAATTTAGAAACAAAACAGATTGAGTCATATATTTTTCCTTTTGATGTTCTAGAAAGTACTTAAAACGAGAGGGGAAAAAGCTATCAATCATTTGCCATTTGGAAAATTTTTATTGGGCATTTAATTTAGGCATAATGGTATGTGATGTTTCAAAGGAATAAATGACACAATTCTTGCCCTCAAGAAACCTACAAATTTGTTGAGGAAATAGAACACATACCTAAAACGACAATATTTTTTCCTCTATTATAAAAAGTTGCAACATTTCCTCTTGCATTGTAGTTATAATAATTGGTGTAGAGCATTTGGAAAATGCATAAATGTGGAAGAAAAATGTTCATCCATAGCTTCATTACACAAAAAAGATTTCTACTAATATTTTGGGATATTAATCTCTAGTGTGCATGCTTTTCTTTTCTTTTCTTTTCTTTTTTTTTTTTGAGTTGAAGTCTCACTCTGTCACCCAGACTGGAGTGCAGTGGCCGCTCCCGGACACCGCAGCCTCGCCCTGCTGGGCTCCTGCGATCCTTCTGTCTCAGCCTTCCAAGTAGCTGGAACTGCAGGCGTGCGCTACCATGCCCGGCTGATTTTTTGATTTATTGTAGAGATGAGGTCTCGCCAAGTTGCCCAGGCGGGTCTTGAACCCGCGGGCTCAGGCCATCCACTCACCTCAGCCTCCCAAAGGCATGGGATTACAGGCTGAGCCACCAAGTGTAACTTAATTGACAAGGTTGCTAAGAAAGTCAGTAGTGAGTAAAAAGTTTGCCTTTAGACTTGTAATCCAATTCTTATTCCACCACACTACCCTGATCCCTTTAAATTGAATATGTTCAAAGAAAAGAATGCCTATTATTTATCTTCTTGAACAAGTGAGTGGTAGAGTTTAATTATAGACATTTACTGCCAGTGGTCTCCCATGACCTTCGTACTTTTCTGTGTGGAGCCCTAGTTTTCTGATGTCCTAAAGACATCCTCCTTAAATCCTTCCAAGTCCTATCTTATGACCAAGGGTAATCCTGATGGAGGGAAGAAAAAATTAACTGTAGCAACAGTAATTTGCATACTGATTGGGGAGCTCTCTGGAGACTGGAATGATACGTTTACTCTGGGAAGTTAGCCTGTCTTCTCATTTGGTAGTTTTGAAGCATAAATGTGTTAGGAGGGTAAGAAATCTGCAATGGTGAGGATTCTGAATATCTCAAGTTTGAGTACATTTTCTGTATTTCAAATTTTGTTTAAAAAATCAACTCTGGAGCCGGGCTTGGTGGCTCAGCCTGTAATCCGTGCCTTTGGGAGGCTGAGGTGAGTGGATTGCCTGAGCCTGCGGGTTCGAGACCCGCCTGGGCAGCGAGACCTCATCTCTACAATAAGTCAAAAAATCAGCCGGGCATGGTAGCGCATGCCTGTAATTCTGGCTACTTGGAAGGCTGAGGCGGAAGGATCGCCAGAGCCCAGCAGGTCGAGGCTGCGATGGCCGGGAGCGGCCACTGCACTCCAGTCTGGGCGGCAGAGTGAGACTCCAACTCAAAACAAAAAACAAAAAACAGCTCTGAGAGACATATTTGATTTGTTAGTTTCATTACTTATCATATTTTAATGTGTTTTGTGTCCACATGACTCATTTTCTTACCTTATTTTAAAATCTTTGAAGTCAAGAATCAGACCTAACAGAGTTTTCTGAATATAATAATCACTACAAAATGCCCATAGAATTGCATGCATTATTTGCATATTATAAATTACCTTTCTCTGGACAAAAAGACAGACAAAAATGTTGTCCCACAAGTCTCCAGTAAAGTATTCAGATATTGTTCTTGTCATGTTTGTACTCCTAAAAAAATCATCAGGATGCACAAAGATTCAAATCTCCTTTTATAAAGAAATATTACAGATAATGTATATTTGTAGTAATTCATCATTTTTTCATGAGATTTACAGTGTCCTTGGACATTTTCATAGTAAAAGTCTAGTAGTTTGATAATACTTAGAGGGCCAAGCATCGTGGGTTTGCTCTATTATTTTGTGTGAGCCCATTTTATGTGTATTTATGATTTATTTCAGAGACCAACCTGTTGAAAGTATTACTGGTGCTAGAATATTACAGTATCAACCTGTCCTAGCAGAAAATACTTTTTCAAATAAATATATATTTGGATCTTTATATATTTGTTTCAATTATAGAAATTATATAAACCAGAAAATATGTAAGTAATTACTGATTGAAGGATCAGAGATTCTGTTGAGAATGTAATGAAATAAAAAAATCACTTATTTCTCAAGTGGGATAAGCTTATAGTGGTTATTACTCTTCCATGACAGAAATAGCCACAAGCTTCAATTTTTAATGGACTTCACAGAATAGCTCCCAATTATTTCATTTTGACAATTCTCTAAAAATATTTTTGCTAGTGGAAAAACAATTTTGCTTATATGCTTGTATTGCAAGTAAAGTTTGAAAGTAGGGTTTATTTTAAATAATTTTGAATATTGTCATAAAAATTATAAGAAAAACTCACTAGGGTTTTCTTTAAGAAGAGATTAAGAAGCCAAAATCCTAATAAAGAAGGACATGCAGACACACGTTAATATAGTCATACAATCTCCCTAGTAATGTCAAATTCATTCCTAGTGGTGTAACAAGTGTCATTGATGAGTGCAGAAAAATAAATGAGGGACCTGCTTGAATAGTAGTGCATCTTCTGTTACAAGATTATTTCAGTCCTCCTATGTATAATCGTACCTATTCATATGCACCTAATATGAGGGTGTACCCTCCAAAACTTTGAACTATCTTTTGGAGGGTGGGTCCTTTGTAGTACACTCAAATTTGTTCCTCCAGATCAAATGATCAGCCAAAGTTTTTATCTGGAAGTTTTGAGAAGGTTGTATCATGATATGCAGAAGAAACACCTTGAGTTGTGACAAATAGGTGACTGGTTCTTCCACCATGACAACAAACCTGCCCACACCACACTGAGTGTTTAGCAGTTTCTGATCAAAAACTGCATGTTCCCTGTGCCCCATTCTCCCTATTCACCCCATCTTACCCCAAGTGACTTTTTTTCTGTTGTTTCCCCCAGATGAAAAAATCCTCAAAGGAAAGCGTTTTGCCATTGTGGAAGAGGTGAAACAAAAAACAGCAGACGCATAGAAAAGCATCAAAATTGATGAGTTCAAAAATGGTTTGGAGCAGTGGAAAAAGCATCTCGATAGGTATATTGCATCAAACAGAGAATACTTTGAAGGTGACAGAAGTTTAAACATGCAGGAATAAATCCACAATTTTTCATAAATTCCGTGATTTTCTTTTTTTGGTCCTCCCTCTTAAAAGAACTTGTTTAGTCACATTTGTAGATGCCATTATTATATATCATGCTCTTTAGTGAGAGCTCTGAGCATATTCTTCAAATGTCACTCTAGAAATCCTGAAAAAACTCTGGTACATCTGTACCCTGTTACATGTACAAGCATCTTTGCAGTTCATAATAAAAAAACAAGCAAGCAACCAATGAAATGTTTTTTAATTCAAAACTGAGAAAAATTGTAATATACATTTACAATTAAAATAGGCAAAGACAAATTATGCTGTATTTATTTCAAAGAAAATGACACAGGTATTAAAAAGAATAAACTACATTGTACACCATATACTTGAATGTGAATAAATCTCCAAAGCTTATATTTCACAAAAAGAAATCAGAAGAATACACACAATATGAATTCATTCATATAAACTTGGAAAATAGTAACACCAAACAAGTGATAAAAATATAAATAAAAAATAAGAACTATTAACTCAAAGTCAGGTTATTGGTTAGGAGAAATTAAGAGAATGCAGCCAGGGTATAACACAGAGGGTCTCTACAGAATATACAGTCTTATTTTTCTAAAAAGTTGGGCTATGTGAATATATGAGTTCATTTTTATTATTTATTCTACATAAGTTTTATAGAATTTCTGTATGTATAATACTTTTACAATAAGCATAAAGTTCAAATTCTTGATTAAAATAAATTAGGTTTCAGTGTAATATTATGTAGAATAGTAAATAATACAAAGGCACATAAATCATGAACGTTTTTCAGATAGCTAGACTTAGGACTCAAGTGGAAATTTCCCTGCTGCCACTAACTATAAGCGCTTTGGGCAAGATATTTAAATTCACTAAAATCAATTTTGTCATATTTAACCTAAGAATAATTCACAGCCATTGCTCTGTGACAGAATTGTCAGGCTCATATGAGTGCTTGAATATAACGTACTCATATATAGTTTAGATTTAGTTTTTTTTAAAAATTAAATATATGTTTCAAGATAATATGGGCTATACAGTCAAAGTATATAATATTGGAAACAATGTTTTTATGAAAACTGTTAGATAAACCTTCAAATGAAAGTCACAATATGAATTATAATGCAGCTGCATTTAATTCTAACATTCTTTTTTTTTTTTTTTTGAGTTGGAGTCTCACTCTGTCGCCCAGACTGGAGTGCAGTGGCCGCTCCCGGTCACCGCAGCCTCCACCTGCTGGGCTCCGGCAATCCTTCCGCCTCAGCCTTCCGAGTAGCCAGAATTACAGGCACGCGTTACCACGCCCGACTGATCTTTTGATTTATTGTAGAGATGAGGTCTTGCTGCCCGGGCGGGTCTCGAACCCGCGGGGTCAGGCAATCCACTCACCTCAGCCTCCTAAAGGCGCGGGATTACAGGCTGAGCCACCGAGCCCGTCTATTCTAACATTTTTAAGTGTTAAATGCAGATGAGTCTTTGACTGTTAATTAATAAGAAATGGCTTTTTACCGTAAGACTTCCACAATATGAATTATAAAACTCAAGGCAAATCAAAAATTTCAGAATTATAGTTGATCAATATACCTAATGGCTGTTTTGCTGAAAATCAATTTCTTGAAAATGACCTTACTAAGATTACACTTTTCGAAATAGTCAATTTATAAACTGACCAAATATTCTAATTTTCCAACAATTTAGTTGTACTTAATGTAATTTTTATGTTCCAGAATACTACATTACATTTAGTCAATATGTCTCCTTGGGCTCCTCTTATATGAACAGTTTCTTGGACTTTTCTTGTTTTTCGTAGCTTTAAGAGTTTTGAAGAGTATTGATCAGGTATTTTGCAGAATGTTTCTCAAACGACAATTATCTGATGTTGATGTTTCTCCCATGTTTATACTGGCATTAGGAAGAAGACCACAGAGGTAAAGTGCTATTGCCAACACATTGCTTCAAAGGTACATACTATCAATATAACTTATCACTGTTGATGTTGATATATCAGGTTTCTGACCTGCCAGATGATAAAATCATACTTTTTCTTTCCAGTTCCATGCTGTACTCTTTAGAAAAAAGTCACCGTATACAGCCAATCCAATCTTAATGAACTGGGAGTTATGCTACGTCTCCTTGATAGAAAGGTATCTACAAAAAATATTTATGATTGTTTTACTTCTTTGTTTTTTGTATAGTCTTGAAGTTTTGCCTTTTCCAAGATTCCATGGAGTTAGAATTATACAGTATGTAACCTTTTCAGATTGACTTCTTCCACTTAGCAATATACATTTAAGAGTCATCCATGATTTTTTATAGCCTGATAGCTCATTTATTTGTATTTTTTGTGACATAGTTTATGTATCAATTCGCCTATCAAAAGACATCTTGCTTGCTTCCAATTATAAATAAAGATACTATTAAACCTTCACATGCAGGCTTTCGTGTGAACATAAGATCATAAGTTCTCAAATTAGTTGTATAAATGCCAAGAGCACAATTGTTGTATTACATGACAAGATCATGTTTAGTCTTGTAAGAAAATGCCAGGTTTTCTTCCAAAGTGGCTATACCATTTTGCATTCCCTCTAACAATGAATTAGAGTTCCTGTTGCTCTGCATCCTTGCCAGCAATTAGTATTGTCAGATTTTTTTTTAAAAAATCTTAGCCATTCTAATAGTTATATAGAGGTATATAAAGGATACTTTGAAACTGGTTCCCAAAATTCAAAATATGAATACCATTTGACAAGCAATTGCTCACCAACAATTTGTATGATAGATAAGCTTGTAAACATACTTAAAGATATAGATAGATTGATAGGCATTAATAGATAGAGGATAAATATTTGTATTTTTAATTAGTCATGAGCAGCTTAACAATGTTTCAGTCAGCAATGGACCATATATATGAAGATAATCCCATGAAATTATAATGGAGCTAAAAAAATTCCTGTCACCTAGTAACCCTGTAGTGCAGTGCATTACTCATGTGTTTGTGGTGATGCTGATGTAAACAAATCTACTGTGCTGTCAGTAAAAAAGTATAGCATATACAATTATGTACAGTATAAAGTACTTGATAATGACAATAAATTTATATGATATGGGTTTACTATACCTTTTTACTATACTTTTTATTGCTCTTCTAATGTGTATTCTTTTTACTTATTAAAAAAGTTAACTATAAGATAGCCTCAGGCAGGTCTTTCAGGAGCTATTCCAGAAGAAGGCATTGTTATCATAGGAGATGACAGCTTCATACATGTGATTGCCTCGAAAGACCTTCTAGTGGGACAAGATGTAGAAATAGATGACAGTGATATTGATGATTCTGACACTGTGTAGGCCTAGGCTAATGTGTGTGCTTGTGTCTTAGTTTTTGACAAAAAGTTTAAAAAGTAAAAATATAACATTAAAAACAAAACAAACATAAAATTAGAATATATAAAAGAAAATATTTTTGTACAGCTTATAATGTGTGTGTAATTTAAGCTAGATGTTACTACAAAACAGTCAAAAAGTTTAAAAAGTAGTTTTTTTATGAAGCAAAAATGTTAAAATAAGATAAAGTTAATTTATTATTAAAAAAGAAAAATTTTAATGAATTTACTGTAGCATAAGCAATCAGTGTTAACGGAGTTAAGAGCAGTGTCCAGTAATATCCTAGGCCTTTACATTCATTAGAGGACAATTACAGGTAATACTCTACAGAAGTGTACTATGTTTTGCCATATACTGTACCTTTCCTATGTTCAGATATGTTTGAAAATGCAAGTACTTACAATTGTTACAATTGTCTGCAGTATTTAGTGTAGTGACATGTTGTACAGGTTTGTAGCCTAGGAAAAATAGACTGTATCATATAGCCCATGTGTGTTATAGTAGGCTATACTATCTAGCTTTGTGTAAGAATACTCTATGATAGTCACACAATGATAAGATCATCTAATAATGCATTTCTCAGAACATGTCCCTGCTATTAAGTAATACAAAGAGCTCTCTCTCTTTCTCTCCTATGCATATATAAAAGCATGCTAACTGCAGCATGTTTTGTAACTGAAAAAATATAAATGGATAATGCCCATCACTAAGAGGCCAATTACATAAATAATATGTGAGTTTAATAAATATTATGTAGTGGCTTAAAATAATGAGATACAACTTCAAATATTGACATGGAAGGATATTCAAAATACAGTATGTGGTGATAACAAAAACAAGTCACAGAATTTTATGCAGAGTAAGTTTACATGTGCATAAAAATATATCTATGTAGATGCATAGGACATACCCGCAGGGATATATAACAAACAGTTACAGTGATTTCCTCTGGAGAGAGAAATTAAGAGGATTTAAGTTGGAGCTGTGGTAAGAAAGGAGGCATGAAAAAGAGAAAAATTACTAATTACTTTATGCCTTCCTGTAGTGTTTCAGTTTGACAAAAATATATTATCTTTTTGAACAAAAATCCAAATGTTATACACTAGCTATAATGTCTAAGAAAGAAACATTTTCCTATGATCTGACACATGTGAACTAAGATTATTTCAAACAAAATAGCTCACTTATTACATTAAAAAAATTAAGTAGAATTGTGCTCAGAATTCATATTCTAATTTTGATAGAATTTATGTTAAAGCTAAGATTGTTGAAACGGTATATGAACAATATTCGTAAAACTTTCAGTATCTTTGTAGCTTCTGGGCTTTTCCACCTTTTTTCAGACGCTCTTTATTATATCCATGGCAATATGCCAAATCACTTGTCAATTTTACAGTTTAAAAAACATTTGAAGATTGGTAGATGGATAACTTAATATGTAGCTGAGCTTAGACAAATCTGGTGAAATATCTGTGCAAAAGAATTCAGTATAAAACACTTTCTAGAAAAATAGAGTTGGGAAACCTCTTTATAGAAACATTAAAAAAAAAGTAATTCATTATGGAAATCTAAGACCATATCAATTAGTCATCTATTTGGCAAACTGGTTTATTCATGTATTTCTGATGCCCAAATATACAAGTATTCACTGATTTCTGCTCTTCAGATGAGTGTAACAGATATAATTCTTGATTTTATGTGTTGAATCTTTCATCCAGGCCAATTATAAGAGAAGCCAGCCAAAGATGAGAGGTTAGGTCTCAAAGCTAATAAGTTTCTTAAGAACAAACAAAAAATCAAAACAGAAATTATTTTGATAAGCAGTAACCACTAAAACAGAGAAAATATCTCAAAATCCTGTCACTTGCAACCAGAATTCCTTACTGAGTTCTGGAAGGTGAGTTCTGGAAGGTGAGACCCATAGGGGAATTCAAATAACTCCTGGTAGAACATGCACACTGCTTCCAATACAGTATACTCTAAATGTGCTGTGGTATTCACAAAAAGTGGAAATTTTTCAATAAAATCAAGGTCAAAAATTTCAAAGTAATAAACACTTATAAATAGTTACATTTGTAAATATGCAATAGCTATGAATTTATCTTCCTTTTCTTTCTTTCTTTTTTTTTTTTTTGGTCTTTGCCACTTATTTTCAGAGAAATGCAACTTTTCCCTGCTATGGGCTGAATAGTATCCCCTCAAAATTCATACAATGAAGTACCTTAGGCTGTGACTGTATTTGGAAATTGGACCTTTAAAGAGATAACTAAGTTAAAAAGAGGCAGTTAGGGTGGACTCTAATGCAGTTTGACTTGTGTCCTCATAAGAAACAGAGATTAGGAATTCTAAAGAGACACATGTCTCATAAAAGACGGTATTAGAACACAGGGTAAAGGCGAGTCTAACAGAGAGGCCTCAGAATGATCATGGACTTGTAGCCTTCAAAACTGTGAGAAAATTAACTTCTACTGCTTATGCCACCCAGTCTGTGGTACTTTGCAGTCATGAAATATCAGGATCCTTAGGAAGTATACTAGTTAAGAGTCAGAGGGTGGGACGCATTTCTTCGTACATGCCTAAGAATAAAATGTATTTTAGAAGATAATTTTAAGGCAGTAAAGTTGATTTTAAAAAAAAATCCTGACTTGATATTCAGAGTCCTTTTGAGGGAGGAAGACAGCAATTTATCATGGGAGTGAGACATAGGGGAATGAGGGCAGGGATACGTCATCTTACAGAACCTCGTGTCCTGGGCATGCCCATTCATGCCCATAGCAGCCACAAAGAGAGAAGGCCAAGCCCAGCTACCTCCGTGGAGAATGTCAGAACTAATCATCCCAAAGGACACAAATGCATAAATAACTCAGCAAAGGCCTCTTATCATGATACTTTCTAATTATAAATTCCAACATGAAGGTAGCACACAAGTTCAAGGTCTGAGGTTTAATACTCACAGAAAGCATCTGAGATATAAGACACATGTTTTCTCTTCTAGCTTATTCCTAAGCAGCTTAAAGTTTTGGTATCTCACATTCTCAAGTTCAAAGCTAAAACCAGATCAAAATTTTTATTGTATTAAATGACCTCAATTATCATAATCCTGGAAGATTTTAAATATATCAATCCCTTTTGAAAGGCTTTTCTCCTCCTTCTCCAAATACTAGAACCTTAATCATATATAAAATTAAGCTAAGAGAGAAACAAATTACTCAGAAATGAGACTGTAGGCAAAGGCTAAAGTAGAAACCATATGCAGTTTAACCCGTAAAGCAGAAAGACATGGTGGGATTTAGTCAACTGCTGGAGAATGTCTGCATCAGAGACTACTTGTCTAATTTTTCTCTAAGTCTATTTTAAATGAAGGCCATGTCGTCCAGCCCTGGTGAAAATGCTTACAAAATAGTGGCTATTTTCTAAGATCTTGCATTCAGAGTAGGGAAGGAATGATGGAAAAACATGGCTATAAATTACTTTTGGAACGAGATGTTTACTTCTGCCAACTTCTGTGCTAATGTGAGTAATGCAAATAGTCTGTTTATCCAATGCAGAATAGCCACAGAATAGAACCAGCAAGCATCATCAGTGAATGGAGTGACACTAGAAAAGTTATGGTTGTGGCGTGGGTTGGAAATGATTCTGGAAACTTAGCCTGCCTGGGCAATACCTGTCTGACTCTTTTAGGAACTCTAAATTTATTGAGCATTTGCTACAAGCCAAAACCTGTAATGAGCACTTTATGTACATTGTCTGATTTAATAATTGGATGAGAAAATGAGCTCAGAATACTTGGATTAATTCATCTAAAATTACCTATCTAGAAAGTAGTAGATACAGAAACTGCACCTAGATCTACCTGCTCCAGTGTGTTCTCTCTTCCTTTTTTTGCTATACATAGCTGTCTTTCTACTGTGATTGTTAAAATTACTTTAATAATTTTACTTTCTAACATTTTCCATGGTACGTATTCTAACTCACATATTCCATGTATTCCGAATGTCCTGAATAACAGACCTAGATTCAAGCATCATTGGCTTATCTAATTATTTGATTTTTATTTTTATGGTTAGGTTTTAGTTAGTTATTTGGGAAGCAAACTTAAATAATGAAAAGTGTTAGTTAATTCCTCCAACAAATGAAGTATCTTCATTCAGGTAATATACAATTCTGTATAGTCTAAATATTAGTGAGAAGATGACTTAGTTTGGATTCCTCCAGAGGAAGACCTGAGACAAAAATTTAGGCACAAGTAGTTACTTTAGAAGGTGTAGGGAACACCAGGAAGGAGGCGAGGAGATATTGGGAAAAGAAGGGACCAATAAAGGGTGAGGGATTAAGCTATCTGTCATAGTGAATGACTGGGATTTAATCCTACAGGAAATGTTGCAAAACCTTTGCCTCAGATTGTTCTCTACTGAGGGACAATGGAGCCAGTATTTATACTTGGGTTGTGGGCTGCTCCTGAGGGAATGAATTTCCTGGTGATTCCAACCTGCCCTGTACCTTGATATAGGCAGAGTGCCTCCTGCATTTCAGGGAGGGAGTTCCCTTAGACACAGAGATGCAAATATTGGCAATTGAAGGTTAACTGGAAGTTCTGAAGGATATGGGTAGGGTGAGGATAGCTTCTGTTACCAAAGGAAATTATTTTTTTCATGTACTAATTTCAGAGACCTATGTTTGGCTACCAAAATGTAACTGTAAAAATAATGATCCACTGAAATTTTGAAGGTTGACTAAAAGAAGAAACTCTGGGTTGTTGAGGTAGGTAGAGGTACTGGGTATTTGAATTTTCAAGGAAGTCTCAAGACTTGGTCAATAAAAGACTCATTCTTATAGCTCTTGTTTTGTAGAACTGTCTCCCTCCATATCACTGCGATCTGGAGTGAAGTGGGGAATGCAGAGGTATGGAAGGAGAGAGGTTCAGCAAACAAGAACCATGGAGAACAAGTCTCTTCTTCATAAAGCCTTGGGACTTCCTCCAGAATTTAAATTCCCCATCCCTTCCCAAATGCAAAAGATTTGGAGTGTGGAGGCCTGAGAGTTGCAAGACAGAAAAAGAGAGTGAGTGATAGAATATTTGGAATTCTCTGTATGTGGCTATCACAAGTCAGACACACTGGTCAGGGTATCCACTGGCTAGTGGAACCAGGACAGAAACCATGGGCAGGAAGAAAAAAATGCACACATATGAGGTGAAACAAACTTTACTGTCAGCAGATAGACAAGGGTAGCTTAGAAGAGTACAGAACTGCTTATCTATACCCATGAGAGTGATGGCTAAAGAAAATGGAATCTTGAGGACAGATGGACAGTAGCATTAAAAAAAAAATTGATTGCTTCACTCATCTTGCCCAGACTCTTCCATCTGCTCATCTACACTTACTCTGGCCTATTTGTTCTGGAACAAATATATTAATCATGCTCCCATCTCAGAGACTTTGCCCTTTCTGTTTCCACTGCCTGGGTCACTATTTCCCCAGATAGTTTTAATGCTCCTTCTTGCCTCCTGCAGATTTTTGCTCAAATGGTAGCTCCTCCATGAATCTTATTTAACCTTGTATCCTTCTGGCATTCCTTGCTCCTCATCCCTGGGTAATATAATAAATATAATATAAATTTATTTTTAAGCATCTGTCTCTTCCAACATAACTGAATCCTTCATGAGGACAAGGATGTTTGCCTGTTATGTCCAGTGCCGTATCTATGACACCAAGCACATTGCCTTACATAAGTTAGGCCATCAATATTTTTGTGATTATTGTGATGAATATAAATAATGTAAATATAGTTTAAAAATTACTTATTTATTCATGATTTTGGGTCTTTCTAATCTCTGATTTTGGTTTTTGAACTTCTATATTACAGCGTTTATTATTCTGGAAAGGCCGAGAGGTGCCAGTCATCAGGAAGTCTTCCTCTAGCACTCAAAGACTATTACAAGTCATAATGAGCATAATGATAAGAACTTTAGACAAAGAGTTCCTGAGCAGAGATTGACCCCTGTGAATGTTTTCAAATGTTTCCAAAATGGAATATTGGAAATCCTCAACATTTTGGATCAGTTGTAGATGTTTTCCTTTTCTTTCTTATATGCAGTGGCTATGACTATGAATTAAACGGACAAAAGACAGATTAATATAAGAAAAAAACCAATCTATTTACTGTGCAATACACATAAACACAGAACTCTGTGATGAGTAATTCACAAAGGTGGTTAGAATTTGTGGCTTATATACCATCTTAACAAAGAGTGCTAAATTGCAGAGAAGTGACTAGACAAAGGAAAAGGAGGGTTTGAGTTTCTAAGGTAGTAAGTTGTGGAAAGGTGACTAGAAAATGCCTATTAGATCCAGGTTGTTTAATCACGTTTATGCAGACTTTTTTCATGTCTCCTGTGAGCACATCCTCACAAAGGTATGTTTATGTTACCTTTACAAAGAGAACTTTATTCTCTGCTCTTAGGCAAAAATGGGAGGGCAGGGAGTTCCTCCTATGTTTGCTGTGTATCAATTGCCTTTGGCTCAAAATATCCTTATGCCAAAGTGACATATTTGGGGTGGCATACTCTAGTCCCTTTCAGTTCCTTATCCTGTGCTAAGCAAGGGTTGATTTTCTTCTCAGACCTAGATGACTGCAAAAACATCAGCCAGATTCCTACTACTTTCTGAGGTGAAAGTCATTCACTGGAGCTAACAGATCTTTGTGCTGGGGAATAATTGTTCTTGGTTTCCATGTCTGTCTTGGCTGCAGCAAAAAATTACCTGGCTTTTTATCAATAACCTTCTTAGTTAGGCAAATAGGTAACAGTGTTAATAGAAATTTCAAAAATATGTATGCTGGAAAAAACTCTACCTTAGGAAACATAATCACAATTTAACTAGCTCTAAGTGGCTTAGGCAGCCTAGGACATTGTGTGCCACTGCACCGAATTGCCCTTCAATAAAATTGGCACTGGCAGCTAGCAGTCAAATTTGAAACATTTCGGGCAATAGAGCTGCTTTGGAATCTTTCCCACATACCAATAAATCTCTTGATCTTGAGAAAACATTTCCCGATATTCAGGAACTTTTCTATTGTTCCTTGCAACTTTCCCCAAAGGACGCATAAGGCTTTCCTAGACCTCTCGACGCCCACATAACCTTCACATACTAAGTGCTGGCAGGTCAGAAGTAAGCAGCATTCACTGGGGACAGTGATTTGAACACTGATTTCACAGACTTTTTGCTTTTTAAAAAATTTGGGGGTGAAGAAAGGGCCTGAGAATTTCTCTGCATTGAGTGGAAGTTGCATGCATGGAGTTCTGTCCTGCTGTATCTTCATAGCATTGCCAATAAAACATTGTCCCTAATGCATTCTGGATGAGAAACTAACTGCTACTGAAAGGTTCAAATTTTATGTACACCCTGTGTAATTATCTAACCTGCAGTAATTACCTCTTTGCTGTGAACTGACTTATAATTCTTAAAGTTAAGCATTTTTTTAAGGCACACAAATTCTGTGATTTGATGTAGTATTATCAGATTTGCCAGCTCTAAACAAGTCATTTTTCCCAAAGTATGTCCCTTAAACATTAACTCCATGAGATGTCTGTGAAAAGGAAGCTTTTCTAAGACCAAATGACTTTTAAAATTCTATATAATCAAATCCCCTTTTGTGAATTTGTCATATTTAGCACATTAAATGACCTGAAAAGGGCCACCAAAAATAAATCTGTTTCACTTGGCTTATTCTAAAATTTGCTAATCTATTCTGAATGTAGTTCCCCTTTTCTTTTGTTAAATCTGGTAACATTCTGCAGAACTAGCAAGTATTTTAGGAAACTAAGCTTGGACAACACTGTTCTAAACACAATAAACACAACTAAATGTCGTTCAGAGCTTAGAGCTCTCAAAACTTCAGCCCAAGTGGGATTGTCCTAGATCAGGGGTCTCCAAACTTTTTCTGCAAAGAAATACATGGTAAATATTTTAGATTTTGCAGGACATATGACCTCTGCTGAAAGTACTCAATCCTGCCACTGTAGTGTGAAATTAACCATGAAAAATATATAGACAAATGGGTGTGTTTTAATAAAACTTTATTTACAAAAATAGGTCACAGACTCAATTTGAGCCAAAGGCTATAGTTTGCAAAAACCTGTTTAAGAGTGGGACAACCACTTCTCATTCACAATTCAGTTATCTGATATCTTGAGAGTGTCTGTAACATTTTGTTAAAAGGTCATTGTGATTTTGCTCTGCAGAGAAGCCTGGTCAATTTTACTTTTCAGGAGTCAGGACCTTCGTTCACTTAAGTTAGTATCTAAATTCTATCTCATGGTAATCACAGTCAAGATGATCCAGCATCCTCAGAATAGGTCCAGAACATGTCTGCTCTCTGTTACTAAAAGAACAAGGTATGTGTAAGAGTCCCACTGCCTTGATATGCTGCTTTAATTTTCTTCAATCGGCCAACTAGAAATTTTCTAGTAAAAAGGGAGTTGATTTACCAGCAGGACTCCAAACTTCCTTTTGGAGGTTAAATAAAACAGAGGTGCTTAGCAAAGGAAATCTGCCATAAGTGCTAGAAAATACCAAACTGATGGCTATTTTAAGTCAAACCCTACTGCAGAATCAACAGTCTCCATTATGCACAAGGGACCACCCACCAGAGGAACATCCAAAGATAATAATCTATGAGAAAGGAGACCACAAAAATGCGGATGCTGAATTTCTGGCAGAACCTTGTTGTTCATGTTTAGAGAAGTGATTGTCCCTTAGATACCAAGTCTATTTCTCTAGCTTTTTGCTGGCAAGGTTTCTGTTTATTGATTCTGTATCTCTGTGTGACTTTTTTTTTTAACCCTTTCCAGTGAAAGCATTTTGATTCCCCTTCATTATCAAAATAAATAAATAAAATAAAAGAGAAAAAAGCTTTATTAAAAAATGTCTAGACTAATTGAATAATAAAGTTTTAGGACTGGAAGCAATCTAATAATACCTGATCTAACTATAATAAAAAAATCAGGTAGGCATCTTGTTCAAGATACCAGATGATGAGTGACTAGCCATGATAGCCAGGTTTCCCGGGTCATGCTGAAGGCTGTTCAGAGGACAGATTCCCAGAACTGGCACTCTAGACTTTGTGAAGGTTCATTACTAAGTCCCTGGCTAGGTTTCTGTTCTCAGCATGAATGACAGGCCCACATTCCAAGGTGAGAAATATCAGAGCTCACAACATATTTATTTCTGTTCTATTGCAAATTATGTGCACACTTTGAAAATAGTTAAGACTTAAGTTTTAGGATACATGCATTCTTAAGGAGCAGTGGCATTTTAGCTAAAACTAAACTGAGAAAGAGTCTGGCTGTGCTTACAAAACTGATGATCTGTACACCTTCTGCATGAGTTAATGTACATGGTGAGGAGATGGTGATATTGAGAACTTGGGCAGGGTAAGTTCTCAATGCAGTTCCCTGGAGTAGAAACAGGAAGCAGAGAGGTTTGTATTCATCTTCTCCTCCTTAGGTCACAGAGACAAGTCTGAGCTTTCTATAGGCAGAGGTCAAAAGGAATTTTTTCACAACAGCCTTTATGAAACTTGGACTCCAAACAGTGTTAACTAACTCAAGGTGCAGAATTGGGAGATGGCACTGTTGAGAATTGGGAGGGTGAGTTTTGAGTGGAGGACCCTTGAGTAGAAATAGGAAGTGAAGAGGTTTGTATTTCCTTCCTCCTCCTTAGGTCCCAGAGACTAATGCTTGTGCTTTTTGCGGTCAGAGGCCAAGAGGAATTTTTTTCACAAAAGCTTTATGAAACTTAGGTTCCAACAGTGCTAACTTCAGGTTCAGAACTAGGGAGAAAGGAGAATGACTTTTTTTCATTTTACCTTCAGCATCATGAAAGATTAAGGGAACCCAGTGCCATTTGGCATCTTCAGAACTTGGTAGCTCAAGGAAATGGCAGGTATCTGGAAAACTGCTTTTCATAGATTTGGTGGCAGGTGTGAAGTGTCTACTCAATTAAACTTAAGGCAAACGAGGAAGTAAAATGTCTATGTCTTTTCTTCCCATCTTATGGTGATAAGCAAAACCCCCATAAGAAAAAATATATTAACAAGAGAAAAACATAAAATTTATATTATATAAGCTTTATGTGACATGGCAACCTTCATAAATGAAGACACGAAGAACAGGAGATCTAAGGTTTGATGACGAGTGGACAGTTGCAGAGAAGTATGCTTAGACAAAAAGGTATGACCTAATGGTTAAAAAGAAAAGAAAAAAAACAGGGGATCTTTATAAGGCCCATTTGTTTAGATTCTCCTCTGTGTCCCTGTGTCTTCAGAGATATCTTCCTCTGGGTTCAGAGAGGGTACCCTCCAATTAGGGTCTTATGACCTGTTTTAGGGAAGAAAGAAAAAATGAGAATGGCCCTTCTGCTTCTGCTGTTTTCTCAAAAGCCAGGGGGCCATATTTGTGGGTAGAATGTCCTGAACCCCATCAGGCAGCAAGCATCTCTAGTGTGAATTTGTCTCTGTGACCTTGTAAGAGATACCTTAGGGGAAAGAGCATCAGAGGATTTGGGGAGGGGAAGGCTCTAAGGCCAGCCTACATTTATACACTTGGGAATGAGAAGCCAGCAACACTGGGCATTCATATCAGTGGGTTCCCATTTTTAGCAGTAGGCTATAGGACTCTGGGAAAGTTTTGGTTATACTTGGCAATATTAAGATTCATACTCCCCAAAGTAATTTTAAAGTACTTTACACAAATAAAATAGAAAGCTTAACTTTCTGCAAGTCATGATTCATATACTGTTGTTAAGCAACCATCAAAGAAAAGCAAATAAACAAACAAACAAGAAAAGAAAAACCCCACTTCACTGAAATTAGACGTCTTTATGCAAACAGTCTCAGGGAGGTGTGTTTTGTCTGCTTTCACGTGTCTGTTCAGTATAGCAATTTCCTGTGGTTAATATACTTCTTATTTACATTCTAAGATATCCCATTCATCCATTTCACCTAAAAGCTTTGTGCTAAAGGCAATACAGTCTGTGTATGGGGTTTACAGAACAAGGTATTAATTAAAATATAGAGGAATATTGTTTTGCCCAACCAAGAACATTAAATTTCCATTTCCAGCAATTCAGAACAGCATTCCCTGTAAGTTGTATATGCAAATTAATGACATTGTATATTTGTTAATGCAAATAGTAGCTCCTTTTTGAAAAATTACAATTTGAAATGGATCTTCTGGTAAATACTCAGGAAATGTTCTTTTCGGAGTGAATAATCATGCTTCGCCCAGGAGGTGGGTCTCTACTCCCACTAAATTTTTGCACACCCCATTATTTTTCTTCTCTAATTCAGTCACCTACCTACTTGGAAGGCTCTTCCTCCAAATTTTCACAATACCCCTTGAAGCACTGAAAGGTTATAATGGCCACCCTTGGCCTTTCCTTCCAGAGGGAGAGTCTTCCCAGCGGAATCTCTCTTTCCATATTTACATCTATAGCTCATGTTTATTAGAGTGAACATCCTGCCCTCAACATTACGTCAACTTCTGGAGCTGTGTGTGATCCGGAGGTGGCTGACTGTGTATCTATCGTGTGACAGATCAGAGTTTCAACACTGATGGCAGCCTTCCAACAGCTGGGATTAGCTTCCACATTTGAAGATCAGTTTTCAAAGGTGGAAGCCGTGGGTGTGCCTGCAACACTATCCCAGTTCTCAGGCTCATAGAAACCTGGGCTTGCCTGTGCCATAAACCCTGACAGTAATGAAAATGCCACACATTCCAAGGCCTGACATTTTCCCCTGATTTTGGATTATGCAATTGCTGCCTACGGCTGGCCTTAACCATTCACTCCAGCAAAGAAGCACTACTCACCATCCTTTGAATAGCTACATGCATCTCTACCTCTCTCTTGACTTTTGGTCACATTGTCACTTGAGCTGAAATGCCCTCTCCAACTTCTGCGTACCCACATTTCATTGTCCCAAGTCCCAGTTTCAGTTCACGTCCTCAGAGACTCTTTTCCTTAACACGTCACCCACAAGGGTCTCACTTTCCTAGAACCTCCCCATACTTCCTGTCTGTCCTAATGAGGAGTTCTCTATGTTCCCACTTTACTTAATTATGTGTTTATTTTTCATTCTTGCACTTTCATGTGGTCTTTCTTGTGATTATGGTTTATGTTCATAGCTAAGTTGTAGAAGGGCTGGTTTATGTGTTATTCTTCAGGATTGGGAAACTACCTGAAAATCTCATTCTATTGCTCAGAGCACTCAGTACAAGTTTAGGCACAGAGTAGGTGGTCGGTGAATGTAATTTGAAAGGCAACTATTGTATTTTCCACTGCCAGACTGGAAGGAAAAAGAAAATCAGATGTCCCTTTTGTAAAATGTGTTGATTTCTCAGAATTAACTGCTACTATAATATTAATGATACAAATATTAAATAGAACAAATATGATTCAAATGGATCAAATTCATTTAATTCTAATCTAATATTTAATTCCTCTAGCAAACAATGCACTAAGTATGTCATTACTGACTTGCATAGTTTTGATGATGGGACCTAATAAATTTGACTTCTCAGTTTTCACTTCTTTTAATCATGGCCAAGGAAATTAACTTTTTTGAACCATAGCTTCTCTCTCTCTCTCTCTCCCTCTCTCTCTCTCTCTCTCTCTCTGTGTGTGTTTGTGTGTGTATTCATTAAGAAACTTAATGATACAATAGAACTCACAAGTGTCTTAAAAACAGTATTTTATGAACAGCAAACATTTCTTAAATTCATTTTCTACATCAAGTTTTATGGTGAGACAAACATGAAAATTCCAAAAATTGGTGAATTCAAAAGATCCTTCTAATGAAGTAAGAATTTCTTATCATTGCTTTCTTACAACATATTCTTATGGTTGTTCTCAGTGGTTTTATTATAAACCATGCACATTAATGTTTCCCTCAATATGATTTTTTTTAATTTCCAAGAAAACAATTTAATTCATTGATAGTTATTATGGTTAATACTTGTGTTTTAAAAATGCATAGGCCTAAGTCTTCAAAAGTAAATGCAGCAAAGTCTAAAATTGACAAGTAGGACCTTAGCAAGCTAAAACGTTGTTGCATAGCAAAAGAAACCATCAAAAGAGTAAACAGATGACCCATAGAATGGGAAAAAAATATTTGAAAGCTATGCATCCAACAAAGGCCTAACATCCAGGATCTACAAGGAACTCAAATAAATTGACAGGAAAAAAGCAAACAAAAAAAAGCGGGCAAAAGACATGAACAGACAATTTACAAAGGATAACATTCAAGCAGCCAACAAACATATGAAAAAGTGCTCAGCTTTACAATCATCAAAGAAATGCAAATCAAAACTACAACAAGATACCACCTTATACCAGTCAGGATGGCTATCATTAAAAAGTCAAAATGTAACAGGTGTTGGCAAGGCTACAGAGAAAAGGGAACACTTTTGCGATGTTGAAGGGAATGTAAGCTAGTTCAATCTTTGTGGAAAGCATTGTGGAATTTTCTCAAAGAACTAAAAAGAGTATCAAACAATCCAGCAATCTCACTTCTAAGAATCTACCTAAAGGAACATAAATCACCAAAAAGACAGCATACATATATTCATGGCAGCACTATTCACAATAGTGAAAACATGGAACCAACCCAAATGCCCATCAAAAGTGGACTAGATTTTTAAAATATGGTGCATATACACAATGGAATATTACATAGACATAAAGAAGAACAAAATCATACGTTTTGCAGCAACATGGATGCAGCTGAAGACCATCATACTACATCAACTATCACAGAAACAACTGAAAACCACATGTTCTCACTCATAAGTGGACCCTAAACATTGGGCACACAAGCCCCAAAGTATGAACAACTCATTCTGGAAACGGCTATAAGAGGGAGAGAGGAAGGCAGGCTAAGAGGGACACAACCGTTCATTGGGTACCATGTTCATTACTGGGGAATAGAGGGCTTGCTTGAAATCTAAACCTTACCTGCATGCAAATTATTTGTGTAGCAAATATTCACATATACCCCACAACTCTAAACTAAAAACATTTTTTTCAATGGATAAGCCTGATGGGAATACAAATTTGTACAATCACTTTGAAAAACCATTTATCAGTATCTAGTAAAGCATATCTATGACTTAATAATTCCATTTTTAGGCATATGATAAGCAGAAATGCACACATATATTCACCAAAAGACATGTACATGGTCATGGCAGTTTTATTCACAATATTTTAAACTAGAAATTACCTAATGTTCATGAACAGTAGAATAGATAAATAAATTGTGGCATATTCACACAGTAGAGACCTGTTTATGAAGAGACCTTCATAAACAGCATGGATGAATCACAAATATAATATGGAACAGAGGGAGATAGACACAAAAGGATGTATTGTATGATTCCATTTGCATGATATAGAAATGAAAGCAACTTTGCCCATGCCAAAGTCCCCTTAGTGGAGGAGAGAGTGACTGAAAGGGGACACAAGAAGAGTTTCTGGGATGCTGGTAATACTACTGCTTCATCATTTGGGTGCTGGTTTCATGGATATGTTCAACTGTGCAAATTTACTGAACACTTTTTTTTATGAACATTTTAATTTGAATTAAAGTTTTGGTGTTGTTTTAACGGAATCATCCAATCTGTCCTGGTTACCATTCTTTTGGAACCACTCAGCACTCATTAGCAGGTGATCGGTTCTCCCACCCATTCTGTCATCTCAGTCACAGAAGTCACAGAGTCCTTAAGACTCTGGACAGGAGGAAATGACCAATCGCCTGTCTCTGATTGTCCCAGTAGATTATTTTGAATTCATTCCTTGGCTTCTATTAATGTCAGTTTCAGAATTGTTTACTTTGTGCTTCATTTTTTTCCTCCATTTGCTAATTTTTTGAAGTGATTTCTTCAGCTGCTCCCCTTTCTTTTATATCCTTGACTATTGTGAGATGCCTCTTGTCTTTATTCCTGTTTTTTTCTTTAGATTGTCACCTATTCATTTGCAGTCATTTCTCTGATGACCAAGAGTGTTCTAGATACCTGCCTTGTGAATGGCGTCATAAGGTCATGATCACGTGGCACCATGTGATCTCTCCAGCAGCTGATAACTCTTGGCTTAAGTAGCGTGTCATTTCTTCATCTAATGGGACAATGAAGTGCTATTTCTTCATTTCTGTGTTTGGGCTTCTCTTTATAACATCTGGAGCCATGAAGTATGATGCAACTCACATTAAAATACTGCTTAGAGCTGTATTCCTGACAAACATATGGTGGCCCAATGTGCAGAGCCTTCTTCTTCTAGAAAAGGCATATAGACAGACAGATACTTCTATCATCCTGCTCAGTCTTGTTGTAATTATTGCCCCAATTACACTCCAGATCTGTCTTTTTTTATTTAGTTAATTTAAAACATGGCAGTATCTCCACATTTGTTTCGTTATTATATCTCAAAGAACAATTATATTTCCATAAGATACAAGATTAAAAAACTCTCCCCATAATGACAGTAAGGTGTTATAGCTCACAGAATAAAATATGGATTGTGTAGCCTCACAGAAATAATACATACATAGATACATACAAACATACATACAATCATACATACATACATATATACACAAATGAAGGAAAAGAAAAAGTTATTTTCTACTAAAGACACGAATGAATAGTATTTTAAAAATGGAGGTAGAAGAATCAGTGTTTTACACACATTATAGTAACAACTAATTCAGTTGAGAATCATCAGTGGTGCTAAAACCAGTGAGTGAAAGTTTGAAGTGGAATAGAGTGTTTGCATAGTCTCAAAATATGTCCCCACAGAATATCTATTGATAAGAGAAAGAAATAACTTCATTGTAGAAAAAAGTGGTAGACACCATTTTAACTAAGTGATCACAGTGACTGGTAACCTATCTCCAATGGGACAAACCTGACCTGTGTGCCTTCTGATGTGATATGTTGAAAAAAAGCACCACTTATATCATATTCCTGCCAAAAATGCACAAGGTGAATCTAATCATGAAATGTATCAGATCAATTCAAACTGAGAAGGTATATTCTCAAAAAGTTAGTATCATAAAAAAGAAAGACAGAAATTTTTCTAGATGAGAGGAGAAAAAGGAGACTGAGTAATTGAGTATGATATATGTACTTTGATTGGCTCCAGAATACAGAAAAAGAAAAATAGCTATAAGGGCACTATTGAGATAACTGGTGAAATTTAAATATGGATGATATATTAAATATCCTTGACATTTTATCAATGTCAAATTTCTTATATTTGATCATTTTACTGTGGTTATGATATATATTTGTTCTTTTACTTGTTCTTATAAAATATTTGTTCAAATACTCTTTTTTTTTCATCCCCTTCATTTCTTTTTTTTTTTTTTATTATGAAGTTGTGGGGTACAGTTAAGGGTTAGGTATACAATTGCGTTTCATTCAGGCACCCTGTTGATATGGGGTGTTTCCCCGTTCCCAGACAGATATTTGCTACTGTTAATCCCATCTCCCTCCCCCCACCATAGTTTCCCAGTACGGTCAGTCATTTTCGTATAGTATTGCATTGGATGTTTAAGGTCCATTATATGAGTGAGAACATGTGATACTCGGATCTTTGTTTCTGTGAGAGGTCACTCAGTATTATAGACTCTAGTTCCATCCAGGTTGCTGCGAAATTCATGATTTTGTTCTTTTTTATGGCTGCATAGTATTCCATCGTGTATATGTACCACATTTTTTTAATCCAGTCCTCTTTTGACAGGCAGCATGGCTGTTTCCAGGTTCTTGCTATTGTGAACAACGCTGCGATAAGCATGCGTGTGCAGGTACCTTTTTTATAGAGTGATTTGTGTTCTTCAGGATATATTCCCAGTAGGGGGATTGCAGGGTCATATGGGAGGTTGGTATTTAGAGCTTTTAGGAA
The DNA here is from genome assembly GCA_027257055.1 of Cephalopachus bancanus. NCBI lineage: Eukaryota > Metazoa > Chordata > Mammalia > Primates > Tarsiidae > Cephalopachus > Cephalopachus bancanus. The sequence goes on along the minus strand of JAPVLO010000031.1, from coordinate 1,556,480 downwards.
TCGCCACACTGCTTTCCACAGAGGTTGCACTAGTTTACACTTCCACCAACAGTGTAGAAGTGTTCCCTTTTCACCACACCCTCTCCAGCAGCTGTTATTTTTTGACTTGTTGATAATTGCCATTCTGACTGGGGTTAGGTAGTATCTCAGTGTGGTTTTGATTTGCATCTCCCTGATGATTAGTGAGGTTGAACATTTCTTCATGTGTCTGTTGGCTACTCGGATGTCTTCCTTTGTGAAGTGTCTGTTCATATCTTTTGCCCATTTTATAATGGGGTTGTTTGTTTTTTTCTTTTCAGCATGTTTGAGTTCCTTGTAGATCCAGGATGTTAAGCCTTTGTCGGACCTGGAGTTGGCAAATACTTTTTCCCAGTCTGTAGGCTGTCTCCCTGCTCTCTTGATGGTTTCTTTGGCTTTGCAGAAGCTTGTCAGTTTAATAAGGTCCCACTTGTCTATTTTCTTTCTTATGAGCTGTGGGTTTGGGGTTTTGTTCAGGAATTGGATGCCAGTTCTGATTTCCATGAGGGTATTTCCTTCATTTTCTAAGGTTCTTATGGTTTGAGGTTTTACATTTAGGTCTCTGATCCATTTGGAATTAACCTTTGTGCATGGGGATAGATAGGGGTCCTGTTTCAATCTTCTGCATGTGGTCAGCCAGTTTTCCCAGCACCATTTGCTGAATAGGTTCTCCTCTCCCCAGTGGTAGGTGGTGGGGGCTTTGTCGAAGATGAGTTGGTTGAGAAATTGAGGTTTTGCTTCTGGAATCTCAATTCTATTCCATTGATCTATATGCCTGTTCCTATACCAATACCAAGCTGTTTTGATGATTGTAGCCTTATAGTAAAGTTTGAAGTCTGGTAATGTGATACCACCTGCTTTGGTTTTTGTGCTGAGGATTGTTCTGGCGATTCTTGGACATTTGTGTTTCCATATGAATTCCTGCATTGTTTTTTCTAGGTCTGAGAAGAATGATGCTGGTAATTTGATGGGTATTGCATTGAATTTGTAGATTGCCTTAGGTAAGATGGACATCTTCACAATGTTGATTCTTCCGATCCATGAGCATGGGATATTTTTTCACTTGTTTGTGTCAGCTTTGATTTCTTTGAGCAGTGTTTTGTAGTTTTCCTTGTAAAGGTCTTTCACATCTCTGGTTAGGAAGATGCCAAGGTATTTCATTTTTTTTGTGGCTATTGTGAATGGAATTGTGTTTTTTATTTGGGTTTCTGTTTGTTTATTATTGGTGTAGAGAAATGCGATTGTCTTTTGTACATTTATTTTGTATCCTGAGACTTTGCCAAAGGCCTTTATCAGTGTAAGGAGGTTTTTGACAGATTCTCTTGGGTTTTCAAGGTATACAATCATGTCATCTGCAAAGAAAGATAACTTGACTTCCTTTTTTCCTATTTGGATACCCCTGATTGCCTTCTCTTCTCTGATTGCTCGAACCAGGACTTCCAACACTATGTTGAACAGGAGGGGTGAGAGTGGGCATCCTTGTCTTGTTCCAGTTTTCAGGGGAAATGGTTCTAATTTTTGTCCATTTAGGAGTATGCTCACTGTGAATTTCTTGTAGATGGCTTTTACTATTTTGAGGTATGTTCCCCGTATGCCTAGATGTTCAAGGGTTTTTATCAAGAAGGGGTGCTGGATTTTATCAAAAGCTTTTTCTGCATCTAATGATATAATCATGTGGTTTTTGTTTTGACATCTGTTGATGTGTTTAATAACATTTATGGTTTTATGAATGTTGAATGAGCCTTGCATCCCAGGAATGAAGCCTACTTGGTCATGATGGATGATTTTTGAGATGTATTGCTGAATCCGATTTGCTAGGATCTTGTTGAGAATTTTAGCATCCATGTTCATCAAAGATATTGGCCTGTAGTTCTCTTTCTTTGCTGGATCTTTACCTAGTTGGGTATCAATGTGATGTTGCCTTCGTAAAATGATTTGGGGAGCGTTCCATCTTTTTCAGTCGCCTGGAATACCTTCAGTAGGATTGGTATCAGCTCCTCCTTAAATGTCTTGTAGAATTCTGCTGGAAAGCCATCTGGTCCAGGGCTTTTTTTTGTAGGAAGTTTTCTAATTATGTAGTCGATTTCCTTGATTGTTACTGGTTTATTTAGGGTCTCAATTTCTTCTTGTTCCAACTTAGGTAGGTTGTGTGATGTCAGAAAGTCCTCCATTTCCTTAAGGGTTTCAAGTTTGTTTCCATACAAGTGTACGTAGTAGTTTCTAATGATCTTTTGTATTTCTTCAGGGTCAGATGTGACTTCATCTTTTGTGTTTCTGATTGTGCTTATTTGGTTTTTTTCTCGTTTTTTCTTGGTCAGTCTAGCTAGGGGCCCAACGATCTTGTTTATTCTTTCGAAGAACCAGCTTTTTGTGTCATTGATTTTTTCTATTATCTTTTTGTCTTCTATGTCCTGGATTTGGGCTTTTATTTTGGTGATCTGGATTCTTCTGCTGAAATTAGGGTTTTTGTGGTCTTGCTTTTCCAGCTTCTTTAGGTGGCTTGTTAGGTTGTTAGTTTCTGTTCCTTCCATTTTCCTCATGTGTTTGTAGGGATATAAATTCCCCTCTTATTACAGCTTTTAAGGCATCCCAGAGATTTTGGTAAGATGTTTCTTCATTTTCATTTGTTTCCAGGTATCTTTTGATCTCTGTTTTGATGTCATCATTGACCCAGGAGTTGTTTAGCATCATGCTGTATAGTGTCCATGTCTTTGTGGGTTTTGGGGGGACTTTTCTGGTGTCAATGTTTATTTTTATTCCACTGTGGTCCAAGAAGGTGCATGGTAGAATTTCATTCCTTTTAAATTTGCTTATACTTGATTTGTGTCCAATTATGTGGTTGATCTTAGAATATGTTCCATGTGGTGATGAGTAGAATGTGTATTCTGTGGTCTTTGGATGGAGTGTTCTATAGGTATCAATTAAGTCCATTTGGTCCAGAGTCTCATTGAGGTTCTGGATCTCCTTGCTGATTTTTGTCCTGATGATCCGTCTAGGGTTGTGAGTGGTGTATTAAAGTCCCCAGTTATTATGGTGTTAGAATCAATGTCTTTCTTTAGTTCCTAGAAGTTGCTTTATGAATGTTGGCACACCTATGTTGGGTGCATATATGTTTAGGATAGATATTTCTTGTTGATAGAGTGGACCTTTTATCATTATGTAGTGGCCCTCTGTATCTTTTTAAATTTTTGATAGCTTAAATGGTATTTTGTCTGAAATTAGGATCGTGACTCCTCCTTTCTTTTGTGTTCCATTCACCTGAAAATTTGTTTCCCATCTTCTTACTTTGAGTCTGTGTATGTCTTTTCTAGTGAGATGGATCTCTTGAAGGCAATAAATTGTTGCCTGGTGATATTTTATCCATTTTGTCATTCTATGTCTTTTCAGTGGTGCGTTTAGTCCATTCACATTCAAACTAATTATTGAAATGTGAGAGTTCGTCCCAATCATGGAGTTCTTATTGAGTTGTTGTTCTTCCACTTGGTTTTTTCTTTTCTTTTCTTTTCTTTTTTGTCTTTCTTTTGGTTTTGGGGTTGGTTCATGTATATTTTATTCTTCTCCCTGTACTCTTGTGAAGAACGTTGTTCTTTTTTCCTTTTCTTATGTGTTTAGTACTTTCTTAAGTGTTTCATGTAGAGATGGTTTGGTGGCAGCATAAGTTCTTAGGGATTGGATATTTGGGAAAGATTTTAATTCTCCCTCACTGATGAAGCTTAGCTTGACCAGGTAGGTTATTCTTGGTTGAAATTGTTTATCTTTTAGGACTTTGAAGATAGGGCTCCAAGCTCTCCTAGCCTGCAGGGTTTCTGTAGATAAATCTGCTGCTATTCTGATTGGTCTTCCATGGTAGGTGATCTGGCCTTTTTCTCTTGCTGCCTTTAGGATTTTTTCTTTTGTGCCTACTTTATTTAAGCAAATTATTATGTGTCTAGGAGTTGGTCTTCTCATTTGTTGTCTTGCAGGGGTTCTCTGAATCTCTTGTGTTTGAATTTTTGCATCACTGATTAGATAAGGGAAGTTTTCTTGAATGATATCATGGAAAGTTTGTTCCAATGTGGTCTCTGTTTCTCTTTCTGCCTCAGGGAGTTCGATTATTCTTAGGTTAGGCCTCTTGAGGTAGTCACTCATCTCTTGAAGGGTTTGTTCTGTCTTTTTGAGCTTATTTTCTGTGTTTTTAAGAGTTTGGGTTATTTCTATATTTTGGTCCTCAAGCTCTGAGATCCTTTCTTCTGCTTGGGTAATTCTGCTTTCCATGCTTATCAATTTGTTGTTTATTTCATTCACAGTATTCTTTATTACTGTTATCTCAGATATCAGCTCCTTCCTAGTTTCTTCTTGTGTCTCCTCAATTCTTTTTAATCTCTCCATTATTGTTTTGATATCTGCATTTGCAGTTTGAGACCCTTCATTCTGGGGGCTTTTCATTGTTTGCATTCCAAAGTCAGTTTTCTCAGTGTCTGCTCTCCCAGGCGTCTGGGGGAGACCCATACTCTTCTTTTGGTTTTTCTTCATTTCTCTAGATTTTTCTCCCTCCCCCCCTTTCCCTCCCCCTCTTCAATTCTGTTTTTGAGGGAAGGTGGGGTTGCTTTTATTTCTCTTCTGCAATGACCTGTTCTTCCTTATGAGGGTCTTCTGGCTTTGTTCACTTTTCCCTCTGCTTTACAGTCTGTCTATTCATCAGTATGCAGTCTTGGTCCATTCAGAGAATCTCACCAGTTCACCTATGCTGTCGCCATCTTGCCTCTCCTCCTCTAGGGCAACTTAGAAACTCTTCTTCCCCATGCCCAACTCCAAATACTCTTTAAAATTCTCATTATACATGCAACACACTATGAAATGGTTCAGGAAAATGATAGATAAATAGATAGATAGATAGATAGATAGATAGATAGATAGATAATAATTGATGATAGCACAAGTGTGGCAAAATAGTAATAACTGGTAAATTCAAGTGAAGACACATTCAGCATTCTTTGGACTACTCTTTCAATACTTAAAGTTATTACTTCAAAACAAAAAGTTTAAAAAAAAAGCGTGACCCACATACTTCTGAAATTTTGTATAAGATTGGGCAGGCATAAATGTAAGAAAAATTAATATGCTATAAACCACCTGATTTCTAAGATTCTTGGTTTTGATACGTGAATATCAGGCGCAATGTTGCTCTGTCACCTCTACTGAGGTTATAACCAATGAATGTACCACAGTAGGATTCAAAAGTGAATACTTTTTCATTGCCCTTTCTCATGGTGATCCTCATTACAAGATGCTTTTCCAATATTTGATGAGGTGATCTTTGACCTTATGCTGGTCTTTGACCTTGTTGAATTATAATTAGGTTCCCCTGCCCTGACCTGACCCCACTCATTCCTACTCCACTTTGTGAGCTCTTAAGCACTTTTCTGCCATTCTCTCCAGCGCACAGGGTCACTATCCCTCCTCTTGTTCTCTGCCACTCCCCTCTGTGTTGGTAATTCATGTCCCTCAAGAAAGTAGTCACGGGTTCCAAATCTACCACAGTGCTATCCCACTTCTTTTTCTTTCTCGTGGTGCCTCCAACTTCTCCAACTCCCTATTTTGTTTCTCATTCAACCCTTCTCCATTTTTCCTCCTGCCCGTTCTATATTAGATTTCTAACCTCTGTGCATGACAAGTGATACCAAATTAACTACTTTTTTCTTAACTTTTTTGTGAACGTAGAAGGGATAAAGCTTTATTAACACCATGCAAAATAATTTCATATTTATATGTGTAACATATTAAATATATGTATATATTCCCTTCCTAAGTATAGTTGCTCTTAACAACATAGACAGCACTCAATAAATACTTTCCATTTCTTTTATATCAAAGAAAGTTGGTCTCAGCAACTTATATGCATTTTCTAATTTTATTTTTAAAATTATCTTTTGAAAAGGATGTAGTGATTTGTTTTCTTTTGAGGGAGGTGAATTGGGCATTTGAACATATCTTTCAGAAATCCTTCATGTGTGACTCTTATTGGTAGGCTGGGCTAGGCCTATCTCTGAGGTAGCTGTAAAGAGTTGACAAAAGTTCTTCCATAACTCTGGAAGCTGCTTCATGAATATGGTCTAAATGTGACCAATTGGGTGCTTCTGCCAAGAATGTGGTTTCAGGATTGGTCCCCTCCAAAGAAGCAGGGGTAGGTAGAAAGTCATTCTGGTGGCAGCTTTTTGTGCCCAATGAGTGGGAGCAATGGTGACCCCAACAGGCTTAGAACCAGGCAGTCCCTTGTCTTAATATGTATTCTCAGACTCCACCTCCCTTGCTTTCTTTTTGTTCCCAAGCATGGAACTCCAGATGCCCAGCTGATTCTGTTAGCTTCCTAACTTCCAGCAAATCAATATTTGACCCATGTTGCTAATTTGGCGTATGCTGTTAGACAGGCTCAACTAATATCAGTTCAAAGAGGAATCTGATGTGCCCAGATAAAAACTATCCAGCATTACACATCAAGTATATATCTAAATAAAATTTTAATTCCAGTTTACTGGTTTCAAAATCAGTTTTTATTTTGTACTTTGAAGTCACTTTAAGAACATTATTTTATTTACTAATAGTGTGGAATTTATGAGCTTAAGTTACCAACATACTGAGTGACAGAAAAGCAGTGTCAGTGTTCTCCAGTCAAAAATTCAACTCCCACATCCTTTGTTAGCTCTCAGCATACTGAACTGACTGCTTTTTGGACATATGTCATTGTGCTTTCTTTGCACTAGTAGAAAAAAAAATCACTCTCTTTGCTTTCCCTGCAGGTGACCTTGGAGCATGTTGAGTGTTATTCTGTAGCCACAAATCCTTCTGCAAGAAGATAAAGATGTTTCCTGGTAGAGATTTTCTATTTGGCAGGCCTACCTCAAGATTTTGACCCTGACCTTTGTGAGAATGGATTTTTTTTTTCTAATGCAGAAAATGAGTCATTAGTATCAGTGGGGGAAAAAAGTGCTTTAGTATATATTTGATCAAGGAGCTGTGCTTATGCACATTCTTCTTTCTGTGTGAGAGCTTGTGTAGGTGTTTCTGGCCCAAACAATTATGACATTCTGATAACCTGCAGGATTGGAAATGCTGCTTCTGAGAGAAACACATTGTGGAACCATGAAGAATGCCCTATTCAGGTCTTAAGTGGCACCATCTGTGTCTCTTTAACTGTGGGCACTCTCTAAAGCTTTGTCCCTGAGAGAAAACTTGGCTTCCACATGTTCCTAACAGTGAAGATGTTGTGTGAGGTGTTTTTCCTCTTGTCCTTCGATGTGGCCTTTTGAGAGGCTGATGGGAGAAGGCAAACTCCATCTCTTTGCACAAAACCTGGGAATAAGAATACATTGCCTGATAAAGAAGGCAAAATCTCAGCTGTTGAAGCAAAGATTTCAAATTAAAGTGGACAGAGTCTTTCTTCATTTGCATGTAAATAGGTCAAAATAAACATCAAGAGGGTGCCTACGTGGTCACGGATGAGAATTTCACTTTAAAGTTTCATCTATCTTCTCTTCTTGATTCCTTTCAGATGTGAAAGTCAGAGGTGACTAGATTAAAGACTGGATGTTATTCTAGAAACCACTCCAAATCTTCTATGGCTACTTCTACTGCATTACTCGAAATAGTTTTCTATTTGTAATTTAAGAAACAAATATATAAGCCAATTATATATCATGGATAAATCTCTCAAATAAATATATTTAAGTTTTGTCATTTTAAAACAGTAAACACACAAACATTAATAAAATTTAATGATAATTCTCTTTTTTCTGCTTCTGTCTTAAAAATACCAATTTCTTATTGAAATAGTGTAACAACTTCTAAAATCTAAAAATGGACAAATAACATATGATATTTACCACATCAATTTCAACTTGTTATTTCAAAAATTAAGTTATTCCCAGAACACATTTAATACCATCAACTTTTCTGGATTTAAGTTCAGGAAACAGAATGTAACCACTCTGAATGAAGAAAACAATCACTCTCAACCTCTAACAATAAGAACCTTGGTAGAATATAGTTTGCAACATTATGAATTTTGGTTTTGATGTGAATATGTACCATAATTTCTCCTTTTGTCTGATTTTGGATTGGGGAACACTTAGAAGGATTTCTCCTTGAATAATCCCAAGAGGTCCAGGTCTCTCTGCTGCATACTGGGTTGGAATCCTTCAGTGAGGTCTGTTCGCATGACATTGGACTGCCCTTCCAATTAGAGCACCATGCTTCCCCAGGCACATGGTGCCTGTATTGTTCATGTCTTTTGAAGCATTACGCAGTGTTTAGTGTGGTACTTAGCACACAGCAGGCATGTCATGTTGCCAATGACCAGCATTTACACACTTCCCACACTGACTGAAAAAATCTTGCCAGTCTGGATATTTGTATGTCTCAGTCAACCCTGAATTATCATTTCTTAAATATCTGTCAACAGATTTCCTGGTTTATCTTTACAAGGTTTATCATTTTGGGTGAAGCACTAAGACCTAAATTCTCTTGTCTATAAAATATGGAAAGCGTACAAAACAATTTCTAAGTACTCTCCTAGATTGAAGTTCAAGGATTCCCCAATATCCAATGACCTACCATGTTATCTATCTACACCTTGATGTCCCATTGACAGTTTTATCCAGCAAGATCCAAACTGAACTCCTTTTTGTTCTAACACCTCATTTTTGTTCTTACTTTCTTTGGTGAAATTGAAAGCTTTTTCCTCTTTGAATCCCTTCCAACTTGTATCCATATCCAGTCAGTTGTATGGTCTTCCAGCCCTTCTGGCTGTACTCTCTTTCCAATTATACACTTTCCTCCTGTTAACACGGAGACTGCCTGACTTAAGACGTTATGGCATCCTTCAACAAATTATTGATTCTTCTATCTATAGTTTCTTTCTCTATAGAAACCTACCGTTTGCATTGCTGCTGGACCATGCCTCTGAAAGAGTATATTATTTCATTCAGTGGGCTTCTATTATCTAATTAGTTAAGTAGATACTCCACTATCCTTTGTAACCACATTCCAAACTATCTTTCTAAGTACAGTAAGTCCCCTACTTACAAATGAGTCCTGTTCTGAGAGTACATTCATAAATCCAATCTGTTTATAAGTTCAACAAAGTTAGTCTAACATACCCAACTAACACAATCAGCTATATAGTACAGTACTGTAATAGATTTATGCTGCTTTTCACACAAATAATACATAAAAACAAAAGCAAAACTAAAGAAAACATTTTTAATTTTATAGTACCACACATGACAATGTATGCCAGACACATGAACGATCTTAATGTGATTGCATGCGAACAAACATTGGTGTCTTTGTAAGATTGCAACTTGAAGGTCTGTATTTAAAGGACTTATAATATTTGCCTCCTCTTCCCAATGTATTCCTTATACTTTAGACAAAGAATATTCCAAATTTTCATACACATTCCAAATTTTTTTAGTTCTGCCACTCACTCCAGTTGAAGCTTTCTGTCATCTCTTCTTTTCATATTTTAATCATTCTATAACATAATCTCAATTCCCATGATACCTTTTTCATAAAAATTCCTGATTTTTCAAGATGTGATCACACTATCTTTTGAATTGCCACAGTACTTTATATACATCTGGTAATATTTTCATATGGGAATTTGTGTACTAATCTCCGAATAAGCTTTTAAATACTTTGAGTACTGTTATTTTGTCTTATTTATGTTTTTCTTCTTGTGGATCTCTTAGTATCATATATATTGTAGTTCAAGAAGAATTTGTAGAAGGAAACTGAATTTAAGTTTAAAAGATTTCCTGAATGGTCATCTGGTTGCGAGTTATAGAAATCCACATAATATAGCTCAAAAAAAAAAGGAATAACTTTCTGGATAGGAATATATCACAGAACTTAAGGGCAGACCGATTCTCTGCTTCCAACAGTATATGTATTTCATCATTGTTTCTCTTTTTCCAGACTGTTGGCTTCTCTGTGCCTAGGATGTCATAACTGACAGATGATTTTCTTGTTCAAACTTCCAACAGAGATGAACTTGAGCCTGAGTTTCAAACCAAATTCTCAAAAAGGAAATCTGATTAACTCCTCAGTTCAGGTGTCTACTGCTGGGCTAATAAGTGTTGAACAAGAGAGATCATTTCATCTAGCCAGCTGCTCTCTCATTAAGGGCATTTGAAGCAATCTCTGAGAAGGAAACAGAAAAAGGATAGTGACTAAATGTTAGGTATCAAAAAGAGGGACACAAGCTAGTCACACTACGTAAGAAGAATCACTCTAGTATTAAGGAATCTAAATTTGACCCTGTAAATTTACAGGCTTTCAGAATTATTTTAAACTGTATTTACACCCATAAGAAGATTGTGGTACCTGAAACCTTCAGTATGACTTATTGGATCCTGCTGTCTTATTCTGCTTGGTACATTGTATCATTGTCTTTCATTGCTTGCTGTTTCTATGTTTTATAAGAGAGATATATATCATAAAAGTTATAGTTGTGGGTGTTTGTACAAAGCACCAGGTGGAATCAAGTAGATGAACAGTTAACTAAGTTTTAGAGAAAACTGCACTGTTAGAAGAGTCACAACCTGGATTGTGAGAAACTGTGACTGTTTGAGATTTAAAACAACTTTGCTCTCCCAATTTTCTACACAGGAATCGAGCTGAGGAAGCTATAATAGCTCTCAAAAAGGAACGTTTCCAATGCTGTCTTTATATGTAGCCAAGAATGATCATGGGAAAAGAAGGCCTACTCAGAGTGTGGAGTCAATAGCCAATGGGGTAAGTGGTTTAGCAAGAGACTCCCAGGGAGCAAAACCAAGGCTCAATCAAGGAATATTCCTTGTACCCAGGAAGGAAGCTCTTGCAAAGTTTGATTAAAATTACTGAAAGTTTTCAGAATTACTGTAGACCAGTGACTGCAGTGGACCTCTCATCTTCCTCTTATTTAATAGGACTATTTATTGTGATTACTGTGTCCCTATTGTGCATGTGTGATAGGGGACACAGATAACTTTGGTTAAACTTTTGTTTTAAATTCATAAATCTCTAGATCCAAAGGAACCCCATCAGGCCATGATATAGATAACATAATAACATTTTAAACATTGAGCATGGTGCTATGATCAGACTGTATTTTGGAGTCTCTTCCTTGCAAAACAGGAGAATGTATGTTATTTAAGGAAGAAAGAGAAACAAAAATTTATGACCCAAGAGTAGAATGGGTAAGACGTGCAACAAATATTATTGTTTCTAGTTATTTGTTGCCACTTTATGTACAGAAAAAATTCTTGCCATCCTTGACTATCAGGCTTGAAATTAACACCAGTCACTGCTGTACAGAAGCTTTAAACATTATCTCATGAATCATCATCGTTCTTTTGGGTTTTTGGCACAAAATTACATGTCCTGGATAGAAGCTCCTTCTTCAATTTACGTCCTAAAATGAAAACAGTGTGGTGCATAACCATAGCCAAATCTGTGTAGAACAAGTAATATGAGCAAGAAATAAACATTGGTTACTGTAAACCACTGTGATTTGGGAATTACACCATAAAAGTTGATGGATGCAACCTAGCTTATGAAGTACTTTATAAAATGGTTTATAAATGTGCAATCTCTTCTAGATTTTCCCCATTAAAGAGTGTTAAAACTTTCAAAATCCTTAGAAGTGACACAATAAAGTCACGTGATGGTGTTCAATTTCTCTTATCCCTTCCACTTTCCTCCTTTGTCTCTTTATCCTCCCCCACCCTCCTCCCTTCCTTTTAAAAGTATTGGTACCATTCTTCAAAAAATTCTCATAAAGAAAAGCAGTCTTAAATAGCTAATAATTGAACTGTTCTGGAAGTAGAGAAGGGAACTAAGAGGAAGTGAGGGCTGAACACTTTCTCCTTTGCTTCCTCACACACTCTCTCCATACATGATATGCTTGAGGTAAGCCTTTTTAAGTTACTTCAGGGTAGAATCTAAAAGAAGTTTAAGATTCAAGGAAGGAAAGTAATATCCACACCACCTCATAACTTTTTTGCAAGTCAGGCAAGAGGCTATAAAGTGCAGTGGACTTCAGAATGAGGCAGTCATGGGTTTGAATCACTGCTTTGCTACCTATTAAATGTGACCTTGGGCTGCCTTCTCTACATCTCTAAGTCTCTGTTTCCTTATCTGTAAAGTGGGAACGCTGAAACCTGCCTCATAAAACTGTTGAGAGAACTCAATAAAGCAACGTGTGTTCAAGAAAGGTATTATTAGTATTTGCTTCTTGTTCTCAGTCCTGTTTTCTTTCCAAGATACAAGTCTTCACTATAATTTTGGAAATTTTAGCAGAAAAATGGTTTGAAGTGGTTTATCCCTCACCTTCATTTCATAAGGATGGACACTGGGTTGTCCATGATTATCTCGCTAGACCTAGAACATGGATGCCCTGTTTTCCATATATGGCAAATTGCTGCTGAGTCTCTAATTGTCTCTGAGTCTAGGGTTGTATGCATTAGAATTGCATGGAATTCTCATTGTACCTACTGAAAATTCCTCCTTATGTTGGAGTGAGCAACTGGTAAGTTTCATTTTTCTTCATTCCTTTGACATTCCAGGACTGAAATATTTCCACTTAGCTCAGCAAAACCCAGCAAGGCATATCAGAAACTGAGAAAACTACATTTGGGTTCAAACTGTAATTGATTCTGAAGTACTGTAAAATGCGAGTGTAAAAGAAGCAGTTCCTCATTTCCCTGAAGATTTTTCAGACCCAAATGACAGATAGTCAGTGCTAAAAAGTGAGGGCTTGAGACTAGCCATTTAAAGAACAGCTACCATATCTCTTCCCTGGGATAAGAGAAGTGGATGTGACATCAGACATTTCCCTGCTAGCAGCAAGAGGGCCTGAGAAAGAAACCTACTGAGCATTGTAGCTCTGCTTGTCTGTGTTATTAAAAGAGTGCATGACTTGCATGACTTGAAAACCGAGTGTGTCCCCGAACTGCAAGGCTTCTTAGTCATGTAAAGCAAGATTTTACTTCCAAGGCAGGAAGCAACAGCCTTGGGTGTGACCAATCATTGGGTGTGACCAATCAGGCATGACTTTGGCACTTCTCAACTTGCCATTTTAGTAAATTTGAGCATATACCTTTGGGGCTGAGAAGGTTATTTGGGGGAAAAAACAACAACAACAACAACAACACGTACATTGTAAGTTCTGTAGAAGATACAGCCTCTGCCTACCAGGTCTTGAGATTTTTCTCTCTTCAGGACTTAACACAATGCTTAGAAAGCCAGGACAACACTGGGCTAAATGCTTCTTGAGAACCTTCATGTCCAAGTCTGATTATTGACGTAGAGAGAAGACACTTGAGGTTTTCACTATCACTTCAATTTCTGCCCATTTTAATTTTGAAATGGGATTGAGAATCTGAAATGAAAATACATGCTTAATTAATCTTTTATTTCCATTTCGAAAGCGAGTTGGGGTCCCCATAACTTGACGGTCTTCCCTAGAAACAGTGTCATTTCCCTAGCACACTTAGGCTGGAGTGATGGTTTGCACCTCTGGCTTTTGAAGACAGAGTGAGAACATTGGGCCTGAGGATGAGATGGCACTGGGAGGTGCAGGGTGGGACACCCATCCTAATTTAAGCTCTAGGAAGTAAGCTGGGAGGGTGGTATGTTGTTCTTCTCTTCTGAGACCTTATGAGCATATCTAGTGACAAATGGCTGCCTTTGGGTATCTGCTATCTCACCTTTGACATCTCAGGGTGAGGTGACTTTGTTCTAGAGTTCCAAGCTGTGGCTGAGAGATGTGAATAGACTGCCCCAAAGGAAGTGAACGTTGCCAAGTTCAGCATTAAAAGCAGGTTTCAGTGCTTCTGAAGAAAGCCTAATAATAAGTTTGGAAGAGTTCCAATACTCTTTCATTCAACATTATATTTAACTTACCTCAAGAAGCCTTTGTCTTCTCTTTGAAAAAAATGGAAAAATATTCATGTCTCATTACTGATTCTACATGATAGACAGTGGGCGTTTAATAACTGTTTGTTCCCTTCACACTCCTTAAATGATTGAAATAATTCTGGAAGGCTCAGCTTAACAGATTTTCAGAGATAACTCAGAACAATTTATTTTTAGAAGAGCTTTGCTCTTTTTATTGTCTTTTTTCTCTTCAGCATTATTTTATAATATATGCTTTTATATTTTTGCTCTAAATGCTTTAAAATATTCTTGCATATAGTATAGCTTGCTTTTATAATATACTACAGTTCTACTGTCCAGTGGCTCTAGTCTGAGTGCATTAATACAGTCTAGAAAATAGGAAAATTCTGGTTGCCTTACCAGGGGTGGAGGGAATAGGTATTAGCATTCTTCTGTGTTGTATACAAATGTTGCAGAGATATATAGGGTCTAGGCAGTTGCTGAGTCAGTGTGTTAGGCAATGTAGTAGAAAGTGATAGGGGTTGTGGACCATGTGGTATTGCCCATTGTCTAGAGTTTCACTGGGATTGAGTTTCTCCATACGGGGACTGCAGAACACCAACATAATTATGTCCATTTTTAAAATGTCAATTCCATGGACATGTTAAATTAAAATAATCTCTATGGATGAATCCTGGTAATCTGATTTTTCTTTTTAACAATGCATATGATTCTTGTGAACATTAAAGTTTGAGAAAGAGTCTATATGTCTTATTGATATAATCAATGAGGACCTATTTGTTAATTTACTAAATTACTCCTTTTGGCTAACAGAACAGTATTGGAGTCTTCACGCCAAGTGTGCTTATTCTTGGAATGCTTCCAGAAAAACAAACAAGCAAACAAGAATTCACTTTATAAACAGGATACATTTTTCTGGCATTTTAAATATATTTAAGTATATGAGAGAAAAGTTAAGGAATATACAATGGTATTTTAACATGTTTTAAATAAATATATTATGGAATGGAATGTAAGATTCACATGACTTAAATAAATAAAAAATCTCCAAAGAAATATCAAGTTGTGACAAGCTTTTATGAACTTCTTGCCAGAAATCCTGTTGTAGCCACTCATGTTCCTCCTTATAAGGACAGTTTACAGTTAAATAGTAAGATCCATTTTTTGCTAGGGGATTTGGCTGGCAGGATCAGGAGAAGTAATAGTAACTGATCCTTTTCAAATATACGGTAAAACTTTTATTAATGAAAACACTAATGATCTGCCTGCCTACTTATTTATTAGAAAAGCAAATACCAATTTCTAGTTCTTTCAGAAATCGCCACACTGTCTTCCAAAGAGGTTGCACTAGTCTGCATTCCCACCAACAGTGTAGAAATGTTTCTTTTCCTCTGCATCCTCACAAGCATCTGTTGTTTGTTTTATTAATGATGGCCACTCCTACTGGGGTCAGGTGGTATCTCAATGGGATTTTGATTTGCATTTCTCTGATGATGTGTGAGGCTGAGCATTTTTTTGTGTCTGTTGGCTACCCATATATTTTCTTTTGAGAAGTGTCGATTCATGACATTTGCCCACTTTTTTTTTTTTGAGTTGGAGTCTCACTCTGTCGCCCAGACTGGAGTGCAGTGGCCGCTCCCGGCCACCGCAGCCTCGACCTGCTGGGCTCCGGTGATCCTTCCGCCTCAGCCTTCCGAGTAGCCGGAATTACAGGTGCGCGCTACAACACCCAGCTGAGTTTTTGATTTATTGTAGAGATGAGGTCTCGCTGCCCAGGCGGGTCTCAAACCCACAGGCTCAGGCAATCCACTCACCTCAGCCTCCCAAAGGCGCGGGATTACAGGCTGAGCCACTGAGCCCAGCTTATTGCCCACTTTTTAATGGGCCTGTTTTGGTTTTTTTTTTTTTTCTTTTTGGCGTGTTTGAGTTCTTTGTAGATCCTAGATGTTAGGCCTTTGTGAGACGTACAGTTGGCAAATATTTTTTCTCATTCTGTGGGCTGTCTCCCTGCTTTCTTGATGGTTTCTTTTGCCTTGCAGAAGCTCGTCAGTTTGATGAGGTCTCACTTGTCTACCTTATTTCTTAAGGTATGGGCATTTAGGATTTTGATTAGGAATTGGTTGCCAGTTCCAATTTCCATAAGGGTGTCTCCTGCATTTTCTAAGATTCTTTTATTTTGAGGTCTTATGCTTAGGTCTTTGATCCATTTAGAGTTAATTTTTGTGTATGGTGATAGGTAGGGGTCCTGTTTCAGTCTTCTGCATGTGGTCAGTCAGTTTTCCCAGCACCATTTACTGAATAGGGTCTCCTTTCCCCAGTGGTTGTTGTTGGAGGCTTTGTCAAAGATGAGTTGGCTGAGAAATTGAGGTTTTGCTTCTGGAATCTCTATCCTGTTCCATTGGTCTATGACCTAGCAATCCCCCTATGGGGAATATACCCAGAGGAACTCAAATCATTCTACAAAAAAGATACCTGCACATGCATTTTTGTTGCAGCTCTATTCACAATAACAAAAACATGGAACCAACCATGCTGCCCATCAAAGTTGGACTGGCTTTAAAGAAAAATGTGGTACATATACACAATGGAATATTATGCAGCCATAAAGAAGGACAAACATACAGACTTCGCAGCAACTTGGATGGATTTAGAGTCTATCCTACACAGTGGTCTATCACAGAAACAAAGAACAGAGTACCATATGTTCTCAGTCATAAGCGGACCTTGAACAATTATCATAATACTATAAAAAAGGGATTGGCAGTTGTGGGAAACTGCCGGAGGTGGGTAGGGGATGTGTGGGATTGGCAGTTGAGAGAAACTGCCAGGGGAGAGAGGGACAAACCTCATCAACAAGGGTACCTGCATAACGAACATCTGTATACCTAACCCTGAATTATCCCACAGCTTTAAAATAAAAAGAAAGAAAGAAAGTCAAATATCAGATAACTTAATCAATAACTTTTTCAAAATCTAATTTTAAAGTATACCCGGGAGACAATGAGATTCAGTCCAGTATCACTTGTCTTCTACACCTATAAGCATTTTCCGAAGATAACTGAGACTCCTACAAATGACTCTGAAAATGTACAAAGTCCTCATTTAAACCTGAAGCCTTCTTCTCTCGGACTTGGAATCATTCACCAATTTTCTGGGAGTCTCTTTCCTAATTTCCTAACAATAAGTGGATCTTACTATTTATCTGCAAAGTGTTTGTAAGAGGAGGAGGACGAGTGGCTACAACAGGATTTCTGGCAAGAAGTCCATAAAAGCTTGTCACAACGTATCTCTTTGAAGACGTTTCTATTTATTTAAGTTATGTGAATCTTATATTCCACTCTGTAATACATCTGAAAATTTCCTGGGCTCTGATTCTTTCCTAAGTAACCTTAAATTATCCCTTTCCATTTTTGAAGAGAAAGTTTTAAAATGTAAATCTGACATCTTCCCACTTTCTTTCACAGCGTTTGTCATCCCCGCTGTACAAGTCAGATCACCTAACACTGAATCTGTACTATGGCTCTGCCCTTTCCTGTCTAGGCTCACTTTCCACCACTGCCCATATGTTCCCCTTATTCTCATAGTGCTGGACCACTTACAGAGTCTCAAATATGCCATGCTCGTCCATGCCTCTTTACTATTGCATATGCTGTTTCCCACCTGGTGGACCTTTCTCACTTACAAGCTCCGCTGAAAAGGCTTCTCACCGAAGCTTGTTTTGATACCATCCTTCCACCTCTAGCTATTAGTAGTACTCTTGCTACCTTGGCTCCATAGTCCCATGAAAATGGCTATTTCACAGAAGTAAGTGCTCTGTATTCTAAACATCTTTTACTAAGTAATAACTATTTTGCTGAAACTTTGTCCGAGACATTATCACATAGAATTCTTCTTTTCATCTTTCACAGCGAACCCAGAGATTAGCACTTAACAGATGCTCAAAACTATTGATTCGAAAATAATTTGGATACACAAGTTATTTTCAATCTATGCATATAAGGAAATAGAATTTCATGTTGTAAAAATATTATGTGGACTGGTCTTTTACAGGCTGATTGACTTAGGTTTTAACTTTGCATTGTCTGAACACTAATTTTGTAGTTTTAAGCAACTTACATTATCCTTCTGAGACTGTTTTCTCTGGTATAAAAATTGTAAAAATAACAGACTTTATAAACTTGTAGTAAAAATAAATAACAATGTTTTAAAAACCTAGTATAATATTTGCCACAATATTTAATAAATATAGTTTCTTTACTTTCACTTTTTGAAGGTTTGAATATGTATAATCCCAAGTCAACCAGGAAATTAAGTTAAATAGAAACCCAAACCACCAATTCTCTAAGCGTTGTTATTAATTATTATTACTGTATATGTTCTGATAAACAACAAAGGCCAAGGTTTTTTGTTTGTGCTGACAAGGAGCTATAACTGTTAAGTCTCATGTTCTCTGTGATACATGGGAGCATCCTTATCCACTGCCCAGCAAACTCGCCATATTTTCTGTAAACTGGCCCAGATCCCAGAGCTCACAGGATATGCAGGATAGTTAAGCCTGCCGGAAATCTGTACTATTTCTATTGTATCCGGGTAAAAATGACTTTGAACAGCTGGCTTGGTAACTGTGATACACTGGGAAATTTCTTCATCCAACATGCTTCCAAGCCCACTTCCACCCATGGGGACAGGAGGAGCCAATTGGTGTGGACTGACATTAATCTTGACCATGTGGGAACACCAAGTACCTCAGAAGTTGGAAATTCTCCACACACAGGCAATTAGATTATTTTGCTTATGGGTTAGCATCGACTGTATTGGGGTCTGCTTCATTTTTAAAGAGAAAGACTGTTTTTTCAAAAAGGTATGACTTTCCAAGGGTTCTCTGACCATGTTAGTTTTGTTGATGGTTTAGAAACTTGTGAAAGTACTTTAGACAAGCAAGAGTCACTCAAAATAGGAGCTCTGGGCTCTGATTTTTAGTTGAAAAGGTAAACACTAAGGTCATTATGCCTCCTGTGAAAAGTAACTTGGTGAGACTGGAGGAAATAGCCTTTTCTCTTAAAAAAGGAACTGAGAATATTTTTTGCAAATGAAAATTATAAACAATCTAGATGAACTATAAACTTTCAAAGAACTTGCTGAACTAAGATTTGGCTAAATGAAGCGAAGGCAATGGGAACAGAAAGATGATCAAGTAAGAAACTTTGACTTGCCATTTGAGCCCTAACATTTTGACCCTGACACTTGACAATTCTGAACTGAGGAAGATTGCTCTGTTTTTTTAATGCGTTAGTTAAGAAGTAGATACCTTAGGAACTTGAGCTGTTACAAGGTCCTAGGGATTGGCACGGGTTGGGTCCAAATGCCAGAAATTTCAGTGTGCACCTGGGGCTGATTATCACAGTGCAGGAGAAGTTGGGACCTCATCTTTTTTTTTTGAGTTGGTGTCTCACTCTGTTGCCCAGACTGGAGTGCAGGGGCCGCACCCGGCTACCGCAGCCTCGACCTGCTGGGCTCCGACGATCCTTCCGCCTCAGCCTTCCAAGTAGCTGGAACTACAGGCGCGCTACCACTCCCGATAATTTTTTGATTTAATGTAGAGATGAGGGCTCCCCAAGTTGCCCAGGTGGGTCTTGAACCCGCGGGCTCAGGCAATCCACTCACCTCGGCCTCCCAATGCGCGGGATTACAGGCTGAGCCACCTAGTCCAGCTGGGACCTCATCTTAAACAACTTTTTTTTATAGAGAGTTAGAAACATTACCAGGGAACTTCCCCTCAAATTGTGTATTCTCAACTATAAGGGAGAAAAGTACAACCAACTTGATTTATTCCTTAGTGAAAAACCAAAGTGACTTGTTGACCATATAATCTTCTCAGGCATAATATGATAGATTCATGATCGATTGATTGATGATGATTTTTTTTTTCTACAAGGAACTAAGGAGTGCTTCCCAAATGAGAAAGCTTTATGTTTGTGTTTTTAATAATAATTCTTTTTGAGTTTAAATGTTATAATTAAACACTGGAAAGAGAAGGAAGAAGGGTTAAACCATCCTGAAATCTCTTTGCTGCTTCAACAGCTAACACCCTAGGAAAGTTTTCATTCCTAAAGGACTGGTTAGGTGCAGTGCACCTGGTGGGATCTGTGCTGTTGCTTCCATCTCATCAGACAGTTGCATTTACCTATATTGTCAATTTATACTCGCAGCTTCTCTACATTCCTAAAATCATTGTAAGTAAGAATTGAGCTGGGTCAAAGGTGGCTGTTTTTATGCAGGTCCCTCCCTACACTTTCCCCACTGACAGGGGCATCTCCCTGATATTTATTAATTTTTATCCCAAAGTTGTAGTAGGTACACAATATTAAAAATATCAAACTGCAAAAGAGTATTATAATAAAATTTAAGAAAATAAAAAATATCTTTCCACCAACCACAGCCATACTTACAAGGGGTAAAAATTTTAACTATTTCCAGTTTTGTTTTTTGTGGTTATATTCATGATACTAAATTACTTTGACTTGCCATTTGAACCCTAACATTTTGACCCTGACACTTGGGACTCATGACAATTCTGGACGGAGGAAGATTGTACATGATTGTAACAGCATTTATTAATTTGTCAACTTTAGACTTTATGTATATATGCCCAAATATCAAAGATGAGGAATCTAAGCTGATTTCAATACCTTCTTTCATTCTTTATCTGGTTTGGTTTCTTTGTTTTTTAGTTCTTTTGTATGTTAACTTTATAACTGCTAAACAAGACACAATTGTTGGGAGCCGGCCTTGGAGGTCCACCTGATTGACAGGGTCCGGGTGGGCTGAAGACCTCGGGTTGCAGGGCGGGCCCAGGAAGCTGAGGCCCTTCTGTCTTCCACCTTTGCTGTTTGGTACTGCCGAAGAATTCTGTGTAGTTGTGGAAGAAGAAAATGGCATGTTTATGCGAAGTACTCACAGCTAACCTGAGAATGTCATGGTTCATTCTTCCATTTTCCCACTATGCTGCTTGGCCTTTTCTAACATATACAGGGGTTAAACTCTGAAGCACATCAAGAATGCTTTCTTTCACTTGGTTATAAGTTACTAGACATTGCTTGAGTAAAAATGATATAAGTATATTCACTCCTTATTTGATTTAGAATTATGCAGTTTAGTGTTTAGACATAAGGTTTTTTAGAAGTACAAGTTTATAGTAAGTTCATTATGAATTCATTATAAGTTCTAACACTTATCTAGGAGTTATGTAGGTGATTTATAACACTGTTTTCATAGACAGGATAAAAATTAATCGTTAAGGTTTTTACTTAATTCAATAGTTAAAATTCTAAGTTAACATTTATAGAGTGGGTTTTCACTGAACTCATAATATACTAATCAGACACTTTTATGATAAATTAGCTAAAGACAGAAAGCAACTTTGGGGGCCTGGGAAACATCACTAAAAGTTTCTTTTGAGTTTTCTTTAGAAATAAACACTGCTGGATAAGAGAAAATAACGAAGACACCTGGACAAGAACGGCGATTACAAAGCTTTGAAGGTCATAGAAGCCCCAGATGGGAAAACTACTGCTGCATGGAGAAATGTACACTTGGAAACTTTATTGAGACATTTCAAGGACTGTAATTCGGGACTTTGGACTAAAACTATCATTTTTGACTTTATGATAAAGACTCATTAACTAAAAGTAGATAGTGTTCTTGGCTTGTTTGTTGCTTCTAGACTGCTAGATGGTGGTAACTTTTAAAGCATATGTACGTGAAGGAATTTTCTTTGTCTTGCCCCTTTACGAATGGCATAAAAGCTTTCTGTTAACTAATAAAGGATGTCATCTGTTCAGGAAGCAGGTGTCCGAGTATAATGTTTTCATCTTTCGCCTATCCATCTCTCCTTCAGGAAAGCCCACGACCCTTGTGGGGCTGAACCCCCGCACACAATAAACAATATATGTTTCTGGACCCATCACCTTTTGACAGAACCACTGACTTCACACGGTCTGAACTGAGGAAATACATGCATGAGCATTTTCTTTGACTTCTCTTCTTCTATTTCTCCCTCCCAAGCTTGGTTGGATGTACCTTTGCTTCTTCATTGAAAAAACTTATTTCATTCATTCTGCTATGTAATTGTAATAATTTTTTTAACTTTAAGTTGATTCAAAACTAGTAAGCAGTATTTACAATGTGTTTATATCACAAAAACCAAACAGAAAAATAAATGTGATCCAGTATTATTAACCTCTTCACTTGAGTAACAATGTTATAAGTTCAAAGGCACGAGAACCATTAGAGCTGATGGTATAAGTTCTAGTTCCAGTTCTGGTCTGAGTCCTAAGGCAGGAGAAGATTTGTGTCACTTAGCCGGGCTCGGTGGCTCAGTCTGTAATCCCGCACCTTTGGGAGGCTGAGGTGAGTGGATTGCCTGAGCCCGCGTGTTTGAGACCTGCCTGAGCAGGCAAGACCTCATCTCTGCATGTGCCTGTAATTCCAGCTACTCAGAAGGCTGAGGCAGAAGGATCGCCAGAGCCCAGCAGGTCGAGGCTGCAGTGGCCAGGAGTGACCACGACACTCCAGTCTGGGTGACAGAGTGAGACTCCAACTCAAAATAAAATAAAATAAAATAAATTTGTGTCCCTTCAGCCTCCCACCTCCCATCTCCAACCCCACCCCCAAAAAAGATGGTCAGGCAGAAAGAGCCATTTCTCCTTTATGCAACCTTTTGTTCTATTTAGGTCTTCAATAGATTTAAGGTCCACCACATGAGGGAAGACAATCTGCTTTACTCACTGTACTGATTCAAATGTTAGTCTCATTTAAAAGCTCCTAATGGACACACTCAGAATAATGTCAAACCAAATATTTGAGCATCCTGTGGCCTAGTCATGTGAACACATAAAATTAACTGTCATAGATTCCTTCCTCATTTTCAGTTTCATTATATCTTTTGTGACATTTTCACAAAATGGATTTTGGAAGGCAGGAGTAATCAACACAGTCTATCCTTTTGAGTAAGAATTGCCACCAGCTTCTTGGTGCTAGAATGGTAACTAGCATGATTATTCATTCTTCTGGATAACATCTGCGGGTACTCAGTCATCTCCTCCCCTCCTATTGTGCCCTACTCTGTATTGAGGGACTGGAAGCATGGAAACTGCATTCCTCAAACTCTTTTACTAGTTCCTATTAAGTTCTACCAGTACGAAGCATTTCAGGACTGCAAGGACAAAAAAGGACAGTTTTCTACTTTGGGCTCTAGCAGGGACAGTAGCCAACAATTGCAGGTGACTGTGGGTGACTACTATCTCCAGCAGAGTCAGCAGACTTGGAAATTGCAGGGGGTAGTAGAAGGGATGGCAGGCTCCAGTGGCATTGATGGAAACCTCAATAGCAAATGCATATTTCTGGACACTAGATAGTGCTCCTTTTTCTCCCTTTACTCTTCCACTCAGCCAACATCTTGTAACCAAATTCTTGCATTAAACTCACCTCTATTTGAAATATTCAGAACATTTCTGATTTTCTGACTGGATCATGACTAATAGGCTCACTAGCATTATACTTCTCATCTTTCTTTGAGAAGATATATCTTTAAGC
Organism: Cephalopachus bancanus; assembly: GCA_027257055.1. NCBI lineage: Eukaryota > Metazoa > Chordata > Mammalia > Primates > Tarsiidae > Cephalopachus > Cephalopachus bancanus. The sequence continues at coordinate 1,532,951 of JAPVLO010000031.1, read as the reverse complement.
TACAGTATCAATCCAAAGGAAAAGTTAAAAGATCATTACTAACTTTTATTTAATGCTTTCTCTTTCTACCCACAACAACTCTGAGGTAAATATTATTATACCCATTTCATGGACAATAGTACAGGCCTGAATGTATTTATTTGACCAAAATCTCATGGTTCAAACTGGCTTCCATATCAGATTCTATTCTTTTCATCTGAGAAAAATCATATCAATGTTTAATACAAATTCTAAGAGGAGATGGCATATGAATAACTGAAAGTCCTTTCATACTTTAATTTCCTTTGTCAAATGAGAAGCCATCTTTTAATCTGACATTCTAAGAATTTGGAAAGATTGCTGGCCTTTTTAAAACAAGCCAGAATAAGAGCTGCAGGAGAGCTGTCCAAGACAGACAATTTAGGTGGTAGGTGTGCTGGTTACTCTAATACTTTTCAGTCATTAATATCTTTTAATAGCATGGTTTCTATGTTTATGCTCAGAATAGTAGTTTGAAAAAATAAAACCTTTTCCTAGAAGATTTTTCCCTTTTCATTAAAGTGCTAGGGGAAAGGAGAAGGGAAGAATCCTTTTGTATATCACACAGTAACACCACTATATGCAACTGAAATGAGCAAATCAAGTATCACCTGCTTATAGGTTTCAGGCAATAAAAACAAGCCTGAAATCTTGCTTATGCCAAGTCATGGTGTTATTTTCTATCTGAATAGCCTCTCACCCACAATAGAGGAAGGAGATCAGCTTAGGGAAGACTTATTCCTTGGGAAGGTTTTTTGAAAAGTAAATTCTAGATTTTATAGATTTCCATTTCCCCTCTCTGTAGATGGCCACACAGCCCAGGTGGAAGAGAAATAGTGCTCTGGTCAGAAATGCAATGATGTTTTTATGCATGCCTGGTTACTGTTGCCCTGCTCTTTGACAATCTTTCCCTCATAGGACTGGGAGAGCCCAAGGCAAGTAATTACAAATGTATAGTGAGCATACACTGTTGTACTCCAAGAAGAGCACTGAGTCCCTAGATTCAACACTCTTGAGACTGACTGTGGAATGTCTGGATCTTCTATTTCCAAATGGGTACTTCTAGGGACCATATTTCATAGGCTAACATTCTATTTATGTTTTAATATGGCACCATATGTATCATTGTTATACTTAGAAGAGAAAGGAAAATACTTTCTGCTGAGACAATACAGCCCTGATGATGTGTTTACATTGTATGTATCCAAGTGATAGCCACTCACTACTTGAGAAGAGCTGTTCCCTACTTACAAAAGCCCCCATTCAAATGGTCACAAAGTACCCGATGCCTCCCAGTGCACACTCTGATGGTTTTAATTTTGATAAAAATAATGTAGCAAGAGATGAAGTCTCAAATTAAATGACTTAAAATTAAGTGACTGTAATTTTGGAGTTTCATTACACTTTTCAGGATCCTAGGATCACAAGTGCTAGAAAGGGGGGGATTCTAACAGTAAGTTTTGTTACTTTGGTTGTATCAAAAAAGAAAAAAAAAAAAAAAACCAGGAAAAAAAAAAAAGGAGAGTGCAAAGGCTATTTTAAGTGATAGGGCATTTGCTAGGTTTCTTTCTCCAGCCTTTCAAGTTCAAATAAGGACAGTGAAGTTCAATATGTGTTTGGATCAATAGACTCATCTGGACTTGAGTTTTCTCTGACATCAATGTAGAATAGTTTTTAAAATTGAAGTCTTAATTTGCTAGACAAAGCTCTCATTTAAATATGCTTAGTTAATAGAAAAAGAACTCTTCTCCAATTATGATTAGTCAGAACCATGTAAAATTTGCTCCATTAATAGTAGGAAGACCTGTGAGATCTCATATTTAAACAGAATGGTAGAGCCTAATAGTTCCCCAAAGTTCACTTGTTATAATACCTTCATTTTACAGATGTAGTAACTAAGACCCAGCAGGGTTAAATGGCAATTCAATATCACCCACCTCGTAGTAGCAGGGCTTCTTAAAGCTATACATCGAAATTACTACATTATTTAGTGTTAGTGTTTATATGATTCTTGACTTAGCCAGAAAAAAAGTCTTTGAAATTTGAGAGGAAGAGTCCAGGGTATTCTAAGAAGATGAATGTCAAATGCAGAATGAGTATTGAACATTAATCAGCATTCATCTGCTTCTGACCACTTCGGGTTGCCCAAGTGAAAGCACACATTTAATGTGTGCAAGGATTTAAATTGTTAAGTAAAATGTTTTAATGTCTTTTATATAAAAAATAGAACCCCTGAGTATGGTAAACAGTTTTCTAACTCAAAATAAAGACACACGTTGTAAAGTAGAACATACATCTGAATCAGAACTTTCCTCTATAATTGAGGACAGAGAAGTTGCTTTACTATAGAAATAGTCTTTTGTTATCACTGAATTTATCCTATGGAATTTAGGAAAAGGCTGTTATGAATGGAAATCAAAGGATGCGAATCTTCTTCATTGTTACATTTCCAGCAACTAGCAATACTTTACAGTGAGGAAACTCTCTTGATCCTGAGGTATGGAATTCAGGAAGAGGACTCTACACTTGGATAAAGTCATTGAGGCACTCATCCTGAGAGCAAAACTGAATGGGCACTGGAAATTCCATATCAAGATAAGTAATACTTTTATGTGATATTTTTAAAAATTGGAATCGATAAAAAAATTCATGGTGAACAAAATAGCAGTGTTTTAGAGGAAGATGACATTCTATGCTGCATTTGGGTTGGGGGAGGGGTTGTTTTGTTTTGTTTTAAAGCAGGATTTACTAAGAAGACAGAAAAACTCCCACAGTGGAAAGGGACCCCAGGGGGTTGCCGCTACACTGCATTTGTATATATTGATCTCACTGATCTCATCTCAATTCTGGCCTTGCCTATCCTGTCTTTATTTAAAACTTTCACAGCTTGCTTATCATAATTTTTTTTGCAAAATATTTTTAAATATTGCACTAAGGTATTACTTACCATGATTGCTGACTTGTGATTGCCCTCTTTAATTTCACACTGTGGTGAATGTCTCACACTGCTCACCCTAATCCTGGTCCTGACTAGCATGATGCCTGGTATTCAATAGGTACCAAAAAATAAAAAAAAGTTGTTGAAAGAATGATTATGTGATTAATTAATTGACTAATGGCATTATTTCAATCACTATAAGAGTATCTTTTGTTTTCCTTTCTAACCACCTGTCTACAAACCTTTCATTGGCAGGAACAGAAACACCTGATGTGTTTCACACTCCTTATTTTGACAGAGTCATGTTTTTCCCACTTTGAAAAATACTATAATGCATGTTAAAAACTTTAATTTTTCTATTGCTTGAATTTTCTCATTATAATTAATTAATTATCCTAAGAATTTTAAAAGCATATATGGGAATTTTGATTTAAAACATAAGAACTCCTTAGCATATTTCTACTTCATTCTCCAGAAAACAGCCTCTTTACAGCATATGAGAGTTACCAGCTGGATGGTTTTAGAAAATCTAGTTCATTAAGCACACCCCAAAAGACTGTGAAAGGAATGCAAGGTTAGGAAGGAGAGCATGTAAGAGAGTCAGAAATTCAGAGGGGTGAACTAGGGCAGGTTTTCCACTCTATTTGTGTATGTGCATGTGTGTGTATCTGAAGGAAGAATCTTCTTCATTTCAGCTATGTACTTACTTCAGTCACCAGACACCAAACAGAAGTACAAACTTTTAAATCTCAGTTTTAGAGCTCAAATATTTTTCCACTCAAGTCTTTTTTCCACTCAACCAGAATGCCTGTTTCTCAGATCTCCTTCCACATGGGCTGAGGGACAGGGAGAGAGTAATGGAAAAACCAAAAAACAAAAACAAAACACCCTCTCTATGCGTCTCTAAAGACATGAGAGTCATGTGCACTGTGAATCACGTTCACATAATGTGAGGGAGGAACAGAGTGTGGACTGAAAACAAGAAAGTCAGCTCCTTCCTTTGTGCTGAGTTGAGCTAAGAGAGTAGTAAGAAGAGTTCTTTCTGAGCTCGCGGGCATATTCCTTTCTGGTGTTACATTCCAGGGCTCATAAAAATCATCCAGGGTACAATTTCCATAAAGCAAGACCAAGACTCCTGGACAATCAAAAGGGATGGGGTTTCCCTCTTCATTGATGTTAACTGAACCTACTCTCCCACAACGCTTTCCTCTTTTCCATCTCTTCTTCTTTACCTTTCCTTTGCCAATGAATTTCCTTCTCCCTCTAGATAAAAGACAAAGCAGTTGGAAGGTTGTGGCTATGCAATAATTGAAGGATGCAGTTTAATAGCTAGAAAATTGGACAGAGGGAGAGCCTTTTGGGGGCCCCCATGTAGAACCTCTGCAGGAAATAGCGTTTCAGCGAGCCTAGTGATGAGTTTAGGTGTATTCCTTTTACTGTCACTTCATCTTGCTTATTTGGGCTTAGCCGAGAAAGCCTATATAATGCCATTTCTGCTTCTTTCTGTCACACAGAAGTGCAAGAAAAAAATGAGTTTATACCTAAATTGGAGGGTGCTTAGGATGGAGAGGGGGTGGGAAAATCAATGAATTTATCTATACAGCTAATCATCTTCAAGTCAGAAATGAAAACCAGCTGACATTCTGAGAACTCTAACATGAAAGCTAATTTTTCCAGAATTATTTTATGAAGCAAGTATGATCAGAGATGTGCTTTTATATATATATGCTGAGATGTGATTTTCAGTTTTTCTCCAGTTATGATTGAATTGTATAGATCAGAGAAAAGATAAGATTGTCCTACAGTAGCTGTTGAAGAACAATTCCTCCTTCTCCCAGTGTGTCTGTCTAAAGAAATAAGGTCACTGGTTAAACTTAGAAGCATATCCAGGGCTCTAAAGTAAGTGCACCAGCCTCCAAACATGTTGACTTGGAATTTTACACTGCTGAAGCTAAAGCCATGGGGACTTTATGAAATTTCATTTAATTCTTACTTGCATTTTGATAAAGGTCTCTCTCTCTTTCTCTTTCCCTCTCTTCCCTACCCTTCCTTATTAATAGACACATACATTTTGATATTTTACTATTCTATTTCTTTTAATCCTTAGAGTAAGTGATTTTTTTCTCATGCTGTTCTTATTCTCCTGAAGCTATTTTTGTGCAGCAAGATGTTACGAATGTGTGGTGGATGACATGTTAGAGATGAGGTCTTTGATTTACTTGTTCCTTATTACTCCTGGAATGTAGCATGCTTATTACTCCTGGACTGTAGTTCCATTCAATAGAGTTTACACAGCTGTGCCTAGAACACTGTATGAAGACTTGGAGTCCAATTGCTCAGCAAAATAAATCAATTAACAAATATTTACTGGACATCTACTTTGTAAGCAGAACAAGGTATCTACAGAGTTGTTAAAATACATAGTAAAGTCACTGAGAATGGATTTTACCTCAAAAACTGTCAATAGTCATCAAATGTTCTGGATAACTTGGAAGTGTTTAGAGGAGTTGACTATTTTTGTGTATGTTCTGTGGAGTGACAGACATAAAGTATAAAAACCATTGCAATTCAGTATCAAGAGTCTCACCACATCCCCAGAACAGAACACAAGGAAACATACAAGCACATAAACAATAAAAAGTATCAAAAGACTTTCTTTGGAAATACAGAGTTGATGTCTTTATATAAGTTTAACTTCTTGAACTCTATACCATACAGATGTTTTCACTACAAAGTAGAACACATAAAAAAGAACAACTGTCTTGATGGAGGTTAGCACTGTAGGTCAACATAGAAGCACAGCACAGATCCCAGCTACGAACTCCATGACAGTCTATGGCAAGCGTCCTTGAGAAGTGTTTGTGCTGTCTGTGGTCTGAAGGCCACATTTGGCATTTGCTGTGCAAGCTGACCATAGTGTTAACTCTTACCTGTCATTAAAGCAAGTACCCTCTGAGATGTTACTATACCAGGCACTGTTCTATGCGGCTTACAATTTCATCGGTTTGGTTACTCTCTCTGTGTCAAACAGTTAATAAGTAATAGAGTTAGGACTCCAATTTAAGTCTTTCTTGAAATCCACACTCATAATTACAGCATATACTTTCATCAACTTGTAAGAACTTATCCTAGTGGACCTCACATGTCGTTTTATAGGCAGGCTCTTTAGATTTATGTATGCACAAAGCGTGGTAGAAGTATTTAGAAACATGTTGCATCTCTACATGAATTTGTTGTCAATTCTCTCCCTTTTCTATGTTTCCCCATAACATATTTCATTTCTGTTAGCTATTACTTTGCATGTTGAAAGTTGCCTACCTTTAATCTATTTCCCTGATAAGTAAATGTCTATTGAACAAAGGATGAATGACTATTTCCCAAAACTGTAACTCTAAGAGCTAAATTTTTAGCCATCATCAATATTAAATGATGTGTGTGTGTGTGTGTGTGTGTGTGTGTGTGTGTGTGTGTGTATAGTGTTTGGCCACAAGACAAGATCAATAATGCTTAGGTTCATTGTAATTTTTTTTTCATTAATCAGTATTTTTTATTATGGTTTTGTGGGGTACACTTAAGGGTTAGGTGTACAATTACGTTTCATTCAGGCATCCTGTTGATAAGAGGTGTTTTGCCATCCCCCGACAGATATTTGCTATTGTTAATCCCATCCCCTCCCCCCCCATAGTTTCCCAGTACCGTCAGTCATTTTCTTATAGTATTGCATTGGATGTTCATGGTCCATTATATGAGTGAGAACATGTGATATTCGGATCTTTGTTTCTGTGAGAGGTCACTCAGTATTATAGACTCTAGTTCCATTCAGGTTGCAGCGAAATTCATGATTCTGTTCTTTTTTATGGCTGCGTAGTATTCCATCATGTATATGTACCACATTTTTTTAATCCAGTCCTCTTTTGAAGGGCAGCATGGTTGTTTCCAGGTTCCTGCTATTGTGAACAACGCTGCGATAAACATACGTGTGCAGGTATCTTTTTTATAGAGTGATTTGTGTTCTTCAGGGTATATTCCCAGTAGGGGGATTACAGGGTCATATGGCAGGTCAATTTTTAGAGCTTTTAGGAATCACCACACTGCTTTCCACAGAGGTTGCACAAGTTTACACTCCCACCAACAGTGTAGAAGTGTTCTCTTTTCACCACACCTTCTCCAGCAGCTGTTATTTTTTGAGTTTTGATAATTGCCATTCTGACTGGAGTTAGGTGGTATCTCAGTGTGGTTTTGATTTGCATCTCCCTGATGATTAGTGAGGTTGAGCATTTCTTCATGTGTTTGTTGGCTGCTCGAATGTCTTCTTTTGTGAAGTGTCTGTTCATATCTTTTGCCCATTTTATAATGGGGTTGTTTGTTTTCTTCTTCTCAGTACGTTTGAGTTCCTTGTAGATCCAGGATGTTAAGCCTTTGTCAGACCTGGAGTTGGCAAATACTTTTTCCCAGTCTGTAGGCTGTCTCCCTGCTCTCTTGATGGTTTCTTTGGCTTTGCAGAAGTTTGTCAGTTTAATAAGGTCCCATTTGTCAATCTTCTCTCTTAAGTCCTGTGGGTTTCGGGTTTTATACAGGAATTGAATGCCAGTTCCGATTTCCATGAGAATCGATTTCCATTTTCTAAGGTTCTTACGGTTTGAGGTTTTACATTTAGGTCTCTGATCCATTTGGAATTAACCTTTGTGCATGGGGATAGATAGGGGTCCTGTTTCAATCTTCTGCATGTGATCAGCCAGTTTTCCCAGCACCATTTACTGAATAGGTTCTCCTCTCCCCCATTGGTAGGTGGTGGGGGCTTGGTCGAAGATGAGTTGGTTGAGAAATTGAGGTTTTGCTTCTGGAATCTCAATTCTGTTCCATTGATCTATATGCCTGTTCCTGTACCAATACCAGGCTGTTTTGATGATTGTAGCTTTATAGTAAAGTTTGAAGTCTGGTATTGTGATACCACCTGCTTTGTTTTTTTTTGTTTTTTTTTTGTTTTGCTGAGGATTGTTCTGGCTATTCTTGGACGTTTGTGTTTCCATATGAATTCCTGTGTTGTTTTTTCTAGGTCTGAGAAGAATGTTGTTGGTAATTTAATGGGTATTGCATTGAATTTGTAGATTGCCTTAGGTAAGATGGACATCTTCACAATGTTGATTCTTCTGATCCATGAGCCTGGGATATTTTTCCACTTGTTCGTGTCAGCTTTGATTTCTTTGAGCAGTGTTTTGTAATTTTCATTGTAAAGGTTTTTCACGTCTCTGGTTAGGAAGATGCCAAGGTATTTCATTTTTTTTGTGGCTATTGTGAGTGGAACTGTGTTTTTTATTTGGGTTTCTGTTTGTTTATTATTGGTGTAGAGAAATGCGATTGCCTTTTGTACATTTATTTTGTATCCTGAGACTTTGCCAAAGGCTTTTATCAATGTAAGGAGGCCTTTGACAGATTCTCTAGGGTTTTCAAGGTACAACATCATATCATCTGCATAGAGAGATAACTTGACTTCCTCTTTTCCTATTTGAATACCTCCGATTGCCTCTTCTTCTGTGATTGCTTTAGCCAGGACTTCCAATACTATGTTGAACAGGAGGGGAGAGAGTGGGCATCCTTGTCTAGTTCCAGTTTTCAGGAGAATTGGTTCCAATTTTTGTCCATTTAGGAGTATGCTGCTGTGGGTTTATGTAGATGGCTTTTACTATTTTGAGGTATGTTCCCCGTATGCCTAGATGTTCAAGGGTTTTTATCAAGAAGGGGTGCTGGATTTTATCAAAAGCTTTTTCTGCATCTAGTGATATGATCATGTGGTTTTTGTTTTGACATCTGTTGATGTATTTAATAACATTTATGGTTTTACGAATGCTGGACCAGCCTTGCATGCCAGGAATGAAGCCTACTTGGTCATGGTGGATGATTTTTGAGATGTATTGCTGAATCCGGTTTGCTAGGATCTTGTTGAGAATTTTAGCATCTATGTTCATCAAAGATATTGGCCTGTAGTTCTCTTTCTTTGTTGGATCTTTACCTGGCTTGGGTATCAATGTGATGTTGGTTTCGTAAAATGATTTGGGGAGCGTTCCATCATTTTCAATCACCTGGAATAGCTTCAGTAGGATTGGTATCAGCTCCTCCTTGAATGTCTTGTAGAATTCTGCTGGAAAGCCATCTGGACCAGGGCTTTTTTTCTGTAGGACGTTTTCTTATTACGTAGTCGATTTCCTTGATTGTTATTGGTCTATTTAGGGTCTCAATTTCTTCTTGTTCCAACCTAGGTAGGTTGTGTAATGTCAGAAAGTCCTCCATTTCCTTATGGTTTTCAAGTTTGTTTCCATACAAGTGTGTGTAGTAGTCTCTAATGATCTTTTGTACTTCTTCAGGGTCAGGTGTGACTTCATCTTTTGTGTTTCTGATTATGCTTATTTGGCTTTTTTCTCATTTTTTCTTGGTCAGTCTAGCTAGGGGACCTTTGATCTTGTTTATTCTTTCAAAGAACCCGCTTTTTGTTTCATTGATTTTTTTTGTATTATCTTTTTGTTTTCTATGTCCTGGATTTGGGCTTTTATTTTGGTGATCTGGATTCTTCTGCTGAAATTAGGGTTTTTGTGGTCTTGCTTTTCCAGCTTCTTTAGGTGGCTTGTTAAGTTGTGAATTTCTGTTACTTCCATTTTCTTCATGTGTGTTTGTGGGGATATAAATTCCCCTCTTACTACAGCTTTCAGGGCATCCCAGAGATTCTGGTAAGATGTTTCTTCATTTTCATTTGTTTCCAGGTATCCTTTTCATCCCTGTTTTGATTTCGTCATTGACCCAGGAGTTGTTTAGCATCATGCTTTTTAGTGTCCATGTCTTTGTGGGTTTTGGGGGGACTTTGTTGGTGTCAATGTTTATTTTTATTCCACTGTTGTCCAAGAAGGTGTTTGGTAGAATTTCGGTCCTTTTAAATTTGCTTATGCTTGATTTATGGTGGAGTATGTGATCGATCTTAGAATATGTTCCATGTGGTGATGAGTAGTATGTGTATTCTGTGGTCTTTGGATGGAGTGTTCTGTAGGTATCAATTAAGTTCATTTGGTCCAAAGTCACATTGAGGTTCCAGATCTCCTTGCTGATTTTTTGTCCTGATGATCTGTCTAGGGTTGTGAGTGGGGTATTAAAGTCCCCAGTTATGATAGTGGTAGAGTCAATATCTTTCTTTAGTTTTCCAAGAAGTTGCTTTATGAAAGTTGGCGCACCTATGTTGGGTGCATATATGTTTAGGATAGATATTTCTTGTCGATGGATTGAGCCTTTCATCAGTATGTAGTGGCCTTCTGTATCTTTTTTGATTTTTAATAGTTTGAAGTGTATTTTGTCTGAAATTAAGATGGCTACTCCTTCTTTCTTTTGTATTCCGTTCGCCTGAAAGTTTGTTTCCCATCCTCTTACTTTGAGTCTGTGGGTGTCCTTTCTAGTGAGGTGAGTCTCTTGAAGGTAATACGTTGTTGCCTGATGATATTTTATCCATTTTGCCATTCTATGTCTTTTCAGTGGTGCATTTAGTCCGTTCACATTTAGGCTAATAATTGAAATGCAAGAGTTGATCCCTGTCATAAGGTTCTTACAGAGTTGTTCCTGCTTGTTTGTTGTCTTTCTTTGGGTTTTGGAGTTGGTTCATGTGTGTTTTTCATCTTTTGCCTGTACTCTTGTGAAGAATGCTGTTGTTCTTTTTTCTTTTTCTTCTGTGTTCAGTACTTTCTTAAGTGTTTCTTGTAGAGGTGGTCTGGTGGTAGCGTAGGTTCTTAGGGATTGGATGTCTTGAAAAGATTTCAATTCTCCCTCACTAATGAAGCTTAGTTTGACTGGGTAGGTTATTCTTGGTTGAAATTGTTTCTCTTTTAGAACTTTCAAGATAGGGCTCCAGGCTCTTCTGGCCTGAAGGGTTTCTGTGGATAAATCTGTTGCTATTCGAATTGGTTTTCCCTGGTAGGTAGTCTGGCCTTTTTTCTCTTGCTGCCTTTAGGATTTTTCCTTTCATAGTTACTTTGTTTAGGTGAATTATTATGTGTCTGGGATTGGTCTTCTCGTTTGTTGTCTTGCAGGGGTTCTCTGAATCTCTTGTGTTTGAATTTTTTCATCCTTAATGAGATGAAGGAAGTTTTCTTGAATGATTTTATGAAATGTTCCAGCGAGGCTTCTGTTTCTCTTTCTGCCTCGGGAAGCCCAATTATTCTTAGGTTTGGTCTCTTGAAGTGATTATTCATCTTTTGCAGGTTTTGTTCTGTCCTTTTGAGCTTCTTTTCTATGCTTTTGACAGTTTGGGTTAGTTCTGTGTTTTGGTCTTTGAGCTCTGAGATTCTTTCTTCTGCTTGCCTAATTCTGCTTTCCATGCTTATTAGTCTGTTGTTCATTTCCATCACAGTATTCTTTACTGCTGTCATTTCTGACAACAGCTCCTTCCTATTTTCTTCTTGTCTCTCCTCAATTTTTTAATTCTCTCCATTAATGTCTTGATGTCTGGGTTTGTTGCATGTAACCAGTCATTCTGGGGACTCTTCATTGTCTGTGTTTCAGAATCTGTTTTCTCAGTGTCAGATCTCCCAGGGGTCTGTGTAAGACCTATTTTCTTCTTTTGGTTTTTCTTCATTTGTGAGTTTTTTTTCCCCCTCTCTACTTTTTCCTTCCCTCCACGTCACCGTCTTCTTCAATTCTGTTATTTGGGGGTAAAGGGATTGGTTTTACTTCTGTTTGTTCAATCTCTTATTCTTTATGTATGTCCTCTTACTTTGTTCAATTCTGAAGTTGCTCTGTAGGTTGGAGGTGGTCCTTTTTGCAGTTTTGAGATGTATTTAAGGGGAGAGCTGTGATTCAAAATCTGTCTGCTGGTCCTGGTATTCGCTGACAGGCATGTGGATAATGTGGAACCCACTTCCCACTGCCCTGGAATCTGTCCGTGCAGTGGGCCTGTAGGTTTACTCCCTGAAATAAAATGTGGTTAGCAGAGGGGAGAGAATGGAGCAGACAGTGGGTTGAAGAGGGGAGTGGAGAGATAGAGGAGTAAGGGGGGAAACCAACGAGTGTGCCAACAAATAGAGAGAGAAGCCTATACTGAAACAGATAAAAACAATAGACCACAGCTACAGTCGAACCAACTCTTATACAAACAAAAATAAAACATATAGTGATGCTAATATACTAGCTAACCAACCACCTTGTTAGTGTGCTGTTCCTCTATACAAAGATATGGTTTACAGAGAGAAGAAAAGAGAAGAAAACGAAAAGGAAAAAAGAAAAAAGGGAACAATACCATAGGAATAGAATTAAGTCATTAAACTGATAGAATCAATGAAGCACACTCTGAGACCTTTAGTTTAAGTCCAATGTCCTTTCAGGTCTGATTTCTAGTTTTCTTTTCAAGTTGGTAAATTAGTTTGCATTTAGAGTCAATTTTCCCTGATCTGCTGTGAAGGACAGTTCAGATTAACCTTCCTTCAGCAGTTTTGGTCTATGCCTTTATCAAGCTTGTTTCTTCCATTTCGATGTTGTTACCTTGAATCGCCAGCAGGTGGTGCTATCTCATCTGTTTGCCCCAGAGGGGGTGGGGCCGGACTGGAAGAAGATGGCTGCCTGCCTCCGAGCAGGCAACAGGAGCCCCACGCCGGGCGGGCAGGACAGTCTCAGACGCAGGATAGGTGGCAGCGATCCCAGCAGATCTTCCCTGAAGCAGTTTGTTGTGGATCTCCTCCAGCCGCGTGCTGCGATATGCTACCCCTCCCAGAGGCCGCGGCGGCGGTGGTGACTGCACGGCAGCAGCAGCGGCCGTGGGGGGAGGGGCGGCGGTGGCGGGACCATTTGGAATGCAGTCAAAACTGTCCAGTCGTTGCGATGGCAGTGGCCGAGCTCTGTTTGTAGAGCAGGCTGCGATGCTGGGGTCCCCAGCCCCCCGGGGCGAGAGTCAGAGACCCACTGCAGATCTCCCTTGCAGAGGGCTTCAGACGCGGGGTTGCCCCATCGCCATCTTGCCTATTCTCCATTGTAATTTTTAATATAACATATGACTAATGCAAAAACTTCTCAAAGTGGACAGAGAACTGTATCTTAATTTATGACTGTTCTAATCATATCTTAGTGTTTGGCAAATAGTATGATCAATAATTATTTACTAAATAATTCAGTAATTATCATAACCTAAAAATAATGAACATGTATTCTGTAAAAACTATGTGTAAGACACTATGTTGTTAGGTGATGGATGGAATTCAGAAAAGCATAATAATGGTGGCCAATGTTCACTATGTGCTAGGTGTAGTATTAAGTAATTTCTTTTTGATGTACTACTGCATTGAATCTTCTCAATGACTTCATAAGTACTACTGATACTTTGGGGAGATAGAAAAACTGACTCTTTTTTTCAAGGTATTATATATATTTATTTTATTTTTATTTTAAGGATGTGGGTACCATTCAGGATTAGATATACAAATGGTCTTTACACAGGTAAAGTTTGTGCTTTACTTTGGTCCCGACTTCACCTAGTTTGAGATCAGGTACCCTTATTGATGAAGTGTACCGCCCCCCAGCAGTCTCCCACAACTGCCAATCCCTTTCTTATAGTATTATGATAAATAGTTCAGGGTCCCTTTATGAATGAGAACATGTGGTACTCAGTTCTTTGTTTCTGTGATAGATCACTGAATATTATATACTCTGAATTCATCCAAGTTGATGCAAAGTTAATAATTTTTTACCTTTTTTATGGCTGCATAGTATTCCGTCATGTATATGTACCATATTTTTTTAATCCAGTCCACTTTTGATGAGCAGCATAGTTGGTTCCATGTTTTTGCTATTGTGAATAGAGTTGCCATAAACATGTGTGTGCAGGTGTCTTTTTCATAGAGTGATTTGAGTTCCTTGGGGTAAAATCCCAGAATGGGGATTGCTGGGTCATATGGAAGGCCAACTTTTAGATCTTTTAGGAATCCGCTAAACTGTTTCCCACAGAGGCTGTACAAGTTTACATTCCCACAAACAGTGTAGAAGTGTTCCCTTTTCTCTGCATCCTCTCCAGCATCTGTTGTTTTTTGTTATTGATCATGGCCATCCTGACTAGAGTTAGGTGGTATCTCAGTGTGGTTTTAATTTGCATTTATTTGATGATTAGTGAGGCTGAGCATTTTTCATGCTTCTGTTGGCTTCTTGTGTGTCTTCTTTTGAGAATTGTCTGTTCATATCTTTTGCCCACTTTTTTAATGGGGCTATTTGTTATTTTCTTTTCAGCATGTTTGAGTTCCTTGTAGATCCTAGATGTTAGATCTTTGTCAGATATACAGTTGGCAAATATTTTTTTCTCATTTTTGGCTGTCTCTCTGCTATTTTGATGGTTTCTTTTGCTTTCAGAAGCTTTTCAGTTTGTTGAGGTCCCACTTGTCAATCTTCTCTCTTATGACAAGGGCATTTGGAATTTTGACCAGGAATTGGTTGCCAGTTCCAATTTCCATAGGGTGTCTCTTGCATTTTCTAAGGTTCTTATAGTTTGAGGTTTTATGTTTAGGTCTTTGATCCATTTAGAGTTGATTTTTGTGTATGGTGATAGGTAGGGGTCTTGTTTTAATCTTTTGCATGTGGTGGTCAGCCAGTTTTCCCAGCACCATTTACTGAATAAGTTCTCCTCTCCCCAGTGGTTGTTAGTGGAGGCTTTGTTGAGAAATTGGAGTTTTGTTTCCCAAACCTCTATCCTGTTCCATTGGTTTATATGCCTCTTGTACCATTACCAGGTTGTTTTGATTATTGTGGCCTTATAATCAAGTTGAAAAATACCTCCTGCTTTGTTTCTTTTGCTGAGAATTGTTTTGGTTATTCACGGTCATTTTTGTTTCCATATGAATTTCTGTATCATCGTTTCTGGGTCTGAGAAGAATGATGCTGAAAATTTGACTCCTAGAGAAGTTAAATAAGTTATTTTCCTAAGGTCTCAAAGCTAGTAAAGTAGCAGAGCCTAGATTCAAACCTAGGACAGGTATTCCGAAGCTCAGTAGTCTTATGTGTAATAGAAACACACTTAGCTAACATTATAATTTTTATTTACTCAAATGTTAATTTAAAATTATCCATAATAATGAAATACATTTTCTTTTAGTTTAAAACATATAAGCGCATATTAATTTCTCAAACTTTTGCTGTAGATCCAAGCCTTGCTCTTGAGTATGGATCATTTCTTTGGAATTCTATGTTGTCTTTATTGCACAAACCGCATCCTCAATAAATTGTCTACAATTTCCAGTTTCAGTTTCTATTTAGTGCAGCCAGCACATAAAGACTTTTAGAACATGATTTTCAGTGTAAAATCTTTCCAGATTTCTATGATTTTTCCTCAATCTCTTCAGTGCTTCATAAACACTTAATCTAAGGCATTTTTAAGGAAACAACTTCTTTTTATCAGGTTTTTTCAGTCTTTGACCTAGTTCTCATACAAACAGCTCTCCTTTTGAATACATATTGTATAGATTTTACTTATAAGATTAAGTATATAGTAACAAACCAAAATAACTGTCATAAATAGACCAGGAAATAAACATAACCAAGTTTTGATAAGAAAAAATTTCTTCTGGTGGAAGTGAGAGTGAATAAGAGAGTGACCTACTAACCATGAGTACTCAGGATCTTAGGGCATCAACTAATGCTTTTCAGAGGCAATAGGGCATTGATTAATTGAGTGGAGTTTATGTAAGCAAACTTCTGCCATATTACTCACAGGTATTTTTATTTAAAACATACTGATCCAGCACTCACTATGTGCCAATCAGCGTTCTTTCTTAGTGCTTTACAGATATTAACTCATTTTATCCTTAAAATTACTCTCTTGGTTACATAATATTATTGTCTCATTTTACAGAGGAGAAAACTTATGATCTGAGACATTACCTACTCTGCCTCAAATCATACACTTTGTAAATGTTGTGAAGCCAGGAGTTGATCTTAAGTGCCTACCTACCAAACAAAAGTCATTTTACCTTCTTACCAAAAGCCTACAATCCAGATAGAAAAGGTCACATATGCTCCCCATATAAACCTTCATTTGGTAATTATCTAACGAGGGGTCCAGGAGTTCACAAACATCTTCTCCAATCATACATACTAAAGCATGAAAATGAATTTTCAGTCAGCATATGATAAGCCTCTCTTTTATAGAAGCCAGTTTTCATTTTTCTTTCCCTTTTCCTTCTGTATGTGATTATAATGAACAGGGGCATTCGAGTTTTCTTTTGTTAAGCCACTTTTGCTTATCTCTTTACAACTATTTCCTGTATATGTTACTATTCTTTATGGCTTCCAGGCCCTGGAGTGATAATGCAGACCACGTGTGAGAGTCCAGCAAGCTGAGGTGCACACTGGAAATTTTCTGGAATGCATCCTGGAGGACTCAATCCTTTTCTCTCTTTCATGTGGATTAAGCACAATTATCCCCACATCTTTCCAAGACTCTGGGTTCAAGGTCATAGAGTTATTTTTATCTCCCAATCAAATCACACATATTAATTTGATACAAACATCTTTATTTTTGATGCCACAAAAAACTACTTCTGTGGTCTTCATTTATAGGCTTAGAAGATAGGGGAAATGAATCTAAATTCCTGACAATTTTATCAATGACCTTCTCCCCTTGGAAAATATTTTGAGCCATCAGAACACATGTGTAATTTTTATTTTAAAAAGTGTCGCAGTTTCAAAAAACATTTTATATTTCTTTTAAGAAGATAATAGACATCTAATTCAAATATCAAAAGTACAAAATGTCTATAGAAAATCTTCCTCTTAAGACTGTCCCCTAGTCTACCTAGTCTATCTCTGGGAGGCGTACACTAGTCTCTATTATAAGAAACATTTAAAAAATAAATATGTAAATGTTCTAAATAGTCTGAAACGTGTTAATCAATAAGATGAATAGCTATGAGTAACTAGGAAGATAAATATTTGATGCCACTTTTGAACTAAACTATTGCTTCAAAATATTAGCTTTTCTGAAATCCTCTTAGCATCTTATTAATTCTGATAGTAGCCAAAAGAATAAGAATTTTCTCCATAAAAATACAAGGGCACAGTCCAGCATTTGGACTATAAGAGATGACTCTTCTACCCAGGACACATGTTAAGATGTATTTTTGTTATTATAATAATTTGGAGTTACATAGTGGTAGTGTTATAGAGAAGGAGAACTAAACTGTATTAATTAACGCCACATCTAAGAAATCAATTTTCATTCTTTTGTCTTGACTCAATTATAAATGTAATCAGATGTCTCTTGGAAGATCACAAAGACCCTTAGGACTCTTCATGTAGATGCTATAGGATAAGAAAGGAACAAAAGTTACTTCATAATGGAGCAGTAACAACTATATCCATAGATGGGGTCTCCCCTTCTCAAATCATAAAACCCCAGGATGTGTAATGCACTAGCAGGTCATTTAGTGCACTTAAAAACAATCACACAGAGAAACAAACACCCCAAACTACTGAAACCTCTGTGGTTTATAGAGATTAGCATGTAAGTAGGGTTGAAAAGAGCCTTAGACATGTTCCAAATAAGAATCAAGATTAGAAGTTGTTTTTGAGTGAAGATATACACCTTAATATATACATTTCTTGGTGCTTTAAAATAAAAACTAATTAGTTTGGAAATTCAGAACTTAAAGTTTCATCTGTACCCAGTTCTAAGTCACAGAAATAAGAAAATTGGGAATCAAATTTTGAAACATTTTTAGGACTGCATTTATTTTTAATGTTTGGCTCATGTTCTTACAAAGTCAAGATAAGGATACTATAGGGGAAAGGGGTCATAAGCAAGTGGCTTCTCTACCAGGTTGCATGTGAATATTTTGACATTAATTTCCAAGAAAAAACATACTTGGAAGCACTTTAGCGAATACTATGATGGCTTGTCTATAGCATACATTTTGCTGAAGCATCCATACATTATAATTAGGCAATGGATAATAAGGTAAGAAATGGTTTGGATTTCAAGCTAATGAGGCTTAGGCGAATCTCATCAACATTTCTATAAGTCAAAAGAGTTTGTTTTTAACAAGTAAATGTGTTAATACTATATAATATTTAGATTACTACCTTTGCACAGGCATCTTCAAAGAATTTGATTATGCTCAGTGCTAAGATGAACTTGCCTGCTTTTTACTATGTATTTTTCTTCACATTTAGTGTTTGTGAGGTACAGAGTTCCTCAGGTAAGGATAATATGCATACAAATCTTTATTGTATAAAACAATGTGACAGGGAACAAAAATTTATATTTTACTTTTCACAGAAAGCACTGGCATTCATAAGAAAACCCCTAAATGATGTGTGTGCATTTGGTTTGTGAGTCAGAGATGCCTGAACACAAAGGCAAATTGAGCTTATAATTTAATCATGATTATTTATCTTTATAGGGGACAGGAAGAGCATAATTGAATTTCGAAGAAAGTCCTTCAAACTCATTCATTGATTGTCTTATGCCTGCCCACCCTTCTTCTGATCTTTTTGAAAATAGAACTGCCTTAAGCAAAATTTGAGAATATGAATTTTATTTCCTTTTGTTTCTCTTGCTTTTCTTAGCTCATAGGAGTTGAATGTGTTTAAGGAATCCACAAACTAGATTTCTTAAAATGCCTCTGAATATTTATGATTTGATTAGGATAATAACTCTCATGCTATTGATACTATATTCTGGAGATAATACATCACAAGTGTTGCTGATTGCCAGGTTTAAAATAATAGCCTGTGTCTGGGCTTTGGTGTTATAATGACATCTCTTTTACTATGGCCATTATTATCATCACCATCAACATCATTATATAAAATCACAGTTTGCACATGCTATATATGACCCTGATTTAGGCCTTGCCTAAGCTGAATGGCCCCTGTCTATTCACAGACAACAGTTATGTTTATGTCTGTATGTTCTAGCATTCAAGAATTGTTTTTATGACCCTAACAAACTGATCTTGCAATTTAGGGTCAATGATCTCTGTTTAGCACCAAAGCTTCCATTATGTTTTATGCGAAAGCATGGTTTATTTGGGATGACACAATGCAAAAAATGAAGGAGATTAAATGAGATGAAAATAACACAAAATGTAAATGGTTACTGATCACCTATGAAGTGTCAGACATCCTGCTAGGTTTAAGATCCCAGGGTAAACATCTATGCTGTCCCTGTCCTTTGAAAGATTATGCACTATTAGGAGAGCAGAAAAGAATAAAAAAAGTTCTTGTAAGGAAAGTATACAAATATACTGTTCTGTGCAAATATGTAGCAGGATATTTTACCCAGGTTTGGCATGTGGGACATTAAGGAAGAGCTCATCAAGGAAGTGCTGCTGATTTGAGGCATGAAGCATTTTTAAGAATTAGCCAAAATCTGGCATGGTGGCTCACACCTGTAATCCCAGCACTTTGGGAGACTGAGGTGGAACACTTTGAAATCAGCCTAGGCAACATAGTGAGACCCAGTCTCTAAATAGTAGTAGTAGTAGTAGTAGTAGTAGTAGTAGTAGTAGTAGTAGTAGTAATAGTTAGCCAAGCATGAGATGCAGAGAAATAATATGGTAGTTCTAGATAAAGAGAGAAATCATTCTGTTAAAGGTACACCCAAAGAGAGCAGGAAAAGGTAGATGTTCAGTATGATGAGAGTAAGAGTGAAGGGAGGAGAAAGTGATGAGAGATGAGGCTAGAAAGCAAGACAGAGTCAAAAGTAGATCATGCAGGAACTTATTTAACTTGGTGAATTTGGGCATTATGTTAAGAGCAACAGTAAGGCACACAAGGGCTTGGGAAAGAAAATTAAGATAATTATGCTTGTATTTTAGAAATATCATGATGACTAAAGAGAATAGAAAGATAAAGAAAATACAAGGAGAATAGAACAATGTAGAAGACAATTGTTACACTCCAAGTGAGAGATGATGGAGGCAATGATGGCAATGACTACAGAAAGAAGTTAACGCTTTCTTAGACACAGATAGCAAATATACAGAAGTATCAATTCCTTTGAGAATAAACAGCTATGATGGATATGAAACCCAAGTTCCTGGTTGTCCCACAGAAAAATTATCCAGACCGGGCAAAAAGTAGTGTATTCTATTGTGGCATGTTACATTTCAGGTGTTGGTGGGAAATTCAGATGAAAACATTCAGGGGACTCTTGGATATAAGAATCTCAAGTATAGGAGGCAAATCTGTGAAAGGCTATAAAATTGGGAACCCTCCACATGTAGCCTTGGAAGTATATGGGGTTATCCAGAGAGCATGTGTGATAAGAGAAGGAGGCGGTTCTGAACAGATTATTAAGGGATGGAGAGAGGGAGAGGAAACCACAAAGGAAGCTGCAAAGGAGAGGTCAGAAAAGTGGAAGACAAATCTGAAAAGGTGAAGAAGGTGGTACCAAGAAAGCTAAGAGATGTGAACATTTCAAGGAGAGGGTGCTGCAGAGAAGTCAAGTCAAACTCTGAATGAGATATATCTATTTCTGCTGGCAGTGACTAGGTCACTGGTGACCTTGACAATAGCAGTCTAAGTGAAGAGGTATTATCAAAATCCTCATGGCGGAAGTTGAGGTGTGGGAAGTGAGGGAATAAGCAAAGGCAGCACTTTCAAGAAGTTTGGTTTTGAAATGAAATAGAGTAGTAAAACAAGTTCCTTTATAAAAATTAAATCTCTTGGAATATCAGTTAGACTGAAATATTGTTTAATATTTTACAATATTATTGCTAAAATATAAACGGTTCTAGAGAATATTTAAAGGAAATGTCTTTTTCTTCAATTCTTAAATTTTGAATTTGTGCTAAAACTTAATATTCAAAATTCTTGTTTAATATGTTTCTTTTTAACTTATTCCACATATTTTAACTGAAGAAGTCAAACGTCTCCCCTTGGTTCCTTAAATATGTGGCTTTCAGGCATTTTTGTTATCAAAAGTCATTTAGATTGATGGTTTACACAGCCAACAAAAAGAAAATATTCTATACCAATGAGAGGAAAAGTTTGGATAAACCTTTATACCTTTCCTTGATACCTTGCCTCTCTTCCCACTGAGAAAGAATTGGTTGACTTTAAAATCCAACTAATTTAACTTTCTTGGTTTATAACAGATGAACTGATTAGTAAGGAAATAGATCCGTAGAAAGCATTGTATGTTTAAAACATAGAATATGTAAGTGGCAAAATTGTATTTGTAACCCTGATCTCAATGATTTGATTGCATAACCTGTCTTTTTCCATTGAATCCATGTCTCTTAATGTTGACAGAGTCCTTTTCTAATAAGAAGGACAAAATTATAAAACATAAAGTAGATTCCCTGTCTTCTATAGTAATAACTATTATGATTACTCCGAAGTTTACCTGAAATGCCAGACTCTTGTGTAGCATCTGCTTATGCTAAGATCCACTATGTGGGATCACATATAAACTATTTCAGCAAGAGTTCTCCTTGGAGGTAATTTCAACAAGAGTTTTGTTCCCTACTAAACTAAAACATGTCAACACTTCTGTTTGATAAGTTCTGTGACTCCAAGTATTGAGCAAGTTTTTCTAAATATGTTGGACAAGAACTTTTCCAGACACTAGATATTGCAATAATTATTTTCTGTAATGAGAAGCTATTCTAGACATTAAGCAGAAAACTTGATTGCTCAAAATTGATCTGTTACTGTGGTTTAAAAAAAGGAGGCAGGGACATTGTTGGAAGAAAACTTGTGAATAAATTGCTGGAAAAAAATCCCAAGTACCAGAACCTAAATAACAGTCTTGGCTATTGCAATGAGTAAATTTGGGGACACACACACACACACACACACACACACACACCCCTTAGTTGCAAGAAAATGATCATCTAAAACTACTATAAGTAGTTTTTTTAAATTTGAAAATAAAGAAATGTTCTCAGTATTTCTTCAGAAAGACTGGTTCCAATTTTTGGAAAAAACTGACTCCTTTATTTTTTAAATCCCGTGACTGATGTGTACTATCATAAATCAATAGTGACTTTATATTTTAGTGGCTGCATCAAATGTGCTTCCAATCTTAGAAACTGACAAAACCCTACTGTGTATTACTTGCCTTTTTTCCATTTTTTTCTTTGGTTGCATAACTTAAATGAAATGTCTACTTCTTATCAAAATTTTTGATTAAATATTGCATTCTTGTCAAAAAGAACAATAAAAATAATGTTGATATCGATAAACTTATACAAACAAAACATTTAAATACAGTATGAAAAATAAAATCATTTTATATTTCAGTATGTTAAATAAAAGATGACAAAAATTTAAAATTCTATCACATAAAAATGTCAAGAAAAAGGACTAATTTTTGAGGCTTATTCATGGTACAGTGTCTCATTTAATGTAAAGTCTATTAGATAAAACTAGAAATAAAGAGGGATTGAGAGTGTTCTTGTTTGTTTTGTTGATTCAGTATATGCTAGGATACTAAACAGATATGTGATAATAGATTGTTTTGTAAAGGAATGAATGTAGATAACAGAAATTTTATTCAAGTAAATTTTGTTTAAAAGTAAGAATAAAGTAGCCTTGGAAACAGACATATTCTGAGATGGAGACGATAGCATACATCATTTTATAAAAACTACTGACAACATTTTAATATGTATGAAAATGTCCTTTAAAAAGTGTCCTATTATTTATTATTATTATTATTACTTTTTTTTGTAGTTGGAGTCTCACTCTGTCACCCAAACTGGAGTGCAGTGACTGCTCCCGGCCACCGCAACCTCGACCTGCTGGGCTCCGGCGATCCTTCCACCTCAGCCTTCCAAGTAGCTGGAACTACAGGTGCGCGCTACCATGCCCGGCTAATTTTTTTTTTGATTTATTGTAGAGATGAGGTCTTACCTGCCTAGGCGGGTCTCGAACCCGTGGGTTCAGGCAATCCACTCACCTCAGCCTCTCAAAGGTACGGGATTACAGGCTGAGCCACTGAGCCCGGCTTTATTTATTTTTATTATTATAAAATATAGGTTTATGTTGTATACAGGTTTACAATCTTCAAAATGTTTCACTTGTTGTATCTCTTTTATTCTCATAACCACTTTGTGAAATAGTAATAAAATCATAAGTATCCTTATTTTTCCATATGAAGAAACTGAGGCTCAAAGATTAAGGGTTTAAAAAGGCCATCTATGTCAGGAGCGTTGGCTCATGCTTGCAATTATAGAACTTTGGGAGACTGAGGAGGGAGAGTCTTTTGAGCCCAGGTGTTCCTGGGTGACAGAGTGAGATGCTGACTCAAAAAAAAAAAGGCCATCTGAATCTTAACACAGAGTTCTAGCATGTACCATTGTGGTATTCCACTGAAAAATCTCATATAGCTGTTGACTTAATTCATTTATTTTAAGTGTATTTATTAGATCTGTATACATACTCACATAAGGATTGAAGCAAAATATATAAACATTAATTATGTTTTAATGCATTCTACTCTTTATTTTTAAAATAAACAAAATTATACAATAAAATAGCAACCAAAGTCTTCAGATTTTTTTAGTGTATTCTCTCATGAGCATTTAGTCTGAAGCTGGGCCACTTATTTCAAGGCAAAAGGAATGTTCCTTTCTGAGTATAAGTATTAAAACAGTACATTATCTGTGAAAGGCTTAAAACAAGATTACAATGAGAAATCAAACTACAAGTCAGTCCTCCTCTTATTTCTATAAGCTACAGCAATTTTAAATAATGTCAGTTTTAAAATAATCCTCCCTTCCAAGGTGTACTAAGCCCACTGTCCCAGCTCACCCAACTACCATTCTCCACTTGTCATATCCCAGGAAACAAGTGTGACACCTGAACTTCTTTAACAGCATATACCCCAAAATAATCTATGTTGGTAGTTTTAAGTGGCAAGTATTACTTTCCATTAATTTGCCATGACAGTGAGAAACTGGAACTCATGGGAAGCACATGTTTCTCTATTCTGTTTCCTCAATAATGCTTTCCCAAAAATACTCCTTATAATAATATTCCTGTAGATTAATTTCACAGAAGTTCATAATATGCTTATAGAAACACCAAGGTTTACAAATGTGACGAAAAAGATGAATTTGAAGCCGGGCTCGGTGGCTCAGCCTGTAATCCCGCGCCTTTGGGAGGCTGAGGTGAGTGAATTGCCTGAGCCCGTGGGTTCGAGACCCACCTGGGCAGCAAGACCTCATCTCTACAAAAAAAAAAAAAAAAATGATGAATTTGATGAACCATGCAGGAGCCAGGTTAATGGCCATTGTGTACATGGCACACTTCTGTTATCAAAACCACTACTTGAAGAAACAATAAGCTTTAATTAGCTAGGTATGAATAACATGATGAATAAAGATTTGAAAGCCTGCGAAAGAGCACCACTTCGCCATGTATCTACACACACACAGAAACACGCACAATTATTTATAAAATTATAATCAATGGAACTTGAATAAGAGTACAAATGTAAAGCCAAGTGAATTTAATTATTCAACCTTTTTGTTAAAGTTGATTTATGCATTTGTTTTAGAGAAAACCATTAACAAAGCTCTTGATTTCTGAAAACAGCTGACAATGTCTCTCATTGTACCTATGAATAAGATAAAAACACATAAACTGGGAGACTTTGGTATTTGGTAATAGTAGGGTAAATAATAAAAGCAACACTCATGCTAAGGAGTACTAGCAAAGCCGGAAAATTTTTTAATGAAATTGGGGAATTAACACAATAACAAAGAATTTTACAGTGTACTGAGTATTTTTTGAGCTGTTTTTCTCCTAGGTATACTTTCCAATTTCAGTGTTAGTAGTTGAGAGCTTAAAAGACTTAATGGTACTTTTGAATGTCTCACTAAGCTAAAAAGATAGGGATTCAACTTCAAGGTCACATTTGGGAGCCATGATGAAAGCCCTTTGCATACAGTTGGAATCATGAATGTCAGATATGTTCTAGGAATAATAATAAGTTGCAAGTAAACAGGTTTGCTGAAGACCACAGCAAAGTATTGAATCATCTCAATCCCTGAAATTTGACTGATGGAATCAGAGGGCCTCAGTAGATGGAATATAATGTCACTCAGGCCTCATATTATTCTATGAAATGTTTTGCTAATACAATGACTACAAACAAGTCAAATTAACAAGGCATAAAAGGAAGCAAGTCAAAGTAAGAAAACACCAACAGAAACAACAAACAAAAACAAAACCAAAGACATAGGGGCTCCAGATATGCATATATTTTTTCTGAAAAGTCTTGTATTGCTGTAGACTTAACTCATTCATTCTAATTGTATTTATTAGATCAGTATAAATATTCATATAAGGATTGAAACAAAATATGTAAATATTGATTCATAATGCTTTGATGCATTCTACTCTTTATTTTTAAAATAACCACAATGATAGCAACCACATGGCTTTTTCAGAATAACTATGTTTATTATATTAAGACACACAAAAGATAAATTTAAAATGTCAACAGTGATCTGGTAAATATAATAGAGAATCTAATGGTAATTAGAGTACTGGAAAATATAATAGCAAAATAAGAGTTAAATAAATGGGATTAATTGAAGAGTTCATCCAGCTAGAGAATGAATTAGAAAAAATAGAGAAAAAGAAATTCAGAATGAAACATGGAGAGGTAAAATGATAGAAAACTAATCATGAGTTTGAGAAATAGAGATATAGTGAGAAGATCTGATATATGTGTATTGGAGTCTCATAAGATGAGCGAGAATAGAAACAACCATAATTGAAGAAATAATGGTTATAAATTTTTCAATACTGATGAAAAACTTTAAGAAACTCATAATATTTTTTAAAAAACAAGCCTATACCTAGACAAGTCAAAATAAAGCTGCTGACAACCAAAAACAATTATTAAAAACTTTAAAGTAGAAAAAATTGAATGCTTTTTAAAAGTAAATATTTGACAGTTGAATACTTTTTAAAAAACTGTAAATTTGAAGAACATAAAAGATCATCTTTAAATGAATAAAAACAAACAAAAAACCCACTGATGTGTAATTCTATAGAATAAATTATGCTTTAAGAATTAAGGTGTACAAAATATATTCTTTAGGAAAACAAAAAAATTTATTTGATAATAGCCTATAGGCCTATATTTAAATAAATACTAATGATTTTTTTCAGCAGAAGGAAAATGATCTCAAGCCTGAAAGATACTAAAAATATGTAAATAATAAATATGCAGATATATCAGAGTAAATATTAACTGTCTAAAACACTAATAGTGTTTTATCATAAACCTTGTAGAATTTATAGTGTGTATAGAATTTAAAATATGACAACAATAAGTGGAGACTGGAGAAAATGAAAAAAAGTCTGAGGGATTTGCAACACTTCTTTTTTTTTTTTTTTGAGTTGGAGTCTCACTCTGTCGCCCAGACTGGAGTGCAGTGGCCGCTCCCGGCCACCGCAGCCTCGACCTGCTGGGCTCCGGTGATCCTTCCGCCTCAGCCTTCCAAGCAGCCGGAATTACAGGCATGTGCTACCATGCCCGGCTGATTTTTTGATTTATTGTAGAGATGAGGTCTCCCTGCCCAGGCGGGTCTCGAACCCATGGGCTCAGGCAATCCACTCACTTCAGCCTCCCAAAGGCATGGGATTACAGGCTGAGCCACCGAGCACGGCTGCAACACTTCTAAAGGTGATCAGTGGTAGCAATTAATATAGGGTATGATAAAAGTGAAAGATGTGTGTTGTAATCTGTGGGCAACCATAGAAAATGAGAACTAAACTCTGATCATTTTTTTCTCTCTCTTGTCAAATTCCTAACAAAGGGGCCAGGGGAGGCACGCTTTTATTAATCCTATATGGTGTGGGTTATTTTCCAATCTGACTCTGACATAACATCACATAATAGATGAAGAAGGAAATAAAAAATATAATATGACCCTGATTTCTTAGGGAGATTTGCATCTGTATAGAATCTCCTTTCAACTACAATGTATAAAGGGGCTACATGTTTGCTATATATTCTTTTTCAGGGATGCTACTTATAAGACCTCATCTACATATTAAGAATCTTACTTTCCTGAAGAATCCCTCTTACTTCAATGTGGTATTTCCTTTACTAATTTCAAAATTCCTTAGACAAGGTAAATCTTTGAATCCACTTATGACCTGCAAGCCCCCACTTGGAGATGTTCTGCTTTTCCAGACTAAACCAACGTGAATCTCACATGTATTGATTTACGGCTTTTTGTAACTTCTATCTACCTAAGAGGTATGCAACTAAGCTGCAATTCAACCACCTTGGGTACATATTCTCAGGGTCACTTGGGACAGTGCTATGGGCCTCAGTCACTCACATTGGGCTCAGAATAAACTTTAAAAATATTTTACAGAGTTTGGCGTCTTTCATCAACAAAGCAATATTAAAAATCATATATATTGATCCAAAAGAAAGTAATAATGAAGATAAAAGAACACAGAGGATTGGATTAAGATGGCTGATGAGAAGCACCTAGAGTGTGTTTCTCCCACAGAGTAAACCAAAATAGAGAGAATTCCTCAGCTCTCAGACAGGAATGAGACCAGCAGCATGTCCCATGAATCACCAAAGAAGTGATAATAATCACAGAGTACAAAGAAAAAAAAATTTGGCCTGCATTGGAACTGGCCAGACTCACTTGACTCACAGCACAAACCATGAGCAGTCTCTAGATGCAGTAAGAGAGGTGAATGATGGGAATTCAGGAATTCTGTGCTCCTACCAGAAACTTGGAAGGCCCCCTAAGCCCTGTGAGACTCCAGTCCCTCACAGAAAACTCTTACTGACAGCTGTGCTCTGCCAAAACTCACACGGAAGGGTCTAGGAAAAAAAGCCCCTAGCAGCTTTAGTCAACACTTCTTGTGTACTCAATCCTTGCCGCTGACTGCTTTCTAGTCAGCCTGGGAGGGAATAAGCCCTGGGAAGGAAGGGTAAATTTATCTGTGGCAGATACTTCCTGACTGGGGCAAGCTGCAGTGAGAATACCTGAGGCTAGCTGAACTTAACATTTTGAATGTAGACTGCCTGAGACTAAGGTGGGAGAGCTGGGTGGGACTCACTGCCACATCAGGCTTTTACTCCCCTGTAAGCTCTTTTGTGTAGCCTCTGCACAACATAGTAACATTATCATAGAGGCCGGGGACTCTTTTCCAGTCCCCATTGAGATAGCAAATTGTGCACACAGATGGGAAGCTTGATTGCTTTTTCTCCTACCTCCCTCAAAGGCCCAAGGCTGACAGATAACTCCCACAGACCTGCCCAATGCCCAAGTTGGCTGGGTACTTTTGTGCAACAACAGAGGACAAGCAGAAAGCAACAGCCACCATCATAGCTAGCTCTCTCCTGCAAATGCCATCTCCTGGCCAGAGGTCAATGGGCACAGTTCTTTACATCAGATATAATGCCACACCTTTGGGAAAGATTTTATTCCAGACCCCAGCTAACACCACTATCCAACACACCCCAGCCACTCAGGATGCCTTGAGCCTGTGCAGGTACCCAGCACAGCGCCATTTAATAACTCACTGCACCAAAGCTACATTAAACCTAGGGAATGGTACAGGGGCTAAGTTAGTCCCCTGAAACCTCAAATAAGAAAAAATAGTCTACCCAAATGATAAAGAACCAGGAAAATAATACCGATGATGTGAAAAGTCAGAGTTCTTTAACACCCTCAAAAGACCACAATAACTCTTTAGCAATGGACACTCACCAAAATGAAGTCTTAGAAATTGCAGAGATAGAATTTAAACACTGCTTAGAAAATTACTCAATGAGATTCAGGAGAAAGTTAAAAACCAACAAAGAAAAAAAATTATTCAGGATATGAATGGAAAATTATCCAAAGAGATAGACAATGTATATAAAAAAAACTAAACTTCTGGAAAAGAAATACTTATTTAGGGAAAAATAAAATGCCGTGAAAAATTTTACAGTAGACTAGAACAAGTAGAAGAAAGGATCTCAGAACTTGAAGACAAGACTTTTGAATTAACCCACTCAGACAACAATGTAGAAAAAAAAATCTAGAGAGCAGAAAACAGTCTCCAAGAAATGTAGGATTATGTAAAATATCCAAACTTAAGAATTATAGGTGTTCCTGAGAAAAAAGAGAAAGCAACAGGTTTAGAAAGCCTATTTGAGGAAATAGTTAGGGAAAACTTCCTTGACTTTGCCAGAAAGTTAAATGTTCAGATGCAAGAAATCAGTGATTCCCCATAAGATTTATTGTGAAATGTTCATCTCCAAGACATATAGTCATCAGACTATGCAAGGTTAATGTGAAGGAAAAAATTTTAAGAGCAAAGAGACAAAAGCATCAAATAACTTATTAAAGTATATCTATCAGACTAATAGGAACCTTCTCAGCAGACTCTACAAACCAGAAGGGACTGATGTCCTATCTTTAATCTCCTCAAACATAATAACAACCCCAAATTTTGTATTTCACAAAACTAAGTTTCATAAATGAAAGCAAAATAAAGTCTTTCTTGGACAAGCAAATACTGAAGAATTTGTTAGCACTCTACTGACTCTACAAGAAATACTCAAAGGAGTTCTAAATATTGAATAAAAAATTTTAACTGCAACAGTAGAAAAACCAGAAATTATAAAGCTCATAATTCTTGGAGAACATCAACACATTAGAGGAAAAAAAAAAAAATCTGCATGATAAGCAGAATAGCACCATTCATATCATTATTAAACCTGAGCATTAATGATCTCAATGCCCCATCTAAAAGACATGGACTAGCAGAATGAAAGGAAAAGTAAATAAATAAATAAACAGTACAATTATCTGTTACCTTCAAGAAACCCACTTACCACACAAAGACTCCTATAAAGTCAAGGTAAAGGGGTGGGAAAAAAAATATTCCACATAAATGGATGTCAGAAACAAGCAGAAGTAGCCATTCTTATATTAGATTTTAAATAATAATTTTATTTATTTATTTATTTATTTATTTATTTTGAGTTGGAGTCTCACTTTGTCACCCAGACTGGAGTGCAGTGGCCGCTCCCAGCTACCGCAGCCTCAACCTGCTGGGCTCCAGCGATCCTTATGCCTCAGCCTTCCAAGTAGCTGGAACTACAGGCATGCACTACTACACCTGGCTAATTTTTTTGATTTATTGTAGAGATGAGGTCTCGCCAAGTTGCCCAGGTGGGTCTCAAACCCACGGGCTCAGGCAATTCACTCACCTTGGCCTCCCAAAGCGTGGGATTACAGAATGAGCCACCGAGCCCGGCTTAAATAATAATTTTAAAAAGACAAAGATGGATATTATATAATGATGAAAAGACCATTGAAGATATAACAATTTTAAATATATATGCACCTAACACCAGAGCTCCCAGCTTTATAAAACAAATTCTACTAGACCTTAGAAAAGTGTATACAGAAACAATGCAATAAGAGTAAAACACTTTGGTACTCCACTGACAACCATAGATATATCATCAAGACATAAAGTCAACAAAGAAACATTGGAGTTAAACTGGATCCTAGAGCACATGGACCTAACGAATATCTACAGAACATCCCACATAATATACATGACTCTCATCAGCACATGGAACATTCTCCAAGATATCCCATGTAATAGGCAACAAATCAAGTAACAATAATTTTTTAATTGAAAATTATATAAGGCACCTTCTCAGATCACAATAGAATAAAACTAAAAATCATCTCCAAAAAGAATTCACAAAACCAAGCAAAAAAAAATGAAAGTTGAGCAATCTGCTCCTCTCTTAATTTCTTAATTTATCTAGCTAGTAGTCAATTTTATTTATCTTTTAAAAAAACTCACTTTTTGTTTCATGAATCCTTTTTTTTGTAGTTTGTTTCAATTTCATTTAGTTCTGATCCAATCTTTGTTGTTTATTTTCTTCTGCTAGATTTGGTTTAATTTGTTTCTCTAGTTTCTCGAAGTGTCATGTTAGGTTGTCAATATGTGACCTTTCAGTCTCATTAATGTAGGCCTTAAGCACAATAATTTTTTTCTTCTGAGCGCAGCTTTTGCTGTGTTACAGGTGTTTTGATATCTTGTTTTGTTGCTGTCATTCATTTCAAAGAATTTTTAAATTTATATCTTGATTTTATTGTACTGAAGCTATTTTATAAGATTGATGAGGAGGGAATTCTCTCTAACTCATTCTACAAAGCCAGTATCACTCTTATACCAAAGTCAGGAAAAGACATAACCAGAAAAGAATACTATAGACCAATGTCCCTGATGAACATAAATGCAAAAATCTTCAGCAAAATGTTAGCAAACTGAATTCAACCACACATAAAAAAGTAATCCACCATGATCAAGTGAGTTTTTTTCTCAGGGATGCAAGGATGCTTCAATATATGCAAATCAATAAGCATGATTCATCACATACACAGAATTAAAAACCAAAATCATGTGATTATTTTAATAGACACCAAAAAAAGCATTTGATAAACTCTAACATCACTCCATGATAAAAACCCTCAATAAAATAAGGATAGAAGTAATAAAATAATAAAAATCATATATAACAAGTCCATAGCTGATGTCATCCTAAATGGAGAAAAGTTTAATGTATTTCCCCTCAGAACTGGAACAAAGCAAGGATGTCCACCTTCACCATTCCTATTTAACATAGTACTAGAAGCCCTAACCAGAGCAATCAGGCAAGAAAAAGAAATAAAGAATACCAAAATTGGAAAGAAAGAAATCAAACTATCTCTGCATACCAACAATATGATCTTATACTTAGAGAATCCTAAAGACTCCTCCAAAAGACTCCTGGACTTGATCAATGAATTTAGTAAAGTTTCAGGACACAAAAATCAGTAGCACTGCAAGACACCAATAATGACTAAGCTGAGAATCAAATCAAGAATTTAATTCCATTTTCAACAGCAGTCAAAAAGCTAAAATACCTAGGAAATCACTTAACTAAATAGGTAAAAGATCTCTGCAAGGAGAACTGAAAAACATTGATGCAAAAAAGCTATAGAGGACACAAAAGCATCCCATGTTCATGGATTGGAAGAATTAACATGGCTGAAATTGTCATATTTCCCAACGTAATCTACAAATTCAATGCAATCTCTATCAAACTACTAACTTTCACAGAATTAGGGAAAAAAATTCCTAAAATACATATGAAAACAAAAATGAGTCATAATAGTCAAAACAAGTCTGAGCAAAAAGAACAAAGCTGAAGGCATCATATTACCTGACTTCAAATTATGCTACAAAGTTGTAGTAACCAAAACAGCATAGTACTGGTATAGGAGCAGACACATGGACCAGAGGAACAGAATCTAGAATATAGAAGTAAACCCCAAAGACTACAACTAACTAATCTTTGGCAAAGCAGACAAAAACATACAATGAGTAAAGGGCACTCTATTCAACAAATGGCGCTGGGAAAATTTCTGCTACATGCAGAAAAATGAAACTTGATCCCTATATCTTACCATTTACAAAAATTAACTCAATATAGATTAAAAGCTTAAATGTCAGACTTGAAGCCATGAAAATCTTAGAAGAAAACCTAGGAAAAACTCTTTTGGACATTGGCCTAGGTAAAGAATTTATGGATAAAACCCCAAAAACAAATGCACCAAAAGCAAAAATAAACAAGCGGGGATTAATTAAACTAAAAAGTTTCTGCACAACAAAAGAAATAATCAACAAAATGAACAGGTAACCTACATAATGGGAGAAGATATTTACAAACTATACATCTGACAATGGCATACTATCCAGAATTTATAACGAACTCAAACAGATAAGCAAGAAAAAGAAAATGACATCATTAATAAGTGGGAAAATGGCATGAACAGACATCTCTCAAAAAAAAGACATAAAAATGGCCAAAAAACATATGAAAAATGTTCACTATCACTAATCATCAGGAAAATGCAAATTAAAATCACAGTGAGATACCACTTTACACCAGTCAGAATGATCATTATTTTAAAAATCCAAAAAACAATACATGCCATCACAGATGCAGTGAAAAGAGAACACTTATGCACTGTTGCTAGGGAGTTAGCATGATATCTATAGAAATCAGTATGAAGAGTTCTCAAAGAACTAAAAGTAGATTTACCATTTGATCTAGCAATGCCACTACTTGGTATCTATCCAAAAAAGCTGAGGTCATTATACAAAGAGACACTGGCACTAGCCTATTCATCACAGCACAATTCATAATTGTAAAGATGTGAAATCAGCCTAAAAGTCCATCAGCTGATCAGTGGATAATTAAAATATTTTATTTCACATTACATTATATTATATTATTACACATATATACTATGGAATACTATTCAGTCATCAAAAAGAATTAAATAATGTCTTTTGTAAAAATTTGGATGGAATTGGAGAGCATCATCCTAAATAAACTAACATAGGAACAGAAAACCAAACACTGCATGTTCTCATTTTGAATAGACATTAAACTATAGTAGTGGTGCCAACTGCAATGACACGGTAATGATATAATTGACATTGGAGAGGAGATGCAGAAGGGGGAGGATGAAAAGGGGTGGAGGTAAGTGTAGTGGCTACCCTTAAAGCCCAGACTTTTTTGTCACTATATCATGCATCCATGAAACCAGTAACTATTTATACTCTTCAAAAGTGATTGAAATAAAGAAAGAACAAAAAATAAAGGACATGGAACAGTAATTACATTAAATATAAATGAACTTAGTTCTATAATTAATTGACACAGATTGCTAAATTGAAAACTAAAAGAATCATGTTAATAAATTAAGCATATAGAAAGACTGAAGTAGATGACTAGAAAAAAATCACGGAAATAGTAATCAGAAGAAATCTTATGGCACTGTACTAATATCAAACCAAGTAAACTTTAAGAAAGAAAAATATTATTAGATATAATGATGCTTTCATAATGATAAGAGTTTGATTCACCTGAAAAATAAATTCTAATGTATGTGGAATAATAACCAGCTTCAAAATATATAAAACAAAAATTAATAAAGCATAAGGAGAAATAAACAAGTCTGTAATCACAGTGGAAAATTTTTAACACACCTATTTCTATAATTATCAGTTCAGTAAATAAAATATTTAGAATGTAAATTTGACAATGTTCTTGATAACAAATTTGATTAATAGGGGAAAAATCCAACATGGTCACCTAGTAGTAGTGGACTGGCACTTCTTTTGGAAAGCAGACCAAGGAGGGGAGTCCCAGCAGGCAGTGACCTCCAGCAGCTTAAGCAGGCTGAGACAGAGCAGGCTGAGATGGCAGAGAACTCTTGGAACACACAGTGAGTGAGGAGGAGAGAGAGTGGGCAGCCAGCTTTAAAGACAGAAGACCATATCTTCACCAGGCACCGGACTTGCATTGGAATTACAGTCCTGTTATACATGTGAGAAGGAGCGAATGCTACTGACATGATCTACAACAGCCCTCTTCCCTGCCCCTCCAAGCCTCACAGGACTACAGTCCCATGCAGGAGGTAGTCTGGATATGACAAAGCAGTGTGCTGCCAGAGCCCATGTGGAGCTGGAAACCTATCCAAGTTGCTACCACCTACAGCCAATCAAACGCTGAGAGCTCATACCCCATGGTCAGTTCTTAGTGGCTAGTACTCAGACTAGAAAAGATTACCTGTCAGCTTCATTTCCCTCAAGGGCAGTTTCCACTGTGGTTGTGCCAGTTTGAAGCAAGATATGGCAGATTCTTCTGTTTTTGAATTCTGAATGAAGATCAGCCTCTAGCAGGGGAGGGAGAGTTAAGATGTATACCTGTCTCCTCTCAGGAGCACTTCTGGGCAACAGAAAACACTGTCATTCTGACAGTGCTGCCACAGCAGCCAGTGGGTCATTTCTCCCTTTTAATTCCCACATAAAGCATGCAACTGGGGATCCCTTGCCTACCCAGTCAAGGGAAAAACTTTGTGGCGGAAAGTCACTTTGAGCACTACCTAGCAAGAAATGTGTTGACAGAGGTGACTGAGTGAAGTGAAGGTGCCTTCCATCCTGGTGGCCCATCTTTCTATGTGAGAACTCTTTTGTATGGCAGAAAGGGCTTAGGATAGCTAGATCTGGAAGAGCAGCATACCCAGTGATTGAACCCTAACAAACTACCACTTCAATGGGAAGAAGTAACTGTGTCTTACTACAAAACAACAAAACAAAATAATAAAAAGAGAAGAGTTGCTCCTCACAGATGATAAAGAACCAGTCCACCCCCCCCAAAAAAACCAATAATCCCCAAAGCCTTAATGAGACATCACCCACAATAGGTCTTCCCAAACCCCAACCAATAGAACCCATCCTGAATGACTTGTCCCTGATGACAGACATAGAATTCAGGCTACAGATGGCAAAAATAGTCAAAGAAAACTACGAGAAGATGAAAGCACAGATCACTCGGGCAACTAAAGCTGTGTAGGAAATAAAAGTTGAGCAGGCCAATAAAAGAAAGGTCTAATCTGAAATCCTGAAAATAGAGAATTTCTTCTTGGGATTTCAAAGCATAATGACAAGCCTAGGCAACAGAAGTGACCAGGCAGAAAAAAAGACTCTCAGAGCTTGAGGATCAAAATATTGAACTAACCAAGTCTGACAAAAACAAAGAGAAAAGGCTCAA
Organism: Cephalopachus bancanus; assembly: GCA_027257055.1. Classification (NCBI taxonomy): domain Eukaryota; kingdom Metazoa; phylum Chordata; class Mammalia; order Primates; family Tarsiidae; genus Cephalopachus; species Cephalopachus bancanus. The sequence goes on along the minus strand of JAPVLO010000031.1, from coordinate 1,497,372 downwards.
GAAGAATTAAGAAAGCCTACAAGAGGTTTGGAATTATGTAAAGAGACCACATCTATGGTTGATTGGCATCCCTGTGACAGAAAGGAAAACTGAGCACACCCTGGAACAAACCTTCCAAGATGTCATCCAAGAAAATTTCCCCCATCTCAGTTGATAGGTGACCATCCAAACACAAGAGACCTAGAGCACCCCCCGAAAGTCATTACATGAGAAGACTAACCCAAAGAAATACAATAATCTATCTCCACAAGGTAAAGATGAAAGAAAAAATTCTAAAGACAGCTAGAGAGAAGGGGCAGACAATCTAACTAGGGATGACGCATCAGATTGCAGCATATATCTCAGCAGAAACCCTTCAAGTCAGAAGTGACTGGGTTCTCATCTTTAATGTTTTTAAAGGTAGAAATTCCAACCAAGAATTTCCTACTCCACCAATCTAAGCTTCATTAATGGAGAATTAAAATCCTTCCCAGATAGTCAGCCCCTCAGAGAATATGCCATCTTGTCACTAGCCCTTCAGGAGATGCTTAAGACAGTTCTTAGCACAGAAATGAATGAGCAGTTCTATCCATTGCAAAAGCACAGGCAAGCACAGAGTTAACAGACCATCTAGATCAACCACAAAACCTAAAAAGAAAAAAAGCAGCCTCTTAAGAGCATTATGTCAGGGATAAACCCTCATATATCAATAATTAACTTGAACAAGAATGGGCTGAATATATCACTCAGAAAGTACAGAGTGGCAAACTGGATAAAGAAACATGATTCAGTGTTATGCTTCCTCCAAGAAATCGATCTCACTGCAAAGGGCACCCACAGGCTCAAGATAAGGGGCTGGAAAAAGATATTCAAGGCAAATGGAAACCAAAAGAGAGCAGAGATAGTTATTCTTATCACAGACAAAACAAACTTCAAGTGAATAAAAGGCTAAAAGGACATGGGAGAATACTGCATAATTATGTAGGCTCAATCTACCAGCAAGAAATATCCATCTTAAATATTTATGCACACAGCACAGGAGCGCTCAGATTTATAAAACAATTGCTACTTAAACTAACAGAGGACACAGACACTCATACAATTATAGATGGTGAATTTAATGCCCCACTAACCAACCTAGACAGATTACTGAGACAAAAAACCAACAAGGAGATCCAGAATCTTAACTCTACACTCAACCAATTGGACCCAATAGTCATCTATAGAACACTTCACCCAACAGCCACAAAGTGGCTGCTCATCAACACGTGGAGCATACTCCAAGACTGAGCACATTCTTAGGCATAAATCAGGTGTAAACAAATTTCAAAAGGTTGGAATTAATACCAAATATCTTCTCAGACAACATTGGAACAAAAATAAGTATTACTAAGAAGAATCCCCCCAAACACACAAATACATGGAAATTAAACAGCATGCTTCCGTATGACTTTTGGGTTAACAGAGAAATCAAGGCAGAAATAAAAATATTCCTGGAAACAAATGAAAACAAAGACACAACATATCAAAATTTATGGAATACCATGAAAACAGTGCTGAGAGGGAAGTCTATGGTGTTACATGCACATATCAAGAAAAAACAGAAATCTCAAGTAAGCAGCCTAATGTCACACCTGCGGGATTTGGAAAGGCAAGAACAATTAAATCCTAAATTAAATTTAAATTGCTAAATTAAAGTCACAATTGAATAAAATAGACCCCCCCCAAATGAAAGGATCAACAAGACAAAGATTATCTTTTAAAGGATAAATTAAGAAAAGAAAGAAAAAAGAAAAGATATGGAAAGTCCAAATAAACACAATTAGAAATGAAAAAGGCCATGTCAAAACTGACTCTGAATAAATTCAATAGCTTATCGGAGATTACTGTGAACATCTGTATGCAAATAAACTAGAAAATCTAGAGGAAATTGGGAAATTCTTGGCATCACATAAATTCCCAAGGTTGAAATAGGAAGAAATTGAAACCCTAACAGACCAATAACAATGTGAGAAATGGACTCAGTTGTAAAAAATTTTCCCCCACACACAAAAAAACAATGAGCCAGATGGTTGCTCAGCTGAAATCTACAAGACATGCAAAAGAACAGCTGATACTAATCATACTGAAAGTATTCCAGAATTAAAAAGAAAGGAATTCTTCTTAGCTCATTCTATGAAGTGAATGTCATTCTGCTACCCCAAATTAGCAATGATCCAACAAGGAAAGAAACCTACAGGCCAATTTCCCTAATGAACATAGAAGCAAACATTCTCAACAAGATTCTAGGAAATTGTATCCAATAACAGATTTCAAGGATCATCTATCGTGACCAGGTGGGCTTCATTCCAGGAATGCAGGACTGGTTCGGTATTTGTAAGTCTATAAACATAAGTCATCACATAAACAGGTGTAAAATCAAGAACCACATAATTATCTCATTAGACACAGAAAATACATTCAATAAAATTTAGCATCCCTTCTTGGTAAAAAGTCTCAAACACTGAGGCATTTAAAGGAATATTGCTGAAAACAATGAGCACGATCTATGACTAACCTGTGGCTAATATTGTACTTAATGGGCAGAAGCTGGAATAATTCCTCCTAAGAACTGGAACAAAACAAGAATACCCACCCTCACCCTGCCTATTAAGCATAGTACTGGAAGTCCTAGCCAAATCAATCAGGCAGGAAAAGGAAATCAGGAGTATCCAAATAGGAAAAGAGGAAGTCAAAAAGCTCTCTTTACATATGATATGAATCTATACCTAGAAAACCCTAGAAAGTCTGTCAAAACCTACTTGCACTGATAAACTACTTCCATAAAGTCTCAATATAACTGCATAAGACATAGCTGTATTTCTATGTACCAACAACGAGCATGTTGACAACCAAATAAAAAACACAATTTCATTCCCAATAGCAAAAAAAAAAAAAAATGAAATACTTGTCATCCACCTAACCAAAGAAATGAAAGAACTTTACAATGAGAAACACTGTCCAAGAAAATCAAGAAGGACACAAACAAATGGAAAAACATCGCATGCTTACGGACTGGAAGAATTGATATCATCAAGATATCCACCCTACCCAATGCAACCTACAGATTCAGTGCAATCCCTATCCAATTGCCAGCAACATTTTTCACAGACCTAGAAGAGACTATACAGAAATTCACATGGAAGCAAAAAAGAACCCAAATAGATAAAGCAATCTTCAGAAAAAGGAGCAAAGCTGGAGGCATCACACTTATAGACTTTAGACTTTATTACAAGGTTACAGTAACCAAGACAGCAACCAAACATGGTATTGGTCCAGTAATAAACACATGGACCAATGTAATGGGACAGAGAATTCAGAAATAACGCCATGGTCTTTCAACCAACTCACTTCAACAAAGCCTTCAAGAGCAAACATTGGGGAAAGGCAACCATATTTAGTAAAGGATGCTGGGGACACTGACTTGCCACATGCAGAAGAATGAAACTGGACCTCTGCCAGTCACCATATACAAAAATTGACACAAAATGGACTAAGGACTTAAATGCAATATCTTAAAGTATAAGAATCTTAGAGGGAAACTTAGAGAACACCCTTCTGGAAATTGGAATAGGCAATAAATTCATGGCCAAGTCCTAAAAAGTAAATGCAACAAAAGCTAAGGTTGATTGGTAGGACCTTACAAACTGGAAAGTTTTTGCACAGCAAAAGAAACCATCAAGAGAGTAAAGAGACAACCCATGCAATAGACTAAAACTATTTGCAAGTTATATATCTGACAAAGGACTAACATCCAGGATCTACAAGGAACTCAAACAAATTGACAGAACAACAACAACAACAAAAACCCATTAAAAAGTGGGCAAAGGACATGAACAAGCCCTTCTCAAAGGAAGGCATTCAAGCAGCCAACAAACCTATGAAAGAAAGTTCAGCCTCACTAATTATCACAGAAATATAAGTCAAAGCTACGGTGAGATACCACCTAACACCAGTAAGGATGCCTATCATTAAAAAGTCAAAAAACAACAGGTGCTGGTGCGGCTGCAGAAAAAAGGGAATGCTAGGCTAAAAATATTTGCAACTTACGCATCTGACAAGGACCAGACATTCAAGATCTGCAAGAAACTTAAATGAATTGTCAGGAAAAGAAACAATTAAAAAGTAGGCAAAAGATATGAACAAACGCTTCTCAAAGGAAGATAATCAAGCAGTCAATAAACATGAAAAGATGCTCAGCCTCACTAATTATCATAGAAATGTGAAGCAAAACTACAGTGAGATACCACCTAACACTGGTAAGGATGGCTAGCATTAAAAAGTCAAAAAACAACAGGTGCCGGTTTGGCTGTGGAGAAAAAAGGAACACTTCTACACTGTTGGTGGAAATATAAGCTATTTCAACCTCTATGGAAAGCAGTGTGACAATTTCTTAAAGAACTAAAAACTGAGCTTCCATACAATCCAACAATCCTTCTTCTGGGAATATACCCAAAGAAACATAAATCACTTTACCAAAAAAATACCACCACACATATGTTCATTGCAACACTATTCACAATAGCAAAAGCATGGAACCAACCCAGATGCCCATTGAAAGTGGACTGGATTAAGAAAATGTGGTACATATACACACTGGAATACTACGCAGTCATAAAAAGGAACAAAATAATGACCTTTGCAGCAATATGGATGCAGCTGGAGACCATTATACTAAGTGAACTATCACAGAAACAAAGAGCTAAATTTTGTATGTTCTCGCTCATCACTGGTCACATGACCACAAGGATGGGATGGGCAGATACCAGACACTGCTAGTGGAGAAAGGGAGGGAAGAGGGGCAGGGGCATATGGCAACACAGTGGGTACTAGGTCCAATATCAAGGATGGGGCCAGCTAGAAGCCCAAGCTTCACATGCATGCCACTTACTTATATGGTAAATACTCACTTGTACCCCACAACTCTAAAATACAATATTAAACAAAAATAAATAAATAAACAATAGGCATTCATACATAACTAAGCCTAATACGGCCAAAAAAATTTTTTTTTTAAATAGCGCATGAATGTGGAAAAACAATATGCCTGGCTATAATACAGGCCACAATAAAAGAAGCCTTAACAAATTTATCTATTAATATGTATCAGTCTATTATGTTAATTTAATGTCTATTAGTTAAATTTGTTATCAACACATTTCTAAAACTTGAAATCAAACTATTGCAATAAAACTAAGCTAGAGATCAATTTTAAAGTTAACTCAAAATATGTTCCTTTGTTTCGTGGAAACCAAAAGCAGCTTATCAATGGGTCATATAAACAAATTAAAATGGGAATTAAAATATTTTAAAATATAAAAAAGACATCACTATTGAAAATATAAGAAAAATTTATGAACTTTTATGCAAACTTTGATTATTTATAGGTAATTGGCACATTATTGAAATATAAAATACACTAAAACTGAAATAGAGGGAAATAGAAAATTCAAATGATTCTATATATTTGAAAGAATGATTTTTTACTAAATATGCTTTCACAAAGAAAACTCTTAAAATGTCTTCACTAATGAATTGTACCAAACAGAATAAAATTAATCTTAACAACTGAAAAAATAGAGAATATTGTGTAACTTATTTTGTAAGGTCAGTATTACCTTGACTCTAAAACCTGACGAGGCAGTACAAGGAAAATCACTAACTATTCTTACTGATTGACTTAGATGCAAAAATACGAAGCAAAATATTAGCAGTCAAGGAAAAAAGGTTGTATTAATTAAATATTTTAAAATACAAACATTTAAAAAATAATCAGCAAAAAATAATTATTGGAATAGATAAGTGAACTTTATAAGGCCGTCCAGTGAAGTACCACAAAATCAATTGTATTTCTATACACATGAAAGAAATAAAAACAAAGTTTAGGAAGATATACGGCTAAAAAAACACCCAACCAAAGCTTTGTGTATCTGTTTCTGTATATTTTAAAAATACTATTGTTTTAAAAACCTAATTCAAAAATGTGTGTGACTTTGTTGTCTCAAGTGTCGGTACATTACCTAAGACACTATGATTTTTGACAAATGTAAGTAGACAAGTAGACTAGATTAGAGAAATCAGAAGCAATCACATGAATACTTAGGTACAACAAAGAGCAACTACAAAGCTGTGGGAAACCATAGCTTCTCTACTAACAGTTCTGGGGATACTGCGTCTCCATAGTGATAAAAATGAATCTTGGTTCTCTACTTTATCTCATATAAAAAAAATCAATTTTAGATTCACTGGAAATCTACATGTAAAAGATAAAATTTCTAAAATGTAAAGTAGGAGATTATCTCTATGATCTGAGTGAGGAAAGAATGTTACCCATAGAAGAAAAAAATGATTAATTAAATCATATTAAAATTAAGAACTTCTGATCATCAAAAGACACTACAAGAAATACTGAAAATGCAAGATAATGTGGTTTTATTTATATAAACTTCAAAAAGTTGCCAGGCTCGGTGGCTCAGCCTGTAATCCCGCGCCTTTGGGAGGCTGAGGTGAGTGGATTGCCTGAGCCCGCGGGTTCGAGACCCGCCTGGGCAGCGAGACCTCATCTCTACAATAAATCAAAAAATCAGCTGGGTGTGGTAGCGCATGCCTGTAATTCCGGCTACTCGGAAGGCTGAGGCAGAAAGATCACCAGAGCCCAGCAGGTCGAGGCTGTGGTGGCTGGGAGCGGCCACTGCACTCCAGTCTGGGCGACAGAGTGAGACTCCAACTCAAAAAAAAAAAAAAAAAAAAACAACAACAACAACAACAACAACAACAAAAAAAGCAAGCAAAATTTAACTCTTTCACTTAGGGGCAAAAACTATTAGGTGGATGCATAAGTTCATACCATTATTTTTGGCATGGCAACACTGTGGTGTTAGGAGTTTATTGTTTGTTATGTCATTTGGAATGACAATTTGGTGCTTGTGCACACACCTTGCATTTTGCAGATTTGAAGAAAGTGAGTGCAATTTGTGGGCTAAAGAAGATGGATTTTTTTTAACCTTTTAAAGATGTGGGGTACAATTCAGGATTAGGTATACAAGTGAGATGGACTGTTAAGTGGAAAAAATGAACACTTCCATCATATTCATCTGTTTGAGCTTAACAAAGGAGTAAAACAGTGGAGGCAGCTTGAAACATTTGTAGCACGACAAGAAAATGATTTTGTCATTTTAAAGAGAGCCACTTTGACCTGAGTGATTCTCCACATTCAGGAAGATCATCAGGCTTTGATGAAGGCCATTTAAATGTTTTAATCCACACTGTTCCACAGAACAGTTAATCCAAGAATTGGCAAATGTGATGAACCAGTCAACAATTGTGCAACATCGGTATTCCATGGGCAAGTGAAAAATGCTATGAATTTATGCATCAGCCTAATATAAAGCAAAAGAGTGACTTTTAAAGAGTGACAACAAATCTAGGGAGAAAGAAGAGGATAATGCTTGCATAGCATCAGGAAAAGAGTTTCTGGTTTCTGACATGGGTAGAAATAATGCAATTTACTTTGTGATGATGTATTAAATTGTATGTTTTTGTTTGGAGCAACTTTTCATTATATATTTTATAATGAAATCTAAAATGTTAAAAACATTTATAATATAAAATGTTAATAATAACAACAAAAACATGTTGGCTAGTCAAATGACCACCAGAAAATAGAACGTACTAGTGAGTTGATTGATATTCACTTACAGGTATCTAGTTGTGTTCTCAATTCTCTATTTTTAAATCTGAAACTGTCAGTGTCTTGATTTAATATTTATATGACACCGAAGGAGCCATGACTATGAAATTTTCAGATCATTTAAAACTGAGACAGATGACAGAATGGAGATTCAAAATGATCTTGACAGACTTGTAATTCTAGCCCCATATCAACAAGAAGAAACGTATCAGGAGTAATATACACATAGCACACCAAACAATGACTGTCAGGGGGTTAGGCAGAGAGGCCCCAGCATTCCTACTGCCAAGAAATATTTCACAAGGCCCCCACGGGAATGTCAGACAGAGTTCCATGAATCACCTAGCTTTGGGATGCTATTGAACAAGTAACTCTTGGCATTCAAAGGGAACTTTTAAAACTCACCCAATTGCAGGAACACATACAACAGAGAGGGTCAGCAAAGGGAACACAAAAAATAGTCTTCAAGACCTAAAAACAAAGAGCAGCAGTGGCAGCTTGTATTTTTTTCTACTGGCCAAACAGACAACCCAAGTTTGGAAGAAAAGCAAAGCTGAGTACTACAAAATGATTCTTTAAGCAGCTACATGAGTTAGGACTCACTGAGAATAGTTATATATGCTGAATCATGGTTCAGACACCTCATTACAATTGTAAGGGGAAGAGAGCAAAGGAAAGAGGATTTTGAAGAACCAGAAGAGAAATGGTTATCTCCATCACTCTGAATGGAGTGGTGATTGGAGAATATAAAGTTCTATAATAAAAGATATAATAATAATGTTATAGATCTCACAACATAACCAAAACACAGTCTTTCTCATCAAATCCTTGTGCCATATCCATAAACTCCTGACTTACAGGTGTTGTTACATATAGATATAAGAACCTACCCTGCTAACAGCCAAAATTCTGGCATTCCACATGAGCAAGAAGAGTTAAATTGCACACCTTCCAGAATTCTGTGCACAGAGTTAAATCCTTTCTGGCTCAAGTTAGAGGTATTCATAAATCAACTATACCAGTACAGCATAGGTGGGAACTAGCCTAAAGATATAATTGTGGCTTTGCTTGTCTGACTTCCAACTCTGGTAAGGCAGGAACTGTGTCTGTCTTGTTTCCCAGTGGATTTCTAAGGCCAAACCCCAAGTCACACTCTGCAATTACTGACAGAAGGGGACAATGCTGGCAGACAGAGAGGCAGGAAGGAAAATTCACGCAAAAAGTTCTTGGATTTATACTGGCTATATCTTCAGAAAGACAACACTACAATTTGACTGTTTAAAAAGTTAACATATCACTAGACTGCAGCAATATAAGCCTAGAATCTAGACAATAAGAGGAAAAAGTTTGAATTCACTCATGTAAGATCACATCTGCAGCTTGGAGTTCCACAGTTAGTTGCACATTCAAGTGATGCAGTAAGAAAGTTAAGTGCAGAAATGGTGACCAGAGTGATGAGGGATGTATAAAACAAGCCCATAAACAGTTGAGGAAACCAGAACTATGTGGCTTGGAGAGAGAACAAGAAGGTCATGTTCTAATAATGAAAAGAAAGGGTTGTTATGGAGAAGAAAACGTAGACACATTTCTTAAACCTGGCTGGGCAGCCATGTCAACCATCAGAACTACAAAAATACTGAGGCCTCAGGCCATTCCAGATCTACTGATTCTCTCAGGACAGAATCTGCACCTCTGTGTTAGCATGAAGCTCCCAGATGACTGATGCAAAATCAATGCTGACAACCACTGGTGAAGACCTATTCTATTTTTTTAAATTGAAAGTCTTAGGACTACTGAATAGAAATTGTAGGGGGTAGGTAGACATAAGCTTAAAAAATAATAAATAATAGTGTTAACAATGAATATTCTGCAATTGAATATCTAGGTTGGCAACAAATTGATTTAGAAACTTTTTTTAAATATTCAAAAAAGAGACCACCACCACCACCACAACATCAACAAAGCCTTTTAAGAATCCTGCCAAAATATTCTCTGTACATTAGGAAGGTCACTAGGAGGCCATCTGAGGTCTTTTCTGAGGTCATTTCTGTGGCTAATGCTCTTTGAAGCTTGGTATAGAACTGCCTCATTTGACTAAAGGTCAGATTTCCAACAACCTTAAACTTTCAAATGCAGTCATTTTCATCTTTTCTGGGCTTTACTGCAAAACTTGACAGTAACAAGCAATCAACTTTATCAAGGATTTGATAAACTTGATTATCTGTTTCTTCTCTAGCCTGTAGCAAATTAAGAGAAAATAAGAAGTACGGATGAGAAGATTATTGGAAACCATACATAATAACTGTCCCAAGACTGAGCATAGACAGAAAACAAAAAGTTTTTAAAAAGCAAATAGAAATCTGCTACTGAACAGTACATTCATAATTACTCAAAATGATGTCCCCAAGTCACCTAAAAGTATATGACTTATGGCGGGTATCCTGTTATAGAAAGGTAACCTTCACAGAATAGCAGACTTTTGTAAGAATTTAAAAATTTTTTGAAAACATAGAAAAATAGCCGGACTTGGTGGCTCAGCCTGTAGTCCCACACCTTGGGAGGCTGAGGTGAGGGGATTGCCTAAGCTTCCGGGTTTGAGACCTGCCTGGGCAACTTGGGGAGACTTCATCTCTACAATAAATAAAAAAATCAGCCGGGCGTGGTAGCACATGCCTGTAATTCCAGCTACTGGAAGGCTGAGGTGGAAGGATCGGAGCCCAGCAGGTCGAGGTTGTGGTGGCCAGGAGCAGCCACTGCACTCCAGTCTGGGTGACAGAGTGAGACTCCAAGACTCCAACTCAAAAAAAAAAAAAAAGAAAACTTAGAAAAATTTACTTTACCATTTTTTCTTTTTTCTTTTTTAAACTTTTTAATACAATGTAACATTCATGTAGAAAAAAAGTCATATTGAAGTGTATAGTTCACTACATTTAAAAAATTTAGCATACCATGCAACCAGAATGAAGATTAAACAAATAAAGAGTGTTTCCAGAAACCAAAAACTCCCTGTAACACTTTTTCAATCATTATACCCTCCAACTTCCTAAAGATAACTGATATCCTACATCTAACAGTATTGTCTTTGTACTTCATATAAATAGACAGTATGCACTCTTGTATTATTTTGTGTTTAAATTTATATTAACTTTGTATTTTTTAAATAATGACTCCCAGGATGTGACAGTAATTTATCACATAAATAATAGCAAAGTGAAAAATACACAAAGCAACTCTCGCTTTCTCTTTTAGAAAGTCTTTAACATGTTTTCACTTTAAAAAATAAATTTCAGGACTTCCGGCAAGATGGTGACGGGGCAGTTCGGTCTGTGAGACTCTCCACTGAGAAGAACACAAAGAGACCCTGGTTCTCTCCCCAGAGGCTGCAGATCCCATCGTCGGCAGCCTGCCCTTCACACGGAGCTCGGCCATAGACTTCGCTGAGGCATCACCGTGGTCTGGGCCACTACTGTGGCTGCCGCTGCCGCCACTGCCACCATAGCCGGCAGCCATTCCACATCGCATCGCCAGTGCCTGAGGCCAGCTGCTGCCGCTGCTGCTTCTGCTGCCACCACCACCAAAGTAGTCATTCCACATCGCGCCGTCAGTGCCTGAGGTGAGCTGCAGCCACCACCCCACCACCGCCAAGGCAGCCATTGCATATCACAGGGCCCGTGCCTGAGGCGATTCACAACTTCAGACCTTGAAACCCCTGCGAGCAAGATCTGTTGAGGGCTGCTACCACCGGGACATCCTGCCAGGCCATGGGTCTCCTCCCGTGTGCCTTAAGGAAACATCTCCCTCCCCATAGGGCCGGGCAAGCAGCTGAGATAAAGATCATCTGGAGCGAGGGATAACATGACCTGCTGGTGATTCAAGGTAACAACACCGAAAGGGGAAAAATGGAAGCCTGACAGACACAGGCCAGATCTGAGTGGTGAACGGGGAAGTGGTGGACTGAGTGATGATCTGAACTGCCCTTCACAGCAGGCCAGGGTCAACTGATCCTAACTGTGAAAAAACTTTTTTTTTTGAGTTGGAGTCTCACTCTGTCACCCAGACTGGAGTGCAGTGGCCGCTGCCAGCCACTGCAGCCTCGATCTGCTGGGCTGTGGCAATCCTTCCACCTCAGCCTTCTGAGTAGCCAGAATTACAGGCATGCACTACCATGCCCGGCTGATTTTTTTATTTATTCTAGAGATGAGGTCTCGCCAAGTTGCCCAGGTGGGTCTCGAACCCGTGGGCTCAGGCAATTCACTCACCTCAGTTTCCCAAAGCGCGGGATTACAGGTTGAGCCACGGAGCCTGGCTCTGTGAACAAACTTACCAGCCTGAAAAGACAGCTTGAAATCAGAGTTGAAAGGACATTCAACTTAAACAAAAAGTCTCAGAGTGTGCTTGATTGGTTCTGTTAGTCTACTGACTTGATTCTGTTCCTTCTGTTTTGTCCCCTCCCTTTTTTTCTCCTTCTTATCCCTTCTTTTCTTTCCTTCTCTCTGTAAACCATATCTCTGTATAGAGGACTAGCACACCAATAAGGAGGTTGGTAAGCTTGTATGTTAGCAACATTGTATGTTTTAGTTTTTTTGTGTAGGAGTTGGTTAGTTTCTGGCATGGTCTATTGTTTTTATGTTTCAATTCTTATCTCTCTCTCCATTTGCTGGTACACTCGTCTGTTTTCACCCTTACTCCTCTCTCTCCACCGCCTTCTTCCCCCCACTGCCTGCTGGGTTCTCTTCCCTCTGTTAACCACATTTTATTTCAGGGAGTAAGCCTACAACCCCACTGCATGGACAGATTCCAAGGCCGTGGGAAGTGGGTTTCAGATTATTCATACACCTGTCGGCAGATACCAGGACCTACAGATAGATTTTGAATGACAGCTCAACCTTAAGTAAGTCTCAAAACTGCAAAAAGGACCACCCCCCAACCTACAGTGCAACTCCAGACTGAACAAAGTAAGAGGACATAAATAAAGAAGAATAGGAGATTGAACAAACAGAAGTAAAAACAACCCTCCACCGCTGAGTAACAGAATTAAAGAAGACAGTGACGTGGAGGAAAGGAAAAACTAAGGAAGGGGGAAAACAAACAAATCAACAAACAAACAATAACAAAAAACCCTGCACAAATGAAGAAAAACCAAAAGAAGAATATAGGTCTCACACAGACTCCTGGGAGGTCAGAAGCTGAGAAAACAGACTTTGAAACACAAACAATGAAGAGCCCCCCCAGAATGACTGGTCACATGAAACAAACCCAGACATCAAGACATTAATAAAGAGAATAAAAAAATTGAGGAGAGACAAGAGGAAAACAGGAAGGAGCTGATGTCAGAAATAATAGCAGTAAAGAATACTGTGATGGAAATAAATAACAAACTAATAAGTATGGAAAGCAGAATTAGCCAAGCAGAAGAAAGAATCTCAGAGCTCAAAGACTAAAACATAGAACTAACCCATACTGTCAAAAACATAGAAAAGAAGCTCAAAAAGACTGAACAAAACCTTCAAGAAATGAATTCTTACTTCAAGAGACTGAACCTAAGAGTAAATGGCCTTCCTGAGGCAGAGAGAGAAATACAGGTCACACTGGAACAAACATTACATGAAATCATTCAAGAAAACTTCACTCATCTCTTCAGTGATGCAAAAATTCAAACACAAGAGATTCAGAGAACCCCTGCAAGACAACAAATGAGAAGACCAACTCCCAGACACATAATAATTCACCTAAACAAAGTAGGTATAAAAGAAAAAATCCTAAAGGCAGCAAAAGAAAAAGGTCAGACTACCTACCAGGGAAGACCAATTAGAATAGCAGCAGATTTATCTACAAAAACCCTCCAGATTAGGAGAGCTTGGAGCCCTATCTTCAAAGTTCTAAAAGATAAACAATTTCAACACAGAAGAAAACGAAAAAAGAACAACAACGTTCTTCACAAGAGTACAGGCAAAAGATTAAAAACACACATGAACCAACTCCAGAAACAAAAGAAAGTCAACACACAAACAGAAAGAACAACAACTCTGTAAGAACATTATGATAGGGATCAACTCTCACATTTCAATAATTAGCTTGAATGTGAACAGACTGAATGCACCACTGAAAAGACATAGAATGCAAAATGGATAAAATATCACCAGGCAACAATTTATTGCCTTCAAGAGACTCACCTCACTAGAAAGGAAACTCACAGACTCAAAGTAAGAAGATGGGAAACAAATTTTCAGGCTAACGGAACACAAAAGAAAGGAGGCGTTGCAGTCTTAATCTCAGTCAAAATACCCTTTAAGCTATCAAAAATCAAAAAAGATACAGAAGGCCACTACATAATGATAAAAAATTCAATCCATCAACAAGAAACATCCATCCTAAACATATATGCACCAAACAAATCAACAAGAAATATCCATCCTAAACATATATGTACCAAACATAGGAGCACCAACTTTCATAAAGCAGCTTCTAGGTAAACTAAAAAAAAGATATCAACTCCAACACCATCATAACTGGGGACTTCAATACCCCACTCACAACCCTAGACAGATCATCAAGACAAAAAAATCAGCAACGAGATCCGAAACCTCAATGTGACTCTTGTCCAAATGGACTTAATTGATACCTACAGAACACTCCATCCAAAGACCACAGAATATACATTCTACTCATCACCACATGGAACGTACTCTAAGATCGACCACACACTTGGCCATAAATCAAGCATAAGCAAATTTAAAAGGACCAAAAATTTACCATGTACCTTCTTGGACCACAGTGGAATAAAAATAAACATTAACACCAACAAGGTCCCCCGAAAACCCACAAAGACATGGACACTAAACAGCATGATGCTAAACAACTCCTGGGTCAACGATGAAATCAAAACAGAGATTAAAAGGTACCTGGAAACAAATGAAAATGAAGAAACATCTTACCAAAATCTCTGGGATGCCATGAAAGTTGTAGTAAGAGGAGAATTTATATCCCTACAAGCACACATGAAGAAAATGAAAGGATCACAAATTAATAGCCTAACAAGCCACCTAAGAAAGCTGGGAAAGCAAGACCACAAAAACCCTAATTTCAGCAGAAAAACCCAGGTCACCAAAATAAAAGCCCAAATCCAGGACATAGAAGACAAAAAGCAAACAAATTAATGGAGCAAACAAATTAATGGAGCAAAAAGCTGGTTCTTTGAAAGGATAAACAAGATTGATGGTCCCCTAGCTAGATTGACCAAGAAAAAGAGAGAAAAAGCCCAAATAAACACATTCAGAAACTCAAAAGGTGAAGTCGTATCTGACCCTGAAGAAATATAAAAGATCATTAGAGACTACTATGTACACTTGTATGGAAACAAACTTGAAAACCTTAAGGAAATGGAGGACTTTCTGACATCACACAACCTGCCTAGGTTGAAACAAGAAGAAATTGAGACCCTAAATAGACCAATAGCAATCAAGGAAATTGACTACGTAATAAGAAAACTACAGCCAGGCCTGGTGGCTCAGCCTGTAATCCTGAGCCTTTGGGAGGCTGAGGTGAGTGGATTGCCTGAGCCCGCGGGTTGGAGACCCACCTGGGCAGCAAGACCTCATCTCTACAATAAATCAAAAAAAAAAAAATCAGCCAGGTGTGGTAGCACATGCCTGTAATTCTGGCTACTTGGAAGGCTGAAGTGGAAGGATTGCCCAGCAGGTCAAGGCTGCGGTGGCCGGGAGTGGCCACTGCACTCCAGTCTGGGCGACAGAGTGAGACTCCGACTCAAAAAAAAAAAAAAAAAAAGAAAACTACCTACAAAAAAAGCCCTGGAGCAGATGACTTTCCAGCAGAATTCTACAAGACGTTTAAGGAGGAGCTGATACAAATCCTACTGAAGGTATTCCAGGCAATTGAGAGAGATGGAATTCTCTCCAAATCATTTTATGAAGCTAACACCACATTGATACCCAAACCAGATAAAGACCCAACAAAGAAAGAGAACTACAGGTCAATATCTTTGATGAACATAGATGCTAAAATTCTCAACAAGATCCTAGCAAACCAGATTCAACAACACATCTCAAAAATCATCCATCATGACCAAGTAGCCTTCATCCCTGAGATGCAAGGCTGGTTCAACATTCGTAAAACCATAAATATAATTAAATACATCAACAGATATCAAAACAAAAACTACATGATTATATCATTAGATGCAGAAAAAGCTTTTGATAAAATCCAGCACCCCTTCTTGATAAAAATGCTTGAACATCTAAGGATATGGGGAACATACCTCAAAATAGTAAAAGCCATCTACGAGAAACCCACAGCCAGTATGCTCCTAAATGGACAAACATTGGAACCATTTCCCCTGAAAACTGGAACCAGACAAGGATGCCCACTCTCACCCCTCCTGTTCAATATAGTATTGGAAGTCCTGGCTAGAGCAATCAGACAAAAGAAGGTAATCAGGGGTATCCAAATAGGAAAAGAGGAAGTTAAGTTATCTCTCTTTGCAGATGACATGATTGTGTACCTTGAAAACCCAAGAGAATCTGTCAAAAACCTCCTTACAGTGATAAAGGAGTTTGGCAAAGTCTCAGGATATAAAATAAATGTACAAAAGACAATCGCATTTCTTTACATCAATAATAAACAAACAGAAACCCAAATAAAAAGCACAATTCCATTCACAATAGCCACAAAAAAAAAAAAAAAAAGGAATACCTTGGCATCTTCCTAACCAGATATGTGAAAAACCTTTACAGTGAAAACTACAAAACACTGCTCAAAGAAATCAAAGATGACACAAACAAGTGGAAAAATATCCCATGCTCATGGATTGGAAGAATCAACGCTGTGAAGATGTCCATCTTACCTAAGTCAATCTACAGATTTAATGCAATACCCATCAAATTACCAGCAACATTCTTCTCAGACCAAGAAAAAACAATACAGGAATTCATATGGAAACACAAACGACCAAGAATAGCCAGAACAATCCTCAGCAAAAAAACAAACAAACAAACAAACAAACAAAAACAAAGCAGGCAGTATCACATTACCAGACTTCAAGCTTTACGATAATCAAAACAGCTTGGTATTGGTACAAAAACAGGCATATAGACCAAGGGAATAGAATTGAGATTCCAGAAGCTAAACCTCAATTTCTCAACCAACTCATCTTCGACAAAGCCTCCACCACCTATCACAGGGGAGAGGAAAACCTATTCAGTAAATGGTGCTGGGAAAACTGGCTGACCACATGCAGAAGATTCAAACAAGACACCTATCTGTCCCCATACACAAAAATTAACTCTAAAGGATCAGAGACCTAAATGTAAAACCTCAAACCATAAGAACTTTAGAAAATGTGGGACACACCCTTATGGAAATTGGAACTGGCATCCAATTCCTGAACAAAACCCAAAACCTGTAGGCCATAAGAGATCAGATAGACAAGTGGGACCTCATTAAACTGACAAGCTTCTGTAAAGCCAAAGAAACCATCAAGAGAGCAGGGAGACAGCCCACATACTGGAAAAAAGTATTTGCCAACTCCAGGTCCGACAAAGGCTTAACATCTTGGATCTACAAGGAACTCAAATGTGCTGAAAAGAAAAAAAAACCAAAAAACCCCATTATAAAGTGGGCAAAAGATATGAACAGACACTTCTCAAAGGAAGACATCCGAGCAGCCAACAGACACATGAAGAAATGTTCAACCTCACTAATCATTAGGGAGATGCAAATCAAAACCACACTGAGTTACCACCTAACTCCAGTCAGAATGGCAATTATCAATAATTCAAAAAATAACAGTTGCTGGAGAGGGTGTGGTGAAAAGGGAATATGCCTACACTGTTGGTGGGAGTGCAAACTGGTGCAACCTCTGTGGAAAACAGTGTGGCGATTCCTATAAGCTCTAAATATCAACCTTCCATATGATCCTGCAGTCCTCCTACTGGGAATATACTCTGAAAAACTCAAATCACTCTATAAAAAAGATACCTGCACACGTATGTTTATCGCAGCATTGTCACAACAGCAAGAACCTGGAATCAACCACACAGTCCATGAAAAGAGAACTGGATTAAAAAAATGTGGTACATATACTCAATGGATTACTATGCAGCCATAAAAAAGAACAAAATCATGAACTTTGCAGCAACCTGGATGGAACTAGAGTCAATAATACTGAGTGACCTCTCACAGAAACAAAGATTTGAGTATCACATATTCTCACTCATATAGCGAACCTTGAACATCCACCATAATACTATAAAAAAAGGACTGACGGTGGTGGGAAACTATGGGGGGGAAGGGAGGTGGGATTAATGGTACTCAATATCTGTCTGGGGACGGGGAAACACCCCTTATCAACAAGGGTGACTGAATGAAGCATATCTGTATACCTAATCCTTAACTGTACCCCACAATATCAAAATAAAAAATATTGATATATATAAAAACAATTTTCAATTATAGGAATGAACAAATAAACAAAGATACAGAAAAAACAAAATTAAATACCATTGTTTTGCAAAATGATAACTCTACTTTTTATACCTTCTATGAGTCCACAAAATTGATTCTTACCTAATTGGTCAATTTGCAAAAGGCTAAGTTATCTCTGTGAATATGTATTTTTATTAAAGTTTCATCTTTTCATAGACTAACGTACCTATCAATGTAATCCTAAAGATGGCCGAGGAAACAAATTTTAAAATTAGTAGATTGACTCCTAAATACTAAGGTCATGGTTTTCCTCACCAAAGACTAAGTATGCCTTCATTAAAAGTGTGGAGCTAGGCTGGCCATACCATGGTCACTAGCCAATTGAATGATCACTCTTGGTCTTGGCTTGAAAGCTATTCTCTTGTGCCTCAGTGCTATCATTGCTTCAAAATCCAAATATTTATAATATATTTATTTTGTAGACAACCTAAGATCAGTAACAGAAGTTATCACTCACTGTAAAGTAAAAATGGAATAGGCGAGTGTGGTAGCGTGCGCCTGTAGTTCCAGCTACTTGGAAGGCTGAGTTGGAAAGATCACCAAAGCCCAGCAGGTCAAGGCTGCGGTGGCCGGGAGCGGCCACTGAACTCCAGTCTGGGCGACAGAGTGAGACTCCAACTCAAAAAAAAAAAAAAAAAGTAAAAATGGAAGCAGACTGATTTACAAAAAGAAAAGTACTCCCAAATGGCATACATATTTAGAAATTCTTAAAATTCTTAAAGATAAGTGTTTGCATTAATAATGTTCCATTTTCCTTGATGTCTCTATCTTCTGTTTGGAGAAACGGGGCAATAAGATGAACCATAATTTTCTTTTTTAGGTTGATCTTTGTAATTTTCTTTCTTTTTCTCTGGCCCAATTAAATGCTGCACTTAGAATGAACTACAAATTTTGTTACTTATTGACTTAAATCAATTTCATAGGCTTTATATTGCACAATGAAATGCAATAAATATTGTGTCCTCTAAATTAATGGCAAGTTTAGAGTAACAATTTTGGTTAAGGCCTATAAAAATCTATGTCTTTTCCCCCTAATGACATTAGAAAATGAAGGCAAAAATATATAACATGTGTAAGATGTAGAAAAGAGTATCTTTAGCATGCAGTTGGATATCTAGAAAAACCGCCACTCTCATTAGATAAATAAGCAAGTGAAAAAGGACACATATATAATTTTCTTTTTTTTCTTTTTTTTTGAGTTGGAGTCTCACTCTGTCACCCATACTGGAGTGCAGTGGCCGCTCCTGGCTACCACAGCCTCGACCTGCTGGGCTCCAGCGATCCTTCTGCCTCAGCCTTCCAAGTAGCTGGAACTACAGGTGCGCACTACCATGCCTGGCTAATTTTTTATTTATTGTAGAGATGAGGTATCGCCAAGTTGCCCAGGTGGGTCTCAAACCCGCGGGCTTAGGCAATCCACTCACCTCAGCCTCCCAAAGGTGCGGGATTACAGGCTGAGCCACCGAGCCTGGCTCACATATAATTTTCATTCTTAGCTCAGGGTCTCTTGTGGAAGATTATTAAAAAGAAAATTGTTTGCTAGCTGAAGTTAACCCTTCCTTGATACTATGTCTGTGTAGTATCTAAATTAACCCTTTATTATTACATAAAAGGTGTGTCTAAACATTAAGTTTCCAGATATATATTTATATGAATCACTTTGAATCACTCTTCTGTATTAAACATTCATTTTAAAGACATTTAAGGTAAAACTTTTCAAATCTATTTTAAGAAATGGTTGACTTAAGGCATAGATTCAAAATTAATTTCACTTGCTGTTTCACTTTAAAGCCCCCATGGTGACCTCAGAATCCCCTGAAACTTTCTACTGCAACATGACAGGGGATCTAAAACTATCACAAGGGTTTCACAAAATTCTTAAATTCAGAATGACTCTAATTTTTTAAAAAAGTCAAAACTTCTAAGTGTAAGAATCTTGAGTAGGCTGAACATCATTGGCTGAGCTACTTAAACCAGGTGATTTAAAATGTGAAGCAAAGTTTTTTCTTTTCACTCATGGACATTTCCCAGTTTGGAAAATGACATATGGTTGAGGCAGCAGAGCCTGTCTTGGCACAACAGGAATGGTGGCATCAAGGAAGGGCACTTAGGAAGTCCCCAATACCAGTCTTGGAAAGGATGCCATTTGCCTGTGCCTGGTGTTTCCTACCAAAATACGTATCTGCTTGCCAGTAGGAACACCTCATGCATTTCATTTCCCTGTGACTCAATTTCCTCATTTATAAAATTGTGACAGAAATTGCCATCTACAAATTATCATATTTTAAAACCTAGGCTTCTGAAAATGAGCTGGGAATTCCCAGGTGAACCAACAGCAGGGCTTGAAGTATGGAGCGGGGGTGGGAGGGGTGTGAGTGGGGGAGAAGGCAACTGAGCAATGCTTTCTCTTTCCCCATCTTTCCAAACCTGCACACCCACTTCTAACCAGTTCCCCTTTTCCACTATGAACACTTTTGATGTTGGATCATGACTGGAGAAAAGACAAAGGAGCAAGAGGAAATAACTAAAAGGTCCAAGTGGAAAGAGTGAAACAATCTTCTAAAAAAAAACAAAAAACAAAAAAGTGGAACATAATTTTTAAAATTCCCTATCCCTCAGCTCCTGAATTAGTGGTGAAAGTACTCAGAGATGTCCCAAGTATTAATATTATGATCATCCTTTTATACAGTATGCAGATGGAAAATCAGAACAGAATAAAGGAAGAAAAGAACAGAGAAAAGACAGATTAACAGAACCAAATTCCAGATGGGAAAGAATGAAGAGAGGCAAATGGCATCTGGCTCGCCCTCTCAACTATTCATGCTTTTTCCTATGGGAGGAAAAGGAGGTGGTTTCTTCTGGATGCTCCAAGTCAGAGCAGACAATAAAACATCACCACAATGACAACCACGTTATTACTTTCCGGCTTGTGACCAAAATGAGACTCTAGTGTGGCAGAATTAAAATTTGCAATCTCATCCATGGACAGATTTTCTATAGCAGACATTTTGTTAGAGATCTTTTAAAAAAATAGCCTAATGTGTTAATATTGAAAATAGATGCATGTAATTTGAGAGTCAGTATAAAATACCATGTGGATTAAATTAATAATGTTTCATTACTCACCCATCACAGAGTCATTATTTTAAATAACCATATTTCATTTCAGTGGACAGAGTGTAAATGAGTATGTATTTTTATGTAAAGTGGACCTGCTTCATTATTTATTCATGAGTTTTAAAAGGATCATTATTTTTGACAGACAGCTCCTGTCAAAAGATTTATGCATAAGAGCTCATGTTTCCCCACAATAATCATCAATCAATAAACTTTAGAACTTGGTACTTAAAATTCAGTGTTATAGAGATGCACATTTTGCTCTAATTAAACACATGTTTGCATTTGGAAAATAAACTGCAACCTCAGTTGAAATATATAAAATCTGAAATATCAGTATTGTATGGGCAGGGAGAGTCATGGTTTTAGTTTGGGAATGTGCCTTGTTACATTCTAAGTAATTGCTTTGTTTCCACACACCAGGCTCTTCTTCTGTATCTCTGTGGGGCAGAAAGGGACGCTTACAAGCTTTGGCTTTTAACACTGTAATTGGTTATCAGTGACGGTCATTTTCTGAGCAATGATATTCTCTCTAGCTTCCTGCTTTTGGCCTGACTTGAAGGGAACTGGGAGAGCATAAACCAAGCATTTCAGTGGCACAGAAAACAGGACATGGCTTTCAGTGTGAGGCTTGAAGTCAGTTCAGGAGATGGGGGAGACGATGTACAGATGATAACATATAATTACAAAACAGTGAAACTGTAACTGAAACTAATGATAGAGGTGATGGAAGACAGTTTCTGAATCCCCAAGATGGACCAAAATGGCAATGAGTTACAAGTATGAGGCAAAAGACTCACTGCTCAGAGAAAAATTCTTAGTGGTGATATAGCTTTAACCCCAGAGAAAATAATTGAAAGGTTTGAAAGTCTCCTGGGACCAGCTGTCCCTTTAGGATTTCCATAGACATTCCATTAATGTGCTGTCCCCAAATCACTGTGTCTCCAGATAAGCTAATAATGCTCCAGACAGTTATTCTCTGAAATGCTCTTTTGAATAATCTGAATCTAAATGCCTGCATTCAATATATTTTCCTACTTGGCAAAGCCTGCTTTCATATCTAGATTTTTTAGTATTTAGATGATCTATTATTTTGATACATCACCTCACTATCAAATACTCGACACCTCGTTTCCCTTCTATCAGGGTCTGAAACTGGAAAGTGGTGCATTTATCTCTCATGCCTTCTCCCTGCGAGCATGAGCAGTCAGGTAGGGCCCGGAGCATAGACAAGAAGAATCCCAGGCATAGGGCACTTTTAACCTTTGTCTGGGAAATATGCAAATTCTATTTCCAGGGCTGGGTGTTTTTTTTTTTTTTTTATCAAGCAACTAAACAGCTAAGCTAATGAAGAAAATGTCAGGCCTTTCCTTGATGGGGAGAGGGCAGAGAGAGAGAGAGAGAGAGAGAGAGAGAGAGAGAGACAGGCAAGAGGGAGGAGGAAGACAGGAGATGAGGAGGGTTAGCAGAAATAGAACCACCACTTGACAACTGCTGGTGGAAATAAAAAAGTCCTGAGAATGACTGAGACTGATGCATCATAGAACAATTACAAAAATAATGAGGCCCTTATATTTTTTCATTAAATTAAAAGTGCAACATTCAGAGCTGTCAACAGATTTTCCCTCCAGGAAAAAAATTGTCAGTTTAATAACACATTAAAGGATGAATTCCGTTACTTACATAAGGCTCTCTGGGCAGTGCTGGAATGAGTTTTGAGAAAAGAGGTGGAGAAATGGGAAATAAAATTTCTTTATGGGAAGTGAACAGTTTTGGAGCAATCCCAGAGGGACAGACATGAAGCCAACTTGGGGAGATGGGGGAAGAATCTCAGTGTTGAAGAATCAGAGACTTCAACAGAAACTTGCAGTGAGAAATACGCTGAGTTTGAAATGTCTATGAGGCCAAGAGTTGGATATTTATTGTTACAAAATGACTTTTTAAAAGTGTGTTTTGGGGAAAATGAAGAAAGGAGTATCTGCCACCAGTGTGTGTTGCACAGAAAAGAATAGCTGCAGAGGTGAGATTGAGAGCAGAAATGAAAGAGAGAGAGAGAGAACCACAACTAAAACTAAAACATGGGACTCAGAAATTCATATTCTGAGAAAGATTTTCATGGGACATGAGATTAGAGCTGTAGGTAGGGATAGCACAGAGGGAAAGCCAATTAATTTATAGAGTTTTTCAACTAAAAAAGACATATTTACCCAGCTATATCACAATAAAACATGGATTTTGAGTATTTATGGTGATACGAATTTAAACTTTTCTTATGTTTCCATTTGGTTATTTGGCACTTTTCACCACTGTTGGGACACAGAGAGTGATAACTCAAAGAGTGGTGCATTGACAAGCTGAGAACTTTGAAAAGAAATCGAAAGGTCTCTAAAACAAGACTCAAAACCAAGGTCTGTCTCTGGTTTCCACTGGCGCCTATCTCTCTGGATCCTCTTTCTTTCCTAGAGAGAGATTCAGAGGGACTTTCTCTGGAATTTTCTTATCTGACCAAGGACACTTCTTTCCAAAAGAAATGCGATTGTTTTAAGACTCCTTCTCAGCCGGGCTCTGTGGCTCAGCCTGTAATCCCATGCCTTTGGGAGGCTGAGGTGAGTGGATTGCCTGAGTCTGCGGGTTTGAGACCCGCCTGGGCAGCGAGACCTCATCTCTACAATAAATCAAAAAATCAGCCGGGCGTGGTAGTGCATGCCTGTAATTCCGGCTACTTGGAAGGCTGAGGCGGAAGGATCGCTGGAGCCCAGCAGGTCGAGGCTGCGGTGGCCGGGAGCCGCCACTGCACTCCAGTCTGGGCGACCAAGTGAGACTCCAACTCAAAAAAAAAAAAGACTCCATCTCAAGGAATTGTATTAAATAGAATTCAATAGAAAGAAACAGGGGGCTAGGCACAGTGGATCACGCCTATAATCCCAGCGCTTTGAGAGGCCCAGGTGAGAGGATTGCCTGAGCCTGCAGATTCAAGACTAGCCGGAGCAACTTGGCAAGATCTCATCTCTACAATAAATTAAAAAATTAGCCATATGTGATAGCACACCCCTGTAGTTCCAGCTACTTGGAAGGCTGAGGTGGAAGGATCGCCTGAACCCAGCAGGTCGAGGCTGCAGTGGCCGGGAGTGTGCTACTCCCTCCAGCCTAGGTGACAAAGTGAGACTCCAACAAGAAAGAAAGAAGCCGGGCTCGGTGACTCAGCCTGTAATTCCACGCCTTTGAGAGGCTGAGGTGAGTGGATTGTCTGAGCTCACAGGTTCAAGACCTTCCTGGACAGCGAGACCTCATCTCTACAATAAATAAAAAAATCAGCCGGGCGTGGTAGCGCATGCCTGTAATTCCGGCTACTCAGAAGGCTGAGGCGGAAGGATCGCCGGAGCCCAGCAGGTGAGGCTGCGGTGGCCAGAAGCTGCCACTGCACTCCAGTCTGGGCAACCAAGTGAGACTCCAACTCAAAAAAAAAAAAAAAAAAAAGAAGGAAGGAAAGAAAGGAAGGAAGGAAGGAAGGAAGAAAGGAAGAAAGAAAGAAGAAAGATGAACCACAGAGAAGAGAATACACTAAAAATTGGTCCAATGACTTCATCTACTCTTCTGAGGCAGTTTGGAGAGATTACATGGAAGACTTTATCTGTGTAATAAGACAACCTTTGTTCACAATGCAGTTCTGTTCCATGTCTTCTGGAAACTTGTCAGTACCATTCAGTTTCCAAAGGGAATGATTTATAAATTATTGTCTGGTCTTCTGCCCATTCATTCCCTCTAAAAATTATTTACTACCGCTCTAAAAATTGCCCATAATTCCTGCCCTCCAATTTCCCTCTCCACTCTGATAAGAGTATTTAAGACTCAACCATCTGGCTCCTTTTTTAATCTCATAGTTGAGGAACCCCCATGTTCATATGCATTTTTTTGCCCCACTCCCCACATGCATTTTAATACTTTTTTTTTCATATTAACCTGTCTACTCTCAGTCATTTCAGGGGATCTTCAAAGAGGGTGGGCAGAAGGGAAACTTTCTGTCCCTCCACTATAAAGTCCGTTATTAGGAATCTTATTGTATTTTGTGCTTACTAATAAAGTTTCAGGTCATGATTAACTTCCTTCTAGATACATTTCTAAGGGACAGATTACCATTTTAAGAATCATAAAAGCTAACAAATGTCAAATTGATATGGAAACAAAGGAAGATACCAAGGGTCTAGTAATTTTATATTGTTAGGATACCTAGTAATTTTCCAGATCAAAGACAAAGATTTACTTCCCCTTCATTAGGAGAAAATAACTGAATATATGACATGTTTAGCATTTAGTTGGTCAGGGACCCAGAGAGTAAGGATTTGTGAAATTCTAGAGGTTATAGATTTCTGCTTGGCAATACAGAAAAATCTTTTATGCCAATTTCAGGGTCTGACAATTAAGTTTGCGAACTTGCCACCATGCACTTATGTTGGCAGCACTCTACAAACAACTCAGTAAGGTTTTATAAAGTTGGTATATCAGTGTCTCACAGCTGTGTTCATGATGACACGTGGTGGTGTCTTGCTGAGTGGTATTCATTATTATTGTTGCATATTTTTGTATGCTGTCACGAGAACGTTGGAACTTGAATTAGAGCAATGAACAAACATTGAATTTCTTGCTAAACTTGTCAAGAATGGAAGTGAAGTCAGAGACATGTTAGTCCAAATAATTGGGGATAATGCCATGAAGAAAACAGCAGTGTACCAATGAATTAAATGCTTTTGTGAGGGAAGAAAAAGTATCACTGATGAAGAGAGGTCAAGATGGCCAGTAATGAGCAGAACTGATGAAAACACTGCAGAAATTCATCAAATTGTGCGACAAAATTGTCAGCTGACTGTGAGAAGCATAGCAGAGAAAGGTGTGTGCAAAAAATGGTCCCAAAGGAGCTCTTGCATCACGACAATGCATCAGCTCACACAGCACTGTCTGTGAGGGAGTTTTTAGCCAATAAACAAATAACCATATTGGAACACCCTTCCTACTCGCCTGATCTGGCCCCCAATTACTTTTTTCTTTACCTGAAGGTAAAGAAAATATTAAAAGAAAGGCATTTTGATGACACTCAGGACATCAAGGGTAATAACAAAGATGGCTCTGATGACAAGTCCAGAAAAAGAGTTCCAAAATTGCTTTGATGAATGAACTAGGCATTGGCATTGGGAATACACAAGGGGAATACTCTGAAGTTCACCACAGTATTCAACAATGAGATAGGCAGCACTTTGTCTAGGATGAGTTTGCAAACTTCATTGTCAGACTTCATATTTATGTGAAACATATGATATAAATAGGTGCAAATCATATATACTTTAATTTACTTAATTATTTTATACTAATGTAAAATATGTCCTCACATATGCATTTGAAGATAGTCTGAAGTAGGGCCTAGCTTTCTTTTTGAGTTTGGATTGGTTTCACATTCTTTTTCTTTACACAAACGTTATTCATAATGCATTCTTTCCAGTTTCAGTGGCTCTGAAGTGGAGTAGGAAGATGGAGATACTAGTTCAACAATCTGAACGCTGCAATCATCTATATTTATATTTTCCTCTCCTTCTAATATTGGTTACTGTTTTCCTTGAAACTTCTTTGGAAGGAAGTCTCTTTCAGTAAGTCTTACGTTGAATGTGTGGAGAAAACACATCCAATGTAAGTGTGAGTATAATTCTTTGGATTCATTTTCCTAAAGTGAACACACCTTTGTGACTGATAACTAGATAAAAAAATGGGACACTGTCAACATCTCAAAAGCCACACCTATGCCCTTTCCCAGTCACTTTTTTGCCATCCTCCACTAAAGTAATCAATATTTTGACTTATGTCACCAGAGATAATCTGGTTTTACCTTTATTTAAATGGAATCATATTAAACATACTCTATTAATGTCTTGCTTCTTTTGTTCAGCTTCATGCTTGTGAGATTCATTCAGGTTGTTAGATGTAAAAGTCACGTGCTCATTTTTATTGCTCTGAACCATTCCATTGTATAACTAAGCAACAATTGTATTCTACTTATAATAAGCATTAGGGTTGTTTCCCATTTTTGCCTTTATCTTAGACCTACTATACATATGTCAGTATGTGTCCACTGGTGAACACACTGTGCCTTTGTCTTGGATACATAAATTGAAGTTGAACTGTTAGATCATAGGATGTATAATTTTCATGATTAGAGATGCTGTCAGTCTTCCAAAGTAATTGTACTAATTTACGCTTCTGCAGTTTATGAGAGTTCTAGCTACTTTCTATCCACCATCATTAGAACTAGGAACTGTTAGTCATTTTTATTTGAGACATTCAGGTATACATGTAGTGGCATGGAACTGTGGTTTAAATTTGTATTTCTGTGATAACTGAGGTGGTTGAGTCTCTTTTAATATTAATGTCCTCTTTTGTTAAATGCCTGAGTCATCAATTTTTAATTATTTTTTATCTTTTCTAATTGGTTCACATAAATACATATAAATATAATATCTAAGTGACTTACCTAAATTGAGACAAAGCAGCTGGTAAAGTTTTTAATAGAACAAAAACGATCTGGTTTTTGCATTTATATTTCATTAGTTTTCTTTATATTTAATAATTTTCATAATTACAATAAGAAGAAAAACTTGAATAAATCCAAAGAACTGTGGGTAAGTATTTATTTGCTCTTTTGGAAGTGAGACAGTTTAGGAAAGTAGAGTGGTTTTCTTATAGGAGGTGAATGTGTTTTGTGTCAGGGACATAGGTGAACATGTTTTAGAGATGGCATTTTAAAGAGATCAAGGACTAGTTTACCAGGCTTGTTCATTAAGTGGAGATTGGGCATCCAAGAGAACCATAATGGGTAATCACTATGGGAATAACCTACAGAAGAAATAGATCTTGTTTTGTTCTGGCTATGTTTGCTAACTCCATGAATGCAGGCAGTAATTTTTTTTTTACCCTCCTTTGGTCAATAACTCAAAATATAGTGTTTAAGAGCATGGATTTTCACATCACAAGATCACTATCATTAGCCTAGGTAAGAAATCCCAAAGTTTTAATTTCCCTGTCAGTAAAATGGGGATAATAAAAGTATTTACAGCACATACTGAATATGAAGATTAAATAAGATGATGTATTGAAAGCACTGAACACAGAACATAGCATGTTGAAAATAATTAATAAATGTTATCTATTTTTATTCATTAAAGAATCAATCTATGTAGCATCCAAGTTGTGAGAAAATAGGGATAAATTATCAAGTGATCTTTAAAAAATATATAGTTCTTCTTGATTTGAATGTGTCATCACTAACAAGATTTATTTTGCATCTCAAACACATTTCACAAAATACTGAAATACCATTAATATTCTAATATCAGTTTTCCTGTTGCCCTAACATGGTCACTTTAAAAGGCAAAACACTTGGCTCTAAAACCAAAAACTATTTGTTAATGAGAGCAAAAGATAAACTTTACCACAGCAAAATAGTACCTATAGTACCTAAAAAGTTTAATATGGACCCACTCTCACTTTTTAATTCCTTTGTCTTGTATTTCTTTTTCAGTCTTTAATTGCCTGTTTTGTTTGCTTGCTTCGGCTAAACTTTTCACTGAGGCTTAATTTACATACAATAAAATGCACAGATTTTAAGTGTACAGTCCAATACATTGTGACAAATTCATATACTCATGTAACACCAACTCAATCAAGAAATAAAACATTTATACCACCCAGGAATTTCTTTGTATCTCTGCCAAGTCAATACTCTCTCACTGTTGTGATTCCTATCACCACAACTTTTTTTTTTCTGTTAAAAAATATGGCCAGCCACAAATTTTATGTGTGTTCCACATTTTGGTTTTGTGTCCATCCTTACTCAGTTTAGAAAAGTCACCTGAGGTCCCCATTTACTCACCTGAGCTCCTGTCTGCACTGGGCTCTGCTACTCTGGTGTTGTCATGGATATCTCTAAGAGTATCTGTCCTGTTATAAAGTGGGAGATTAAACACTCACTGAGAGTCATCAAACTTCATCTAAGGTTTCCTCCAGACTGCAATGGTCAATGTGGTCAGCATCTCTGATTTCTACTCAGAAACATTTAGTTTGATATATTTTTGTAAGACAGAAAACTACTGTTTCTTACATAAGTTACATGATAGGGTGTTAATATCACTAAGAAAGAGCAAAAGATTCATAATTGAGTCTGTGCTATCAAACCATTGGAAGAAGTGGAAATCATTACATCAGTTGCCAGCAGTCAGTGTATATCCAGTGTTGCCTATGGACTAAAAAAGTAAAGTGTGCACAAGATGATGTATCTAGTTATAGCAGTAAAATGTCAGAGCTTCTCTATATTTACATTTTACCTGATTTTTTTCACAATTCAGTCTTAGATGTATATGTTTTGGTCAGGCATGGTGGCTCACACCTATAATCCCAGCATTTTGGGAGGCCGAGGTGGGAGTATTGCTTGAGCCCAGGAGTTCTAGACAAGCCTAGGCAACATAGTAAGACTCTGTTATATAAAATGTTTTAAAATTTAAAATGTATATGTTTTAAAAATGTTAAAACATAATGCTACAAAGGAATATCTCATATAAATAATAAATAAATAAATAAATAAAGATATTCAAGAAGCATGGGCTTTCTATATTGAAAAGAGGTTTGATATGCGCATCTGGTGGACTCAGATGTATACTTGCTGCCTTGCCAGAAAGTTCATCTCCATGGAGTTGAGTAATGAGGTTGTTCCTTGGATGCCATTTACTTCTAAAGAATTTTTCTCTTTTTGGTCAGTTTCGAAGTGCGTATACACTTTAAATATTCTGTGATACTGTATTTTTCCTTTTTCTGATGACAGAAGGGCCAATGGAAACAATTTGGAGAGGAATAACAATTTTTCCCATTATCTCCACTCTAAACTTCAAAAGGTTTGGAGACCCTTATTTTCCATACTCAAAGGTACTTGTAAAATTGTTTGTCATTATTATTATTATTTTTTACATGTGATCCTCAGCTCTTTCATTGTCTCTTAAAAACCTTTTCATGGAGGTTTCTAAGTTCTAGAATACTCTAGTAAACTCCAGGTTTACTATTTTCAGCTAAGTCCCCCATGGAAGAAAGGAAGAAGCGAAATTCTTAAGAGAAACTACTGTCAGGGAGAAAGAGAGATCAGAAAAGCCTGAAATGCTGCAGAAACAATCATTGACTTTAGACACAAAAGCATTCGTGACCAAAGATGGAATTGGTTTCCTTAAATCACCTAATAGGCATCTAAAAGAAATTTGTAGACATGTCAGACAGGTTATTCCTTCTAGGAGAATAAATGGTTCATACTGAACTATCTATTAACAGTTCCTGTCTGTTCTTTCAGGTGAACAACATGGTTGTACTTTTTAATTACCTAGATACTAAATCTTTGTTACTTTATAGATTAATACGACATATATATTGTCCAAAAAGAGCAGATTTACTAAAACTCTGAGTTATTCTGACATTAAGAACTATTAAGAAAAGTTGTCAGACTGGGCACAGTGACTCATGCCTAAATCCCAGCAATTTGAGAGGCTGAGGTGAGAAGATTGCCTGAGCCCAGGGGTTCAAGACCCACCTGGGTGACTTGGTGAGACCTATCTCTACAATAAATCAAAACTTAGCTGGGCGTGGTGGTGTGTGTCTGTAGTTCCAGCTACTTGGAAGGCTGAGACAGAAGGATCGCCTGAGCCCAGCAGGTTGAGGCTGTGGTGGCCGTGAGTGTGTCACTGCACTCCAGCCTAGGAGACAGAGTTAGACTCCAACTCAAAAAAAAAGAAAAAGAAAAGTTGTCTTGACGTTTTACACAACTAAAATCTCAGATGAGTTTGAATCAGTGTCAGAAGATATGTTATATATTTGTATTAAACATATGACATATACAGCCAGATATTTCTGATTAAACTAAATGAAATGTGTAAGAGATAAGTAATATTTTATATAATGATAATAAAAAGACATTGGCAATTGATTTTATTGCTGCTGATGGATGTATCCATTATTCTTTATTATCTTAGATGGCAAACATAACTGATTAGAAATACAGAGCCAATGGTCAAAGGGACATATCATTATAACCCAGGACTTCAGCCTTTTATTTACATCATGAAGTGTTCAATGCTGAAACAATGCTAATCCATAAATGCTTAGCACAGACTTAAGGAAGGAAAACACTACCCTGAGTCCTGTGAATTTTGTATGTCTTCAATAAACCCCACAGGAGGTCACTCACGGTTAATGAAGCAGCACATTTCAAGAGATCTGCATTTTCATGTTTCCTGAAAAACAAGTGGCATAAGAGGATAAATTCCTTTGAGTAACCCCAAGCAGGACCAATAGAAAAAGTTGGATGAGCTTCCTTTCTTTCTTTATAACAAACTTCTAAGCTGCATCTCAAAATCAGAAAATTACTCTGCCCTTAAAGAAGAAATCTTGTTTGTGGTTCCAAATTACTTTTGTCTCATTCAAATCAATAATATAGTTTGTTAAATGCAATTGGTCCTTGGAATATACCTAAAGGAGAGCAATATAATATCACTTAGGCGAGAACTTGCTATCAGAAATGTATATGTGAATATATAACTTCACAGCCACTCTAACGTATTATTACATTCCCTGCAACTCTTACAGCTGTGGGAACGATAGGCCATGAATGGTGTCCTTGGTGGCCTGTGCAATTTCAAAGGGCGATGGATTTGCCAGGCTGTTTTCACTAATGGCCCTCGGGAAGAAGATTCTTAAACATGGCATGTTGAAAGCAAATTTGATTTAAACATGCTGTGGCTTTCAGAATGTCAAGCCCTTTGGAAATGCAAGACACTCAAGACAGCCCCACATGATCAAAAATGGCACCAGCATCAATTAATGCCAACAACCACAATTAGGAAACCACAGATGAGTAAGGACATGAGAGGCTCTAATTTCCCCTTGCCTGGGATCTCTGTTCCTGGTGACACCTGTCATGTTTCATTGATATGAATACTTTTGGAGGCTAGTCACCATCTTCTTGAAAATTGCATTTCTGACCAGAGCTCCCAAGGCACAGTGTCAATTTATCTTAATTTGCAATGGCTCCCTAGACACACTCTGAGCACTCCCAGAGATGGAGCCTTTTTATTTGAACAAGGGTGCAAAGCAGCAGCTAGCTGCAACCACGTAGTTGGATACAGACTTTTGAGAAAAATAAGATTAGTTGGTATGTAAGAGAGTCAGTGTCACAAGCACTGAGAGAAAATAGGCCAGCAATACTTGGAAATGCTTTCTTGTCACTATTCAGAAAATTAAGATCAAGGGAAGCAGTCCTACATGTTGGAAATGTAATCTAAAAGATGGAGAAACAATATTATTTCATACCCATGCTAAGGGTGTCACATAAAAAAATTAAGTGAGGATGATAAAGGCAGAATGAACTCTTATCTGTCTCTCTCTCTTTTTAAAAAAATGTATCTTCTATCTGTGATTGCAAACATGTCAGATTTTAGGGGACATGAGGATGAATATTAGAAGAAAAGGTGTATTTCACACAGACACATGTGCATGCACACACACATACCACATTAAATAACATTCTGTAAGTAAAGCATTAAGTGTGGAAAAGCATCTTGAGATCTACTGGCACTTAACAAATCCCAGAAACCATTGCTTCTATCCTTTACTTTCTCAAGAAGAAACAGAAATGCTGAGGACTGAGGTATAGTTTTTTGATAACATCTTTCTTGTTAAAAATCTGAGAAATCCTAGATATTCATCCATATGCAAATGCAAGTTTGTTCCTTTTTAGGAGCTCCAGATAGATACATTTGAGAACAAAGTGGTGCATTGGTGAAATGCTGATTTTGTTGTCTTCCTTACTATTGCAGGTCTTTTGAGAAAGCATTTCTCAAGACTTTAGATTTAACATAGATTGCTCAACAAAAGTGGTACTACAAGGATGCATATTAAGAGCATAATTTTATACTGGGTTGGTGTTTTTTCCCTTACTTAATAGAATCGAGTTTAACACATGAAATCTTGATTGATGATCCTAAGTAGTTAATCAAATCTCATCTTTTCATTAATGTAATTTTATTGTCATACATGTGGTCTCAGCAGTTTATCTTTAGCAATAATCAGATTTCATTTTTAATCCAAATAAGTTCAATTGGGTTTTAACTTCTACACATTTTCCATGTTCTGCCAACATTGATCTAGAGAAGATTAGGATTCTACAAGGGCTTTCTACTCAGGCTTCTTACGTAATGACATTTATCTAATTGCTTCTCTTCATGTGCAATATATGTGTCCCATAACCAAGATGAATTTGCAGCAGAGGTAGGAGGCATTGACAGGTTTGGAAGCTAATGACAGAGCAGAGAGGCGGAAAGAGTCATGACCTTCAAGTTAACCATACAAATTACTCGTTTGTAAAATGGGGGATATATCAATATTTA
The DNA here is from genome assembly GCA_027257055.1 of Cephalopachus bancanus. Lineage (NCBI taxonomy): Eukaryota > Metazoa > Chordata > Mammalia > Primates > Tarsiidae > Cephalopachus > Cephalopachus bancanus. Next base: position 1,463,589 of record JAPVLO010000031.1, on the reverse strand, counting down.
CTTCATAGAACTGTGGTGATGTTTAAATGAAATGAATGTTCGGCTCAGCGATTAAGAAATAGCTGTTAGTTACTCTCATTATAAAGTTCTAAAGTCTAAAAATTGATGTTAAGCTGCTATAAGTAGATAATATTTAATAGTGCTTCAAAGAAGTGATAATATTTTAAAAAGGGACTTCTGAAGTGTCTTTCCCTTAGCATTTGGAAAACTAATGGTGTCGATGAGCAGGATATTTAATTGTATGTATGTACAGTAAGTCTTCTACATACAAACGAGTTCCATTCTGAGAGTACAGCATAGTCCAACAGCATATGAGGCTGGCATTGAGTGAGCAGGTAATAAGAGTAAGTGCCTGGAGTAGGGAGAAGAGGTGGGAGATGGTAGAGCTGAAGGATCGTCAGCAATAGGAGACAGGGGCAAGCTGCAATTTCACTCACAGCTGACATGGATATTATAGGTTCTGGTTCCTTGTTGGCTTCAATTCTCTCTTGAAAAAAAGATCCAGTGGTGTCTGGGTAGTAGCTCTTTTTTTCTCATCATAGATGACACAGTGGCATTGGATTGCATTCTGAATGGCTGCTGCAACCTTCGTGTACTATTGATCTATATTTGGGTCCTATGAGTCAGAAACTAACAGGGCCCCCTCAGATAAAGAAAATTCCTTTGCCATTTCCTGTACCATAAACCTCTTTGGTTCTTCAGTTACTTCTTCCTCTTGTCTCTCTTAATCCTTTCTCCAGGCCTCCAATTCTATCAGGTCTTCACTAGTAAGCTCCTTGTGGTTCACAGCAAGGAGTTCAGTGAAATTGTCCTCTTGGAGATCTAGACGCTTGTTTGCATCTTGAAAAGTTTGCAACTTGAAGGTTCATATGTGGGGAACTTACTGTACTGTATTTTATGGTGGAAAGGTGAAAAGACAGAGCTACAGATGAGGATCATGAGTGTAAGTACTGATAGGGGTTGCAGCAGAGTGAAGCAGATCTACTGCAGACTTGGGGGAGTGGCGGGCACCCTCCTGGATACCTACTCCTCAAGGTGGAAAAGTATCCCCATCTAAGACCCATGGCCAACAATGAAGGGCGCAGGGAACAGTCAGAAGGGCGTCTCCCGAGATGGCGCTAAACACTATATAGAACCAATGACTACAAAGGCCCTAAACTCTGGCTCTTCCCGCGCGCGCGCGAAGTTTAAACCTATGTGCAAATATTATCTCCCTATAGGAATACTATCTCATAGCCCCCTCCAATAAGACCCAAACACGGCACTGGTCAGTCCCTCCCAAACCCATAAATACAGCCCTCTCTCGTGGGCTCTCTCTCTCTCTCTCACTCTCCCTCCCCTACCCTGTGGTTACAGACCTTCTTCCTTCTCTCTGTAGCCGCAGAGGCTTTAATAAATCTCTTGGTCCTTAATGGGTGTGGAGTTATCACCAGTGCTTAACTTCTTTCATTGGTGCTGTGACTCGGATCGGGTTCCTCTCGCCCTAAGGCGGGACCCCGTTCTGGGGCCAGTGGGACTCACCCCTTAAGGTCTTTGCCCACTTTCTTAAACACCAGTGCTGCATCCATCACCACCTCGGATAGGTAATTGCCCCTAACTGGAAAGCCTTAAACCTCACCTGGGATAACCAGAAGAGACTGACCGTTGATCGTCCGGTGGCTCTTTTGGCCCCCGGTGAGGGAGGGACCACACCCCGCCTAGGCCTTCAAGGCCACAGCAGACCCCTACTGGTTTTCCCCTCTTCCGCCTAGGTCTCTAAAGCCACAAACCCTACCTTATACAGGACCTCTATAACTTCTATGAGTGTTCAAAAAAGTGGGCAGAGATTCCCCTCCCTCCCGTCCTGCTTCGACCCATTAAACTCTTGGCCTTAATGGGTGTTAGGTCTCACTGTGAATCAGGTCTCTCTCGCCCTTGTGCGGGTCTCTCTCTCGCCCCTGGGTGGGACCCCGATTCGGCACCTGTGGCCACTCCAGCCCTCCTGGACTTTCCCTACCCTTTTGAACACCCGAGCCGCATCCACACCAGCACTTGTTGGATAGGCAAGTCCCCCTCCCCCAAACAAGGGAGTGAAAAACTTGCTGGGGAACTCTGGAGGGAACGGACTTCAGGAACCACCCCCTCTGGCCCTGAGGTGAGGGGGAACACACCCCGCCTTGGCCTTCATGACCACCGCGGACCCTAAAGCCTTCCTCTTCTCCTTTATCTCTCTCAAACTTTAAAAACACCCATGGCTGCCGGGTTGCAGCGGGCCCCAGGGGTCCCACGTCTGCTAACCCACAGCAATTTCTGTAAAATTCTCTTTCTCTCCCTCTCTCTCTTCCCCCCCCAAGGAATCCCATGGCTGTCGGGCCACAGCAGACCCCAGGGGTCCCACGTCTGCTGGCCCACAGTGGATTCTGGAGGGCTCCCATGTCTGTCAGGCAACAGTGGATCCTACAGGCTCCCACGTCTGTTGACCCACAGTGGACCCTGCAGGACTCCCGTTTCTGTTCGACCGGCAGGAATTGCAAATACACCCCCCACCTGCCGCTCGGTCAAGTGCTCTCTGTCTGTTTTGAAAAATCCTAGCACTAGGTGCCTTGACCCCTCGGTTCTCTAGGAGAACCCTGGTTGTGCCAAACCTCTATGATGACAGACTTTGCCACAGCCACACTTCTCGGACAGCCGACTCTTCAGGGGATGCCCCGTTTAGCCCACCTGTCCCACTATGGGGGGTTCGTCATCCCTGCTGGTCGATTTCCCTCTTAAATGCCTTATAAACAATCTCACTATCCTTTCTCTGTCCCCTGATATTAAACCCAAATGCCTAATTCGCCTCTGCACACAGGACTGACCTACATATCCCTTAGACAACCAAAATCAGTGGCCCCCTCAGGGATCCCTCAATCCCGATATCATCTGGGACTTATATAATTTCTGTGAGCGTTCAAAACGGTGGGTAGAGATTCCATATGTTCAATCCTTTTCTCTCCTCTGTGAACATCCTCGCCTGTGTCTCAATTGTAACCCCTCTAACCTCCACCCTCAACTCATGCTAGCATCTACTGCTTCTCCTACAACTTCTCTTTCTCCCATTGTTCCATGCACGTGTGAGCTTCCTCCTCTAAATTCCCCTCCCCCCACTGCAGACCCTGCAAGTTCCATTTCTGCTCCCTCCTCCTCCATCTCAGATTTCAATCCTGCAGATGAGCTCCCACCTTACAGGCAGCCTAAGGCTTCCCCGCCCCTTCCTCTTCAGCCCCACCCACTTCTGCTCCCACAGTTCAACCTATATACCCTCCCCTTCCAATCGCTCCTCAGTGTAGCCCTCTGGTAACCTGATCCAAGGCTGCACCAGTCGTCTAGCTCCCCTCCATGAAGTAGCAGGCGCAGAGGGTATTGTCCAGGTGCACGTCCCCTTCTCTATCTCAGCCCTCTCACAAATAGAAAAATGCCTTGGATCATACACAACTAATCCTGCCACCCACATTAAAGAGTTTCAATACCTCATCCAGTCCTACAGCCTTACTTTCCATGATATATACCTAATCCTGTCCAACACCCTGCTTCCAGAGGAACGTAGGAGAGTCTGGGAACAGGCTAGAACATACGCAGATGAAATTCACCAAACCACCCCAGCTCACCCCCTTGGTGCAGCGACTGTCCCAGACCAGGATCCGGTCTGGGACTATAACTCTCCTGCCGGCATCAAGTCCAGGGATCGCTTCTCTACTTGCCTCCTTTCTGGGTTGCATAGGGCTGCACAAAAGGCAGTTAACTTTGAAAAACTTCAGGAAGTTATTCAGGACAAAGATGAGAATCCCTCTAACTTTCTCAGTCGACTCACAAGGGCACTTCAACAATATACCCACATAGATCTGGACTCCCCTGATGGCCGGCAACTCCTAATGACATATTTTTTCTCCCAAAGCTATCCAGACATTAGGGCAAAACTAAAAAAGCTTGACAGAGGCCCCCTCACTCCCCAACATGATGTCCTAACAACTGCATTTAAGATGTTCCACAACCGGGACAAAAAGGTAAAAAGACATAAATATCAGATGTTGGCCCAGGCCCTCCAGGGAGCTAAGGGTTCCTCTGGTGTCACCCAAGGCAGTGGCAATGCCCAAACCCAGCAACAACCACCAGGACCCTGCTTCAAGTGTGGGCAACCAGGACATTGGGCACGAGGATGCCCCAACCCCAGAGTGCCCCAAAAGCCATGTCCCAAGTGCAGTCAGGCAGGACATTGGGCAACGGACTGCCCTGGTCCCCAAATAGGGACTGGGTCAGCCCCCAACCCTGCTTTAGACCTGTTAGGTATGGCAATGACCTTGGAATGACGGGGCCTGGGGTCTCCCTGCCCGACACAAATCTGAAATCATCAGGAGCCCAGGGTCACTATAATAGTTGACGGGTACCCCATCCATTTCCTCCTGGACACCGGAGCCACCCTTTCTGTCACACGAGAATTTTGGGGCCCAACTTCCCCGTCTAAGTCCCCTATAGTTGGGGTAGGGGGCCAGTCTATCACTCCACGCATAACTCCCACAGTTACGTGCATTTTTGCAAATGTCCCCTTCACTCATTCCTTTTTGGTACTGCCTCAATGTCCCATACCTCTTATGGGCAGGGACATTCTAGCCAAATTCCAGGCGTCCATCACCTTTAACCCAAGTGCAGCCCTTACCAACCCATCCCCCACAACCCCACTTTTGGCCCTCCTCACTATGGGGAGCCAACCCCCCAAAAGAGATTTAGAGGGTCCCTGGAAGGTGGGGCAGCGTCGGTGAATATTCTGGAGAAATAAGGAGAAAGAAAGAGACTGGACTCTGTCTAGTGCAGAAGCCAATTCTGTAGTAGGGATAGATATTGAAAGAAAGATGGAGGGATTGATATAAAGAGAAAGAAAGAAAGTGGACAACTGTTCGGTGAAATGAGCAGAAGCCGTTTATTGGGACCAGCCATGAGTCTTTTATCCCAAACTTTCACATGTCAAATCACAAGACTTTCACGTGGGCACAAAGCCAGGTAGGTGAGGGGCGTCCCCCCCCACCAGGCATTTCCTTAGGAATGAGGAAGGACAACCCCAATCAAATCACAAGAGTTTTACATGAAAACAAAGCCAGGTGGGTGGAGGGTGTCCTCACCCACCAGGCGTTTTCTTTAGCATAAGAAAGGACAATCTTAATCAAATCACAAGAGTTTTACATGAACACAAAGCCAGGTGGGTCGGGGGAGGGGGGGCATCCCCGCCCACCAGACGTTTTCCCCAAGCATGAGGAAGGACAATCCCAAAATTATCTCACTGTTCCTTATGCTTGGTTTATGTTCCTCAAAATCAATACAACAGTTTTAATATCATAAAATCCTAATAATCAATAACTTCTAAAACTTATGCATTCCCAACACCTAATGACTGACTTAAATCCTAATACCTTTCTATTCTGTGCTAACTTTACCTGTACTATAAAAAACTCTTAATTATAGGTCAGACCAGTTCCTAAAGAATGTGGTCCAGTCCAAAATGGACGCTGGGCCCTTAGGAATGTGGCCCAGCCCAAAGTTCGTGCTGGGCCATTTCTGGTAGCCCTAGATAACCATCTAAAGCTGGAAACAGCTCTCTAAATGTATATACTAATTCTACAAATATATTTTTAAATCTTATAAAGAAGCTTGTATCATGTATAAGGCTCCCAAATGTGATCTGAGTTTGAACTGTGTTAAGTTTAAAGCCGAAGCCGCAGTCTGTGAGAAGCGGGAACAATGGATCCCTAGAGTCAGCCATGCCTGTCATCTTCTCAGAACTTCATGCTCAGATAGTTTAAACCCCTACCAGTGGGTAATGCTAAACAACAAGGAAAGGAGGAGGGAATGGGCCTTCAGCTCCTGAACCAGCCTGGTGGTCTCAGGGTCCGTAGCCTGCCTGGATCCCTAACGCTCAGGCAGGCCTCCACGGCTGGCTCCCAACACCTCACTACTAAAGGTTCCCCAATGGACTCACTTCCTCCTTTACCCTCTTCTATAGTAAATCCCCAAGTATGGGACATGAACTTCCCCTCCTTAGCACACTGCCCCCAAGTTCACATTCAGCTCAAAAATTCCTCTGCCTATCCCAACCAACCACAATACTCTCTTCCTACCTTCAGCCTTCTGGGACTTCAACCTGTCATCAACTCTTTATTACAGAAGGGGTATCTGCACCCTACCAACTCCCCATTTAACACCCCCATTTTAGCTGTATGAAAACCAAACAGCACTTACCACTTAGTACAAGATCTAAGACTCATTAACGCTGCTGTCATCCCCATTCACCTGCTAGTCCCCAATCCTTATACCATTTTATCTTCAATCCCTCTGACTGCTACTCACTTTTCGGTCCTTGACCTTTGAGATGCATTCTTCACCGTCCCTCTGACAGTGGACTCATAAAACATCTTCGCGTTCATGTGAACTGACCCAATATCTCGCCATTCACAACAACTCACCTGGACAGTCCTACCACAAGGATTTCGAGATAGCCCCCACCTGTTCGGTCAAACCTTAGCAGCAGATTTTAAGTCTCTCTTACCAAATCCACCCTTATTCAGGATGTGGACGACCTCCTCCTGTGTAGCCCTTCCTTAGCTGATTCTCAAATGGACACTGCACTCACCCTTAACTTTCTAGCAGAAAAGGGATATCGGGTATCCCCTCAAAAAGTCCAGTTGTCTGCCACACAAGTCACATATCTGGGGGTAGCCATCTCACACCAACAAAAGGCTATAACAACAGACCGAAAAGCCCTAATCCAATCCCTACATATACCCAAGACTAAAGAGGAAATCCAATCATTTTGGGGGCTGGTTGGATACTTTCGGGCATGGATTCCCAACTTTGCCCTACTCACAAAGCCGCTCTATACTCTCATAAAGGGAGACCCCAATGAGCCACTCCTAACACCCTCCTCCATCAACCAACCTTTTACTGCCCTCCAGCAAGCCCTCATGAGGGCACCCGCTCTCCATGTGCCGGATATACACCGACCTTTCATCTTATATGTGCACGAAAACAAAGGGGTGGCCTTGGGAGTCCTAGGGCAGCTTTGTGGACAGACGTTCGCCCCAGTGGCCTATCTCTCAAAGCAGTTAGACCACACCGTCCAGGGCTGGGCCTCATGTCTGTGAGCACTGTCCGCTGCCCACATGCTGGTGTGTGAATCCAAAAAACTCACTTTTGGGGCCTCTATCACAGTAACCTCCCCCCACCATCTACAGCACCTCCTAAGCTACAAAGGCCTTCAAACGCTACCCCCCAGTCGAGTCCTATCGCTTCTTATCTTCTTTTTACAAGATCCCTCCATATCCTTTCAAACTTGAGCACCCCTAAACCCAGCCACGTTACTTCCTTCTTCCACAGCCCCACTAACCTATGACTGCATAAAAACTGTAGAGGCTCTTCTCCCTTGCCTGGTTCACATCCAGGAAGGCCCTTTGCCCTCCCCCTCCTATACCTGGTTCACTGATGGCAGCTTCTTCCTACACAATGGGTTCCAGGTTGTGGGATATGCCATCACCTCTATTACACACGTCATTGAGGCAAAGCCTCTCCCTCCAGGCACCACTAACCAACAGGCAGAACTTAAAGCTGCCACTCGAACTTTCTAGTTAGTGGCTGGACACTCCCTCTCACTCTACACTGACTCCAAATATGTTTTCCTCATTCTCATCTCCCACTCGACCATATGGAAGGAAAGGGGGTTACTTACTACCAAAGGATCAGCAGTAGTTAACACTAAACTAATCTCCAATCTCCTCACTGCCTCTCTACTTCCCACCAAAATTGGCATTTCTCACTGCAAGTCCCACCAGTCCGACTCCTCACTCATAACTCAGGGAAACTCCAGAGCAGATAATGCGGCCCAACAAGCAGCCTTGGGGTCCATACCCAGAGTGGCCCAACAAGCAGCCTCAGGGTCCATCCCCACGATGGCGGTTGTTACCCACCCTGGTCCAAGCCATATGCCTCCCACTAATTCACCACCACCAACTTCCCCCTCTATCTCAGACCTTATCCCATATCTACACTTAATCTTCCATACCAAACCCTCTGCTCTAATGTCTTTCCTGAAAAACTTCTTCACCCTCGACCCCCACCATATAAAGCTTATAAAAACCATTACCTCTCAATGTTCTATCTGCCAGTGAACTAATCCCCTTACCCCCTTAAAACCAGAAACCTTTCCCACACATCAGGCCTGGGGCCAGCTTCCAGATACGGACTGGCAGGTTGACTTTACTGTCATGCCCTCGGTTCGCAACATCAAATACCTCCTCATCTTGGTCGACACCTTTTCTGGATGGGTAGAGGCATACCCCACCACAAACAAATGAACAGCAACCATAGGGTCCATCCTTGCCAATCACATAATTCCTAGGTTTGGTGTCCCTTTATCTCCCCAATCTGATAACGGACCCAAATTTACCTCACGATGGTACAATCCCTAACAACTGACCTCCACATTAACTGGTATTTCCATATCCCATACCACCCACAATCATCCAGAAAGGTTGAGCGAGCCAATCGCACTCTCAAAGACACTCTCACCAAATTATCCCTTGAACTCCATCGAGACTGGGTCTCCCTCTTCCCACTGGCCCTCTTCTGCTTGCAAGTCCTCCCAAAAAAGCCGTCTCAACTCTCACCATTTGAAGTTATGTATGGCCGCCCAGCACTCCCTCTGGAAATCTCAACCTCAGCCCCTTTAGCACCCACTCACATGCTCTACTCCCTCTTGTCTTTTATTTGTTCCCACATTTGGGAACATCAAAACCTCCTTTTACCTGTCTCGTCCAACGGTCAAATCCCACCTCCTCTTATTCCTGGACAATGGGTCTATTTTTCTGACCTGGAAACTAAAACTCATCTTAACCCAAAGTAGTCCAAACCTCTTCAAGTAGCTTTATCCACTCCCACGGCAGCAAAACTTATCACAGCCCAATGTCAGGTTACCCCATGGATTCACATTTCCCGTCTTAAACCTGCCACCCCTCCTTCCTCACAATCCACCCATAATAATACTTGTCCACCTACCTACAGGTACACCTGCTCCAAGGTTCCAGAACAGCCACTCAGACTTCACTTGTCCCGACTCGCCACCCACCAAAATCCAAATCCAAACAAACATCCTGGATTCAGCACAGGAAACTGGTAGCCCTTGGCCCCTTTCCTTTCTTGGCTTAATTGCCATCCTCCTTACTATATTACTTACTTGGTCAACACCTACAAATTGGCCATCCACAGCCAAAGCTTTGCTGACTATTACATACCACCTCATTATAACTAGCTTCATTCTTATTAAGTGTCTTTTATAAAAATTCACTCCTTACAGCACTATGTTCATCAGCCTAACCCTCCTTCCCCTATTAATTTTAGCCCACCTCAGTGGTGAAACAACTCCACCCGCCCCACCATTTCGCTGGAGATTCTTTGTAGAAGAGTCCTGAACTTTTAAAGGCCACTCACATACCCAACGTCTGGCCAAAGCAGACTGCCAGCCATATGGCTGCCAGTCTCGAGTTTCTATCCCCCATGTCTCTCTCTTCCATGTGCTCACTTACTTTAATGTGGCACAAAGTACCTCAATTCTGCTTTCTTTTTGACCAAACCCAAGATTACTGTAAACAAAACCCTGAAATTTATGGGGGATGCCCAAAAGTCTCTTGCATGATCCACTCCATAAGGATAGAAAGGTTTAAAGGTGATAAAGACGTTTTTCTTCTCACTTCACAAGGCAGAGACCACTTCTACTTAAACATCAAACATCCCTGGGATAACATGTGGGAAAAAGGGATGCTAGGCAAAGTATACAACGGAATCCAAGACTCCACCCCAGCAGGAACCATCAAAATTTACCGCACCTATGTCTGAATTCAGCCAAGTATCCCAAACCTAGCCCCTGTATAACAAAACAAGAGGCAATATTACAAACCTCCATAAAACAGACAGCCAGAGTCACCCCATTTTCCTGGCTCTCAGTAGTCCAACAGGGAGCACATTTTCTCAACTACTCACATCTAGGCAATTTTTCTAACTGCTTCCTATGTGCAGCCCTCATTCGCCCCCCATTTACAGCAGTACCATTCATAGGAAATCTTACCACCCCCTGCACACAAAATCCTACTGTTCATTTCCCCCCACTATCAGGAATTCCCCTGTTCACAATCCCAACTCAACCATTACTTGTTAATGTTGCCTGTGCCCCACCTGGCTTCTTCTTCTGGTGCAATGGCACCCTTACTAAAACCTTTAAGTCATCGTATGTCCTGGTCACCCTGGTACCTCAATTAACCCTATTCACACAAGGGGAATTTGCAACAAAATACACAACAAACAAACCTGCAACACTGATCGTGTCACCCCACCCCCACCAGAAACGGGCAGTCTTTCTTCCTGTAATCGCAGGAGTCTCTCTTGCCTCTGCTCTGGCAGCAGTAGGCTTAGGCAGCAGGGCTATAGCATGCAGCATTACCTCCTCCCAAGACCTAGCAGATAAACTACAACTTGCATTAGAGGCTTCAGCAACGTCCCTAGCCTTCTTACAATGCCAAATCACCTCATTAGCCCAGGTCACCTTACAAAATAGGCAAGCCTTAAATCTACTAATGGCTGACAAGGGAGGCACTTGCCTCTTTCTAGGAGAGGAATGCTGTTATTACATCAACGAAACTGGCCTATTAGAAGAAAACCTAAATGTCCTCAATCATCTAAGTGATGAATTAAAATAGCGCCGCCAACAGCCAGACTCTTCTCCCTTCATCTGGTTGCAACACCCTCTTGTCACTCGACTGGCCCCACTCCTAGGCCCTGTCATTTTAATTTGCGTTTTTTGTTTAATAGCTCCATGTATCTTTAAATTTCTCCAACAACGCTTAATTGAACTCTCAAATCAAAACCTTAACCTCCTATTACTCAATAGTTATCAACCTGTCCCAGTAGAGGAGTCAACACCTCATCCCTAAACATCACTTAACTTTTCTTTTAGATATGTTCTCTTCCAGGTTCTCTATTTACCTCCACAGTCTACTCCAAGACAGCTTGTTACTATCGCCCTCGTGCCCACTGGAGGAGTGGCCAGAACAAGTCACCATTCTACATTTACAAGGGACTTTCATGGAACTCTCGCCTTCAGAAATCTTCACCTTCAGCACCTATCTCTGGGCCCTGTTCTGGCTGGTTCTGTGCCCTTCCCCCAACCCACCCCACAATGCCCACATCCAGCAGGAGGCAGCCAGAAGGAATAACGATGCCCCTCTCCCAAATAAGCAGAAAAGGTGGGAATGAAGGGCGCAGGGAACAGTCAGAAGGGTGTCTTCTGAGATGGCGCTAAGCACTATATAGAACCAAACCAAAGACTACAAAGGCCCTAAACTCCAGCTCTTTCCACGTGTGTGCGAAGTTTAAACCTATGTGCAAATATTATCTCTCTATAGGAATACTACCTCATAGCCCCCTCCAATAAGACCCAAACAAGGCACTGGCCAGTCCCTCCCAAACCCATAAATACAGCCCTCTCTCGCGGGCTCTCTCTCTCTCTCACTCTCCCTCCCCTACCCCGTGGTTATAGACCCTCTTCCTTCTCTCTGTAGCCGCAGCCGCTTTAATAAATCTCCTGGTCCTTAAAGGGTGTGGAGTTATCACCGGCGCCTAACTTTTTTCAAACAATGCATGCATTTCAGAGGAAAAGAATAAACGTAAGAGGATATTAATCAAAAATCATTCAGAACAAGTGTCATTCTTGTTGAGTATACTACGGTAGGTATCCCCTGACTTACAAATTTGTTTTAGAGTTGTCCCATCTAATAAAGTAATGACTAGCCACCTATGTGCTTATTTACATAAAAGTAAAGCTTTGTTTCCTCCATCCATTAGACAGATTTCAAGTGCTCATTAGCTACATGTGACACATGACAAATGTTAGGTTTAGAACATTTCCATCTTCATAGAAATTGCATCAATGACAGGCTGTGTTAGAGGACAGAAGAGACAGGGCATGTACTGCCATGGAACAGGCTACAGAAACACCAAGATAGGTGTGGGAATTCCAGCCTCAAAGTTAACTTGATGATGATGATAATAATAATAATAATAATAATGACAACAACTTGATGGTTATTTACCTCTCTGAGATTTATTTTCCTCAACTTTTAAGTAGAGATTAATAATGCCTATCTTGTCAACTATCATGAATATTAAAGGTACAAAAAGAGTCTAGCTTGGTGTCTGCCACAGAGTAAGTGCCTCCCAAAAGGCATTGATGATTATTATTTTAACAGTAAACGCTAAACCAAATAAATTAAAAACCCCAGATATTGAAAACTGAATTGTGATGTTTCTAGGAGACAACATCAATACTTAGGGAGATCTTGCCAGCAACATTTCAGAGTTATTACAGTGATGTGGGGTTTTCTAAAATACCAGTAGTTATAATGAATCTATACTTCTTCATGTTTGTATTAGATAGAGAGATGCCTCTGCAATTAGATTGGAAAGTAAGGGAAAATTATAAGGCACTAGGTGATTTTCATGAGAAAAAAGTGTCAGATGTGGCAACCCAAATGTGTGACTAATAGATAATCTCAATTATTGAGGTTTATTAAGTCAGCTGTAGGGTGCGTTCAGGAAAAACATGTGCCACAGACACATCTGTGGCTGTTTTTCTAAAGAGATTTTCAGGAGGTTTAGTGTTAACATATTCCTCAAAGGGGAGGAAGGCCTATAGGAAGAGGTGCAGGGATGTTGCTTGGCCAATAGTAATATTCCTGTGAGAATTTAGTTAGCATCCAGTAAATCTACATTTTACATAAGATAAGGACAATGTTGAAGAGAAAAAGGGAAGAGTCAATTATGCAGATGTCTCTAGGTAAGTGGAGGAATGAGTCTTGAGTTTGTTTTGCACTTGGGAAGATAAGCTTGTAGTTACATTGTCAGTGTGGAATCTCAGACTAGCTTTCAGAGTTAGACTTAGAATGTAGAGCTAAAGTTACAACTGGCATGCTCTTGTTCATGGAAGGCCAGCAAAAGATTTACTTAAGAATGATCTTTGGGGGCAGTCCTTCGAAGATGCCCGAGGCCTTTTTCCTTTCCTAGGGGATCTGGCTGATGCATGATGTTAGGAACAGTTATTTATTTGGAAGAGGCTGTTACAAGATCTTTCCTTTTTATATAAGAAGTTGAGGGGACCAGGGTCCTAAGATTTTTAAATTTTCCTTTACAGATGTAAAGGTTAAATATCTATTTTAAATGTATGATAAGCTCCAAACAGGCCCATTTTCTATCAAAAATATATTATTTTGTGGAGTTATTAATTTAAGATTAGGTTTTTTACTACTTAATATGCAAAATGTACTGTGACAAAAGGTGGCCCCAGGCAGGAAAAAAAGGTCAGAATTGCTCATTACAATGACAATCAAATACTGTTTTCTAGAAAACAATGTTTTCTTTTGTTTTCCCTATCCTGATAGAAACTGTGAAAATTGAAGCTCCTTTCAATTTATCCTTTCGTTCCACTTCAAACGCATTCCTGACAACCATTTAAAAAGTCTCTCCCCAAACTGAAATGAATATTTTCCAGGCTAGTTTTAAGAATAGCAGCTTGTTTGCCTGATTCTCTAGCAACCAACACAATAACTATCATTGCATAACAAAGCCAGTGGGGGCGTGCTGTGGCACTGAAGGGCTGGTGATACATAATTCAGATTCCTGGTTTATTTCTTTGGAATCCTCAGACAGTAACCCTGCAGTTGTATTTTAGTAAACTCCAGTCATTCTTCTTCCTCTCCAGATTGCTTCTTTTTGTGAAGGATGCCAAATTTTTTTGCAAAATGATTTCTGTTTTCTTCTCGATAAACCTGAGAGATGTTCTGTGCTCTGCAGCTCTGGTTTCCAATTCCTGGACTTCAATGGCCCTGATGGCTGCAGTTCTAGTTCCGTCTTCTCTGAATTGAGGAGGGGCTGTTTGATCAAGCTAAGGCCATGAGATGTGAACACTACTGACTGACATATTGTCAACAGTGTGCTTGAGAAACATATCTGTCCTGCTGGTGATAGCGACAGTTTATGAATGAGTGGATTTTGATATTAGTTAATTAGAAGGAACTTCACTGCAGCATCTGTCACCCAGCAGCACACAATTTCTTCTCTGTGATGTTCATATAATGTTCCTTATGGTATGAAAGCTGGCTAATGTAAGGGTGTGTCAATAATCAAGAGATTAAGAAATACACTTTTTTTCTGTGTCTACATAATCCCATCTAATCAAAACTGTCTATAATTAGTAATAATAATAAAGCTAACATGCTGAGCTCTTACAATGTACCAGCTGTTGTTCTGTATTAGAGTTTATTCAATATAGGTGATACAGAGACCCGTTAATGTCTGTCCATATTGCCGCAGTCCCTAGAGAAGGGGAAGGCAAGTATTCAAGTGCTCCTGCACATTACTGGGAGTCCCCTAGTCTTCTCTGCACTCCCAGTAAGTAGTTTCAGGGAATCCCTGACTTCCCTGCAGACTCTACCCAAAGATGTAAATCCCTATTTACTCCCTTTCTTAACAGCCATAGGTTGGGATAATATAGTATCAAGGTAATCGTAGGTCCTGTGGCTTGCATAACTTTTGCAATGCATAATGTCTTAGGCCTTGTAAATTTCCTTTACTCTAAATGCCGCTATCTAAATGTAAAATGCAGCAGTAACTTAAGTTCTATACAATACTCTGTAGGTCATGTGGCTAATGTATAGGTGCCGACAACTCAACTCAACTATAAAAGTGAACTGCAAGGCCTGTAGGGTGGGCAGAACCATTTTAGAAAGACCTCAAGTCCAGTTCTGTCTCCTGGATTCAAATTCGGAAATAAACTTCTTTCTACCAGTTCCCTCTCCCTTTGATTTACCAGTGTCAAGGGAAAGCAGCCAAGCATTATTCGGACCTTAACATAGGGACACGCTTTCTAATTATTCTAGATGTCCAAAAATAGAATAAATTATCAAGAAATAACTCCCCTTAACTTTGAGGAAGAAAGTAACAAAAATCTTTTTTCATTTTATGATAACTGTAGACTGGGATGATCAGAAGTATTATTTTGACTCTGAACTCTAAGCTGATTTTAAGAAAGCAGTTAGGATGTTTTAGTAAAAATGCAGGCGATTAAATCCCTGGTGCTAAGTCCTCAGTTACAGCAAATCCTTCTTTAGAACTTCAGTTATTCTAGGCTTGTCCTTTTTTTTTTTTTTTTGTTTCTTCTCACAATATAGTTAATCTTACAATGTAGTGTGTTTCAAAGTTTAACAGTAACCTTATAATAATGTTAATCATGTTATAGTATAAGCAAAATAAGGTAAATTCGAGTAACAAAAACAGCCACTAAAGAGGAGAAAAGCTTTTTGTAGAATTCTCAGAAACTCCTGATAATGCAGCAAAGTCCTCTCCTTTGCTCCGATCTAGTTTCCCTTCTTGGACCAAGGCTTCCGTTTCCTGTGAACTGCTATGGTGTGAATCTCTGTTAGGGACTCCTGACAATTTGTGAGCACTCAGTGAGGTGCTCGCCTGCTCAGACTTCAGAACTGACCTGTCTTCAATCCTGACTCGGCCATTTCCTTAGGCATATGTTCTGACCTTTCCATGCCTCCATTTTATTATCTGTGAAACAAAGATGCTCAAAATAGCATTATGTCATAAAGCAGTTGTGAGGATCAAATATCTAGGTTCACATAAAGGACTTTGAATAGTGCCTGGCAATTGGCTTTTTGGATTATGCCTTATACCTCTTATTTATTTCCTTTTTGGATTATGCCTTATACCTCTTATTTTATTTCTTGGTTTCTGTCTCAGCCTGGTTCTTTTACCAGGGACAACAATGGAAACCATAGCTTGAACTTTTATAGCGACACGGTAGCCAAAAACTTTTAGGAATTAGAATAAAAATGCAGCTGTCATTTCTGTCTTGAGAACTATTTTTCCTCAAATGAAAATAACCTTATTGACTCTTCTTCTTTTGCCAATTTATCTTTTTATGTTTAACATGTTTAAAGGATGCATAGAACACATTCTAAGTATAATCACCCAGATACAATATGAGGGAGAGGGAGAGAGAGAAGACAGTAGGAAATAGAAGATGAAAAGTTATTACAAAGAAAAACAGACATAAAAACAAAATTAAGGTGAGATAACCAGGCAGATGAAGTACTGAGTATACAGGGAAAAAATGGACAGAGCTGACCTGAATATTTCTAATTGGAAAATTGATGTCATAAGGTTGGCTCATTTTCAACCCTTTTATAACTGAGGTATTTATGGCAATAGTTTCAACCAGATTTAGGGACAGGAAAACACTGTCAATTTCAGGATCTTAAAAACAAGTGAGATATTAAAGACTCGATGCTAAACACTTCAGACTCTTAGTAACAAAATTTCTTTAAGCAGGGAAGATATGATAGGGATATGTTCACTAACGGTAAATCATAGACATTGACTGTTCCAAGAAGTCCACCCTGACCTCCCTCCCTCTCCTATAGTTAAGGTTTATTCCTTCTCTATTTGTTCATAACATCCTGGGACTACATTGTGTTATAAGACACCATTTTTGACATTATACTGTGACTATTACCTTGTACTTCCTGTCTTGTTTAGTAGATGATGATAAGTTTCTTGAGAGCAGCCTATGACTTATCATAAGACTATGACTTATCCCTTATCAACCACTTATGCACTCAGTATGTTTAGAGTGAATAGGATGTGTTGCTATTGCTATTCTCAATTTTATGCCCTGTGCTATAGACATCGAGATCAGAGACATCACATTAAGATGATAAATTGCCATTAAACATTTTAAGCAATATGAGACTTCTGAAATGTATTCACACTTCTGTAAAGGGCGACCAAAACCAGGACTTTCCTGGGCATGAACTTCGCATGTATTCTGTGAGTCTTCTACATAGAGTATAGGGATGATGCCCAGAACAACTGGTTGACTTTAAATGCAAATATAACACTGTTAAACAAAGTAGGCTGGCCTGCATAAATGAGTCATTATGCGAGTATTCTGTTTCTCTATGCTGCACTGAGAGTTGCTCAGATATTTCAGTATAGCAATCTTTGCCCTTTACATGTCCTCTTAGAAGAGACTTGTTTGATCATTTCTATCTCTCACCCTCAACAGGGGGTACACTCTAAAAGGTTTCCTCCACAATGGCTCTCCCATCCCCAACCTCTTTCTTTCCTGGCTCACATCAAATCTACTTGCATTATACAAATGCTCTGGAAATCAGAGGCAGAGAAAGGTATCCTGTGGCTGGTGGGCAGGCTGAGGAGAATGGAATGGCAGCATTTACACAGGACACAGTCCCTTTGCTTCGAGTGCAAACGTCTTCACAATGAACCTTTGTTTGTTGGTGTAGAGGAGAGTTCAAAAGAATGCTTTTAATAAATGCAGATTCTCAGAGTGAACTCCTGTTTCAGGACAGCTTGGCTGGAGCTACTGCGTAGCTTTTGGGAGCAGATTGTGGATAAGATGATGATTTCCCGTCTTGGCTGTAATGTAGAGACAGGGAGAGCCTGATGCAGGTTTGTTTTTTATAGGGCCTAAAACTCATGCCAAGATAGAAGTTCCTGGTGTTCTATTTTCCATCAAAAGGCATCAATTCTGTATATGAAGCCAGAATAGATTAGAAGAAAAGAAACCAGAATAGGAGTGTTTATACTCAGGGACTAAACTGTAATTGAGAAGGAACAGGGTAAGTAGCATTGTTGTAAGTTGCACTGTAGCAGTTTAGCAGCATCAAAACAACAATAGCAATTGTTTGCAATAAGTTGAAATGTTTTTGTAAACATGTTCCATATTGAATGTGAAACAAACTAATCGAAGACACTCCATAATAAGTACTATAGATAGGAATATACATGACATATCGTTGACAGTAACCAAGGCTGCTATTAGGTAAAGAGACGCTTCAATAGTTAGCAGGGCATGGCCATCTAAGGAAACAGAGCGTAGTGGTTGAAACAACCACAGATTTTTTAGCCAGACTGCTTGGGTCTGAATTCTGAATCTGTTATTTACTCTGTTGACAATAATGCTACTTTGTGCCTCAGTTTCTTCATCTGTAAAATGAGAATAATGTAATGGAACGTATCCAATTGGACTGCTACAAAGATTATTTGATTTAGTCTATTTTTCAACCATACTAACACATTGGTGACTGGCTTCTAGTAAGCACTGTCTGGATATTTGATTAAATAATGGGTTATCCAAAATTTCCTCAATAGTTTACTATTCATTCTTTGGGAGTAAAAGTCTCTCTAAATAAAAGAGCATGTTTTTAGTTTAGCAACCATTTATTATATTATTCTTTGTTATTGTAGACATGCAGAAAGATCTACAAAATATGGACTCTGTTCTCAAAGAAATTATAATCTATTTGGAAAGCAGGACATGCGGTTATGAAAGGTTGAATACTCATAACAAGGGCAACATAATTCAAAACAGCACATTTAAACATGTACTAAATAAGGTTAGTTTCTGCATGGGTACTTAGATGATAATGGCAAAAGAAAATCTGAAGAGGAGACATCCCTTTGTTTCCGGATCATCACATAATATCTGCTTAGGGAGCATTCTGTAAAGGTGGTAGTTCCACCTGAGGCAGTTGGGTTTCTATCCAAGAGTAATTTACATCCTGAGGAAAATGGGTGGCATACTTTAGGATGTGACGTGTGCCCTTGGCTCTAAGCCTCTTTTTCCCAAAAAGCATACATGACATCGGTTATTCACTCCTATGTAGCCAGTAAGATATGCACACATTACTTATTTAGTAGTAGCACATTTTTTACCACATTTTTTCTCATCAGTATGTAAGCACAAAAAAAGATTTACTGTTAATCTTCACAGGGTTTTTTCGTACTCCATTCAAATAAGTACATCTGGTTCATTGATATCAGGCTTTGCTTTCCACGCCACCAGAAAAAAAAAGTCTTATTCTGGTATACAACATGCTGAGGCTCTAAACTTGCTAAAAATAAAATCAGTTGCAGCTACTAGCAAATAGAAAACAAAATAATGAATAACACACCACACAATCAGAAATTATATTTGTCCACAAATATCTAAATTGTGCATATAATCAAACTAGTGCTCTTAATAGAGTCCAATGATGAAGCAAAACATTGAAGACAGATACTTTGGGTTTTTTTTTTTTTTTGTGCTACCACTTCTTTAATCTGCCTAACCCCTTTTTACATCCTTTCTCTTGTTGCTTTTTCTCCCCTTCTCTTATTTTTAAAATTCAGCATTTTTTGTATTTTGCAAAGTTGTCATAGATAACAAGAATGCAGTCTGAGCTTTCTGTATGTTCATTTCCTGACAGTTCTTTAATCTTGGCAAATTTACTTACTTTATAGTTAGAGGGAAAAAAGCATGTATCTGTATTGCTTTATTGTGACCTAAAAAAAATGTTTAAGGTTTTGCTTAAAGTTCTGAGTAGTGTAGCATAGACACTAGTGTTTATCATTATGAACCCATACAATCCACTGCCATAAATATTCTCATAACATTGTGATGATAGTCTCCAGAGTAGGACACCTAACCTGAAGACTAATCGTATTGGAATGACTTAATGGACTTTAAATGCCATGCTTTGTGCATGATAGCCTTAGAGGGATAAAAGATGCCGTGTGTATTTTAATCTCCTTATATCCTATTAAATTACGATAATCTTAGTTACCTTGTGCACACTTTTCACAATATTAGCTTATCTTTAAAAGAGGTTTTCCATTTCTCACACCAGGAGCAATTAAAGACAAGGCAACAAAATCTTAACATGTAATGAAAAAGAACACTGTCAACAGAGCCAAAATGAAATGGAAGAATTGCAATGACCTAGAATCAACAGTGATGACTCATTTAAGCTAAACCATCTACTCCAAGAACTGAATGCTCTTATGTGAATATTTATTTGGAGTGCATTCACTAGAGCAATATTTTCTATAGCAGTTTCCATAAAGCTACCCCATGAAAAAAGGGTTCCACTGTTAAGTAAGATGGAAAACATAAAATTCTGTATCCATATCTTGGAGATTTATGATGTACCTTAGCCAAAGAATTCCATAGAGAGATCCTGCAGCTTTTTTCAAATTGGGATGGAATTCATATACCATAAATTTACCATTTTAAAATGTCCAATTCAGTGCTTTTTAGTATATTCACAATGTTGTACAACTACCACCCCACTATCTAAGTTCAGAATATTTTATCACCCTTTCAAAATGCAGACCTAAGTCTAGGTTTGAGAACTTCTCACTCTGTTACCATCCATGTAGCAGCTACTTGAGAAGGGACACTTGGTGGTCTCTAGGTTACATGACTCTGAGCAGTTACTTTAAACTGCTGAAAACTGCAAAAATAAAGGGAACTCTATGTGTTTTATATACAATATCTATTAGCCTTGCAATAACTTTGCAAGGTAGGTGATATTGTTTCCACTTTGCAGTGTATTATGCAGTCAAAGAGGTCAGTGATTTTCACAAGACCAAACAGATAAAGGGAATGACTGGGATCACTCACAAAACAGAGAACATTATCAATGCTGTTTTATTGTTGCAGACTAAGTTTTAGGAAAATAGTCAATTTGAAGAATAAACTATTATCCATTATCAGACATGTTAAGGGAATCACAAGGTAAGGAGCAATCAATTTGTTCACACTGGTACCTGAAAAAAGAATTAATGACTCGCAGGATCTCCTTCTCTCTTCCTACTCCCCCACCCCCATCAAGGTATGCTTTCCTTGCAGTGATTACCAGAAACCCCAAATAATACAAATAATGTATTCCTTTCTTCCTCTGAGAGTTCAAGGATGCTATTAATCTTGTGCTCTGTTGTGTTACCAGAGCTTAATATAGTCTCTGACACATAGTGGGACTCTAAATGCCTTACGTACAAAATCAATAGACAATTGCACAAACAAAAGAATACAGAACTAATCGGAACCAAAGAGTTACACAACTCTTAATATGTATAACTATTGCCTTAAACACTTTTTCTCCTAAATACTTATATAAACCATCCATCAAAAAATAAATATACTTAGACAAAGATGGCAGAGTAGGAGATACCTGTTTTCATCCTCTTACAAAAAAACAAATGAGGACAACTATCCACAAACCAAAATAGCTTTGTGAGGGCTCAAGTGTCCATTAGATAATCTACAGCAACATAGTGGAGGAAAGAAATGAAGAATATTCATACAGAAAAAGCCACCAGTATATTTGAGATGTCAGGAGATGGCTATGAATAAAAAAGAAAGAAGGACTCTATTTGCTTCAGCCATGCAGCAGGAACCACTGTGCTCCTCAACTGTCTGCTCTGCAGAAGACACCGGCATATTTTGCCATTAAGGTAACCAACAACCATTCCCACTGAGGAGACTGAAAGAGAGAGAAAGGTACAGTTGCATACCTTCCTTGGCTCAAGGAGCAGTCATTGTTGAAATGCTTCGGAACTAGAGCAGCACTTCTCCCAATCCCATGAGTTTCCTGATTCCTGAGCTGTAGCCACTCCACATGTGCCCATACTCCAACCCAGGCTCTGTGGCTGCACTCTGCCTGCCCATATCTCAGAAATTGAAGTCATCACCATTTTAAGCTAGTTTGCTCCAAACATTGGCCTAACAGACACCAGCTCAGCTGCTGCCATGGAGAGCCAGGCTCTGACATATTTCTGGGGTCACTGCAAATCTATGCACACTTATGTTTCTGTTTTGACTTTCTGGTTGTCTCATAAACACAGGTGCTTTGCATACCATTACCCACACAGCAACTGGGGTGCCTGTCCCAGGTATTAGTGTCATTATCAGCCCAGAACTCAGAGCTTTAGTCCCCACATGCGTGCTTATGCTTCTTGCCTTGACCCTTTGACTACTTTGTGAGTGAAACTCATTAAATACTGGTTCCATTGCCACTGCAAGTGAACCCACAAGCTAGATTCCACTCCAGGAGAGAGTTCCCTAGTCACAATTTCCCCAGTGAGAGAATTGTCACCGAAGACTTCAACAACAATTGCATTCATCTATAGTTTTGACCACCAAGATTCCCTGAAATCTTTATTAACACTGGCCTCAGGAGACAAAATGGCATAAAAACTATATAGCTGCACCCTCTGGTTACATGTCTGGTGTCAGAAATGCTGCACTCCACATAGCCAGCACCCTTGCAATATAGAAAGGCCATTGCACACTGAAATGCACCTGTAAAGTCTGGAAGAGATCATTGTTCTATCAAACGTACATATATAAGTGTAAGGCAATAAAAAACATGAAAAATCAGAGAAACATATCACCATTAAAAGAATACAATAATTTTCCAGTTGCTGGCCCCAAAGAAATAAAGATATATGAACTTCCTAGCAAAAATTTCAATATATTTTTAAGAAAGCTCAAAAGACTTAAAGAAAATGCAAAGAAACAATTCAACAAAATTAAGATGGCAATAATAGAAAAGATAAGATATTCAACAGAGAAATTGAAAGTATTAAAAAACAGAAATTATGGAGAAAAGTATAATAAATTAAATAAAAATGCAATAGAGAACACCAATAGCAAAATTGATCCGGTAGCAGAAAAAAATCTGTGACCTTAAAGACAAATTATTTGAAAATATGCAGTCAGAGAAACTAAAGAAAAAATTAAAAGGAAGAAAGCTTACAACATTTATGTGATAGCATCAAGAGAGTAAATATTCAGATGATAGGAGCAGAGAGAGGCAAAGAAACAGAAAATTTATTTAACGAAATAAGCACTGAAAACTTTCTAAAACGGAGGGAATAAATAAATATCTGGGTACAAGAATCAGCAATCTCCAATCAGATTCAATTCAAATAAGACAAACGATACTGAGACATATTATAAGCAAATAATCAAAAATCAAAGTCAAAAAGAGTATTCAAAACAGTAAAAGAAATGAAATATATCACATATAAAGGAGTTTCAGTAAGCTAGCAGATTTCTCGACAAAAACCTTATAGACCTTGAGAAATGTGATAATATATTCAAAGTGCTAGAGAAAAAAATATGTATGTATTGATCAAGAACACTGCCCAGCAAAGCTGTCCTTAAGAAATGAGGGAAAAACAAAGGCTTCAGACAAACAAAACTGAAGGGGCTCATCATCATTAGACCAATCTTAGAAGAAATACTAAAGGAGTTCTTCACACTGAAGGAAAAGAACACTAATTAGCAGCAACACAAAAACATGAACGCATAAAACTCACTAAAATAATTTAAGTATACAGTTGAATTCAGAATACTCTATTACCATAATGGTGTTGTGTAAATCAGATATATTTTTAAGGTGAAGATTAAAAGATAAAACTGTAGCAGGAAAAATAGAGAGAGCGTGACACCGAGACTATTATAGGAAGTGGCACTTTATTATGCTGGCTAGCACAGCGGGCCAAGAATTTCATGTCTTCAAATCAAGCTCGAGCACCCCAGAACAGGAGACGTGGGGTCTTATACCCTTGTTCAGGTAAGGGAGGGGGGGTCGTGTTGAGTGATTACATACTTCCTTTGGAATCTTACAAGGTTGTACTCAGCAAAATCAGATTTTTCAAAGAACAAATGGTTTCCAGGAACTGCAGGCTTGTAAACTAACAACTTCAGAAGTGGGGTTTTAGATAAGACTCTTTTCCATTTCCATGAAATAGCCAGTCTCTGGGCCATCTGGCCTTTCTTAAAAAAAAAAAAAACCTGCCTGGTGCCGGCGGGCCTTTAAAGTTGCAACTTGCCTTTCAAAAGGAATTACCTTTAACTGCTATCAACTCCTTTCCTGCCCTGGGCTAGTGATTGCCATGAGGCCAACTCCTGATCCTGAACCAGCTACATGTTTCTATGTTTATTCACTCAATCATACAAGAAATATATTTAAGTATTTGCCGCATCCTGCCACAAAACTATTAAAATAATAATAGGGAACTTCTGGGAAGATGGCAGGGGAATCAGTCGGACTATGTGAGTCCCATTGTGAGTGAATTTGTGGAAAATTGTGTAAACATGTCTGTAAGTAAGTGGCCATGTGAGTGGCTGACTGAGTGGGGACTTGGGAGCAAGTTGCCAGGGCTTTCCTGGTTAAGCAGCTGGTGCCACAGGTACTCTGCTTGGACCCTAGTGCTTCCTGGGATGCAGAAGCTGAGTGTCATTTTTAAAAACTCAGCAAAACCCCTCCCAGGAAGAAGCTGCTAAAAGTGACTGCCAGCTCCAGACGCCTCACCACTGCAACATCTGGCCACACATTGACAGCAAGGGCTGCGGAGGAACCACAGTGAGGGAGCCAGAGTCTAAGTCCCACAGGAGAAGACCAAATAGTCACCCTGCCACCATCTTGAGAACTGGGCAGGAAAGTGCTCCAGCTTGCTCACCGCAGGCCAACAGACCCAATCTCTGGGACTTGTGGATTAACTACTCAGACCCAGAGGGAATATTCCAAAAGCACAAACTCCAGAGGGACAGGACAAGTGGCCCCACCTCCTACCCTGATTCAGCCACGGGACAAAAGGTATGACTAGAAAAGGATGAGGAAGATTTCAGAAGAGATCAGCAGTGAGTCTGGGCTGACCGAATCTACTTTTCCCCAGCAATTCTCTGAACATCAAACCTACACGACTGGGGCATGGCTGAGAGGGACAAACCCAGGCAGAGCCTGGACGTCAGCTGCAATAGGAGGACTCTACTCTGGGATAAGCCTGACTGGGGCACCCTCTGCCAGCTCCTGAGAAAGAGACAATCCCACACCTCCCCACTAGAGGGGATCCCCCTGAAAATATGAGAGTGGGAGGGGAGGACTAAGCCCCATTAACCCGCCCACTGCCCATCCTCCTTCCCTGGGCCTGACACTGAGGAGATTGTGAATGAGTAGCCACAGCTCCACAGAAGACAGTAGAGGGGCTTACCTGTAGCAGCTGAGAGAAATAATTACAGAATCTGCCACAGGGGAGCAGGTTGTTTTTTGCTTTGGGGTTTTTTGATGGTTTTGTTTGTTTCCTTGTATGTTTTTTTTTCTTTTTCCTTTGTGTATGAATGTGTATGTGAGGGTTCAGTCTGAATTTCCTCCCACTTTTTTTATTTATCTTTTTTCTTCCTTTGTTTTTTATTTATTCTTCCATTTTTTTGTTTTCTGTTTAAGTGTGTTTGTAAATAATTTAGTGTTTGTCTTTCAGGTTTTTTTTTGTTTTGTTCTTCTCTTCTTACAGTTTAATGTGTGTGAATGTATGTGTAAGGGTTCGATTTGAATTCTTTTTTTCTTTCTCTTTTCTTTTTTCATTTTGTTTTATGTTGAGTGTGTGTGTGTGTCTGTGTGTGTGTATGTATGTGTAAGGGTTCAATTTGAATTCTTTTTTTCCTTCTCTTTTCTTTTTTCGTTTTGTTTTATGTTGAGTGTGTGTGTGTGTCTGTGTGTGTGTGTGTGTGTGTGTGTGTGTGTGTGTGTGTGTTAGGTTTTCCTACTTTTTTTGTTCTGTTTTGTTTTGCTTTGTTTTTTTTCCAATTTGTTTTGGTTTCAGTTTGTGTGTATATATATGTGTGTGTGTGTTTAATTGTTTTTGGCTTTGATTATTGCTTTTGTTTTTCTTTGTTTTTAAATTTTGTCTGTCTTATTCAACATGCTTTTCTCTGTTCTCCTCATTGCTGTTACTGTATTTAGACTCAGGAAGTACACACCTGTAGCCATTGCATCATCATATAGAATGGTGGTGGGGAATGGGTTTCAGGGAACCTATACCACAATCAGTGAATTTTTTTTTTTTTTTTTTTTGAGTTGGAGTCTCACTCTGTCACCCAGACTGGAGTGCAATGGCCACTCCTGGCCACCACAGCCTTGACCTGCTGGACGCTAGCAATCCTTCTGCTTCAGCCTTCTGAGTAGCTGGAACTACAGGTGAATGCTACCACACCCAGCTAATTTTTGATTTATTGTAGAGATGAGGTCTCACCAAGTTGCCCAGGTGGGTCTCAAACCCACAGGCTCAGGCAATCCACTCACCTCGGCCTCCCAAAGCGCAGGATTACAGGCTGAGCTACTGAACCCAGCGTGTGAACTTTTTGATTTGCACATAGTTTCTGAATCATATCTACCCAGTCTCCACCTTATTTGATGTCCAAAACTACAAGAGACAACAAAGCTTCCCCCCACAGTCATGTTTCAAAATAGAACAAACTCAGAGCCCTGATTAGGAAAGAATAGAGGACTGAGCAAATATCCAAAGTGAAAGTCTCTCCCACTGCCACTGAATAATGAAACTAAAGATAAAAGAAAGAGATCTGTCACAAATGAGGAAAAACCAGCAGAAGGACACAGTAATGCCTAGAGTAGCAAAGAGAAAACACCTGGAAAATCAGACCTCAGAGTCCCAAAATGGAAATCACCAATGACTGACTCCAGAATACAACAGGGATTAGGGAATCAATGGAAAGAGTGAATGAGACTCAAGAAAGACAAGATGCAACACTAAAAGAAGTTGTAACACAGATTTTGGTCATAAAAATTTCATCCAGGAAATAAATAATAAGAAAATAAGCATGGGAAGCAGAATTAATCAAGCAAAAGAATCTCAGAACTTGAAGACCAAAACATGAAATTAACCTAATCTGTAAGAAACACAGAAGAAAACTCACAAAGAGAGAACAAAGTCTCCAAGAGGTGTGTGATTATATCAAGAGGCTGAACTTATGCCTGATTGGTATCCCAGAAGAAGAACAGGAAAGGGAGAACATCTTGGAGCAAGTATTCCAAGAGGTTATCTAAGAAAACTTTTCCTATCTCAGTAGAAATGTGACCATCCAAACACAAGAGATATAGAGAACCCCAGCAAGATATCAAAAGAGAAGACCAACCCCTATACACACAGTAATTCACCTACACAAAGTAGGTACACAAGAAAAAACAGCAGACCAGTGGCAGAAACATTACAAGCCAGAAGGGACTGACATCCAATATTCAAAGTCCTCAAAGATAAACATTTGCAACCAATAATTTTTTACCCAGCCAGCCTCAGCTTGGAGAATTAAAATCCTTCCCTGACATCCAATCCCTAAGAGATTATGCAGCTTCCAGAACAGCTCTATAGAAGAAGCTTAAAAAGGTATTAAGCACAGGAGAAAGAGAGAGAAAAAAAGAATGACCATGCACTTTCCAAGAGAACAGGAGAATACAGAATTAACAAAGAATATATCGCAACTGCAAACTTGAAGACACATACATACATCAACCAAAAAGTTAAAAGAAAATAACAACAACAAAAAGCTTTATAAGAACCTCATGACGGGAATAAGCAATCACATTTAAATAATCAGGCTGAATGTGAATGGATTAAATGCACCACTGAAAAGACATAGAATGACAAACTGAGTAAAAAAACCATGACCCCCAAAATTGCCTTGTCTAGAAAACTCATCTCACCACAAGGGATGCCCACAGACTCAAAGTTAGAGGACAGAAAATGAATTTCCAGGTGAATGGGTCACTAAAGAAGGCAGGAGTCATGATCTTAATATCAGACAAAATAATCTTTAAACTACAAAAATTTAAAAAGATACAAAAGGATACTACATAATGATAAAAGGTTTGATCCATCAATAAGAAATATCCATCCTAAACATATATGCATCCAACATAGGAGTACCAGCATTTATAAAGCAACTACTAAGTAAAATAAAAAAAGATATTGACTCTAATGCTATTATAGGTGGGGACTTAAATACTCTACTAACAACCCTAGATAGATCATCGAGGTAACAAATCAACAAGGAGATCCAGAACCTCAACTTGACACTTGACCAAATGGACTTAATAGATACCCACAGAACAATTCTCCCAACAAGCACAGAATATACATTCTACTCATCACCATATGGAACACACTCCAAGACTGATCACATCCTTGGTCATAAATCAAGCATAAATAAATGTCATAAGATCAAAATGCTGCCATGCACCTTGTCAGACCACAGTGGAATAAAATTAAGTATCAGTGCCTACAAAATTCCCCCCAAACCCACAAAGACATAAATACTAGACAGCTTGATGCTGAACAACTACTGGGTAAACACAGAAATCAGAAGATTCCTAAAAACAAATGAAAATGAAGAAACATCTTACCAAAACTGCCATGAAAACAGTTCTAAGAGTGGAATTTATAGCTCTACAAACACACATCAAGAAAATGGAAAGATCACAAATTAACAGCCTAACAAAGCATGTAAAAGGCTGGAAAGACAAGAATCCCCAAAACACTAACTTTAGCAGAAGAATCCAGATCACCAAAGTAAAAGCCCAAATATGGGACATAGAAAAGAAAAATATCATAGAAAAAAATCAATAACAACAAAAAGCTGGTTCTTTGAAAGAATAAACAAAATTGATGGACCCCCCCAAGCCAGAATGACCATGAAAAAGAGAGAAAAGGCCCAAATAAACACAAACAGAAATGCAAGAGATCAACTCACATCTGACCCTGAAAAAATACAAAAGATTATCAGAGATTACTATGCACACCTGTATGAAAACAAACTTGATAACCTAAATTAAATGGAGGACTTTCTGACATCACACAACCTCCCAAGGTTGGAACAAGAAGACACTGAGACACGAAATAAACCATAACAACCCAGGAAATTGACTCTGTCATAAGAAAACTACCTACCAAAAAGAAAGGCCCCGGACCAGGTGGCTTTCCAGTAGAATTCAACGAAACATATGAAGAGAAGCTGATATGCCCTGCCCTTGTCTGGGTGCCCAGAGACAGGTATCATCATGACTCTTAGGCAGCTGAGACTAAGGGAAGGATGGCCAGTCCTTCTTTTAGCTGGATCTCCAAGGAAGAGAAGTTCCAAAGCAGACAGAAGGCAGTGTTTCCACTTGGGACCCTTACCTGCAGCTGGAAATGGGGCATGGACTGTCAGACCAGATGTCTATCCTGTCCAGCCTGCTACATTTCAGTCCTGGATAGTGATTATGGGTTTGGACGGTGCTGGAAAGATGACTATCTTATAAAGGCTGCAGTTCAATGAGTTTGTTAATACTGTGTCTACCAAAGGATTTAACATGAAGAAAATTAAGGCAACCTTGGGAAATTTCAAAATAATCATGTTTCACTTCTAGTATGTAGGTGGTCTGGAGAAATCAATACTGCTGTGGAAGTCATACACCAGATGCACAGATGGCATTGTGTTTGTTGTGGATTCTGTTGATGTCAAAAGGATGGAAGAAACCAAAACCAAACATCATAAAATAACAAAGATATCAGAAAATCAAGGCATCCCTGTACTGACCATTGCTAACAAATAAGACTTGAGGAACTCATCGTCCCTCTCAGAAATTGAGAAATTGTTAGCAATGAGAGAACTGAGCTCATCTACTCCTTGGCATTTTCAGCCCACTGTGCAATTATAGGAGATGGACTGAAGGAAGGATTTGAGAAGCTACATGATATATATGATAATTAAAAGGAGAAAAATGTTGTGGCAACAGAAAAAGAAGAGATGATTGTCAATACCTTTAGTATCAGTGTGGAACAGATTTTTTTTCCTCTGGTCTGAATTTTGGCAAATGGAAGAGTGCCTACAGCCTGGTTTGCCCATCTGCCCTCCTGGATACTATTAAAGCTTTGTTTTGTTGAATAATCAGATTCCCAACTCTGTTGCCTTGTGGAAATTGAGTAAATGCCGTGCTTCTGAAAGTGGCCTCTTCTCCCCACCCAACAAGTCTTTTGGTGCTACCATTTTGGGAAGCCAAGCAAGGATAGTAAATTGAGAAGAGCACAGCTGTGGAAATTTGACTTGAAGTTAGTGAAATAAAACTTTGAAGAGTGTCTGCCTAGTATTTTGTGCTTATATCTTTTGAGAGTGAACCCTTTGCAAGAAAGACATTGCATGTGAAGATAAAATGATAATGAACAGAAATGTTAAGGTAGATCGATATATATGCAGTTATATTGATGACATTGGTTCAACCAATCTTTTTTTATGTAAGGGAAAAGGAAGAAGTGTTTACTTTTTAAAGCTTTGGCCAAATTATTTTTGACATTTTCTGGAGTCAAATAATTTAATACTACATCTTAATTCTAGACAATGTTAATTAAGTTGGTCTACCTTTAATAAAAATAGGATATTTGGAGCATATTCCTTTTTTTTTTTTTTTGAGTTGGAGTCTCACTCTGTCACCCAGACTGGAGTGCAGTGGCCGCAGTCTGGTGGGCTCTGGTGATCCTTCTGCCTCAGCCTTCCAAGTAGCTGGAACTACAGGCGTGCACCACCACGTCCGGCTGATTTTTTGATTTATTGTAGAGATGAGGTCTCATCAAGTTGCCCAGGCAGGTCCTGAACCCGTGGGCTCAAGCTATCCACTCACCTTGGTCTCCCAAGGCACGGGGTTACAGGCTGAGTTACCGAGTCTGGCTGGAGCATATTCAAGTGCATGGATTAGTTTTCCTGACAAAGCATGTTTTGTTGTGTAGTCTTACTTTTTAGCAATTGCTATGCATCTTTCTATTTAGATTTAAAGCAACTTTTTTGGGGGGATTTAGGGCCATTACAGAAACAGTTGTCAGAAGCACTTTCACCAGAAGAACCTAAAATAATTTACTTGGCTCTCATATATAAATATGGGCATGTAGAATAATCACAAATACACATTGAATACATATACAAATTTATGAATAAGGTAATTGATGATTCAAGAGGATGTAATTATACATGGTCTCTAAAATATTCCAGTTATAATGTATTTGTTCTATTAATATTTGCTGGCTGAAAACAGATGTGATCTTTTTCATATATTTTTGTAGTGTATTTGGAGGAGCTTTATAAACAACACCTGTGGATGTACTGAAAAATGAAAATTTGAAAGAAAAAAAAAAAACGAAAGTATTCCAGGAAATTGAGAAACATGGAATTCTCCCCCAAATCATTTTATGAAGCTAACATCACATTAATACCCAAACTGGGTAAAGATCAAACAACAAAAAAAAGAGAATTACAGTCCAATATCCCTAATGAACATAGATGCAAAAATTCTCAACAATATTCTAGCAAATCAGACCAACGACATATTTCAAAAATCAACCACCATAATCAAGTAGGCTTCATCTCTGGGATGCAAGGCTGGTTCAACATCTACAAGACTATAAATATAATGAAATACATAAACAGATGTAAAAACAAGAACCACATGATTATATCATTAGATGCAGAAAATACTTTTAATAAAATCCAGCATTCCTTCTTGATAGAAACCCTCAAACACCTAGGCATAGAAGGAACATATCTCAAAATAGTTAGCGCCATCTAAATAAATGTGATAAATCCACAGCAAGCATATTGCTAAATGGAGAAACACTGAAAGCATTTCTCCTGAAAACAGAAAAAGATAAGGCTGTCCACTCTCACCCATCCTGTTCAACATTGTATTGGAAGTTCTAGCTAAAGCAATTAGACAAAAGAAGAAAATCAGGGGTATTCACATAGAAAAATAAGGAATTAAGTTATCTCTCTTTTCTGATGATGTGATCCTATTCCTAAAAAAATCCAAGAGAATCTGTCAAAAATCTGCTTTCACTAATAGGGGACTTTGGCAAAGTCTTGGGGTACAAAATAAATGTGCAAAAGACATTCTCATTTTTATACACCAACAACAAACAAGCAGAAAACTGAATAAAAATTCCATTCACAATAGCTTCCAAAAAAATGATATTCCTCAGCATTTTCCTAACTAGAGAAGTGAAAGACCTTTACAAAGAAAACTAAAAAGCACGGCTCAAAGAAATCAAGAAGATACAAACAAATGGAAAGATAGTCCATGCTCATGGATAGGAAGAATCAACATTGTTAAGATGTCCATCCTACCAAGAATAATCTAGAGATTCAATGCAATACCTATTAAATTACCAGCATCATTCTTCTCGGACATGGAAATGACAATACAGAAATTCATATAAAAACACAAACAATCACAAATGGCCAAAATAATCCTTAGCAAAAGAACAAAGTGGGAAGTATCACACTTCCAGACTTTATATTTTACTATAAGACTACAATAATCAAAACAGCCTGGTATTGGTACAAGAATAGGCATATAGACCAATAGAACAGGGTAGAGATTCTGGAAGCAAAACTTAGATTTCTCAACCAATTCATCTTCAACAAAGCCTCCACCCAAAACCACTGGAGAGAGGAGAATCTATTCAATAAATGGTGCTGGGAAAACTGGCTGACCACACGCAAAAGAAGGAAACAGGACCCCTACCTATCACGATACACAAAAATCAACTCTAAATGGATCAAAGACCTAAACATAAAACCTCAAACTATAAGAATCTTAGAAACCACTGGAAATCAGAGGAGGGGACCAATTCTTGATCAAAATCCCAGGTGTCCATACCATGAGAGATGAGATAGGCAAGTGAGACCTCATCAAACTGAAAAGCTTCTGCAAAGCAAAAGAAACCATCAAGAGAGCAGGGAGATAGCCCACAGAATGGGAAAACTATTTGCCTACTGTATATCTTACAAAGGTCTAACATCCAGGATCTACAAGGAACTCAAATGTGCCAAAAGGAAAAAAACAAACAGCCCCATTAAAAAGTGGGCATTTTTTTAATAGACACTTCTCAAAAGAAGTTGTATGGGAAGCCAACAGACACATGAAGAAGTGCTCAGCCTCACTTATCATCAGAGAAATACAAATCAAAACCACATTAAGACACCAACTAACCCCAGTAAGAATGACCATCATTAATAAAACAAACAACAACAGATGTTGACAAATATATGAAGAAAAGAGAATGTGTCTACACTACTGGTGGGAATGCAAACTAGTTCAACCTCTATGGAAAAAAGTATGGCGATTTCTAAAAGAACTAGAAATGACTCAGCAGTCCCCTTACTGGGAATATATTTGGAGAAACTCAGTTCATACTACAAAAAGTATACCTGCATATGTATGTTTATTGCAGCACTATTCACAACAGCAAAAACATAGAACCAACTGTGCTGCCCATTGAAACTAAACAGGATTTTTAAAAATGTGGTACATATGCAGGATGGAATTTTACACAGCCATAAAGAAGGACAAACATATGGACTTCGCAGCAACTTTGATGGATTGAGTCAATCATATGCAGTGATCTATCACAGAAACAAAGAACAG
This sequence comes from Cephalopachus bancanus, assembly GCA_027257055.1. NCBI lineage: Eukaryota > Metazoa > Chordata > Mammalia > Primates > Tarsiidae > Cephalopachus > Cephalopachus bancanus. The sequence continues at coordinate 1,430,386 of JAPVLO010000031.1, read as the reverse complement.
AGTGCCACATGCTGTTGTTCATAAACAATACTATAAGAAAAGGATTGGCAGTGGCAGGATACTGCCAGAGGGTGGGGGGAATGTCAACAAAGTTACTTGATCTCAAACCAGGCAAAATGGGAACCAAAGGGAGGCCCAAACTTTACCTGTATGATGTCCACATGTATACCTAATCCTGAATTGTACTTCACATCTTTAAAAAATAAGTAAATAAAATTTATTTTCTATATATAAAATAAAATTTTAAAAAATATATATTAATAGTGTCCAGGTACTATGGTTTACACCTGTAATCCTAGCAGTTTGGGAGGTCAAAGTGGGAGAATTTCTGGAGGTCAGGATTTTGAAATCAGCTTAAGCAACATAGTGACACTCTGTCTCTATTAAAAAATAAATAAATAAAAATTAGCCAGGCATGATGGCACGTGACTGTAGTGCTAGCTCTTCAGGAAGCTGAAATGGGAGGATCACAAGAGTCCTTTTTCTAAAAACGTAATAATAATACCAATAGTTAAAATAATTTTCAAGGTATAAAAATATAAAATATGTAAATCGAAACATCAAAAGCATGAAATTGGAGAGGTGTAGTAAAAGTGTTGAGTTTTTATATGCAATCAAAATTAAGCTGTTATCTGCTTAAAATAGCCTATTAAAACTATAAGATGTTTTATACAAACATCATAGTAACCACAAGTCGCCTATAGTAGATACACAAATGATAAAAAGTAAGAAATCAAAGCATGCCACTAACTAGAAAGAAATAATCTTATCTCAAAAGAATATAGCAAGTGAGGAAAGAAGGATATATAAAACAATCAGAAAACAATGAACAAAAATCTGTACTAAGTCTGTACCTTTTGATGTAAAAAGATTAAATTCTTCAATTAAAAGACATAGAGTGGCTGGATAAATAAAAAACAACAACAAGACCCAGTCATATGCTGTCCACAAGAAACTCACTTCCTTTAAGGACACACATAGATTGAGGGTGAAGAGATGGAAAAAGAGATTCCATGCAAATGAAAACCAAAAGAGAGTAGGGATAGCTATTCTTGTAGTAGGTAAAATAGACTTTATGTCAAAAACTGTAAAACAGGACAAAGATGGTCATTAAATAACAATAAGATGGTTGATTCATTAATGGACTATGACAATTGTAAATATAGGTGCACCCAACGTTACAGTACCTAAAGATATAAAACAAATATTAATAGACCTGAAGAAAGAGATAGAATGCAGTATAGTCATAGTAGAAGACTTCAATAGTTCACTTTAAACAGTGAACAAACCATCCAGACAGAAAATAAAGAAGGAAACATTGGACTAGAGCTACACTTCGAATTCCATTTTTTATTATTATTTAGGTACAAAATCCCACTCTGTGCCCAGGCTAGATGTAGTGGTATGATTATAGATCACTGCAGCCTTGAACTCCTGAACTCAAGCAATGTTTCTAATCTTCCTGTCTCAGTCTTCTGAGCAGCTGGAACTACAGACTAATGCTAAAATGCTTACTTAATTTTAGGTCTCATCATGTTGCTCAGTCTGGTCTTCAAGCACTTGGCTTCAAGCAATTCTCCCACCTTAGCCAACCGAATAACTGGGATTATAGGCACAATTCACCACAACTGGACTAGAACTACACGTTATACCAACATGAACTTAACAGATATACAGAAAATTTCATCTCACAGCAGTAGAATAAATATTCTTCCTGAGTGCACATAGGAAATTGTCCAAGATAGATTATATGTCGGACCACCAAAACAAAAACAAAAACAAAAACAAAGAAACAAAAAAACTCTTTAAAAAGTTAAGATTAAAATCATATCATGTATCATATATCTTTGTTGACCACAATGTTATGAAACAACAGATCAAAAATAGAAGGAATTTCAGAAAATTTACAAATGTTTGGAAATTAAAAACATTGTTCTAAAAAGCCAGTATGTCAAAGAAGAAATAAAAAAATGTAAAATAACAAGACAAATGAAAATGCATACCAAAACTTCTGGTATGCAGCAAAAACATTTTAATAGAGAAGTCTATAGCAATAAACACATGTCAAAAAAAGAAAACAACTCAAAAAACATAATGTTTTACTTCAAGAGACTAGAAAAAAGTTGAATAAACTAAGCTCAAAGTTAGTAGAAGGAAGAAAATAATAAAGAGCAGAGCAGAAAAAAATTAAATAGAAACTAGAAAAGTAACAAAAGATCAACACATCTTTTATTTTTTGAAAAGATCAAGTTGACAAATCTTTAGCTAGACTAAGGAAAGAAGAAAAAAGGCTCAAATAAATAAAATTAGAAATGAAAAAGGAAACATTATAACTGGCACTGTTGAAATACAAAGGATCATAAGAGACTGCCATGAACGAATATAAGCCAACAAATTGGATGACCAAGAGAATATGAATGAATTACTAGATACATACAACCTATCAAGACTGAATCATGAAGCAATACAAAATCTGAACAAACAATAATGAGTAAGAAAATTTAATCAGTAATAACCATTTTTAAGTCTCCCATTAATGAAAAACCTGATGGCATCACTGCTGAATTCTATTGAACATTGAAGAAAGACTATCAATTCTGCTCAAATTATTCCCAAATGTTAAGGAGGAGGGACTACTTCCAACTTCATTTTAAAAGCCAGAATTACTCCGACAAAACTACACTAAAACACTACAAGAAAATTATAGGCCAATATCCCTGATAAACATAGATGCGATTATCTCCAACAAATTTAGCATACTGAATTCAATAGCACATTAAAAGAAACATTCAGATGGGCTCGGTGCCTCAGCCTGGAATTCCAGCACTTTGGGAGGCCGTGGCAAGTGGATTGCCTAAGCCTGTGGGTTCGAGACCCACCCGGACAACCTGGCGAGACCACGTCTCCACAATAAATCAAAAAACTAGCCAGGCATGGTAGTGTGCATCTGTAGCTCCAGCTACTTGGAAGGCAGAGGTGGAAGGATGCCAGAGCCCAGCAGAGCAAAGCTGCGGTGGCAGGGAGCATGCCACCGCACTCCAGCCTTGGTGACAGAGTGAGACTCTAACTCAAAAAAAAAGAAAAAACAAACAAAAAAAGCATTCACCATGATCAAGTGGGATCTATGCCTGAAATGCAAAGATAATTTAACATATACAAATCAATAATACATCAACATTAAAAGAGAAAGGGCAAAAACCACTGATCATCTCAATAGATGCGGAAATGACATTAGACAAAATTCAACTTCCTTTTATGATAAAAACTCTCAACAATTAAAGTATAGAAGAAATATAACTCAACAAATGTTTTGTGGTGGGTTAGTCTGTGCAAACCTACCGCCAAAAGTTTGAGGAAACTGGGAGGCTGAAGAAAGAGACTGGCATATTCAATTTCTCAGAAAGAAACATTTAATAGGGACTTATGAACAGAAGCCATGTCTGTGTCTTGGTTGGCAATGAGACAAGATGGTGAATCCCTGCACCACTACACCCCAGACCCATGACTTAGGGGTAGAGTGATTCAGAAGAGATGTGTAAGGACAGTTGAAGTACAATCACATCAAAGTTGTTTGACCTGAAAGTAGGAATCACAGTAAGTATGTGCTCTTACACAAGGAAAAATAGATAAACTGGAACTCAGAGAATTTCCTGGAACTGGCATTAATTAGAAGTCAACATGGCAAATTGGCATACAAGATGGAGTTGCTTTGACTTCTACCATATAATAAAGGTCATATTTGAAAGGCCCAAAGTTAATATTATACTCAATGGTAAAAAACTGGAAGCTTTTTTATCTAAGATTAGGAACAAGACAAGGATACCCATTCTTTCTATTTCTATTCAGCATGATACTGGAAGTCTTCATCAAAGCAATTAGTCTAGAGAAAGAAAAAAAAATCCAAAAAATATTGAAAGAAAACATTAACTCTGGGTATGATGCAATATTATATACAAAAACCTAAGGACGCCACCAAAAAACTGTTAGAACTAATAAACAAATTAAGTAGATATCAATGCAGGATACAAAACCAACATATAAAAATCAGTAGCGTTTCTATACAAAAAACAAGATCAAGGAAAAAAAAATCTAATTCACTATAGCTACAAAATGAATAAAATTCTTTGAAATAACTATAAAGGTAAAATATCTATACATTGAAAACTACAAGACATTGATGAAAGAAATTAAAATAACTAATGAAAAAATACCCCATCTTCATGGATTGGAAAAATAAATATTGTCAAAATGTTCATGATATCTAAAGTGATCTATAGATACAATGAAATTCCTATCAAAATTTCAATAACTTTTTTCACAGAAAAAAAAAATGCTGAACTTTATATGTGATCAAACAAGACACCGAAGTAGTAGGAACAATCTTGAGCAAGAGGAACCAAACAAAAGACATCACGATACCAGACTTCAAAATTATACTACAGAGCCATTGTAATCAAAACAGCATGGTACTGGCATAAAAACTGACACACAAACCAAAGGAACACAGTGGAGAACCCAGAAATGAATCCATGCACTTACAGTCAATTGACTTTTGAGAAAGATTTCAAGAACAAACATGGGAAAATGACAATTTCTTTAATAAACAGTGCAGGAAAGGAGAACGTTCACATGCAGAACAGTGAAAGTGGGTTCTCATTTCACAGCATAGAGAAGAATCAACTCAAAATGGATTAAATATTTAAACCTAAAACTGTAAAACTACCAAGAAGACAGGGGAAAAACTCCCCGACATTGGTCTGGACAACGATTTTTTTAAACTATGACCCCAAAAGTACAGGCAACAAAAGTGAAAATGGACAAATGAGAATATATTAAAATAAAAGATTTTCAAGGTAAAGGAAATAATCAACAGAATGAAAGAGTGTATTTGCAAACCATACTTCTGATAAGAAGTTATCCAAAATATACAAGGAGCTCAAACAACTCAATAGTAAGAAAACAAATAACCCAATTAAAAATTGAAGCTGAATAGGCTTTCTTGAAAGAAGGCCTACAAACGGTCACAGACATATGAAAAACTGCTCAACATCACTAATCAGACAAATGCAAATCGAATTCACAATGAGATATCACATCGTATCTGTTAGAATGGTTATTATCAAAAAGACAAAGATAACAAGTGTTGGCCAAGATGTGAGCAAAAGGAAACCCTTGAACACTTTTGGTAGAAATGTAAATTAGCACAACCTTAATGGAAAATAGCTGAAAGTTCCTCAAAAAATTATAAGAGCCATCATGAGATCCAGCAACCCAACTCCTTGGTACATATCCAAAGGAAATAAAATCAGTATCAGCATGTCAAAGAAATATCTGCATTTGCATGTTTACTGCAGCATTATTTACTATGGCTGAGATATGGAATCAACTTAAGTGTCCATCAACAAATGGACACTTGAATAATAAAGAGAATGGAGTATATATACAAAATGGAATATTGTTCAGTCTTCAAAATGAATGAAATCCCGTCCCTTGCAAACCATGAGTGAATGTGGAGGACATTATGCTAAGTAAAATAAACTAGGCACAAAAAGAAAATACCACATGATCTCAATTATATGTGAAATTCGCAAAAATGAACTCAAAGAAACAGAGAGTAGAATGGTGGTTACCAGAGGTTATGGGTAGGGTATTGGAGAGGTGATGGTCAGAGGATGCGTCCATTTCAGTTAGATAGGAATAATAAATTCAAGAGAGCCATTGTACATCATGGTGATTATAGTTAGTATCAATATACTGCTATTGAAAATCTCTGTGAAAGTAGATTTTAAGTATTCTTACCACAAAAAAAAAGTGTGTGAGGTAAAAACATATACTAACTTGATTAAGCCATTTAACAATGTGCCTGTGTATACTATGTATGCGCAGATGACACACACACATATATGTCATCATGTTTTACACCATAAATATATACAATCTTTATTTGTCATTTAAAAAAATAAGTACACTTGAGTACCTTCATTTTACAGGTGAGAAACCTGGGGTTCAGAAACCTGGATTCATAGCCCATGCTTTTAAGCACTATGTCGAACAGTTTCTTCTCCCCCTACCCCACCTCCCACCAAAAAAAATACAAAATGCTTATTTATAGTTGTCATAAATTCTTGAGGATTTAGAAAGTAGTGAGCTTCAATACAGACTTAAGGTCCTTATGTATCAGTATTTCTTAGCAAATTCATATTCAGTTGATTGAGATTCATATTCAGTTCAGTTGATAGTTGATTGAGATTACTAAAAAAGCAGTTTATTAGTTAGGGTTCTCAGAGAAACCAGACTAACAGGATATGTGTAGATATACTGAAAGAGATTTATTATGAAGGGTTAGCTCACTTGATTACAGATGCTGAGAAGTCCCACGATCTGCCTTCTGCAAGCTGGAAGGTCAGGAAAGCTGGAGCTATAGACCCTGTCCAAGGCCAAAGGCCTGAGAAACAACAGTTTGAGGAAAGAAGTTTGATGTCCCAACTCAAGCGGAGAGGTAAAATTCATCTTACTTCCACCTTTTTGTTCTAGTTGGGCCCTCAATGAATTAGATAATGTCCACCCACATTGATGAGGGCAAATGTTCTTTACTAAGTCTGCTATTTCAAATGCCAATGTCTTCTGAAATCACTTTCACAGACACAAACAGATATAGTGCTTTATAAGATGTCTGGGCATCTCATGGCCCAGTCAAGTTAACACATAAATTTAGCCAACACAACCAGTTTCTTGGGTTTTCCTTTTCCTTTCCTCCATCGATGACCATTTCAGGCTGAAGGAAGGCCAGAGCTACTGTGGATTTCATTCATGCCTGTGATACCAAACTTTTGGGAGAAGCACAGAAGGCTGAGTTGTTCACAGAAAGACCAGATACCAGGAATGGTTACACAAAGGGTTCAGACGACTCAGCAGATGAACAGCACCTTTGACAGTAGTGATCAGATGTTTCAGGTATATTTGTTCTGACTCTGAAACTGTATAACATCTTTAATAAAGTGATGTGATTTTGGCATTATGACCTTATCTGACACATAGGGAATATAAAATGCAGACCATTTCTCTGCTTTTTTAGGGCAAATACTAACTAGGAAAGGGGTTAAAATTGTACAGGATTAGTCTGTTCTCAGGAGATCATAAGAGCAGGTGTCCAAACATCTTTTTACTAGTGATCGTCTGAGGGAAACAGTCTGAATTTGAGTCTGAAGTAGGCATAGTGGTTGTTTCTTTCACTCTGGCATGGTTAGTGATAACTATTCTGCTGCTAACTTCTCTTAGAGCAGCAAACATGCAGCCATGTTTACAACCAAATGGATGTATCACTGGGTAATCAGCTTCTTAACTCATTATTGGTATTATAAATCCAGTGATTCACAAACTTATCTAGCTGCCCATTGGAATTACCTGGAGAGCTGAAAGATACTGATGCCTGTATTCTTTCCTCGCACAATCTCATTTTAAACATCTTGAGGTGGGGCATGTATACAAAGATTTTTGCAGACTTTCAAATGATTCTAATGTGCAATCAAAGCTTAGACCCACTGTCCTGGGGTGTTGTTTATAAACTGTGCATGCCCAAATTGGCATTTTCACTACACCTATTGATGGGCTGTTTTAGATGCCTTGCAAAGTAAGAATCAAGTGAGATAATGTCTGTAAATTGCCCAGCACCATTTCTGGCAAGAATAAGGTCTCAATAAATATTAATCCTTATTTGCCCCCAGTACTAATCCTTATTTGTGTACTTGCGTGCACGTGCGTGCACACACACACACACACACACACACACACACACACACACACATACACACACACACACACACATACTGCATCACCACATTACAATCAAACCGCAAGTTAATAAAGTTACAGACATGTTCTAGTTAACTAAGGATTAATATCAAGTTCATTTTTGTAGTCCTAATTTATCAGGTTGTTATAAATTATAACATTCCATTATTCTGCTTAAGAATTTCAAGTCTAACTGGCAAAGCCATGCCCTCTTTTGACCCTAGGTGTTGCTTTGAAATTAGTAATTTAGTAATTCATACTATCTTCTACATATGCATAGTACTAGGAAATTTATATATGAGAATTTATATAGATGTCCCAGCTCAAGCTTATAGAAAGTTCAATATTTTATTTTAATAAACTCAAGCTATTTAATTGCTTCATAACTTGTCTATCTCTCACAATGGGAAATCAAAAGAAATTTAGTCAATTCAAACTTCTGTCTAGTTAGACTAGAATAAAACATACAAATTGGAAAAGAGGAAGTCAAATTGTTCTTCCTTGCAGAAAACATAATCTTATATCGAAAACACAAAGATTCCACAAAAAACTCTTAGATTTGATAAATAAATTCAGTGAAGTTGCAGGAGACAAAAATCAACATACAAAAAGAAGTGGTGATTTTATACACCAAAAATAAATTGACTGAGAAAGAAATCAAGAAGACAATCCCACTTACAGTAGCTACAAAATATGCCCAAGAATAAATTTAACCAACGTGGTGAAAGATCACTACAAGAAAAACTCCAAAACACTGATTAAATAAATTGAAGAGGAAACAAAAACAAAAGACATTTCATGTTCATGGATCAGAATAATTTATGTTGTTAAAATATCCGTACTTCCTAGAACAATCTACAGATTCAACAAAATCTCTATCAAAATAGCAATGTCATTTTTCACAGAAATAGAAAAAAAAAAACTATATGGAACCAAAAAGAACCCAAATAGTCAAAGCAATCCTGAGTGAAAAGAACAAAGTTGGAGACATCACACTACCTGACATCAAAATTTATTAAAAGGCTATAGTAACCAAAATAGTATGGAATTGGTATAAATATTGACACAAACTAGTGAAACAGAATAGATAGCCTAAAATAAATTCATGTATTTATTGAATTGATTTTCAACAAAAGTACCAAAAACATATATTGAGGACAGTCTTCGACAAATAGTGCTAAGAAGATTAGATATCCATATGCAGAAGAATTAAGCAGGACTTCAATCTCTTACCATCTATAAAAATTAACTTAAGATGTATTGAAGATTTAAAATTAGATCCGATAAACTATAAAACTACTAGAAGAGAACATGAGAGAAACAGTTTGGCACATTGGTCTAGGCAAAAATTTTTTGACTAAGACCTCGAAAGCATAGGAAACAAAATAAAAAAATAGACAAACAGGACTATATTAAACTAAAAAGTTTCTGTACAGCAAAATAAAACAATCAATCAAGTAAAGAGACAACTTCCTAAATGGAAGAAAATATTTGTAAATGATTAATCCAAAGGACTAATGTCCAAAACATACAAGGAACTCAAACACTTCAACAATATAAAAACAAATTACCCCACTATAAAGTAGGCAAAGGACGTACATAAATATTTCTCAGAAGAAGACATACAAATAGCCAACAAGTATATGAAACAATGCTCAACATCACTGATCAGCAGGGAAATGCAAATAAAAACCACAGGAAAATATTATCTTACCCCAGTGAGAATAGCGATGATTAAAAAGACAAAAATAACACGTTGGCAAGGATGTGGATAAAAAAAACAAACAAACCTAATACACCTGTTGGTGGTCATATAAATTATTATAGACACTCTAAAAAACATTATGAAGATATTCCCTTCCCCCCAAAATAAAGAAAAACAATAAATAGAACTACCATGCGATTCAGCAATTCCTCTCTTGGGTATTTATGCAAAGGAAAATAGGTGCATATGTCAAAGAGACACCTGCACTTTCATGTTTATTGCAATATTATTCACAATACTCAAGATATGGGATCAACCCAAGTATTTATCAATGAAAGAGTGGATAAAGAAAATGTAGTATATGTACACAATGGAATACCATTTGACCTTAAAAGAGAATGAGAAGCTGAGCACGGTAGCTCACACCTGTAAATCTAGCTAGTTGGAAGACTGAGACAGGAGGATTCCTTGAGCCCAGGAGTTTGAGTCTGCAGTGAGCTATGACAACTGCATTCCAATCTGAGCAACAGAGGGAAACCCCATCTCTAAAAAAAGAAAAGAAAAAGCATCATGTTATTTGCAGCAAGCAGCATGAGAAACATGATAGAATTGGAAGTCATTATGTTAAGTAAAATAAGCCAGGCAGTGAAATACATATATCACATGTTCTTACTCATGTGTAGGAGTTAGAAATGTTGATTTCATGGTGGTGGAGAATGGTTGATAGCCATACCACCCTGAACGTGCCTGATCTCATCTGATCTCAGAAGTTAAACAGGTTCAAGTCTGGTTAGTACTCAGATGGGAGAATAGAATGATAGATACCAGAGACTAGGAAGGATATGTTGATGGTGGGGAGATAAAGAGAGTTAAGGTGAACGGGTACAAACACAAAGTTAGATGGAAGAAATAAGTTATAATGTTTGATAGCCGAGAAGGGTGACTATAGTTTACAGCAATGCTTTATGTATTTCAAAATAGCCCAAAGAGAGGACTTGAAATGACCCCAACACATGTAAATGAAAAATACTTGAGGTGATGGACACTCCAAACACCTTGGCTTGATTATTAAATAGTCTATGTGTGTAAAAACATCGCATATGTACTCCATAAATATGTATGTACATATTTAAATATTGTATAAATATTTGTATCAATAAAAAATTATGCTACTAGAAAAAATAATACTTTATTGTAGTTCTGAGTATTTTTTAACCATGATGCTGTGCTCTTTCTATATGTGCATTTAAATCCTGTTAAAACTTAAAATAAATCTCACACATTATGTTTGCATCAATGGAGTCATTTTTATTGATCTTGCAGGTCAATATATTTTTATTCCCCCTTTAATGTTATTGGAGGCACACCTTGAGGACAAAGGTGTATCATTAGCTGAGAAGGCAATGACTATATTAAGGCATTCAGGAGGTAGGTGGGATTGGGGAGTACGTTGTACAAGGAGAGAAAACAGCATGTGCAGGTAATAAAGTGCTTGGCATATCCAAAAACTGAAGGCAAGATATTATAACAGACTCTAAATGCAAAATAAGGCGTATTGGACAGTGAAGCTGAAGAGAAAGGTTTGGGTCTATATCCTTGTGGAGACTTGATTTTTCATGTTGATTCTTGTGGACATCCACTCAATTCCAATCTGATTTGACTCTGCAGTAGAGGTCCATTACTTTCATAATAATTCTGTTTAACAAACCACTCCAAAACTCAGTGGCTTAAAAAACACATGTATTTATTTTCTCACACATGTACAAGTTGGCTAAGAACTGAGGGTTCTGGGCTGCGTGGGGCTCTAAGCTGCGGGTTGGGACCAGATCTGTTCCATGAGTCTCACCTTTCCTGGTTTAGCACTTTTGCCCTGGTAGTTTCCTCTCATAGCCATAGCAAAAATGCAATTGGTTAGCCAACTACACAAGCACATTTTAAGCCTCCACACAGATAGTGTCTACTAATGTCCCATTGGCCAAAGCAAGTCACATGGTGGGCTCTACGTCAAGAGTCATGGAAGTACACTCTGTCTATTTTAGAAGGAAATACAAGCTTGCATGAGCTTCCTCTCCTCTTTATAATAGGGTCTCACGCGTATGCTACCCCTGGGATGCATTCTGGAAATCAAGTTATAGGGGAAAGAGCAGGATATAATCCTTCTGATGCTCATTCACAATAGTAACTTCCCTCAGAAACCTAAACCAACTGATCCGCTTTAGAAATCATCCTGTCTTATTTTGCCATATTACAGTGAGATTCTAATGTGTAGGAGACACTGGGAATCCTTGAATGTAATCATTACAGCTTCTACTATTTGCTAGTGACCACTGGAACCAGGGGGTCTATTATTGGCTACTGATCCCTGGGACCAGTTTTTACTATTTGCTAAAGACTTCTGGTGCCACAGTATGTAGTGACTTGTCATTTTTGTTGAGACACAAAAAGTATGATAATGGTAGGAGTAAAAGTTTGGGCTAAAAGATTAATTTACTATGCTCACCAAAGTGAGGTTTTGGTGATTGATTACTTTGTGCTGTCCTGGTTACCCAACCTCACCCATATTATCTTCCTGTTAAGGAGTCAACTTGACTTTTGTTAATGCTGACATCTCATCTGGTCCTTGTTCTCTTATGCTGCAAAAAGAAGCATTAAGAACAGTAATTCCCTATTCATTTGCTTAGGGAAAACATCTGGAGGATTGTTTTTGTTTTTCTTCAGTTTTCATCTGGTTGTTTGGCATTGTGTCAAAAGTTGTACTCTGAGAAGTTTAAAAAGTGGTCCTAGTTGGTGTATTACTTCCTCTCCACTATATAATAATACACCAGAGTCTCACTCATATGCCACCCCTGGGATGCATGCTGGGAACCACGTTACAGAAGGAAGAGCAGGATAAATTCCTTCTGATGCTCATTCATAACAGCAAGTTCCCTCATAAACCTAATACAATGGACTCACTTTAGAAATCATCCTGGGTCTTATTTTGTCACATTACAGTGAGATTCTAATGGATAGGAGGCTCTGGGCTTTTTCAGATTTAACCATCACAGTTTCCACTATTTGCTAATGACCCCTGGGACCAAAGCATATAATCACTTGTCATCTTTGTTGAGACACATTTTTAATGTGTCCCTATCTTGGTGTCACAATTTTGTTCTTTAATTATTGCGGCTTTTTCTTTTCTTAGGGAAAATTAACTTTAATAACAACATTTCAAACTTGGAAAATATCCAAGTGTTTTGGGATATAACCCTTATGAATGCAGGAAGTCTTTCTTGATCTTTTCTCTGAACAAAAGAACAGTTATAAACTCAAGTTTAATACTTCAAATAAAATGTTAAAAAAAAAACACCTCAGGGCAGCTGTGTATATATTTAGTGAATAATGATAATATATATTCTATTTTTGTTCCTGAGCTGGCTTTTCTGCATCAGCAAAGCACATACAGAATTAATGTGTTCAAGTTCTAGATATGGCCTTTGGCACAATCAGATAAAGAAGGGAAGTTCAGGGGAGGGAGCAACATATGAGGAATAAGACCTGATAAGAAAGAGACAGGCATTGTGAAACAAGGGCAGATCTAGTCAGACAAGGGGATAGTATTGGCTCTCAGCTGCATAGTGAAGAGACCATGTATGCCTATGTAAGACCATGAAAGCAAGCAACTAAAAAAACCAACATGTTTTAGGATTCCATGTAGGAACTCAGTCCTTAAAAATCTAGATTTAAGCCGGGCTCGGTGGCTCAGCCTGTAATCCCGCGCCTTTGGGAGGCTGAGGTGAGTGGATTGCCTGAGCCCGCGGGTTCGAGACCCGCCTGGGCAGCGAGACCTCATCTCTACAATAAATCAAAAAATCAGCCGGGCGTGGTAGCGCATGCCTGTAATTCCGGCTACTTGGAAGGCTGAGGTGGAAGGATCGCCGGAGCCCAGCAGGTCGAGGCTGCGGTGGCCGGGAGCAGCCACTGCACTCCAGTCTGGGCGACAGAGTGAGACTCCAACTCAAAAAAAAAAAAAAAAAAAAAAAAAAAAAAAAAAAAAATCTAGATTTAGTCAATATTGCAGATGCATGTCAGTGGAGCACCTTCTACTAGATTGTGTGTGTTTCTCGAAGGAAGGGACCACATCTGACTCTTTCCTTTGCATCTCTACTTTTCAGCATACTGCTTGACTCAGAACAGGCACGTAACACATGCTTGCAGAATGAATGAGTAAATATACACATATGTAAATGAATATATGGAAGTGTGTTGAAAAATAGTAAGGCCCAGTCTTTGAGGATAGAGTAAAAAACAGAGGTCTCCTATCTGCTGGATAGGTTGGAGAAGGTCATGGAGATCAAGGCAGATTGTCCTTTAGTGAAAAATGATCAAGAGAAGTACTTGAGTCCAAAAATTAAGATAGGGATCTATTGGCAGATCTTAGGAATAGTGTACAAATTTACATAGCAAGTGATGTCACATTAGAATTGGATCATGGGAGATTCTAGAAAAGCAAAATGTAGGGGTGTGTGCCTAACCTTTTGGACTGTAACCTGGTCTACAGTGGGACGCTGGAGGAGTTGAAGGAGAGAATCCTGGCCGATAAATTCCTGGCTGCTAGAACTGACCAGGGCAGCAGAACTGCATTGTATTGGGCATGCTCAGCCAGACATACAGAAATTATTGAATTTTTGTTGCAACTTGGAGTGCTAGTGAATGATAAAGACAATACAGATTGGCCTCTTCATATTGCTGCTTTTGCTGGCCAGGATGAGGTTGGAAAAATGCTTTTGGGAAAAGGTGCTCAAGTTAATGCTGTCAATCAAAATGAGTGTACTCTTCTACATTATGTGACTTCCAAAAATAGGCATGAGACTGCTGTCATGTTATTCGAAGGTGGAGCTAATCCAGATGCTAAGGACCATTATGAGGCTACAGCAACGCACTGGGTAGCAGCCAAGGACACTTAGCCTGTGATGAAGAGAGAGCAGAAGAAGCAAAACTATTGGTGCCCCAAGGAGCAAGAGTTTACATTGAGAACAAAGAAGAAAAGACATCTCTGCAAGTGGCCAAAGGTGGCCTGGGTTTAATACTCAAGAGAATGGTGGAAGGTTAAGCAGCTTGACTACATTCTTACTTTGTTTTGTTGTTGTTCCCAGTGTCCTGGAAATTAATGTACTTGTGTACAAGATATCATCTTTCAATGATGCAGTTTTCTCACCTTTAAGATCTTATAAACATGTTGACTATTGTTCCTGTTGAGATAGTCATTCTAAGCCTATAGTTTGCCTTCGAGGCACTGAATAACTGTTGCGATAGTTCTACTGTTGTCATGTATTATTCTATGTTGATTTTGGGTTAGTTTTTGAGTAAGTGATTCTGTGGGTACTGTAAGTCTTCAGCACCCTCCCGTGCACCTTCTGTCCCCATCTGAGGCAAGAGAGCCCTGATAGCAACAGGTCAGTTGTTCTGCCAAATGGCTCTAGGTGGATTTTAGAATATTCCTCCATACAGTCGAGACACATCCTAACTTGTTTTTGAAATACACTCTGGCCTATGCCAAATATTTCTGTTTTTTTTTAACCATAAGATTTAATTTATTTTTGTGATAGGAGGAATATTTATATATTTTAGTGAACCAAATTTCAAGTTGGAGGGCATGCTCTAAGATCGTGAAAAACAATAGTCCATATACATAAGTATTTTTCTCATGAACTGCTTCTCTCCAAAATAAAATACATGGTGTTTAAAAAGGAAGTTTTAAAGCACCTATATTGAGTTATCCTGTATTAAAAAGACTGTTAGACTTGTTAAAATGATATGTAACAAAAATGTATTTTGATTTGTATTTCAGAAATTAAAAAGCAATTTTAAAAAAGAATTAGGTCACAAGGTGACAGCAAGACAAGAAAGACTTCCTACTACATATCCTAAGTGTTGCATAAGAGCTCCTTAACCGTCCCCAACCAAGTACAGAAAATGTCCCTCAGCTAGACATGAGGGTCAAGTGACCTGCACTGATGGAAAAGAAGGACTATTTGGTTAGGAGACTAATGAGATCATCTAACTATGTTTGCTTGTTTTTTAAGTGTCATTCAATGTTGAAATCTTAAAGTCTATGTGAATAATGCTTAAAACCCTAGTAAACCCATGCTGTCTGATTTTGGTATTGTGGTACAATGAAATGAGAGCAGTCCATCAAGTAAAAATAAGGAAAATATTCCCAGTCCTCATGTATAAATACCAAAGACCTATAGGGATTCCAACTCATATTGCATTTAAAAAACTTCTTTCTCCCCTAAAATCAAAGAAAAATTTGCCAAGAGAGCATCAATAGCAAAAATACTTGATCCAGACATCTTTACTGGCCAATCTATAAAATCTATACAAAATAAGAAACTCCGAGATCCCAAGATGGCCACAGGGGAGTAGCCAATCGGAACAAAACAGGGATGACAAATCCAGCCATCAATAAACTTGGGCAGCTTAAGCAGATATGGACTGAGGAAGCACCCTGCATCCCTCAGTGGACTCTTGGAATGCACAGGGAGCAAGGAAGAGAGACACAAGGAAAAAAAAAAAAAACATTCCAGCATCCCTTCTTGATAAAAACTCCTAGGCATCAAAGAAATACCTAGGCATCAAAGGAACATTTCTCAGAACAGTAAGAGTCATTTATGACAAACCTGTAGCCAACATCATGCTTAATAGGCAGAAGCTGGAAACATTGCCCCTAAGAACTGGAACAAGACAAGGATGCCCACTCTTACCTCTCCTGTATAACATAATGCCAGAAGTCCTAGCCAAAGCAATCAGGCAGGAGAAGGAAATCAGGGGTATTCAAATAGGAAAAGAGTAAGTTTCAAAAAAAAATCCTTCTTTGTGGATGATATGGTTTTATACCTAGAAAACCCTAGAGAATCTATCAAAAACCTCTTCACACTGATAAACAACTCTGGTAAAGTCTCTAGATACAAAATAAATGCTCAAAAGATAGTTGCATTTCTGTACATCAAAAACAAGCAGGCTGAGAACCAAATTTAAAAAAATGCAATTTCATTCACAATAGCCACACACACACAAAAGAAATACCATGGCATCCACCTAACCAAAGAAGTGAAAAACCTTTACAATGAGAACTACAAAACACTGCTCAAAGAAATCTAGTATGATAAAAACAAAAGGGAAAACATCCCATGGTCATAGATTGGAAGAATCAATATCATCAAGATGTACATCCTACCCAAGGCAATCTATAGGTTCAATGCAATCCTTATCAATTGCCAACATAATTTTTTCACGGACTTAGAAAAGACAATACAGAAATTCATATGGAAGCAAAAAAGAGCACAAATAGCTAAAGCAATCCTCACCAAAAAGAACAAAACTGGAGGCATCACACTTACAGATTTTAAACTTTACTATAAGATTACAATAACCAAGATGGCATGGTTTGGTAACAGGAATAAGCACATAGACCAATGGACCAGGACAGAGAATCCAGACATAAAAACATGATCTCTCAACTCATTCATTTTTCACAAAGCTGTCAACAAACATTGGGGAAAGAAAATCATATTTAGCAAAAAGTATTGGGGAAAATTGGCTAGCCACATGCAGAAGAATGAAACTGGACCCTTACCTATCTACACATACAAAAATTAACTCAAAATGGATGATGACCTAAATGTAAAACCTCAAACTATAAGAATCTTAGAAGAAAACATGTGGAACATTTCACTTGACATCAGCATAGGCAATGAATTAATGGCCAAGTCCTCAAAACAAAGGCAACAGAAGCTAAGATAGTCAGGTAGGCCCTCATAAAACCAAAAAGTTTTTGCACAGCAAAATAACTCATTGAGAGAATAAAAAGACAATCCACAGGATGGGGAAAAATATTTTTAAGTTATGCATCTGACGAAGGCCTAACATCCAGGATCTACAAGAAACTCAAACAAATTGAAAGAAAAAAAAATCAACCCCATTAAAAAGTGGGCAAAGGACACGAACAGACGCTTCTCAAAAGACAACATATAAGCAGCCAACAAGCACATGAAAAAATACTCAACTTCACTAATCGTCAGAGAAACTCAAATCAAAATTACAATGGGATACCACATAACACCAGTAATGATGGCTGCCATTAACAAGTAAAAAAACAGCAGGTGCTGGTATGGCTGCAGAGAAAAGGAGATGTTTCTACATTGTTGGTGGCGATGTAAGCTAGTTCAACCTCTATGGAAACCAGTGTGACAATTTCTCAAAGAACTAACAATTGAGTTTACATATGATCCAGCAATCCTTATCCTGGGAACATACCCAGAGGACCATAAATTACTCTACCAAAAAGATATCTGGACATACATGTTTACTGCACACTATTCACAATAGCAAAAACAAGGAAGCAACCCAGAGGCCTATTGGATTGTATAAAATAATGTAGTATATATACATGATGAAATATTATGCAACCATAAAGGAAAACAAAATCATGGCCTTTGCAGCAACTTGGATGTGGTTAGAGACCATCGTACCAAGTGAACTGTCACAGAAATAAATGACTGAATACCACATGTTCTCACTCATAAGTGGGCCCTGAACACTGGTCACGCAAGCACAAGGGTGGGATAGTTAGGTGTTGGACATTGCCAGAACAGAAAGGAAGACTGGAAGGAGAAGAGTACATGGCAACACATTGGGTACTATCAGGGAAAGAGAGGGCCAGCTAGAAGCCCAAACTTTACCTGCATGCAACCTACTTATGTAGTAAATCCCCACTTATACCCCACAACTCTAAAATAAAAAATAAATAAAAGAAACTCATACTATTTGAAAATATTTCTGAACATAAAGAAAAAAGATAAAGTTTATGTATTTGTTTTATGAATTCCCTATTATCAAAACCTGACAAAATAGCATAGAACTATACAATTAAATAAAAACATCCCCTATAGCATTATTGCAAAAATCAAAAGTAAAATATTGTCAGACAAACCACAGTCATGTATTATGGGAATATATACATGGAAACAGGAAGGTCTTTGATGTTGAGGGTGGTTATTAAAGTATTGTGGTGTTCATACCAGGAATTTTAAAAAGGTTCAATATATGGAAATCTATTAATTCAATATGAATATTTATAGATCCAAGGAGAATAGTCATTTGGCCATACCCATAAAAGCCAAAAGGCATTTGATAAAATTATTTGACAACAAAAATGAATTGGTAATTCCCTGATCATAATATCGAATCATTATGGGTTTCATAATCAAATGCTTGAAAATTTTTCATTAAAGTTAGATGCAAGCTAAAGATGTTTACCTACCTTTATTAGCCGTATTTTTCTGAAGGTACTAGCAATGCCCTGAGTCAAAGTAGAACAATAAGAGACTAATAAAGATTAGAAGAGATAATGTTAAATTTTTATTCTTTGCAGATTGTATTAACTCTAGAATTGAGAAAAAATAAAATTTTTTATTTTTAAAATAAAAATTAAATTAAATTAAAATTTCAGTAGGTTACCTGTAAAAGATTAATCTACCAAACTAAGTTATTTTCTTAAATGTGAATTATAATTAGTTAGAACATACAATGAAAGAAAAATTCCATTGATTACAAAAAAGAATAAAACACCTAGAAACAAATGCCTCAAATCTATTTGAAAAATTTTTAAAAACCTAAAAACTGTTGTGCTGAAAATATTTAAATAATTTGAAGAATTAACATAATCTTAGATTATGATCAATTTTATATAAATAAAACAACATTTCTCAGCTGTATTTTCATGGTTTCCTTTCTGAGGAGACTTTTTAGACATGGTTTTTCTCAATCACACTTGTTTTTATTTTTGCTTTTGTATGTTCATCTTGTGTTTTAGGCCAATTTTTTTAAAATTAAGATTTCATTTAATGAAAGGATTTATTTCTTGATGCTCACAGCAAACTAGAAAATTTTAACCTGGGGAGATTTTAAAAATAGCATAATTGGTTGCAAAGGCTAGTGGAAGATGAATTGATCTTATTAGAAGGCAAATTATCCAACTGGGATTTACCTGGTTTAGAGAAAAGCTGTAACATAAACAGAAAGAGAAGGGAAAAGAAATAGAATGATGACCTTGAAAAAAAAAAAAAGCAAAACCATGTGGTACTGATAAAACCTGAAAACTTTGCTAGTTCACCCTGTGGTTAAGCTGTGGTTCTTGCTATGATTCCAAAAATAAATTGTCTGAAGCCTGCTGCAACTCAGTATGATCTTAGAGTATGTCTTCTAACAACTTTTAAAGCCATTCAAACTACTCGGCATCCAAATGGATTCTTTAGGCCACTATGTGACTTAGAAAAATGAGTTTCATTTTATAGGAAGCCTTCGCTGCTACTGAGCTTTCACTATGATGCTCAGACACATTCTGTCTTGCATCACCTCCTCTATCCAATAACCACCCTCAACATCAAAGACCTTCCTGTTTCCACTTGCTGAAGCATTTTGTAAGCACTTTAGGCCTACAAGCCAATCAAATCCCATCTGTCTAGCATAGTCCAATGTCACAGACATAGCATTGCAAGGCACTTCTTACTGCAGAGAAGGGCAGATGAGGACTCTGCTAATGCCAATTTAGAATATTATTTGTCTGATTCTTTTCACTTGCTCAACCGTGAAAAACCAGGTCCAAGCCGGGACTTAGGTATAATGTTGCCTCAAAGAAATTTATGTTCATAGTACTAGAAAAGAAGATTATTATAATGTTATAGCTTACTCTACTCTCTGATGTTAATGCATGATAGCAGAGATCCTGTTAGCCAGGTACACAGTAATAACTTATTGTTAGACTAGAAATCATTGGTACTTTAAGGTACTATTTCAAGAGTTATTCTAGAGCATGGAAGAACCTACTATTTTGATATATCTCTATGGTATATATGAAGCCTTCCAACTTGTGTTTCACACATTTTATTTTTATAGTAGTAAATACTTTTTTGAAATGTAATTTTGGGTAGAATCTTAATATTTAGTTCAGAAAAGTAGGACTGCATTCCCCCTCCTGAGTTGGAGTCTCACTCTGTCACCCAGGCAGGAGTGCAATGGCACGCTCATGACCAACACAGCCTTGACCTGCTGGACTCAGGTGATCCTTCCGCCTCAGCCTTCCAAGCAGCTGGAACTACAGGTGTGTGCCACAATACCTGGCTAATTTTTGATTTATTGTAGAGATGAGGTCTCATCAAGTTCCCCAGGCTGGTCTTAAACCCCTGGATTCAGGCAATCCTCTTGCCTCTGCCTGCTGAAGTGTTAGGGTTACAGGCTTAAGTCACTGCGCCTGGCCAGGACTGCTTTTACAGGAGATGCATGGTCCCTGTTAAGATGACTGCCTCTAGCTGGGCTCGGTGGCTCAGCCTGTAATCCTGTGCCTTTGGGAGGCTGAGGTGAGTGGATTGCCTGAGGCCATGGGATCGAGAACCGCCTGGGCAGGCGAGACCTCATCTCTACAATAAAATAAAAAAATTAGCCGGGCGTGGTAGCACGCGCCTGTAATTCCGGCTACTCAGAAGACTGAGGCGGAAGGATCACCGGAGCCCCAGGTCAAGGCTGCGGTGGCCGGGAGCGGCCACTGCACTCCAGTCTGGGCGACAGAGTGAGACTCCAACTCAAAAAAAAAAAAAAAAAAGATGACTGCCTCTGACCCTGTAATATACTTTGAGGTACAATTATACAATCCTGGGGCTCTATAGAACATAGTTTGCAAGTTACTGGTCTAGATGAAACTCAACTTTAATTTGCTGTTTTCAGTCTCCTTATTTATTTATTAGCTCTCTTGCTAGATCCATATCGTCTTGAAACCACAAGTTATTAAAACTCATAGCAGCAGGAGTTTTTCTTGATATCGGGAGACCCATACTTACAAACACCAAGTTTTAAATTTTGACCATTTGGGTTTAAATATTCTAAAGTAAATTGACATTGCCTAATATCCTTAAACAGTATGTAAATGAATTTTTAATTTTGTATGGATTAAAATGTTTATTTTGAGAACTATAATATATACTTTGATACTGGATAATTAATATATTATAGTAGAAAGAGTATGGGTTGTAAAGTCCATGGCTTACAGCCCATTTCACAGCTGCATGCAAATCATTTCACCTATTTTAGTTAATTAAAAAAAATCACAATATCAGAACAATATCTAATTTGCAAAGATGACTGTAAAGATTACTTAAAACAATGCCTTTTACATAGTAAGTACCAAATAACTTGAAGGTGACATGGACAGAGGGAATTTATAAAGACAGAGAGCTTTTCACCCAAATCAGTACTCACCATAAGGAAATGAGTTTCCCTGGTGAGGATTTACATTTATCACCTTTTCAGGGACTTCCATGAGTGGGGCTGTAGTGCAGCTATCATCCGTTTCTAGCTAACACCAATACAAAAACATGACCCCTTTCTGTTGCAGGCCCACGCTGTTTCCCTTCTCTGTTGGTTGGGTGTTGTGAACCTTTATGAATCAGAGATGTGTGAGAGGGTAAGAGAAAGGCAGTAATATAACAGGGGGAAGTGACATGGGAGAAGTATCACTTTTCTTCACTCGCTTGTGCTCCACAACCTGCTAGGGTCCAGCTCACATATATGCCTTTTCCACCAAACAATTGATTGCTGGGACACTGCCTAACTTTATGACTTGGAATATCTAACGGCATCATGTAGACTCAGGTTACACAGTCACTTGATGCCCCATGGTCAGGAGTTCAGTCACTATTAGGCCAGGAGTTGGTTTGCCAACAGTGAGTCATTTTCTGCCACATAAGGATGAGGCTTTCTTTAAACTGCCATTTGTTTTTGCCATGATTCTTTTATTGGGGTTGGCATCCAATCACCATGGATATCTCTAACACCAATAGATGTGCTAAATATTGTAAGCGAAATGTCAGGGCCAATTGTACTGCAGCCAGAAGCCAAGCAATCTGACTCTTGAATCCCTATGCTGAGAGTTTGCTGGCTAGGATTATTTCCAGGTATCAACTGTCTTAGGATAATTTCTTTGGAAAAACAGTCTGAGACAAGGGATTTTATGTAAGTGATTCTTCTTTGGCTAATAAAATTGTGGAGTGGCTAACTCAAGTCAATTAACATATCTATTACCTCACATTCTTATCTTTTTTGTGGTGAGAACATTTACAATCTACTCTCTTAGCAATTTTCAAATATATAAAACATTTTCATCAACGATGTCACCATGTTATACAATAGATCTCTTGAATGTATTCTTTCTAACTGAAATGTTTTGTCCATTGACCAACATCTTTCCAGTTGCCACCCACCCCCTGGCCCTTAGTGACCATCATTTTACTCTCTGCTTCTAGAGGAATGACTGTTTTAGATTCCACTTAGAAGTGAGATCATGCTGCATTTGTCTTTCTGTGGATGGCTTATTTACTTAGTATAATCCCCTCTAAGTTCATCCATGTTGTCAAATTCCTGAATGTGGAGGAATTTTTTTTTTTTTAAATTTCATTCTTTCTTAAGGCTTAATAGTATTCCATTGTGTATCTATATCACATTTTCTCTATCCATTCATCTTTGTTGGATGTTTATATCAATTCCATATTTTGACTACTGTGAATAGTGCTGCAATAAACACAGGAGTGCAGATATCTCTTTGGCATACTGATTTCATTTTCCTTAGGTATATACCCAGTAGTGGGATTGCTGGATTATATGGTGGTTCTACTTGTAATTTTTTGAGGAACTTCCATGTTTTCCAGAATGACTGCACTGATTTTCATTTCCACCAGCACTGTGCAAAAAATCCCTTTTCCCCACATCTTCACCCTGTTATATCTTATTTATTTGGAAGCCATATATCTGTTAAGAGACTAATACCCAAAATGTATAAGAAGTCAAACAACTCAATAGAAAGAAAATAAATAGCCCTTTCAAAAATGGGAAAATAAAGTGAAAAAATGTTTTTCAAAAGAAGACATACAAATGACCAATAAGTGTATAAAAAAATTCTAAATATTTCTAATCATCAGGGAAAATGCAAATTAAAATCACAAGATATAACCTCACATCTGTTAGAATGTATGATTTTTAGTTTGATGCAATCTCATTCATCTATTTTTTGCTTTTGTTGCCTGTGCTTTTGGGGTCACATCCAAACACCTTTGCCCAGATAAACGTCGAAAAACTTTTCCTTAAGTTTTCTCTTACATTTAAGTCTGTAATTAATTTTTAATTGAACTTTTATATGGAATAATATGAGGGTTCCATTTCATTCTTTTGCATGTGGATGTCCTGTTTTCCTGGCATCATTTATTAAAAAGACTGTCCTTTTCCTTTCCTTTTCCCATTGTACGTTCTTGGTAACTTTGTTGAAGACCACTCAATTATAGGTGTGTGAATTTATTTCTGAGGTCTTTATTCTGTTCCATTAGTCTATATGATTGTTTTTGTGACGGTACCACACTGTTTCGATTATCATAACTTGGTAATAGATTTTGCAAAACATCCATTTTTGGGAAGCAATTCCAAGAAATAAAAGTTGAGGTCTGGCATGAATGAAACTGGGAAGCAGGGAAAGTCATCCCATGGGTCATTTTTATGCTATTCACTACAGCAGACAACTGGATTTTATTTTAGCTAGGGACACCACTCTCAGAATGAACTTCAATATGGTTCAATATTTGAATTTCTGTCCAAGGAACAGAAGTAAGAATATTTTATCCTCTAATTCCTGCCCTGAGGATCCAGAGTGGCCTCTAAGAGTGTTAAATCAAGATTTACTTATATACAAGAATGGCCAAGTAGGCTCCTCTTGGCATCCAATGTGGTAATACCAGAAAAGCCTTGAAGCATAAAGGGACATCCATATGTTGGAAGCCAGATAAGAGATTTTGAAATGATAACTGTCTGCAGCTGGTCACTGTATCTACTATCAGAGTAAAAAGGCAGGGCACAAGATATGTCTGATGTAAGTTTGCTGTTTTGCCTAACCAAAATGGTCACAGCTTCTTTAGTAATAATATTAAAATAATTGCTATTTTTATACTTTTTGTAACTTTTTTGCTATTAGATATCATTTCGCACTGCTACTTATGTGCTTTCCTAAGGCACTTTTAAAAACTCCTGCTAATGTTCTTTCTCTTCCACCATGAGTTTGAAATTCAATTGCATAGTTGATTGGAATGATGCATAAGTTAAAAGTAAATAGACTTTGAGTAAAATCCTGAAATGATCTTTAAAAAGCACATGATGTTATGACTTTTGATATGTCTATTTAGCCTACACAGTACCCATTTATTTCAATTTCTTACTTTCTTTTACATTCTGGTCAGGTGACATTATTAGAGAGTCAAATTATAAACTAGCATGGACTATTGTTATAATCACATAACATAACTTCTTATAACTACTGGGTTTTTTTAAATGAGATAAAACAATTAAAAACATGCCTATTACTGAATTTTACTAAGCTTATATCTTTATTTGTCATTCAAGGCTATATACCCAGTATATATATATGAAATTAGTAACAAATTAGTATGAATTAGTACCAATTTAACTTGATTTAGGTTCATTAAATTTAGAAAAATTAAAAAGACTGTTAAATGATACATAAAAATATATATATATATTACAAACAGAACACTGAATATAGGATTCCCAATATATGTTTCCAGTAAAGGAGGATATTTCTTTTGAAAATGAAACATTTAAATCAAATATCTGCTTCCTCCAAAATGTTTTACAAGAAAAAACCCGACAAAAATAATAATGATGGAAAAAACACAAATTTAACTTTAGAGGGCTTTTATTTTCAGTGCAGGCTCTAATAGCTCAAATTAAGCAGAGACTAAAATACAAATATTGATTTTGGTGCTGGCAAGATTTCCAGGGTCTCTGAAATGTTTAGAAAATAGTCTGCACATTTCATTTCCTTTTTGTTTGGACAGCACATTGTTGCCAGCATTTCTTTGATTTGGACATCTGGAATCACTAAAACATGCAGCTGGGAAGAGCTGCCAGTGATATTTTGTTTTCTTGACTAAGATCGGAACCTTGACCTCACCAAAGAGTAATTATCTGGGTAAGTTAATGATGAACTCTTGAGGAGTGATGACAAGATGACAACCCAGGTACTGGTGACCATGGGATTTGGAATTGAATTTGTCACTGTACTTCTCTGTGTTTTGTGAAATGCTATTGAAGATCATTGCCTTTGTCAAACCTCATGGGTCTCATATCTGCTCACACACCGGGCAAGTCATGGCCTTCCCCTCTGAGGCTGGTCAGTTGTCTTATTCACACACACAGGAGGTGAGACAGAAGAAAGTATATCACTTTCTTGCCAGCAATTCACCCAGGTGCACATACAGAACACACAAATCATCAACTGTGAAATGCCATAAAGTAATCACCTTGTATCTGTGATGAAAATAGCAAGAAAGAAGATTGAGCTTCTACAAATACAATGAATTGGAAGTAGTCCAAGAGAGCAAAAAGGAAAACAAAATATCAGTAATTTTGTCTTAATATCTCAAAGCTTCCCTTAAAAAAAACTTTAGTGATAAATGCAGGAGAGTAAGTTGCTCAAATAGTCTTTCCTTTTATGTCATTTAAGAAACACAAGAGTGTATCTTGATACAAACACTTTTTAGAAAAAATTTGGCAGTGCTTAAGAAGGCTAGACAAACATATGACCCAGCAATTCTGCTTCTGGCAACATGCCCAATTGAAATTAGTGCTTCCATACAGACTCATGCACAAGAGTGCCTATATAATAAAAGCCCCAAATGAAATAACCCAAACATTCATCAACAGTAAAATGGGTCCATGAATTGATGTATAAGCATAGAATGGATTATTCAAAATTGCACACAACTAAATGAATGAATCATAGACAGGATGTTAAGGGATATAAATCAGACACAAAAAAGTACAACTGTATGATTCCATGTATATGAAATTTGAAAGAATGCTAAACTAATTTACTATGATTAGAGGTCAGATCAGAGGTCATTCTGGAGTAATACTACTGACTGGTAAGGAGCATAGAGAGCTTGTGGGGTCACTTGAAAAGTTCTATATCTTGATCTTGGCAGTGATTACACAGAAGCGTATATGCATACAATAAAACTCGTCTGATGTACACATAAAATTTGTGTCCTTTACCATAAGGCATAATTCAAAAGAAAAAAAATGACAGTGGTAAACTCATTAGAGTGTAAGTGTGACATTGCTATTAAAATTGATGACACATAGCCGGGCTTGGTGGCTCAGCCTGTAATCCCACGCCTTTGGGAGTCTGAGGTGAGTGGATTGCCTGAGCCCGCGGGTTTGAGACCCACCTGGGCAACTTGGCGAGACCTCATCTCTACAATAAATCAAAAATCAGCCGGGCGTGGTAGCGCGCGCCTGTAGTTCCAGCTACTTGGAAGGCTGAGGCGGAAGGATCACCAGAGACCAGCAGGTCGATGCTGCAGTGGCCGGGAGTGGCCACTGCACTCCAGTCTGGGTGACAGAGTGAGACTCCAACTCAAAAAAAAAAAAAAAAAGAAAAAAAAATTGATGACACATCAAGCCATGATTAAAGGAAGTTTATTCTGAGAAGAATTCTTACATTAATTAAATACACATTTCTGAACCCAAGTATCGAAATGAGTAAAGTCACTTAAAGTAATAAATATGGAGACCTCGATTCAAATTATGCTGACATTGCTCTCTAATTGTTAGAATTCCCTTTTAGAAATAGTCTTCCTACATTATAGATATTATTTTGAGTTTACATAAGAAGTTAGATATTGGTTTCTTGAAAGAGTCCTAAGTTTTTACTAGCTATAAATAATTTGGAACTCTGGAATGTACAGATAATTTACAATATGACTAACAACATTTGCTGTTCAATAATCAGGTGTGGTTGGCTAAAAAATAATGACAGCAATTATGTTGTCTGGCTCCACATATATTCCTAAGGCTGATTCCAAAGAAAAGTTCCTAAAATATGCAGACCTTTGTCAGCATGAATGATTAAAGGTTTATGGCTCACCAAAGCCTGACAGTTTGCATTGAGAAAGAACTTGGCTCCTGGAACCCAAACAAGTCCAAATTCAGAAAACCAAGCCATTTTATTTTAGCAATTCAAACAGGAATTTCCCACTAGATAAGCTTATTCTCAGGAGGTATCATCACCTTAATTTACTGTAGGGTAGGAAAATAACCCTAGATTCTTCATCTCTAGGCCCTCTTCTGAAGAGAGCAGTGCCTCCTTTCCACCTTCAGGAGGATGGGGTTTATAGCTGTGACATGTAAGTCACTTTACTTCCAGTTTGCAAATCATCTATTTCGCTCAACTGACTATACACACGTTCTTCAGGCTCACGTTGTTTTACCTCTCTAGCCATTTTCACTTTTCTATTTGAAAAAAGTATTTGACAGAGTCAGCAGAGAAGGCCTCCTGCTCTACTACCTCCCTGCGGAGTGATATTGGAAAAATTGTTTGATCTAAGTCTTAGTTTTCTGGTTTGTAAAATGATGGTGATGTAATGCCTACCTTGCCAGCTTGTTGGGAGGTGTTTAAGTAGAACTCTTGGCCAAAGATCAGGGGCGATTCCCTTCTCTTTGCTAAGCCCTACATTCATTAATCTGTTCATTTTATAAGCATTGAGGGAAAGCTTGAGAATTCCAGAATGAGCCCAAAAGCATTTTCTTCAAGTCCTTTTAGTTTCTGCTTTAGATAATGTTAAGTATTATTCACATATTTCCCACAATGGAGTCTCAGCCATCTTTCTATTGAGATGTTTCATTTTCTTTTTGAATTACATCAGAGAGGAAATAGGACACAGATCCCTCTGGTTCCTGGTCCCTATGGAGCAGGTGACCCAACTCCCTCTTTTTTGCTTTTATGAGTGGCAGTGATGACATCCACTTCCATTTCTTTCTTTTTTTTTTGAGTTGGAGTCTCACTCCGTCACCCAGACTGGAGTGCAGTGGCCGCTCCTGGCCACCGCAGCCTCGACCTGCTGGGCTCCCGCAATCCTTCCGCCTCAGCCTTCCAAGTAGTTGGAACTACTGGCACGCACTACCACACCCGGCTAATTTTTTGATTTATTGTAGAGATGAGGTCTCGCCAAGTTGCCCAAGTGGGTCTCGAACCCACAGGCTCAGGCAATCCACTCACCTCAGCTTCCTAAGGCATGAGATTACAGGCTGAGCCACCGAGCCTGGCTCACTCCCATTTCTTATTTCTTGTTGGGACCCTAAGATGAGGACGTCTTCTCTTTTCTAACAGAAGTATGATATGATAGCCACATTTACATTCCTATGACAGAGCAAGATATAAAAATTTTGATGAATAGTATATGCTTTATGGAACTTATATACAGCATTCCTATTGATTGGGAATGGATGGATACACTAGTATTTTTTTTTTTTTTTGAGTTGGAGTCTCACTCTGTCACTCAGACTGGAGTGCAGTGGCCACTCCCAGCCACCGCAGCCTCAACCTGATGGGCTCTGGCAATCCTTCCGCCTCAGTCTTCAAAGTAGCTGGAACTACAGGTGCGTGCTACCACGCTCAGCTAATTTTTGATTTATTGTAGAGATGAGGTCTCGCCAATTGACCAGGCGGGCCTTGAACCCATGGGCTCAGGCAGTCCACTCACTTCAGCCTCCCAAAGCGCTGGGATTACAGGCTGAGTCACCAAGCCCAGCAGGATACACTAGTATTAGAAGGCTAAGACATTTTTATTTTGGGCTGTTTGGCTCAGCTACATTATAGCAGAGGTTTAATTTTCTAGACATACATTTATTTAGGTCATCCATGCAGAGACCATCATATACAAATATTATTCTGATTACCAAAACAGATATTTGCCTTGTTATTGAGTTTTGTTAACTTCTAATGATTGTTCCTTTTTTATTAGCTTCTTAAATAGTTTCAGATAAGATTGTTTCATTCTATTTATTACAAATTAACACTATCCACAAACTGAAGTGTGTCTTGATTTACCTCAGCTTTTTGGAACCAAGGATAACACTCCTGGAGATAACAAACTTCAAATAAAATGCAATATACTA
Organism: Cephalopachus bancanus; assembly: GCA_027257055.1. NCBI lineage: Eukaryota > Metazoa > Chordata > Mammalia > Primates > Tarsiidae > Cephalopachus > Cephalopachus bancanus. The sequence goes on along the minus strand of JAPVLO010000031.1, from coordinate 1,400,838 downwards.
CTTCTGAGTTGTGCTATCTTCCTTCCAGAAAAGTGTAATAAATTCTGGGCTTCCTGGTTTTATAGCCTCTAATGGGCACTAAGAGAACATTAGATGGTCTAATTAAAATGGCATACATGTAATTACTAAACCTAATGCTAAAATCGTCATCTTTCATTATATTCAAAGCAGTAGTCTAATATGACAGCCAGTGTCCCGTTTGACTTTTGGTTTTGATTTTGGTTTTAATAACAAATGCATAAAATTCTAGGACTGTCAGATCGAACCAGTAAAAACAAAACAAAACTGTAGCTATTGGTGTACATACAGAGATGTGCTGACAGAGATGTTTAAACAGTGTGTGTGTGTGTGTGTGTGTGTGTGTAACTGGTACTTCTAAAGGTGGCAGTGTGAGTTTTCTAATGAATCTTAACTCCTTGTCAAAGTTGGGATGTTGTATATAAAATTCCATAAATCTAATGCCACATTTTTAGTCCTTCATGCTCATTCTCTAGCCATTGCCAATTCTTCTTTCTACATAAACCTGAAAATTAAAAGCCATGACTCAAGTTGAAGAAATTTTTCACTTTTTATTCACTTGTACAACTCATCATAGCTATTTTGTACCTATGTCACGGCTTCACTTTTTTGAGCAAGGGTGGCTTGTTGGATGGCCCAATGGCTTACATCAGTGCATTCTTACAAGAGTGAATGCACTGCAATAATAGATAAAAGCCTCCTTAGGAGTTTTCTTGATTCCCTCACATTGGGGTAGAGCTGGTTCTTTTTCATAAAAAGCCTGCAATCTCACGCCTTTGGGAGGCTGAGGTGAGTGGATTGCCTGAGCCCGTGGGTTCGAGACCTGCCTGGGCAGCGAGACCTCATCTCTACAGTAAATCAAAAAATCAGCTGGATGTTGTAGCGCATGCCTTTAATTCCGACTACTTGAAGGGCTGAGGCGGAAGGATCACCGGAGCCCAGCAGGTTGAGGTTGCGGTGGCCGGGAGTGGCCACTGCAATCCAGTCTGGGCGACAGAGTGAGACTCCAACTCAAAAAAAAAGAAAGAAAGTGAACATATGCAGAGATTATTCCAGTTGGAGGGCCTCAGAGCAATTAGGATATGTTTTAATTACTGAAGAATCATTTAAGCTTATGAAGAAACTTGAAGCTCAAGTTACTTGTATTTCTTACTTTACATGATTCACACACTTCTTGGCCCTTAAAAGGCTCAAAATGTTGAACCTTTTTTCCCCTCTATGTGTAATAGTCCAAACAACCCCAATATGAAGTATATAAAAATTTTTCTTTCAGATATTTACCACTCAAACTACCAGTGAATAACACTGAATATTCTGCCATGCTAATAGAAACATTTTATGTAAGATTAGGCAATTTGAGCATACACTTTTACCATCTTTTCATATTATTTATCTAGTGTCAGTTTAGATGTATATAAACAAATTATAATTGGTATTTGTTTCAATTGACGGCTATTTTCTGTAGTTAATAAAACAGGCCAGACGTGGTGGCTCATGTCTGTAATCTCAGGACTTTGGGAGGTGGAGGTGAGAGGATTGCCTGAGCCCAGGGGTTTGAGACCAGTCTGGGTAACTTGGATAGACCTTGTTTCTACGATAAATAACAATAATAAAAATTAGCCAGGTGTGGTGGCATGCATCTGTAGTTCCAGCTACTCAGAAGGCTAAGGCAGAAGGATTGCCTGAGCCCAGCAGATCGAGGTTGCAGTGGACATGACTGTGCAACTGCATTTCAGCCTGGGTAACAGAGTGAGACTCCAACTCAAATAATAATAATAATAATAATAAATTTAAAAATAAAACAGATTATATCTTCCATAATGGACTTTATTCTCATGTAGATCTATTCTTTGCTAACAGATAAAACAGATAATGTCCAAGCACATGCTTTGTTTTACAGGCACATATATTGGAAATCCTTGAAGACCTTGCACATGGTCTCCATGTGCAGTCCTCTCCACGAAGGACTTCCAGTGCAGATTCAATTTCCTCCAGTTTTCTGCAGAAGAGGCTAAAGTAAGCCAAATTTGACTAGCTTCCCAGTAAAGAAAATAGTCTTGCATTTCAGGTTCGAAATAGTGCAGAAGGCCAGGATGAAGTTATGGTGCATCTTCAGCCTGGAGAAGTAACAGTCTTCATCAGAAGTAACGAAATCATGATAACCAAGTTAGAAAAAGAAAGACTGACTCAGGGCCTTGGGGTTGTCTCTTTGAGTTTAATTTCAACTAAAATCCAAGAGCCATCTAGCAACTATCTCCAAGTGAATAACGTTCTAAAAACCCATCTCAACTGGACCCTAGAGACCTTCTGAAAGCCCTATGCCACCACAGGAGGTTGAGGGCAGTGACCTTGAGAAGTATCTCTTGATTTGGGCGATATGGCCAAAAGGGTATAAGTAAGGCATATACAGTGGCTATTATGAAATTCAAAGGTATTTTGTTGATTAGTCTCTACATAAACTCTGATGTCTTTGTAGTAATCTGATAAAAGATCCTAATGCCTATGCCTCTCCTTTAGAGGCAGTTAATTTCTAGTACAAGATGTTTCAAGGAGATTCCCTGAATTGATGGTACACCTCTTTTCAGACTTAAATTCAGTAGAAGACAGACCTTCACACACTCCTGTCTTTGAATCGCCTCTGATCACTATGTATTTAATATCTTGAACAATAACAAGATGTTGATCAAGTCTCAGCCACCTGTTTAAATCCCACTGTAATGAGATACCATATGCAAGGGCTAGCACAGGCCAAGAAGTGTTGGTCCTCTTCCTTTTCTCCCAGCAAGCACACAGAGATGATGTAAGTTTTGTTATCAAAATGAGCTTATGTATGTATAAGCACTTTACTGAGTACATCGCTATAGAATTTTAAGATAGTATTATTCTACTGAGTTTCATCCCACTGGATGAAAAAAAAAGTTGTTTAACAATTTACATGGACTCATTTATGTCATGTACAGTTACCAGTCAATTTCATCAATATATAAATCCAGTAAAAATTCATTTCGGTTATAATCAAAACTAATACTTTGATATATATACAAAACTTACATATAAGGTTGATCATCAACATTTTATGTACTTATAACTTTGAAAATTAGAATCAGTTTATTTGTCTAACAACCACGTAATTGTTTAAAGAAAATTATAGTGCTATTCAATACTTCAATGCATGATGGAAAATAATATGTAAGAACCTAGTAAAATAATTATGATTTATTTTTATCTGAGAGAAACAGGTTACAAAAAGTATAAAGAGAGTATAAGTACAGAGAATACACACATATATAGATAGATAAGGCATTCTTTTTTTTTTTTTGAGTTGGAGTCTCACTCTGTCACCCAGGCTGGAATACAGAAAGGCATTTTTTAAAAGACTTGCAAGAGACATGCAAAAATGTTAACAGTATAGGAATTCTGGATGTTAAAAACATTTATATCTGTACTAAAGTGTATATATGTTCTATAATAAATATATATTATCTTACAGAAAAAATTTATTAAAAAAGAAAATAATCAGCATAGTAAAAACAATTAGTCAAATTAGCCACAAGAGACTATGTAGGCAAATCACCTGACTGATTGAATTTTCCAGTTTTCCACTATTTGTTTGATTGTGTAACCATAGCCACATTTGTTAGTTTAGGAGCACAGACTTCTATAAAGTCCAAACAAAGAAGACATAGATAAGAATAACAGAGGTTGTAACTTTTCCATTAGACCTACTATCTAATTCTCTGTGGTCTCGTGTCTTTTGATCCCAGGATGAGCTTCATAGCTCAGTGTAGCAGTTAACTCTGAGCAGCGCTAGATGTTACTTGTGGTGGTTGTGGCCTCCTGTTTCTTGTGAGTGGTGAGTGGTCCAAGGCGGATGTCCAAGAAGTCCAGATGTTAAGGAAGATTGCTGATTGTAAAGTTACAGGGGCATTTCATATTCTTACAATAGAGGAGACACAACAAATCAATAGTCAAAAACAAATGGCTATAGAAAAATAGTTTTATGAAGGGTAAGCTTAAATTATTTTTGCATGTCATAGATGATCAAGACGCTGAGGCCCACACCAGACATTTTTCAGTTTTCTCTTACTTAAGTCAGACTAAAAATTACGATTTCCTGAGACATTAGCCCAAATCATAAAAAATAAATACATGGGGCTTTGCCATATACCAGTTACTACCACTAAATCATGATTAATTTACTTGTCTTGCATAAATTGTTTTTGTACCACATTTCTTTTTTAAAAAGGCAGTGAACATATAGATATCTTAATAGGTGCTTGCCTTTCTCCCTTCTTTCCTTCCTTCTTTCTTTCTTTCCTTCTTTTCTTCCTTCCTTCCTTCCTTCCTTCCTTCCTTCCTTCCTTCCTTCCTTCCTTCCTTCCTTCCATCCTACCTGTCTTTCTTTTCCTTTCTTTCTTTCTCTTTTACTGTCTAACTTTAACTTGGAAACAGCTTTTGCTACACATTTTCTAGGGACAGTCACAGCACTTTCCATCAAGAAATGTAAACATTCAGAGTAAATAAGAAATCCTAGGGAATCTCTTTTGAAATGGCTCATTTTAATAAACAAGAATGTCTCAAGGAGATCCCCTGAACTGACATATGTGTGTTAATCTTATTTGCTTTTCTTTTGATTGCCTTAGAATTTTTATATAGAGCACATAGCCATAAAGACTGAACTGGTCATCTCCAGATGCCAACAGAACATGGGGCACCTGCCACCGCATCACTGCTCGATTCTTCTTCAGGCATGGTGGTATGGAGGCATGTAGAAGATTCATGGTTACACAGAACTAAAATTCCAATGCATGGGTGTAGGCCCAACCCTGAGTGCCTAGAATGGAACATGCTTTAAAGTAAATAAGACATTCAGTATAACTGAAAGGACATTCTGTCAATATAATGTTATTTCTTCATCTAAGGAGGCAGTGCAGAATAATCAAAAAAAATTAAGAGATTTTAAAAAAATTGGACTTCAAGGACATCTCTGCCAGCTAATAGCCAACTACTCCTCGGTAAGTCATTTACCTCCCAAAATGTATGAAATGGAAACAATAATGTCCTCCTTGCTATTCTGATATATGTATACAACATGTAGCAAAATACTTCCAGTGTCACCCCATCCCCAGTATTCTTGATTCCCCTTGTTAAAGTCCCCTTTTCCTTTAACCCACAGCACTTGCCAACTTCTAACAGAGGATATGATGTACTTATTGTGCCTTTAATAGTCTTCTTCCACTAGAATATAATCCCCATGAAGGCAGAGTGCTTCTCTATTTTGTTCATTATTCCACCAACTAGCACCTAGAACTGTGTCTACCTTAAAGTAGGTGATCATTAAATTCTTTGTGAATGTGTGAATGCCTTATGTATACCACATGCTCAAATGAGATTATATATGAGCTTATAAATGTAATTTTTTTTTTTTTTGAGCCAGAGTCTCACTCTATTGCCCAGGCTGGAGTGCAATGGCACACTCACGGCTACTGCAGCCTCTACCAACTGGGCTCAGGCAATCCTTCTGCTTCAGCCTTCCAAGTAGCTGGAACTACAGGATGGGTCACCACGCCCAACTAATTTTTTCTTTTTTTTTTTTTTTTTGAGTTGGAGTCTCACTCCGTCGCACAGACTGGAGTGCAGTGACCGCTCCCGGCCAACGCAGCCTCGACCTGCTGGGCTCCAGTGATCCTTCCGCCTCAGCCTTACAAGTAGCTGGAACTACAGGCACGCGCTACCATGCCTGGCTAGTTTTTTGATTTATTGTAGAGATGAGGTCTTGTCAAGTTGCCTGGGTGGGTCTCGATTCTGTGGGCTCAGGCAATCCACTCATCTTGGCTTCCCAAAGCGCTGGGATTACAGGCTGAGCCACCGAACCTGGCTTTTTTTTTTTTTAATTTATTATAGAGATGTGGTCTCACCATATATGCCAGGCTGATCTCGAAACCATCGGCTTAGGCAGTCCTCTCACCTCTGCCTCCCAAAGTGCTGGAGTTACAGGCATGAACCACAGCACCTGGCTGTAAATCCTTATTTTTTTACTTAGAGCGCTAACTGCTAAAAATAAATCCCATTTAATGACTTTCCTTATTAAGTTTGTTAATGCCTAATCAAGGAAGCTTTATATAATTCTCTTCCAAAAATTCTAGGTACCCTAATTGTGGTCCTGTGCATTTTTGTTCTCCCAAAGATGTCGTTGAGAATTGAGGCTCAAAGAAATCTTCCTTAAAGACCTCTTTCTTTAAATTGTGTCACGTTCCACTCCCTCATGCTATGTGCTTACAAAAGATTTAGGGAAGTGCCTTCTTTCTTTGAGATAATCAGGGGATTACTTTTCACATATAGTGAGGTAATTTGTTAATATGGGATATTAAGATATCATTCTGTGCTTTGTTTTTATTGCTGTTAATGAAACAATGGAATCCATTTCTGGTTTTATCTTCATGTTTCACCCTCTGCTGATTTCAAGAATGGCCTTTGGCCCATCCTTTCCTCAGGGGTTGTCTCACATAGCAAAATCTGCTGGTAAACAGACTTTTCCCAAAATGTTGTGAAAGCCTAAGATTACTGTGGAGCTTATGCCAGATGTCACAGAGAGAGTGGGAGGAGAGATTGCCATTGGGTAGAGGAAAGGTAGGAAGGAGGGACTAGATGAAGGGGAATACAACTTGAGTGAAGATGGGTTTAAAGTCTAGGGCCTGGACTTGGCTCTTCCTTGGATGGGAAGTTATCGGAGAGTTTTGAGCAGAAGAGTGACATATTTTGACTTTCATTTTAACAGAGTCACTCTGCTGCTTTGTTGCAGATAATCTGAAGGAGGCAAGGGGTATGGCAGGAAGAACTGGAAGCTACTGCAGTGATCTAGGCAGGAGATAGTGATGGCTTAACCTAAAGAAGTGGTGATGGGGTTGGTAAAAAGTTGTGACCTTTTGAGAGGGTAGGCTTTTGGGTAATTTTTTTTATTTTAACAAGAATTAGGGAAGGAACTATTTTGACTCATTTAAACTCTCTCATGTCTGGACTCTTTAGCACATATTCCTGAGACTAGCAAATTTAAGTATAGTCAGCAGATGTGAACAGCACAAAACTAACTGACCCACACAGGCATTGAACTCATAACCCTAATCTCATTAGCTTCTGTCTTAATCAATTTAGCTAAATATGGACCAAAAAACCACAGAAGTCCATAGTCTTACTTTCATCAAGTCCTATGTAGCCTGAGCATTATCTGGCAACCTTACATAAAATCTTTAAAGTTTCTTCGCCTTTGTTGTTGAAACAGTATTAAGTGCCTATAAAATCGACTTAAAAATAAAGCAAAGTTTACAGAGAGTTCTGCTAATAAAGTAGCAAGTCTTGTCCATCCTGATGTCATGAAACCATTCTCAAAAATTCAATTTTATATGTCTGTTTTGATAATCTTTTTAAAGTGTGAAAATAATTAATATTTTCTGAATTGCTCACTTGTCCAGAAGGAATCAATTCACCTTCTGGGCACACAGTTCTAACAGGCTTACATAAGGCAAAGAATACCATGTACTACAGCTCAAATGATAATAAGAGATGGAAATAACCACCCTTTGAATAATAATTCTTAAACCCTTCTTCACCCAAGGCACAATGTTCCTTCACAAGAGAATAGTCACGTGGGAGAACATGCCAATTATAAGGCAATTGGTTTGTTTTTCTAGCAGACTTGCTTTATTAGGAGTCCCCTAATGTGTTACACGTTCTGTTACAAAGTGTGACAATTTATGGTGCATTCTGGGGATTTCAGAAAAGGGAAAGATCTTGCAAATTATTATCTGTGACAGAATTATAATTTTACAAATGATTAATCTCAATCATCCTTCTCTTTTTCCTCTTGGGTTAAGCGGGAAAATTATATCCTGCAAAATTAGCTGTCAAAATGTGAGCCCGTGGTTCTGGAGTATTCGTATATCAGGAAAACGAAAAGATCTTTATTAATGAGCTGGATTAAATAAATAAAAAGGTTATTGTAGGAGACATGCTGCTCTGTTGCTACAATACGTCTCATGATTTCTCAGCAGTCAGATGATATTTACCAAATTGAATCAGGACTCAGTGTGACTATATTACCCGTTGCCCAGGATACTCTACCACCTAAGTGTGAGATTTTTACAACTATGGCTCTCCTTTGGGTTAGATTCACATAATAATGCCTATTATTTTCCTTTCTTATTCAAATTATGTTGACTAGAGATAAACACTTTGATAACAGAATCATTTGGAAAGTATTTGCAAGTGGGAAAAATTGTACATATGTCACCAGACCAGTGTTGAAGTCAGAGTTCAGGGAAGAAGAGAGAATTTAAAGGGTACATTACAAATCAAAAACTGATCGGGCATGGTAGCTCAGCCTATACTCCCAGCACTTTGGGAGGCCGAGGCAAGTGGATTACCTGAGCCCAGGTGTTCAAGACCAGCCTAGGCTACTTGGTGAGACCGTGTCTCTATAATAAATCACAAAAATTAGCCGGGCATGGTGGCATGCGTCTGTAGTTCCAGCTACGTGGAAGGCTGAGGCAGAAGGATCGCCTTAGCCCAGCAGGTTGAGGCTGTGGTGGCTGTGAGCGGCACATGCCACTGCACTCCAGCCTGGGCAACACAGGGAGACTCCAACTCAAAAAAAACCCCCCAAAACAAAAAACCATGTGGATAAATGAAGCAATCTTGAAATCAGCCATTTCGCAAACGTTATTTTGTTACTTAAACACAGTTAACTCAAAGTTGTATTATGCTTATAATGTATATTACCTACTGATTTGGCTTGTAATTATGTGCATATATATGTCATTCTACCCATAGCAGGCTGCAATCTGAATTCCTGAAACATAGCAGACACTCAATTAACAAAAATAAGAAAAAAGAATAGGATACTGAGTAAAAAAGACATAGCAGTGTCTCATAAGTTGGGCTGCATACACACCTAATCACATGATGAACACCAAAATAGCTTATGTCATGATATATCTTTTAACTTGGAAGAGTCAGGGTCTGTAAGTTTCCAAGCTCATGGAATAGAGCAAAACATGGAGTTTTTGCAAAGGCTAATGATGCTCAGGTCTGCTTCATAGACAAAGATATTGCTACTACATTCTTCTCACCTCCTACTGTGCTGAGACTCCCTGTGATTTTGTAGAACAGTGAATGTTTGGACTCCACCTTTGATCTGCTGATGTTTAAACTTATCAGCATTTCCAGACCTCAGTGTATTTTAAAGTCACACAAGTAACCCTGAGAGTTAGCCAGAGCTGAGGACCCTTCACTCGGGGTTGTTGCCAGCGTTGTTTTTGAGGAGGGGCAGGAACTGCTGAGTTTTACTCCCTTTTCCCTTTAGTGCTCTTGTTTTAGCCTGGATCTTCAGTGGAAGGAAGACCCCATACAGGATACCTTGATAAGAAAAGAAGTTGATGATAAGGATAAACCTGTGCTGGAAATGGAAACTGTGACAAGGTGAGGCCACTCCAATGGTACAAGCTCCTTCATTATCCTGAGCAAAATGCACATGCTTTCGCTCTTTCTATCTCAAAAAAAAAAAAAAGGCATCCAGTGGCATGCCTGTCTTTATAGAAATGTTTCCTCATCCTTTACGTGTTCAGTTTTTTGTATATGTTGAAGCCTGTTCTTCCTCTGAATTTCTGTTCTTCATAACTTTAGCTTCCGCCTGATCCAGGAACACTGCCCAGACTCTTGCTGTGATGAACTATCAGCCACAACTTTCCCTGCTAGCTACTTCAGTCTTGAGAGAGAGTCTGATCGGCTCAGTCCATCTTTTCACAAAAGGCTCCATCTTAGTTTTCTTAAAAATACCTTCAGGTCAAATGCCCCTTCTAAAGCAATCACTTGGGACTGGATATTAGGAGTCCAGATGGCCAAAGTGTGTCTGCCTCAGGATAACCTTTTTTTAGAGGAGCCGTGCCTGTGGCAGATAGCTGGTACCCTGTAGTCTGTCTCAACATCTGCTGTGTTTTAAAGTTATTTATATATGTTTATTTAGATACACAGCTCATCTTCTAATTTTTGAGCTCCTGGAAGTTGATGCATTTTTATATTGTCAATAGTATTTAGCAACATCATTTGCATACTTCGCCTGTTCAATGCATCCTTGTTGCATTGCTATGTATAATTATAATCCCCTCCCCTTCTTTCCTATCCATTTTCTTCATTCTTCTTTCCTTCTTTTCATCCTCCCTTTATCTCTTTCTTTTCTTTTCTTTTTTTCTACAACATGCAAAGACCTATTATGTCAGAGACTATGCTATGCACTGCAATATCAAAATTAAAAAGATACGTTTATTGCCATCCAGATGCTCATTATGTAGTGGAGAAAAGCTATCTATAGTAGGATGTTATATTCAAATAGCATATTTATCCTCTTTATAATTTTCTCTTACACTATTTTGTATGTTTACTAACTCCTTATGACTTCATTGCTATGGAGATTTTTTTTCAGGACAGAAAACTAAAAAACCAGATGTAAGTGTTTCTTTTTGCCTTTTCTAATGCCTGAACTCATTGTAGGGATGTTATGTGTGTACCCCAGAGGGGAAGTGAGAGAGGATGTTCTTCTGAGGAAGCAAGAGAAAAGAGGAAGAGAGTGTCCTCCAGCTGGGAGGAAGTGTGTGCCTGGGGTGTCCCAGGAGGAGTGACGATCTCACCCTCTCCTTGGCAACACCCCAGGGAGGTGGAATCCCAGAGCTATCATGGTCCCGTGCTGCTTCCACAGAAGGCTCCCACTTTGCCATAGCATGGGAATAACAAAGTCCTTCTACCTGAAGCGGTCATTTAGGATGGGGCATTAATCTGGGCAAACTAGCAGTGTCCAGAGTACCTACTTTACCTCTTCCAAGGGATATAGACACTGGGACACCTGCACAGTAACAGGCGAGGAGGATTTGCCACGGGAGAGTGGGATAGAACTTGACACCAGTAGGAAGAGAGAGAGAGCTTGGAATGGAATTTAGGTAACTTTAAAGGAGAGAAGAAAAATGCTCTCATATGAACAAGTTTGTGAAACCGTTGTATATACAAACACATGACTGGAATATAGTAAACTCACTTTTAATGTCAGTCATTGTAGCATACTCTGAGACCATAGGGAGAAAGGGGTTATATTAATTTACATTCCCACCAACAGGGTATAACCATTCCCTTTTCAGTGCATTCACACCAGCATCTATTGCTTTTTGATTTTTTAATAATGGCTATTCTGACTGGTGTAAGGTGATATCTCATTGTGATTTTAATTTGCATTTTCCTGTTGATTATGAAAATCAGCATGGGCATTTCTCAAAGATAGATATACCATTTGATCCAGCAGTCCCACTACTTGGTATCTACCCAAAGGAAAAAAAGTTGTTATACCAAAAAGACACCTGAACTGGCATGTTTATCACAGCATAATTCACAATTGCAAAGACATAGAATTAACCTAAATGCCTATCAAATGATCAGTGGATAAAGAAAATGTGAGATATATATATACACACACACATATACACATATGCATAGGGGATGCCAAAGAAAGTATACACATTTAAGAAAGAAAAAAATATGAACCAACATTGTAATGCTCAATAAGGTGAATACAAGTCACATTTGACTTCTGCAATTACAAGAAGTACTCAAAGTGGTTACCATCAGCATCTAGACACTTCTGATTACAGCAAACATCTCTTAAAATGTGTATACATTTTTTGGCACACCATTACATACCATGGAATACTTTGCAGTCACAAATATACCAAAATAGTGTCATTTGCAGCAACTTGAATGGAATTGGAAAGCATTATCATACACATCTCTTAAAATGTGTATTCATTTTTTTGGTATATACCAGGGAATGCTTTTCAGCCATAAAAAATATACCAAAATAGTGTCTTTTGCAACAAATTGCTTGGAATTGGAAAGCATTATCCTAAATAATGCAGGAACAGAAAACCAAATACCACATGTTCTCACTAAACTAAGGATCTGTGAAGGCATAGAGAATGATATAATGAACATTGGGGACTCACAAGGGCAAGGGTGAGAAGGAGATGAGGGATGAAAAATCACCCACTAGTACAATGTGCACGAGTAGGGGTAAAAGGGTATATTTAAAGCCCAGAATACCTCACCACTATACAATGCATCCATGGAACCAAAAACCATTTGCACCCCTAAAGCTATTGAAATAAAACAAAATTAAAATTGATTTTAAACAGAAAGGGGATTAAGTTTAGCTTAGAAAAATGTTTGCTTCTTGTGACCATTAGCGTGAACTTGTAGAGTCTCTGAAATAAGAGGTAAAACTAAAACACTAGACTAGAAAAAGCTAAGTAGGCTTATATGCTATGGATGACACTCATGGTTCCTCATTATTTTCGAGTCATGTGAAATGCCATCCGGCCCTTGGAAGCTGGCTCACTGTCTAACCAGAAGCAGGGCTCAGTTTCTCCCTGTTCTCACAAGTATTTTGCTGTTCAGCTAATTCATTCAACTTCTTGAAACTTCATTCAATTTTATATTTTGAGAAATGAAAGACATTATTTTTGGCAAATCTAAGATTGAACTTGTACATAGAAAAGTACTCATGATTCATAAAGCATCTTATTAAAGTTATGTATCATAATAATTTTATTAGTATAAGCAATTTAAAGTTTACCAGCATTTCCCCCAACGAAGTATCTGTTATGTTTTAAAATCTCATAGACGAAAGATACTATTTATTTTAATGTACCAAAAAGCATTTTTTGCTTAGTGTTATATCATTCACATATCATATACTTATCAATAAATATAAGGGGCCAGGACCAGTGTTAGTGTTGTATATATGGTGGTAAATAATAGACAAGTTTCTTGCCTTCAAAGAGATCGCAGGCTAATAGAGAAGACCAACATCACTTAAAATTGCAAAACTGTAGAAAATGTCACATAGTGTTAAAGGGAATCAGAAAATGCTGCCTCAAAATATGCCATTTGGCATAAAGATGATTTTAAACTGAAGGCAATTGAGAATCAGCAGATGTAGGAAAAGTTATCTGCCTTCCCCTTATCTGTCTAAAAGCAGAACATAAATTTCTGAACTTCTCCCTTCTCTCCACCCCAAGGAAGAGAAGAGTGATTCTTACCATCAGAGATGAGAAGTCAATACTAAGATGAGTTAACATAAATAAAATCTTACTAAAATAACTCTTATGTGTCATTAGTTCCTTCATATGTATTCTAGTCACTTTCCCACAATGTATAGTCCTTTTAAGCCCAAACCTGCTTTTCTTTGTTAAAAGGGTATCTACGCTTCCAAGTCTAACCACTTATTTGAGTTTCTATGAACTCTCATACACATAAATGTTAATACAACGTGTGTAACTTTTCTTCTGTTAATCTGTCTTATGATAGTTTAATTTGCATGCCCCAAGGACTAGCCATGATAAGGCAGAGAAAAATTTTTTCCCCTTTGACAATGTTTTAAGATAGTATAGGAGCAGTGGCCTATGTAAGAGTGATCCCGGAAAACACTTTATGAAAGGGTTGAGCTGAATCTTGAATGATAAAGAGAGGCTAATTGGGGTGTGTGTGTGTGGTGTGTGTGTGTGTGTGTGTGTGTGTGTGTGTGTGTGAGAGAGAGAGAGAGAGAGAGAGAGAGAGAGAGATTCCAGGAGACAGTGGTAAAGCATGGGCTAAAATCTTTAAGGCAAGAAAGCTCTTGATCCCCTAAAAGAACATAGAAATAGTGCACACACTTTTCTTAAATGTTTCTTTTGAGTCATTTTATGAGTGTTAACATTTCAAAAACCTTTCCTGGGGCATTCAAAACATGACTGCTATCAGATTTTCAAAAAATATCAACAGGCTTGGTAAATAAAGAAACTGGAGACACATATTCTATATGAATTAATTGTAAACATTTTGTACATCTAGTATATATGGAAATCATTGTTGCATTATAGTTTGTATAAAAATTAGGTTGATTTTGATAATTAATTCTTATCTCCCCCCATACCATTTATTTCGCGCATTTTTTCCACCAAGAACCATCCTATTATCTACATTTCTTCTCTTTTCTCTCATACAAACCAAGGCACCCATACTATTTAAAAGACGTATTTTTCGCAATCAATTAGCTTACTATAGTTGTGAATGGTTCGTGTGTAAGACTATAAGTTATAGTTTAGTGTATTCATTGACCCAGTAATAAAAATTTTAATTCTCAGGATATTACAATGGGTAGTAGAAAAATTAAAATTTATATTATGCATTTTTGTGTTAATATTTCTCATCCTTTTAGACAGACATCATTTCCAAAGCAGTATAGTCTAAAATACACACTTGTAAATTGATGCAAAGCTTCTTTTCAAAGTGATTAGGTGCAGCCGACAAGAAATAGTTTCCACTGTGCAAGACATCTTATTTTTTATTACCTTTATTGAGGCATATAACCATCATCATGAACTGTCACTTCACTATTGAATGGTACTTATTGTGTGACTTCCTGGCTGCATCTTAGCTAAGAGTTTCTCTTATGGAACTGTACTCAAAATTTCTTTCCACTCAACTTTATTTACTACAATTATTGAAGTCATGCTACAAAAGACATTCTTATAGTTTGCTGAAATTGTACGTGTTGATAATATTTTTCCAATGGCCACAGTTGGAACAACTTGAGCAACAGAATAAGTTATTATTAGGTTATACCCCAATGTATAAAATATATATGTATGCACCTATATTGATATAAATAAGTTCTTGAATAAGCAAATACAATAAATGAGGGAAATAACAAACCTTCCTTACAAAAGAATTCCAAAGAATATGTCAAAAACAAAAAACTTCAGGATGTTGGACTTGTCTTTCCCTTAAGTTTAAGCTGAACTGGGTGACTTCCTATGAAGAGTACTGAAAGAAGAAAAGAGTAACTTTATGCTAGAGAAATCAGGAAGCTACAACCTTAGTCAGTGATCAGTGTTAACTTCACCAGTGACAAGTCATGTTGATACTGTGTATCTCCCGATACGAAGTGATGAGAAGGACACTATGTCCTTCTAATCCATGACCTTGGTCTAATCTTGAGGGAAAAAAAATCAGATAAAACCAAATTTAGGGACATTTTGTTAAATAAATGGTCTTCTAAAGACCTGTGTTACTCAAACTATCAATTTCACAACAAACACGTAAAGAATGAAACTCTTACAGTGCAGAGGAGACTAAGGAGACATGAGGACTGCATGTGAGGTGGTGTATTGAATGGAATCCTGAAACAAGAAAAGGGCAAACTGGGAAAATTTAGATACTGCAATGAACCAAAGTCAGTTTTTTAATTTGGAAAAATGAACCATAATTATGTAAGTTGTTAACTGGTCAAGTATATAGGGAAACACTGTAATGTCTTCACAATTTTTTTTTTTTTTTGGTAAATCTTAAATTATCCAAAAATGAAAAGGATTTTAACCACAAACAACATATTAATGTTATTTTACCTTTAACAATCAGGTGCTTTATTAATGAATGATTGTACAAGATTTTACTAACAATATCTAACAGATATTCACTGTTTACATCGTGCCAGGCACTGTGTTAAGTCTTGATATAGTCCTGTTTTGTATTTACAATGTACTATGTGGCAAATGCAACGATTATTCCCATTTTACAGACTAAAAAAACAGTTTAGAGAGACTATTTAACTTCCCACAGTTCTACAAAGTTTTCACAGGCCTTAGAATCCTCGGGGAGACCAAATTATTTTCAGTAGAATTATAATATTGAATGTGGAAGCTCTATAGTATTTAATTACTTGAAAATCTAAGAATCGACAAACTTTGCTAGGCAGGATATACATTTATCAAGAACAAGGCACTTTCTAAATCACTGTGTGTGTGTGTGTGTGTGTGTGTGTATGTGTGTGTGTGTGTGTGTGTGTGTGTGTGTGTGTGTGTGTGTGTGTGCTATAAATACAAAATTGTATTGCGCCTGTCATTTTTGTCAGTTCTTCACCATTAGACACTTGATCTCCGCCAGCAGGAACACTAGCTACTGTGTATTATCTCCAATAAACAATTCACCCCAGGTCCCCAGTCCTGGGTCTGTCCTCTGCACGAGGGCGGCTCATTGTATGCAGAGGCTGACTGTATGAATGGGCTGCTCCAGGAAGGTGGGTACAAATCAATCATTTCTGATGTTGAAAATTTCCATTTGAAAAAGGCTGTTCCCAAGTACCATGGACACAGCCATCAAAAGGGAGAAAACCCAGTCTGGTCCGATTGTTGTGGTGGTGGTGGTGGTTTATTTTATTTCATTTTAATTTTTTGTTTCATAAGTCTAAATAATTCATTTAGGCATTTTCATCCTGAACTGATCCAATTAATTAATTATACTATCTTTGTATGAGCACCTCTGGAGAGGAATCAAAATCAGTAGCACAGGAAAGAGAGAGAGAGAGAAAGAGAGAAAAAACAAGTGTGAGTGATAGGAAGATAAAATGGATAAAATCATATTTGCAATTAATACATTCCAGCCCCAGATTTCCTCTAGCTCACAGCTTTTGTAAGTAGCTTCCACAGGCCCAGAATGTGGCCAATGAGTGTTTTGCCAGATTCGATATAAATATAACAAGACTCTTCAAATATGACCCTGCTGCTTGCCTCACTGGGTTGTAGTAGCTGTTTACATAGCTTGTAGATAAATAGAAAACTCAATCTGCTTATTTCCAGTAACCATATTAGCAAAAAAGAAAGTTAACGAAGGACACTGCAAAGGAGTGTGGTGTGTTTAATAAAACACTTTCCCCAGGAAGTGAAAGAAGCCTCTGCATGTGGGATGCAGCAGCTCATCACTAATTCAGAATCTCTCTTCAGCCTCAGACTTTTGTCTTTCTTCTTGCTACTGGCGTACTTTCAAGCGTGATGGCTTGCTGCGTAGGCTTCCCTGCTCTGGAAGGGAGCTCAGAGGGAAGGGAGCTAGAGAGTTCATTAGGGGTATTTCACAGTCACTCAGATCCCGGGGTCTCTGTCTCATCTTTGCAGATCACACTGCTCATAGAGAGTCTTTATTTTGTTACTTGTCCTTGTACTGCCAGAAGTCTACAAAGACGGGGCTCCTGCTTGTCTCCATTCACATCCGTGGGATGTGAGCACAATTCAAAGCTTGTCCTGCACCGGTGTGCATTCACTCATTGCAAATCAGCTTATTGTATTTTAAAAATTCAACATTTTCTTGAAAATGTGGCATTTGAAGATGAAAATCTTATTCTAAGAGACGTATATTACAAAAAGGAAGAATAAAATAAAGAGATGAGACAGAAAGCAGGAGGGAACAAGGAACAAAGAAAGCACAGACACATGGACAAAGAGAATGAATGATCAGGTAGGATTATGTTTTCAAGTCCAGATAGCTGACCTGTGAAAACCAAGTTTTGTTCAAGGTTTTCATTTACTTCTATGAATTTATTTTTTTTCAGAAGCCTCGCCTCAAAGCCAATCAGAATTGCTAATGTGTTGGTCACATTCCAGCCTTGAGAAGTCAAACTGAGCCAACATTATTAGCGTTCTGAAAAATCAAAAGAATCAGAGCCGGCTCTCCACCAAATGGTTCTTTTCTCCTTTCAGTTTTCTGGATGTGGATTCTTGATTACAGCACATTCTCCTAATTATAAGGTCTACTTTGAACACATTGCTTTATTCCTAGAAAGCCAATGGCCATTGATGATTTTATCACTGAAATCCATGGTTACAGGTGGGCATTTGCAGTTTCAATGTGAACTGACTGTTCAAAGAGAACATGGTTAATATTATTTAATAGGAACTATACATTTTTATGAATTCATACAAAAATTCACGCTACTTTCCACTGATAAAATAAAACTTCTGAAGTTCCAAAGGATGTCTGGATGAAAAATGGACTGAATTCTCCTGCTTAGAAATCTACGTTTTCAACCCTTCCTAAATGCAGTATGTATTTTATTAACTCTGTATTCAATCTAATTTTCACTCAGACCAAGCTAACCTTTAAGGTAGTCAGGAAAGATAGCCTTGTAATATAGAAGTTGGCTATATATGATTTTCTTCATGAAAATAATAACTTTCCCAGAATTTGAGCAACCTTCTTAGGTTTCTGTTTCTTGCCTGAGTGGTGGGCAATTCATATACTTAGTATAAAAATGCATAGGCAGAAGCAACCTTGCTCACAGAAGTAGAAACATGTATGTCTTTTCTTAATATTTTTGAATCCAAGGAGCATTTATTCAAAGGCAGCAATTTTGTGTTTAACTAGGGTTTAGGGACTTTTCTTTTCTCCAGGCCACTGAAGCAATGCAAGAGTTTTTACTTTGTGCCAGTCTCTCTGAATGGTATCATGTTAACAAATGTCCACTCTATGCTTACCATGGTCGTATTGCACAACTATAGGGGCACAATCAACAGATGTGACTGATGCCCTTGAAGCTTGCGATGCAGTGGTACTGGTGCCTACTATGTGCAGGAATTGATGTCCACCTATGTGCATAGGTGCTATGGAAATAAGTAAAGCACAGTCCTTGACCTCAAGTTATTTAGACCCTAAATAAGAAGACATATCATAAAAAATTTTTACAAGCTAAGTTATGATATATGAGAATATATGTCAGAAGATACCAAGGGGATTGTTTGTCAAATATTTGTAAAAATGAGTGTTATAAGTTTAATACAGATTTAGTACTATATCTTGGAGGCAGTGTGAGCAGTCCTCATTTCTGAGGTGATATAACTATTTCAATTCTTGATCAAAACATGTGCTGATCACTTGGGCACACCAGTGGAACCCACTGGTGTCACACTGCAATTTTCATATGCTGACCTATTTTCATTTCAGCTTTGCTGCTTATTCTGCAATACTTTTTAGTCACTTGTGCTTTGAAAGCCTGATCTTAGACTCTGAGCTTTAATACTCTGCATTTCCCATTCTGTTAGTTTTCTCTGCAGCCAAATGTGCTTACATTCTTGTTCACCAAGTATTAATAAAAAGGATGTTTGCACAGCAGGGGAGCATATTCTCATTTATCTCTGACCAGAAATGTGAAGAATGGAATGGGCTGATGGCCATTATCTTAACCCTATGTGATCGCAAACATTTTGAAATAGCGGAAGAAACAACTGGACCACAAAATCCTCATTAAAGTCTCCTTTTCTTAGCATTAGACTGCAGATTAAATTTCCAGTCAAATTTCTTATAAATGACTTTTCTTTCACAATAAATAAATATAAGATTATTTTGCAGTCAACAAAATAGAGTCACCTAACTTGAAACACTACAAAACTCACGAGTTCAGAGCTCTCAGTGGGAGTTACTTGGCATATCATTCCTTGAAATTCCTCTGACCATTCACCCCATTAAAGAGAAACATTAAAGGTCATGGCAGTGTTTCTCTGTTGTGATGCTCTAGCCATCCTGTGCAAGAAAGACAAAGCCATGAAAAGCTGTTTCTATTACTTCTGCAGTGACAGGAGATTCATATTCAGTTTGCTGCATACAAGATTTAAACATAAATGAAAGAAAAAGGATGGATGTATTTCTCTACCCCGAAAAATATATAAATAATTCTGAGACTTTATTCTCATAATAAACTCTTCTAGAATAATGTAAGAAGCAATGACACACACATGCTCACACACACATAGGACTCATAAATATTTCTAAGCAAACTATAATCAACAAAGCATAATCACAAAATCACAAAGAATCCTTAGGACATATGCTCACTGATGGCCAGTTCCTCTCTTAAAGAAAAGCTTTTCAGTGTTTTCAAACATGTACATGGATTTAGCCAATATATGGCAAGGGCTATGTTCTCTATACACCATTCCCCCCCAAAATTAACAAGTTGAGTACGAAATAATCTGACAACTCACATTTCCTGGATATCTTCTATATATCTAACACAAAAGGAAAAGAAGAAAGGTAGCCCCTGTTTGCTGTCTGATATCCTTGAAAGACAATTAAGCAATTAGTAAAAAGCCTGCATTGAACACTGATAACAAAATGCCGAATAGAGGAAAAGCCGAAGCAGTGTGAATGGGGAGGCTATTTGGCAAATGCAGATATGGAGCGGGAAAGAAGTCAAGAAACAGCAACACTAGAGGGGAGGTTTTCACGGAGAAAATCAACTTGAACAGAGCTTAGACGGATGGCATGGTGAATGATGGGACTAGAGAAGTGCTATTGAGGACTTGGGTCAAAATGCCAGAAGAGTTGTTTTTTGGGATCACTTCCTACCAGGAACAAATTCTTATCAATTTCCTCCTAGGTGTCGGAGGGATAACCATCATGGAACTGGGGAACGCTGGAGGCTCCTGGTCTCACATATTTCATAAGGAAATTTGACTCTCCTCCACTTTCACTGGGGGGACACTGGGTGCTTTCCTTCTGACTCTGGGTTGATGGATATCGCTCTTTCAGGAGGACTGCACACTCCTTCCATCCCCCTCAACCTTAATTTCATTATAGCTATTCTACAACTGTATGCTCTGAAAAATATTTACAGAGAAATGATGCAATCCAAGTATAAAGCGTTGAAGTATTAAATCAGGACAAGGAGTCAAAGTCAATTTGAGAGAAGTGACCCCAGCAATGAAATGAAGCAAAGTATTAAAAATGATAATGAAAACTGGGACCTTGATAAGTAGTTAGGGAAAGCCAGTTTGGTGTGTCGGTGGTGAGTGTAGTTGGGGTGATAAAAAGAAGGTGAGAAAGATGCTAAATGTGTTTTGAACTTACTAAGACAACAGAACTTGAAATACCTTGTAGGCAGCTGTGATGCCAAATGAGTATTTTACTTCTTTTCCCAGTACTTACCAGAGTGCCTAGTATTTAATGGGTGCTCAAACATGTTGAAAAAATTGTGTTGGGACCAAGAATAGTACTTTTTAGTAGTTAGTATATAGGTGATGACTCAAAAACTTTAACTCATTCAAAATAACCATAAATAATTCTACGTATCTTTGCCAGGTTTTATTTGTAAAGGGCAGGGGTTGAGAGATGGTAAATTAACTTTATACAGAAGTTGCAGCTTTTATTTAAGACTCAGGTATTGAGTAGACTTTTCTTTTTTTGTTGTTCAAATGAAATCTTGCACATAAGTTCAACACAAATCAAAACAACACTAATAACAGCAATTATGAAAAAGCTAACCAGAGTTATTCTGATTAAAGTGGGTGTGGAGCTTCCAGAATTCTGCCACCTTGTCAGGTTCCCCATGGCAGTCCCTGTCACTCATCTGTGGGGCTTTATAGAAAACCACTAACGCAGGCTTAATGCCCAGGCTGTTGTATTTACCCTTGCTGCTCTGGTAGTTGAAGTTTGTGGTTAGAACAGATAGTTTATAGGTTGACTTTTAAAGCAGTTACTAACATGCAGTAGCTACATGCAGTAGCCACAGACTCAAACAGCCACGTGCCAGCGTAACTAGGATATGAGATACTTGAGAATATTTGGTGAAAGAATGAGGGAATGTTGTAAAAAGGTGGAGTTCTTTATATTCACATATATTGATGGTGAGGAGAGGGAAATAAAATAAAAACATGTGGCCCAAGTGGTTAGCCCCGGTTAAGAGACGCCCTACTCTGGTAGCTCAAAGGTTATCTTTTTATACATCTTTTGTGTACCAGAAGTTTGAGCCACAGAGAAGCCGCAGCAGCAAATGCTATTCCCATGTGATTTCTGGAATCCACTTGGCCACTGTTCACCTTAGCAGCCAGGCATTTGGACAATATCTCAGAGCAGTAAGCTTGGCATTGAAACATCTGTGGTGTTGGTTTTGATGTGCACCCAGATTTGAACTCCCTGGGTCACTAAGAGCTATTTTTCACACTTCCTCATTGTTTCACACTCTACCTCCTGAGAGAGGGGACATTTGTTAATAATTAGGAAGGCAGAGGCTTTGAACCATTCCTCTCACCCACGGTGACATGTGGGCTCTGAGCCCAGACACCCCGAAGTTTCCAGAGGAATATGAGGTTCCCCTTTTTTGCCCTCTGTAAAATATGTGGCACATCCACATATGAGACAAAGGAAACAAACAAAATTGACCAACCTTCTCTCCCAAAGGTGAGAGGAGCAGATGAAGCTACTTCAGCCAAATGAAGTTCCTTGTCCTGTGATGTCTCTTAATAAACTGTGCATGCTGTTTCTTAAATAAAAATTCAGCAGAGAACACAATAAAGATGCAAAAATGTCCTGAAAAATTTCCTACCTGATTAAAAATAAGATTTGTTGTAAATTTTATTAAAAATATTTTTACTTTATAATCTTATTGTATTCTATTAACATTTTAATTTTTACATAAATGTTTATTTTATTAAAATATTTTTGTATTTCCTTTATTTTATTTAAAATAACATTCTTAATTATCTAGGAAACTATGAAGAAAATAGACAGTTGTTAGGCTAATTTCAGGGTGAGTCCAAGGTTCAAAATACAAATCAGGTTATGGCAACTACCAGACAGACCATTGTCAAGTTTCCCTTCAAACGCCCCTTGGTTCGTGGGGTTGCTCCCTGGTTTATGAGGTAGAGCAGTAAAGTGCCTCTCTTTTCACCATAGGAAGGCATATGGGATTTGGTTGGCTACTCAGCTTAATTTAGCTAAGTGCCATGTTTCACTGGCATGTCACATGGGGCACATGGTTTAAAAATGGAATAAGGAAATGAAGGCTTGCTTAGCTTGAGCACCAGTTGCCCTGCTCCAGTTCCTGTGATTCCCCTCTAGTCCCCTAGCCTGATAGAACTGCTCTGCATTGCTCTGAACTCCTTTTAATCTGAAAGACAAGGTATGGGTAGGGCAGCACCTAATGACCTCAAAGGAACCCCCAAATATAGGTGAATTTTGTCCTGAGGAGGTCAGACATTGCAGAAAAAAAGGGCTAGGGCTCCCTCGGGAATGGCACCACATACAAACTTAACTGCGTTTACCACACACATCACTTATTACCACTGTCACTTAGGGACAGGTCTGATTGACCTTGTGCAAATTACAGCTGCCTTCATATGTGGCCACAGAAAACAGAGGTGACAACCTGTAAGAGAACAGGAACTCCTCTAATGACCTCCAATTACAGACAGCAAACAAACTGAAACCAATTCCTCTCTCCTTTCTTGAGATTCCCTGAGCTTAAAGACCCACAAAACACTTCCTTCCGGAAATGTCACCAATATATTAGTAAATGCACATCACTTATACTGATAAACAATGTTTATGCGTGAGTCAATCAAATTATGAAATAAGATATTAACAGTGCTTTAACTATACGCTGTCATCTTATCGTCAAAGTTGCAAAATACAGTCAGGGTCCTAACTAAGGCCACAGATGGAAGACAAGAATGTGTCAGTCACCTCAGTTCACCCAGGACCTGGTGTAAACTGGTTCCCATGGGCCTATACTCGAGACAGTAGAAGCAGCACGCAGTTCCTCAATTACTCACACCTCGTGGGAAGTAAGATGTGATTAAGAAATATATCTACACTGTTCTACTGAGAGAGAAACGGATCCCCACTCCCACCCATCACACCATATCCCATCTCTCCCTTTCAGGAACTCCAAGCCAGGAGTCAGGGCTCGTTTATAGCATCCATCCTTGGCTTGAGCTCTTCCTTAGAATTTCTGGAATAATCAACTAACTCTAGGGCCTTCCAGACTTTTTTTTCCTTCTGACTGGAATGAGAACTCTGTTGAAATCATTTCTACCTACCCCTAAGACTCTCTAGACAGTGAGGGTACTGACTCTCAAACAGTGACTCATGATTCAGGAAAAGAAAGAGTCATGAAATTCTGGTTTATGGCAGTGTGCTGCATAAAATAAATTACCAGTAAATGTGTTTGGCCTGCCCTGCCTACCCAGTGCTGTATATTTGAATTAGTTGTCAATATTAGAACATCAGGGAATGCCCTATAAAAATTAATTTATAATCTCTTTTGAAAATTTTGAATATTTGGCAACACTGGACCTGCATTTCTCCCTGGTGACCATTGATTGGAATCTATTGGCTCTCTGCATAGGGGATGCATTCTTTAGAATACCATGGCCTCTACTGTACCCCAAGTTTGATGCTAAGGCCTGGTGCTTGGAGCTATTTAGGACCTTAAGCTGAAATGCTTTCATTCATTTACATTATCTGTCTGGCCCCTAGACAAATTTGAACTTGTGAACCTTGCTCCAGTCATGTAGTCTCCTTTTATATATTACTTCCCCTGCTGCCCATGATAGCTGGCCTGGATTTTTCTTTTCTTTTCTTTTCTTTTTTTTACCATTCATTAGCAATCTTTGAGAAGAAGTGGTGTCAGAGCCACTTTTTTTTTCTTTTAAAGATGTGGTGTACAATTCAGGGTTAGGTACATAAGTGGTCATCCTACAATTAAACTGTAAGTACTCTTGTTGACATTATGTACCCTCTCCTCCCCTGGCAGTTTTCCACTACTGCACATCCCTTTCTTATAGTGTTATGACAAATGTTCAGGGTCTTCCTGTGGGTTAGTACATGTAGTACTCAGACCTTTGTTTCTGTTATAAATCATTGGATGTTACAAACCCTAATTCCATCCAAGTTGCTGCGAAGTTCATAATTTTGTTTTTCTTTATGGCTGTGTTATGTTCCATCACCAGTTTTTCTTGATGAAGAATTTTGACTCAGGTATCTAGTAGACTCGACCATAACTTCAAATTAATGTCTGTGTACTCAAAGAGAATGATCTAACGTGTGCAAATTAAGACTCTTGCATACAAATAGAGGCTCCATACTTCTTCCAGATAAAAAAAAAAATGTTGCCTTAAGTTTCATAACCAATTTATAGGACCATACCCTATAAATTAATGAGGATATGTAAACAGGGTTACTCAGCAAATACATTTTCTTAAGTACAGTAAGCCACAATGTTGGTTGAACAATACTGAACAAAGTTGGTTTCTTCAATAAGTAGTAAGTATACGAGAGCTCAGGGAAAGAAGAGGCATTGGACCACTGGGGTGGTAGTGTTGATGGAAGTGGTATTTCAGCTGGTGCTTGAAGAGTGAGTGGGATTGGAACATGTAAAAGTGAAAGAAGCTTTCTGTATTCAATGAGTCATCTAAGAAAAGCCCAGAATTGTGGAATATGGGTGTACTAAGAAAGAGCAGTTCAGTTTGCGTGAAACACAGCTGAGTTCTCATACAAAATTCTGAATTCTTTAAAATTTTTGGGCCTGCCTCCAGAAATTATGTTTCAGTGGGTCTGAATGAAGTCCCAGAACCTGTCTTTGAACCAACATGCAAGTAATCTTATCAAGGAGAAACAGGAGTTTGTACTCTTGCATTGGGTATACAGTGGGTGGATATGGGAGAAGTGGCAGGGTTTGAACCACAGACAGTCTTGATTTCTGGCTACAGAGTTTGGAGTTTTTCTGTGGACAACAAAGACTACTTTCCTGGAAGTTTAATATCGATATTAGTGTAAGAGAGGAGAATGTCTTAAAGACGACACCTAACTGTAGATCCTAGAAGGCACCAACAACAGAAGTAAAGTCAGAGATTGGGTGCGGTCCTCAATTCAGTTTGTAACCTTTAAGTTTGGTTGCCATCAGCTTCCCTTTGATTGCCTCTAACATCATGAGCAATGAAGAAGTAGACACCATGGTTCTGGCCCTGACTCCTGTCATCTTGAATTTGGCACACAAATCTTCCAGGACTCAGTTCTTCATCTATGAAATGGAGATTACAATAATATTTTCTCTGATCTGTTGAGAATCTAAGTCGGATAAAGTGTCTGAAAGGTATTTAGAGAACTACATGCATGTAAGAAATTATTTTCTTAGGGAGAAGAGTAGATTTTCAAAGTTCCTAGAATGGCTAAATGAATGCCAGTACATATACACCATGGCTTACATGTGTTTGCAGAGTATGTAAAGGTAGTGGTCATTATAAAATACTAAAAGGAAAAAAAAGTAAACTGAATATAAATTGTATATTTAAAGTGATTTCAGTTTTTAAAAATTACTGTATTATATGTGGGAAATATAACAATATGACAACACTGTTTTTTCCTTTTTTCCTGGTGGTGATATTATACTCATTTGTTGTTGTTATTAATTAACTTCTTTCTTGTATTCTTGAAATTATTTTTATGTGCACCTATCACTTTTATTAAAAAAAGAAAGAAAGGAAGGGAGGGAGGGAAAGGGAGAGGAAGAAGAAAGAGAGAGAGAGAGAGAGAGAGAGAGAGAGAGAGAGAGAGGGAGAGAGAGAAGAAACTTTTGTTTTCAGTCTCAGAGTCCTAAGTCATTCTGAAATCAGGAAAGCTGGGGGGCAATATGATCTCAAGGCATCTCTTCAAGGATCCCATTCTATTTTTATTTTAACTTTTTCTACTTGAACATAGACCCATTTTTCAAAAATTAAGTGTGTGTGTGTGTGTGTGTGTGTGTGTGTGTGTGTGTGTGTAGTTTAGATAGAATCCTCAGAGAAAAGGGGGAAAAATGCCGAAATACATGACTTGAGTTTGCGAAAACTAAGTCAATATATCTCAATTAGAACCAGGAATCCTTCCAAGATTTACATTGAATTTGCTTCCAAATGTTTGGATTTTAATGAGTTGTAAATAAATTGGGAGGGACACAGCACCACAGCATAATAAACACAGGATGCTAACGTCTGAAGAAAAGAAAAGAAGGAATTTGTAGGAACAAACCAATTTTAGTTCAAAAAGAGAGCATAACCTTGTTTAGAATTCCTGTAATTTTCTGGGGGGCAGGGAGTAGAAATTCAGGGGTACATGAGAAGAGATTTGAGGCATTGTGTTGTACCCTGGGCTTCCAGAATGGCAAGAACTGGATACTCTAGGATGTTTAACATGCTGCTCACAGCTTGAAAGCCAGAACAAAATCAAACTGCATACAAAGCTAGGACTTACTAATGTCAGTATGGCAGACTTCTAAGGGCTGGAAATTAACCAGATGAGAAGAGAGGGAGAGGATTATGTCTTCATTATGTGCATTACGGAATTATCAGAATGAAGGACCGAGACCAATTGGGGAATATAGCACAGGTAATGCATGTTTCAGAAGAGGCCCTTAAGAAATTGTGGTCATCCAAATAGGATTTCCAATTTGTTAATAATTCCTTCGGAAAATTCATTTGGGTCAATGTTGTAAGAGAAAAATGATAATTTTCCCTCATATTTAGTCCTCTTTTTGTTCAGAAGGATGTGAGAAAACTAGGGAAGACAGCTGATTGGGTAAGTGAATGAATATGTAGCAATACAGGGATAGTGGAACAAGTTCCGTTAATAGATTAGTCATATAAATTGCAGAAGCAAACTTTCAAACAATTAGCAAGAGAAAAAAGTACATAAAGTAATATGAAGCTGGAAATCTAGGTTTTCATCAGGCCTTAATACCAACTCCATATTTACCACCTGAACTTACAATAAGAAAGGAAATGAAAATATACATGAATGTGACCTAGAAGTGCCATGAAATATTTGTGCGTTTGTTGGATTTTGCCACTAACTTTCTTCAGGTCTTCACAAAAATGCTTTTATAATAAATAAAGCATTTAATTTTTATTTCAGAAGTCATCTATTTGTTATTACAGCAAAGACAAGCAATATCTGTTATCTGGAATGACCGATATTGAGTCTAAAGTTGGTATTTGTAGTTGTGTGATTATTTTTTATTTTGTTTTTATTTTTGGAGGTGAAATATGGGATAGGTTTGTTCAAGTCAATAACTAGTTTAGTATTCTGCTTTACCTTGCTGATATAGGTCCAAAAAAATTACTTTTCTAGATGCTTTTTAATGATTATTTTCATTTTCCAGAAGAACAAAGATATGTATAAAACAGAAATATGTTTATACCTATAAATCTCTTGCTAGTTTGGCTATCTTTTTTGAAATATTAAATAACCATTAAAATACTTGGTTTTTTTTGTTTGTTTGTTTTGTTTTTTTGCAGAAGCAGGGTTTTTCTATGTTGCTCAAGTTGGTCTCAAACTCCTGATCTCCAGTGGCTCTTCTGCCTTGGCTTCCCAAAGTGCTAAGATTATACGGGTGAGCCACAGCACTTGGCCTATTTGGGTACTTTTAAAAACTTGTTTCACTGTAATAGTCTCTTATTTATCAAATTATTTCATAATTATTTTTGGACAAAGCCTCGTAATTCACCCACCAAATGCTATTTTTATTCAGTACCTGGGAATACTGAATAAAAATACAAAAAAGACAAAGTTTAACACTGTTTTTTCTTCTATTAGGTTCATATTGAGTATTTTGGTGTTTTAAATGTATATAGTCATGACTGCTTAGCCAATAAAATATTAAAGTCTACACTTTAAAAGTTCAATACAATGAAAAATTTTAAACATTCCAATAAAAAAATCTTTGAAATGGTCATTGTTTCTCTAAGAATTTATGAACTATTCAACCAGTAAAACTCTGTTCATATTGAATGTTTCTAATTTCATCCATTATACAAAGCTAACTGGTGACAATGATAAAACATTGCTTCCCCATGAAGTTCCAAACCTTGTAATAAACACCCAAAGATCCAGAAGGTAAAATGTAATACTCCTTTTTTTTTTCTTTTCTTTTTCCTTAGGTTTGTTCGGCTTAAATTGGGGAGAGGGGTATAATAGAGGATTACCCTTAAAATAAAGACCAAAAAATCAGCATAAATTAGACATCAGAAAGTTATTTTACTGAATTTTCAAAAACCACATCATATACATCTTTTAACCATTAATGAAACAGAAAAAGTTCAAAGGAGCACACTTATTTGGAAATAAGCCATTTGCTTTTTTTTTTATTTTTTGCTTGATTATCTAAAGAAAATAACCAGGAGATACTAAAAACAAAAAATAAGACCATTGCAGCAACATACCACTCACCTAGTATTTTGATAAATGATAATTGGAACAGACCAGAGGGACTTTTCCTCTCGATGTGCCAAATTTTATCCTTTTAAACCACTTGTCTGTTGTTTTCAATGAAGAAAAGGGAAGAAAGATGTCATAAAAAATTAGGCAAATCTCAATCAGAAGGGACTTCAAAGATCAGGGTCCAGAAGGAATGACTGTTTAATCTCTCAGAACTACTTCTCCTCTCAATAGTAAGCCTGCCCACTGTATGCCCTCATCTACCCAGCAACATCCCTCCCCATGAGTCTTGTTTATCCTCTCTTCCTCAGGAAAGGGCTGAGTCAAAGATACTCTATGAAATTTTTTAAAAAAGGAATTATTTGAGACTTCACCAGATGGAGGATCTGGTATTGTGATAAAGGTTTACCTTTTAAATACCATGTCACATTCTCCAAGAACAATGCAATGTCTAGCAATGCACTTCTTAGCACATAAATGAATAAATCTCAGTTTTTAGATAAAACAAATTATAAGTCATTCCTGTATGGGTGGCAATGTGAAATCTTTCTTTCTAGGAGGTACTGTATGCCTTTAACTATTTTGCAATAACATCACGCATGAGTCTGTGAGTTAGAAATCAAAACAATTTTCTCACCGAAATGAATGTAAAGAAAATACAATGAAATAACCTTGAGTTTAAACTTTGAAAGGAAGTAACGAGACTCACACCTTCTCTTTTCTTCAGGGTCTGACTGCTAAGCAGAGGAAGCACATCACTGTTTATTTTCACCTGTTTTTCTGCAGCATCCTGCTGATGACATCAGTGTCCTGTCTATGGTAGGAAGGGCAATGAAGGTTATGAAAGGAGAAATGAGACTTGCCTGAGAGCAGATCACGCAGTCCTTCCATATGCATTGTCTTTGCGATGACATGAAAGTGTGAGTCAGTATGACTCATTTGGCTTCCTGAGCTAACCAATTGTCTGGCTCTCCTTATTTAATACAGTTACCTGAACCAGCTTCTCTATTCATTTGTATGACTTCATAGATTTCACCTTTCCTTTGTCAAACATCAACTTGAAAATTTCACTCAAGCATTAAGATTCATTCAAAACCTAGACGTTTAGGATCATATGGACAGAATTTTGTTTGGATTGTCTAATGTTGTAGCTAAATTTATGCTTTTGTAGGAAAATTTTAAATTCTTTGGAATCCTGAAGGCATCTAGCATTGAATGAAGAAACATACTTACAGATTTGGGGGGCAAACTAGTCTTACCATAGGCAAAAGACTTGGGAAGGGAGAGCCTTGAATGAAGCCACACTAAAACCCTATTTTATACTTTTTTGTTTTACCCTTTTCCCTTCCTAAGCACAACCCTGCTTTGGATCATAAATAGTAGACTGTGGAATCTCGGAGATTATCTCTTCCAACACTTTTTTCTAGAGGGGGTAATTGTAGCTCAGAAGGGTGAAATGCCTTGTTTCAAGGTGAATCCAGATCTAAAGCCTTGTCTAGCTTAATGACAAAATTCCAAACACAGTTCATTGAACCCTGGATAGCATTGGCCCTAGAGGTGGGGGAAGGGTAGGGAAGCTGGACCATTAGCAAATGGGAAAAAGCTTTCTGAAGCAGAGAAAAAGCATTTCTACAGCCAATTAGACAAATCACCCTTAAGAGAAAACATATTTCTTGATTAAAGTCTGCCAGCATGCAATGTTTCCCAATTAGTTCAAAGAACACAGTCATAGATGTGGGCCAAAATGTGCTACATCCTTTAGAAGTTTTTATATCAATGGTATCTTTCTTATTTTGTGAATCAGTTTTACGTTGTGTGTGTGTGTGTGTGTGTGTGTGTGTGTGTGTGTGTGTGTGTACATGCATGTGTTTTCCTTAAAAAAATGAGAAATTTATAACCTTAGGAATTTAAACACGAATACACCTAGTGAAAACACATTGATAGTATGGCAGATATTTAACACTGGAATATTGAAATGTGTAAAGTAATAAATACAAGTCCAAAATGTCAGTATTCTAGTTTATGACTGCTTTGACCTAAATCCCACCCCAAAAGCTAAGTAAAATATTCTTGGTTTCATGAGTCATATTTAGCAAATAAAAATATAGGACACTCAGTTAAGTTTGAATTTCATTAAGGAATAATTTTTTAGTATAAGTATGTTCCATGTAATTCCTAGTTTATTGTAAATTTAAATTTAAGTGTATACCCTGTGTTTTATTAAGTAACCTTATCTAGAAGAAAATCAGACCCCATATCTCAGAATTTATAAAAATGCTTATGAAAAATAGACACATATGCATGCAAATTACTCTTCCCACTTCTTGGCCAACTTTCCTACTTGGGGGAATTCTTAACTATAGAAGACAAGTACTTGAAGAACTCTAATCAGCCAGGGAGCAAATTCTATCTAGAAATCATGGAGGTTTGCACCTTGAGACAATCTGTGAGATAAAAGACATTGAATGAAAACATACTGGAGCAATGGTAGAAAAAGTATTTTCTCGTCTGCCTTTTTGCAAGTTCTTCTATGCTGCCAAGTGGCCAGCTGGTATGGTTTTCTTTTTCGTTGGCCAAAGTCCATTTGCAAGACCTACATTGGTCTTGGGCTACGTCATTGGACAGACAACATCAGAGTGTGCCACAGAACATGTTGCAAATTAATCCCATTTGTTGTGGAGGGTCTGGGGAAAGATTCTTATTCTCATATGACTTTTAGATTCTTGGAATGTTAGAGCTGGAAAAGCTCTGTATTTATAAGATTATTTAACCCTTTAATATCACAGACTTGTGTTCAGGAAGTCTAAATGATTTGTCCAAGGACTCACAGCAGGAGTCAGGGCCACTACTAGGGGTGCTGAATTCTGACATAAGCCATTGTTCTGTGCCTGAGCTACAACCAGATACAGAAAATTGAGGTTGACCTTGTATGACTATGAACGAACTACAATGCTCTTGGTTAATATTTCCAACACTAAAGATCCTTTTGCTCTTTCAATCATTTTACTGTGCATCCAAAGTAAATAAGGCAGTGATGGCTCTGTTACTGATTAAAAGCAGCAGGATTGCGAAGTCGGCAGATCATGGGCTCTGGCTTTAAACAAACCCACCCAATTTTCCATCCAACCCCTCCCTAATAGTGGAGACTTGGGTCACTTAGGGAACCTCTCAACCTCTTGCAGTAGTATTCCTTTCCTCACTTGTGGAATAGGGGTAATTACAGTACATTCTTTAAAAACTTGTTGCAAGGATGACAAGAAGTGCACAGACAGAATTCTTGGCACAGAACCTGGCACAAAGTAAATCCCTGATGAACACCAACCCTGGTTCTAAATCACAAATATAGAGTTGGGGCCTGTTTCCGTTGGGTTCATGTTTCAACCATAGTCATCTCAACACATAGTGATTTCTGCTTGGAAATAAATATTTTAGGTATTTCCTCTTAGATCAAGGCACAATAGTCCATGAAATAAACAGATGATTTGAGCCAATTACCCCCACAAAGTCAGCCAAGCAACCCCATCCTTATTATTCGAACTCAAGTGAAATCTGCTGAGCCATATATTGTAAATGTTCTCTCATTCTCTAATGCCCTTCTAAAATATTCAAATGTGGCAGGCCTGATTATTTTACTTGGCTCTTTTAACAACTGCATCCAATTACATTGCTGACTCATTTAAAGATGGTTGAATGTAGTAGAAGTAAAATTACAAGTCAGCAGAATTTCTCTTTGGCAGTATCTCACCCCTCATTATTCTCCAATCTTCTTTCACAACTCCACACCCTAAGCATTCAGTCCCTTTTTGTAGCTCTCTGATTCCTAAAAGCTTGACTCAGTCACCCCCATATACTCTGACAGGCCACCAGGGGCCAAAATGATGTTTCCCTACACTACCACCCTACATATCCATTACATTTTCCATTTCCTAAGTTGACTGGTCACTTTAGGAGTTTTGATGAAAGAAAATCGAGCTAATTCAATCCAAAGTGTATAAGATTGATGGCCCAGTTAATTTAGCCAGTGTTTTTACTTTAAAAAAAGATTATAGCCCCAGATGTAGCAGATTTTTTTGAGTTGTAGTCTATTTAGAAATAGGAAAGTCTAAGTGAGAGAATTTTTTAGCCATGTGACCCACGGGGGATAACCCAAATGTCCTCAAGTTCTCTAGGCTTCCGGGATCACTCATCTCATTAATACCAATTGACGTGGAATGTGCCCTGTCCTGTACAGCCATGGGAAGTCAGCTTTCTCTCCCTTGTATTTCTGTAAATCCTAAGGAATGCTGACATGTTGGACAAATCCATCCTGTAGTGATTTGTCAGCTCTTGTTCTGATCTGCTTCTCTGAACATCTTTGTTGGATACCTCTTTCCACATTGTAACTTTGCTCTGGGCTGCTGCCATTCTGCCTTAAATGGCTAGGCACTAAATATTGAACCAATATCCACTTTGAAATTTTCAAAGTACAACAAACATCACATTATGGTATTTAACAAAATTTTTGCTATAGCTCAGGATGATCAGAGGTGAATTGCAAATGCACACAAAAAAGAAAGAAAATAAAATAAAATTCAAAATCACTACCCACATAAAATCATAGAATCCAACCTTATATCATACTCCAGAAGATTTTATAACATCTCTATTTCAACCACTTCACTCTACCATATCCTCTGCTTTCAGCCTGTGCCAGGCTCCAGGATTTAGATCATTTCCCAATTCTATAAGAATTACAGAAAAAAGCCGGGCTCGGTGGCTCAGCCTGTAATCCCACGCCTTTGGGAGGCTGAGGTGAGTGGATTGCCTGAGCCCGCGGGTTCGAGATCCGCCTGGGCAGCGAGACCTCATCTCTACAATAAATCAAAAAAATTAGTCGGACGTGGTAGCATGCACCTGTAGTTCCAGCTACTTGGAAGGCTGAGGTGGAAGGATCACTGGAGCCTAGCAGGTCGAGGCTGCGGTGGCCGGGAGCGGCCACTGCACTCCAGTCTGGGCGACGGAGTGAGACTCCAACTCAAAAAAAAAAAAAAGAATTACAGAAAAAAACCAGTGAGATATCTTCAAATATTTTGCCTCAGGAGGTACCCAGCCAGACCCAATGGAATGGGCTAGATTGCAGGACCCAAGGACATGAGTCAAGTAGGAGAAACTTATTTGTGTTTGCTAAATTCTTCTCTGTGGATATCCTAGGAGGTCACGCTTGCCTTAGTGTGATGCTGAGCTCAGGATCCATTGGTGAAATGCATTCAGCTGAGAAAAAAAAAATTTCTCAGGTTAAATTTCTCCTCAGAAGAGCTGTGCACATCACCCTCTGTTTCCTCTTAGTTTTCCCTTTTTGCACTGTTTTCAGAGACAAGTATATACTCTTTCACTTATTCATTTACTCATTCAGTAATTTCTTATACTTCTTGTATTTGAGGTTCAATGCTAGCTGTTAGGGGCACAGGCTTGAAATAGCATCCTTGAGTTTTCCCTAAGGACCTCAGTTAGCAGACATTAGGTGAAACACAACTAGAAGCAACTCTTTAACATATAATTTTCAGATTGTGTTCAGTGTTATAAAGAGAAAGGATGCTGTCTTTTAGGTTGGGTCGGGAGAACATTCTATGGGGAGGTGAGAAGGAAAAATGAGAAGAAACCAACCATGGGAAGAGATGGTATGTGCCTGGGCATGGGTACAGGATGAACATTGGGTGAAAGTAGGAAGAAAGAAGAGGGAAAGCATTCAGATCAAAGAAACAGCATGTGCAAAAGACTTTAAGGATATTTTACAGGAACTAAAAGAAATAACAACACAGCCCAAACCAGTCAAACAACCCACAATAAACTAGGATACCTGGAAATGGTGATGCAAGAAGCAGAGGGAGAGGAGATAAGAAGGGTGCCGAAAAAAGAGGTTTACGATGGCGACCGGGCAACCCGGCGTCTGAAGCCCTCTGCAAGGGAGATCTGCAGTGGGTCTCTGACTCTCGCCCCGAGGGGCTGGGGACCCCAGCATTGCAGCCTGCTCTTCAGACAGAGCTCGGCCATCGCCACCGCTGGAGCATCGCAACAACTGGACCTTTTTACTGCATTGCACTGTCCCGCCGCCGCCACAGCCCCTTCCCCCGCCGGCGCTCCCGTTGCCGCCGCTGTGGCCTGTGGGATGGGTAGCTCATCACAACCCAGCCCAAGAAGATCCACACCAAGCCGCTTCAAGGAAGATCTGCTGGGATCGCTGCCACCTCTCCTGCTCTGAGACTGTCCTGCCTGCCTGGCGTGGGGCTCCTGTTGCCTGCTCGGAGGCAGGCAGCCATCTTGTTCCTGTCCGGCCCCACCCCCCCTGGGGCGAGCAGATGAGATAGCACCACCTGCTGGCGATTCAAGGTAACAACACCGAAACGGGAGAAACAAGCTTGATAAAGACATAGACCAGACTTCTGAACCGAGGTTAATCTGAACTGTCTTTCACAGCAGATCAGGGGAACTGACCCTAACTGCAAACTAATTTACCAGCTTGAAAAGAAAACTAGAAATCAGACCTGAAAGGACATTGGACTTAAATGAAATGTCTCAGAGTGTGCTTCATTGATTCTATTGGATTAATGACTTAATTCTATTCCTACTGTATTGTTCCCTTTTTTCTCTTTCCCTTTTCCTTTTCTTCTCTTTTCTTCTGTCTGTAAACCATGTCTTTGTATAGAGGAACAGCACACTAATAAGGTGGTTGGATAGCTAGTATGTTAGCATCACTATAGTTTTATTTTTGTTAGTATGAGAGTTGGTTCGACTGTAGCTGTGGTCTATCGTTTTTATCTGTTTCAATATAGGCCTCTCTATTTGTTGGCACACACGTTTGTTTCCCCCTTTACTCCTCTATCTCTCCATTCCCCTCTTCAACCCACTATCTGCTCCATTCTCTCCCCTCTGCTAACTACATTTTATTTCAGGGAGTAAACCTACAGTCCCACTGCATGGACAGATTCCAGGGCAGTGGGAAGTGGGTTCCACATTATCCACTTGCCTGTCAGCGAATACCAGGACCTGCAGACAGATTTTGAATCACAGCTCTCCCCTTAAGTACATCTCAAAACTGCAAAAAGGACCACCTCCAACCTACAGTGCAACTTCAGAATTGAACAAAGTAAGAGGACATACATAAAGAATAGGAGATTGAACAAACAGAAGTAAAACCAATCCTTTTACCTCTGAATAACAGAATTAAAGAAGACGGTGACGTGGAGGGAAGGAAAAAGTAGGGAGGGGGAAAAACCGCACAAATGAAGAAAAACCAAAAGAAGAATATAGGTCTTACACAGACCCCTGGGAGATCAGACAATGAGAAAACAGATTCTGGAACACAGACAATGAAGAGTCCCTAGAATGACTGGCTACATGCAACAAACCCAGACATCAAGACATTAATGGAGAGAATTAAAAAAATTGAGGAGAGACAAGAGGAAAATAGGAAGGAGCTGTTGTCAGAAATGACACCAGTAAAGAATACTGTGATGGAAATGAACAACAGACTAATAAGCATGGAAAGCAGAATCAGCCAAGCAGAAGAAAGAATCTCAGAGCTCGAAGACCAAACACAGAACTAACCCAAACTGTCAAAAGCATAGAAAAGAAGCTCAAAAAGACAGAACAAAACCTGCAAGAGATGAATGACCACTTCAAGAGACCAAACCTAAGAATAATTGGGCTTCCTGAGGCAGAAAGAGAAACAGAAGCCACGCAGGAACAAACATTTCATGAAATCATTCAAGAAAACTTCCCTCATCTCATTAAGGATGAAAAAATTCAAACACAAGAGATTCAGAGAACCCCTGCAAGACAACAAACGAGAAGACCAACTCCCAGACACATAATAATTCGCCTAAACAAAGTAGCTATGAAAGGAAAAATCCTAAAGGCAGCAAGAGAAAAAGGCCAGACTACCTACCAGGGAAAACCAATTAGAATAGTGGCAGATTTATCCACAGAAACCCTTCAGGCCAGGAAAGCCTGGAGCCATATCTTCAAAGTTCTAAAAGAGAAACAATTTCAACCAAGAATAACCTACCCAGCCAAACTAAGCTTCATTAGTGAGGGAGAATTGAAAGCTTTTCCAGACATCCAATCCCTAAGAACCTACGCTGCCACCAGACCACCTCTACAAGAAACACTTAAGAAAGTACTGAACACAGAAGAAAAAGAAAAAAGAACAACAGCATTCCTCACAAGAGTACAGGCAAAAGATTAAAAACACACATGAACCAACTCCAAAACCCAAAGAAAGACAACAAATAAACAAGAACAACTCTGTAAGAACCTTATGACAGGCATCAACTCTTGCATTTCAATTATTAGCCTAAATGTGAAAGGACTAAATGCACCACTGAAAAGACATAGATTGGCAAAATGGATAAAATATCATCAGGCAGCAATCTATTGCCTTCAAGAGACTCACCTCACTAGAAAGGACACCCACAGACTCAAAGTAAGAGGATGGGAAACAAACTTCCAGGTGAACGGAATACAAAAGAAAGGAGGAGTAGCCATCTTAATTTCAGACAAAATACCCTTCAAACTATTAAAAATCAAAAAAGATACAGAAGGCCACTACATACTGATGAAAGGCTCAATCCATCAACAAGAAATATCTATCCTAAACATATATGCACCCAACATAGGTGCACCAACTTTCATAAAGCAACTTCTTGGAAAACTAAAGAAAGATATTGACTCTAACACTATCTTAACTGGGGACTTCAATACCCCACACACAACCCTAGACAGATCATCAGGACAAAAAATCAGGAAGGAGATCCGGAACCTCAATGTGACTTTGGACCAAATGGACTTAATTGATACCTACAGAACACTTGATCCAAAGACCACAGAATACACATTCTACTCATCACCACATGGAACATATTCTAAGATCGACTACATACTCCGCCATAAATCAAGTATAAGCAAATTTAAAAAGACTGAAATTCTACCAAACACCTTCTCAGACCACAGTGGAATAAAAATAAACATTGACACCAACAAAGTCCCCCCAAAACCCACAAAGACATGGACACTAAACAGCATGATGCTAAACAACTCCTGGGTCAATGACGAAATCAAAACAGGGATCAAAAGATACCTGGAAACAAATGAAAATGAAGAAACATCTTACCAAAATCTCTGGGATGCCCTGAAAGCTGTAGTAAGAGGGGAATTTATATCCCTAAAACACACATGAAGAAAATGGAAGGAACAGAAATTCACAACCTAACAAGCCACCTAAAGAAGCTGGAAAAGCAAGACCACAAAAACCCTAATTTCAGCAGAAGAATCCAGATCACCAAAATAAAAGCCCAAATCCAGGACATAGAAAACAAAAAGATAATACAAAAAAAAAATCAATGAAACAAAAAGCGGGTTCTTTGAAAGAATAAACAAGATCAAAGTTCCCCTAGCTAGACTGACCAAGAAAAAACGAGAAAAAAGCCAAATAAGCATAATCAGAAACATAAAAGATGAAGTCACATCTGACCCTGAAGAAGTACAAAAGATCATTAGAGACTACTACACACACTTGTATGGAAACAAACTTGAAAACCATAAGGAAATGGAGGACTTTCTGACATTACACAACCTACCTAGGTTGGAACAAGAAGAAATTGAGACCCTAAATAGACCAATAACAATCAAGGGAATCGACTACGTAATAAGAAAACTTCCTACAAAAAAAAGCCCTGATACAGATGGCTTTCCAGCAAAATTCTACAAGACATTCAAGGAGGAGCTGATACCAATCCTACTGAAGGTATTCCAGGCGATTGAAAAAGATGGAACACTCCCCAAATCATTTTACGAAGCCAACAACACATTGATACCCAAGCCAGGTAAAGATCCAACAAAGAAAGAGAACTACAGGCCAATATCTTTGATGAACATAGATGCTAAAATTCTCAACAAAATCCTAGCAAACCGGATTCAGCAATACATCTCAAAAATCATCCCCCATGACGAAGTAGGCTTCATTCCTGGCATGCAAGGCTGGTCCAACATTCGTAAAACCATAAATGTAATTGAATACATCAACAGATGTCAAAACAAAAACCACAGAATCATATCATTAGATGCAGAAAAAAACCTTTGATAAAATCCAGCACCCCTTCTTGATAAAAACCCTTGAACATCTAGGCATACGGGGAACATACCTCAAAATAGTAAAAGCCATCTACGAGAAACCCACAGCCAGCATACTCCTAAATGGACAAAAATTGGAACCAATTCCCTTGGAAACTGGAACTAGACAAGGATGCCCACTCTCTCCCCTCCTGTTCAACATAGTATTGGAAGTCCTGGCTAGAGCAATCAGAGAAGAGGAGGCAATCAGAGGTATTCAAATAGGAAAAGAGGAAGTCAAGTTATCTCTCTATGCAGATGATATGATGGTGTACCTTGAAAACCCAAGAGAATCTGTCAAAGGCCTCCTTACATTGATAAAGGCCTTTGGCAAAGTCTCAGGATACAAAATAAATGTACAAAAGACAATCACATTTCTCTACACCAATAATAAACAAACAGAAACCCAAATAAAAAACACAATTCCATTCACAATAGCCACAAAAAAAAGAAATACCTTGGCATCTTCCTAACCAGAGACGTGAAAGACCTTTACAATGAAAATTACAAAACACTGCTCAAAGAAATCAAAGCTGACATGAACAAGTGGAAAAATATCCCATGCTCATGGATCGGAAGAATCAACATTGTGAAGATGTCCATCTTACCTAAGGCAATCTACAAATTCAATGCAATACCCATTAAATTACCAACAACATTCTCTCAGACCTAGAAAAAACAACACAGGAATTTATATGGAAACACAAAAGTCCAAGAATAGCCAGAACAATCCTCAGCAAAAAAAACAAAGCAGGTGGTATCACAATACCAGACTTCAAACTTTACTATAAAGCTACAATCATCAAAACAGCTTGGTATTGGTACAGGAACAGGCATATAGATCAATGGAACAGAATTGAGATTCCAGAAGCAAAAGCTCAATTCCTCAACCAACTCATCTTTGACAAAGCCCCCACCACCTACCAATGGGGAGAGGAGAACCTATTCAGTAAATCGTGCTCGGAAAACTGGCTGACCACATGCAGAAGATTGAAACAGGACCCCTATCTATCCCCATGCACAAAGGTTAACTCCAAATGGATCAGAGACCTAAATGTAAAACCTCAAACCATAAGAACCTTAGAAAAGGAAGGAAATACTCCCATGGAAATCGGAACTGGCATCCAATTCCTGTACAAAACCCGAAACCCACAGGACTTAAGAGAGAAGATAGACAAATGGGACCTTATTAAACCTTATTAAACCTTATTAAGCTTCTGCAAAGCCAAAGAAACCATCAAGAGAGCAGGGAGACAGCCTACAGACTGGGAAAAAGTATTTGCCAACTCTAGGTCTGACAAAGGCTTAACATCCTGGATCTACAAGGAACTGAAACATACTGAAAAGAAGAAAACAAACAACCCCATTATCAAATGGGCAAAAGATATGAACAGACACTTCACAAAAGAAGACATTCGAGCAGCCAACAAACACATGAAGAAATGCTCAACCTCACTAATTATCAGGGAGATGCAAATCAAAACCACACTGAGATACCACCTAACTCCAGTCAGAATGGCAATTATCAACAACTCAAAAAATAACAACTGCTGGAGAGGGTGTGGTGAAAAGGGAACACTTCTACACTGTTGGTGGAAGTGTAAACTAGTGCAACCTCTGTGGAAAGCAGTGTGGCGATTCCTAAAGACTCTAAAAATTGACCTTCCACATGACCCTGCAATCCCC
This sequence comes from Cephalopachus bancanus, assembly GCA_027257055.1. Lineage (NCBI taxonomy): Eukaryota > Metazoa > Chordata > Mammalia > Primates > Tarsiidae > Cephalopachus > Cephalopachus bancanus. The sequence goes on along the minus strand of JAPVLO010000031.1, from coordinate 1,360,122 downwards.
CTACTGGGAATATACCCTGAAGAACACAAATCACTCTATAAAAAAGATACCTGCACACGTATGTTTATCGCAGCATTGTTCACATTAGCAAGAACCTGGAAACAACCATGCTGCCCAACAAAAGAGGACTGGATTAAAAAAATGTGGTACATATACACAATGGAATACTACACAGCAATAAAACAGAACAAAATCATGAATTTCGCAGCAACCTGGATGGAACTAGAGTCTATAATACTGAGTGACCTCTCACAGAAACAAAGATCAGAATATCACATGTTATCACTCATATAATGGACCTTGAACATCCAATGTAATACTGTAAGAAAATGACTGATGGTACTGGGAAATTATGGGGGGGGGATGGGATTAACAGTAGCAAATATCTGTCTGGGACTGGGAAAACACCTCTTATCAACAGGGTGCCCGAATGAAACGTAATTGTACACCTAACCCTTAACTGTACCCAACAAAACCATAATAAAAAATACTGATTAATTATAAAAAAAAAAAAAGAAGAGTGCCAGGGACCACTTTTTAAAACATTCACTGTAAGCTTCAGTAATAGATTTTATTCTAAGTGTAAAAGGAAGTTAATGGTAAATGGGGGTGCCATGATCAGGGTTGTCATTTTTAAAGATCACTCTGTACAGATGATAAGTTGGTGAAAGTGAAAATAAGGAGTCAGTGATTGAAGTAATGGAGGTCAAAGATGATCAGAGTGGAAGCAGAGGAAATGAAGAAAAGTGAAAAGGCTCAGATAAGTTATGGAAGAATAGCAAGAATGGAAAAGGAGAAATCAATGATTCTCAGAGGGCCACAAGGAAACCTTTTGGCACCTTGAAAATGATCCAGGTGGTGTTACATGATATAATCATGAGTAGACATTTGTTGAGCTGCATGTTTCAGATGCATGCATTTTATGCTTTTTTGCCCTATAGGCTATATAGTTCTTGAATAAATAGGTTTAAATAAACTTTCTGGCTTGGAGACTGTGAATATCAGTGCTGTTTTCTCAGTTGAAAAAGCATAGCAGAGGAGGAAAAGGAAAGGAATCAAGAGACCCATTTTGGTGTGTGGGCACGAGGTCCCTGAGAGTCACTCAAGGAGACAGGCCACATGAACAGCTGTATTTGTGCATCTGGGACTTAGAGGAGAGACCTGGGAATAAATATTATGGCCCCTTCTCATTTTCACAATTTATTGCTACATTCTAAAGAAAAGCAGATAGGAAATAATAAACATACCTTCTGAAAAAACAAATTGTAGGAAGTTAAACAGGCTCGTAAAATCTTAAGAAGTTTTTACGTAGACTGTCCCTGGTTTCTATTGAAATTCCAGAGATCTGATGGTAACCAGAAGCACTATGGGGCTTTCACTTTGTGTAACATTTCTGAAATTCTGGCAGCAGAGAAAATACCCATAAGAATAATTTTTAAAAATCAAGCTTGGCCTAGATTTTATTACTGTTCAAAACCTTCCATAGAACTTACAGTACTACAACTGCTTATGTTCATTATTTTGAAGTGACTAGTAAAATACAGGCCAACTATCATAGCATCTATGCCTTCCAAACCTTTGTAAAAAAAAAAAAAAAACCAGCAAGAAACAGTCAAATCAAGCCATTTATACCTAAAAGATGTGGCAAATTATGATGTTGGCTTGTAACTTAATATATACTATATATTATACTATATATAATATATGCTAGTTATCATCACCTACATCCCCAATTCACAGTTTTTCTTGCAGATAATTAAAACAAAATAATTACTACATTTTATTAACCATATCAATGAGTTAGATAATTATTTTTCTTGAAATTTAGTAAGTCACTATTTAGTTCCTTTATTATATATTATTCTACCTCCCAGAGCCTTTCAAGATTAGCTACTCTCAGGTGATACAATAAAAACAAAAATAAAAGTAGATATGTACTTGTGTTCTACCCTCTTACACACACACACACACACACACACACACACACACACATACACACACAACTTTTGCTACTGACATCCAAATGTAACTGTTGCAGGAGATGTTTACTATAAAGACTAGTTAAGAAACATAAACCCTGCTAGGAATCTGCTCCATGAAGATATATGTTTAGAAAGAGATCTGCCACCCACTGAACAGAGTATACATCCAATCTGCAGGTTTATTATAATTATTTCAGAATGGGTTGACAGCGAACTGCATTGAAAGTCAAACACAACATTTAAGCTGCCTCCAAGCTAATCATGGTGAGAGTCACACAGTGATTTCTGTGGGGCTGGAAGAATAATTTTCTGGGCCATCACCATCCCTTTTACACCAAGTCACCGGAGATACAAAAACATTTTTGAGACTCCTACATCCCAATAAATTATACAAATTGTCTGTCAAAAGCAAGTTTGATTTAGTAGGCAATAGTGCAAGGCAAGACACCTGGGGAAGCAAACCAAAATCACTGATAGAAAATACAGAACGCCTGGGGGCACAAATGCAATAGGAAAAGATTCAAGGGCCATATGGCACCATACAGCCAACGTGACTGTTGTTTTTCTTGCATGCTTATGTTGTGAGCACACTGCAAAAAGCCAGTCCAGACTAGAGAAGAGGGCAAAAATAATGTAGACACTCAGTGCTTAGAATAGAAGGAGTCATGGACAGGGACTTGCAATGGTAAAGTGATGGCAGAGTTAAAGGTGTCGTCAACATCTACATTCTAACTAGCTATTTCAGTTCTGAGAGACACCGTCAAACTAAAATCAGCACCAGAAAAAAAAATCTGATTCAGTTTATTGGTGGGAGAAAGATGAAAAAGCTAGCATTAGTGGTCACACAAAAAGCCAGTACAGTATAGGAAGAGCTGAGCGAGTGGGCAGGAATCAGACTGCTACTGAGATTGAATTCAGGCTCAACGTCTTTCTAACTTTGTAGCTGTGGGAAAACCAGGGCAATTCTCTCTGCCTTAGTTTCCCGGTCTATAAAATAGGAATTATAATAGGACTTTCCTCATGAGGTCATCTTGAGAATTTTATGAGTTAATTCTTGTAAAGCACTTAAAATAATGTTTGTAAAATAAGTACGCTCTTAATAAATGTTAGATGCTGTGATTTGGAGATGATGAAAACAATTAGCTCAATAATAAGTTTTCTTGCAACTGTTGTTTCTTGTGGGTTTATTTCATGTTTTGCAAGAAGACAAAAAGAATTTATAAAAATTTGTCCACATCCTCACTGAAGAGCAAAGGTGACTACATCTTGTGAGACAGCCTTTTTTCTTCTCTCTGGTCACAGAACTTGAGGAAACCCAGTGGCAGTATCTTTATTGTCTTAATCTGAAATGAACATCCTAGAGTTATATGAATATTTAGCACATGAGTATTTTTACATATCATGTGCTAGACTACATGTGGGAGAACAGCACATAATAAAACTAGTCCCCTGTCCTCTGGGCTCTTATAATAAATTTCATGGTAACCATATAAGTCCTAGGTAGAACAGGTGGGCAGATGGATACAAAGTAGAAAAGGTGCTAGGCTGTACAGCTGGACTTGTAATACGTTCTCAGTAAACATGTCCTTTTCTCAGTCTCACTTTCAAAACATTCAAAAACTCTTTGGGATACTCTTGAATTCTCCAGGCCTTCACAATTGGAACATAGAAAAAATAAACCAAAATTTTCCAATAGTCATTCTAATTTTAAGCCCTGCTTCTTACTGTTTTCATGAATCAAAAAAAAAAACAAAAACAAATTCTATTGTATTAAAGATTTCCTTTGGTGATTCCCCACACAGAGAGGAAATGAGATAGATGCATCTATGACCATTATGTCATTCTATGCCTATTTTTTGCTCATATAAGATTGTTTCCCATAGGGTAATTACCTATCTAACTATAACTGACTCAACTCATGATGCTTCCTGCACTAGCCTTGAAAATTTAAATGATGCCAGATTTTGTGATTGAAGACTTTTACCAGTGTGAATAATGAATCTAGTTTACACTAGAAAATGACAATTTTTAGTACTGCAAAATTCACTTGTACAAGGCAGAAAAAATATAGAAATATAAGTAGAAATCAAATTGTAAAATGTATCATTGTTGTCTCAATCTGGAACTAACATTCCATATTATCAGAATATCAAAAAACTCTTGTTCACAATCATTTGTCCATTTCAGGATATCATCGATGTTTGCTATTATGTAGATCAAAGTCAAAATCACACAGTTAGACAGTTCTCAATAAACAACATTGCAAAGCATAACAAGAAGTGAGTGAATATTGATTGCTAGAAGGGAATATGTTCTGTATTCTAACACTGTATACACCTAGTGCCTTAAATTATAAAAGTGATGACTGACAACATTAATTTTTTTACAAAAATTTTTTTTAATTAGTAAATTGATTTTTAGAATTCCGTTTGGTTACACATAGTTAGAATATCAGTTAGGATTAAGTCATGGGCAAACATTTTAAGGACTGTTATAGTAATATCATAGAAAGAAATATGACTCACACTAGAAATGTTTTTCATTTACTGAACACCTATGCATTAGGTCATGAGCTAAAATTTTTATAAATATTACCTTATTTAACCTCCTCAAAATCTGATGAATTGTACCACAAGTCTCCTCATTTTAAGCACAAGGAAACTATGTTTTGCTCAAGGTCACAGCTCTTAGATGATAGAGCATAAATTTCAACATAGATCTGAGCTCCACATTTGTATTCATAAGCATTATGCTCAATAAATTCTGGTTTGAGCAAAAAATTGTTGTAACCAATAAATTTATAGGAAATAAAACCCATCTAGATTAAGGGCTGATGAGATATTGAAAAAAACAACACGTGTTCAGAAATTATCTATTTGAAAGTCTGACCATAAGCCTGCAGAATTAGCATTTACACAAGAAATGAAGGGTGGTGCCTCCCCATCTTACAAATACATGTGAATATAATACTTAATACATGGAAAAGTTGGGTGGCCCAAAGAGAAAGGCAAAAGAGGATGCAACATTCCTAAGCTCTGTTTCACTTTGGTTTTCACCATTCCATGGACTTATTTCATGACATGGTTTGAGTCATTCAGAGATCATCTAATTAGAGTTGTTTTCTTCATTCTTTTCCAGACAACTCCCAACATGTATGTGTAGCTGATTGCCTGTCTCTATCTAAGAAAAGAAGAATGAAAACAGTCTCATTTTTTTTCAAATTTTAGAAAAGAATGTCAAATGAAGAAGGTCAACAACACAAAGGGCACGGGACAGCTGTGGAACAAGTGACGGGTGTTTTTGCATCAGTAATAGCTAGATTTTATCTCAAGGACTACATTCTTCAAGATGTCTAAATACTTGCAAAATGTTGGGCTGTATTTAGTTTGGGAACCATACAAATTAATACAGAGGACTTCTATGTTGAACACTTTTAATATGCCACTTGATAAATTCAACCAAAATTCTGGATAATGCAAAAACAAAACAAAAGACCTTCTGAATCACTATGAAAGCAAGAAAACTATGGGCACCAAAAACAAAGAGAAATCCAGGAATCCTGGGATTTGTTCAAGTAACAAAGTTGGCTTTTACTCTAAGGGTTGAATCTGGGAGATGGGGAACTTCTATTCTAATGGCTGCATAGAGCACAGAGATCAAGAGATGAGACACAGCATTGAGAATGTTCCTCCATACTCCCAGACTATCACTATGGACACTGAGAGATGAAAGTCTATCTGGCACATTGATCTCACTAGTATTCCCTTCCTCAAATAAGTTTGAGCTATAACCAGATAACAAAGAAGAAGTGTGGATAACTCTGGGTACTGGTCTTGGACTTGTCTTTTTCTTTCTATCATCGAGATGGCAAAGGAACCACCTAGAGCTGTCCCCTTCTCCTCCCTCAGGGTCACATTAGGAGCTCATCATGCTTTCTGACAAATACACTGCTAAAAGAATGTTCTTAATCCTGTCTAGGAGTGAGGACAATGACAATGCAAGACAAGAATGCATAGTCATGCACAGTAGACTTGCTCTTGTCTTCCCCAAATCCCAGAGACAAGCCTGGGTGCTAGTCAGTTATCAATTGGAACAAAGGCAGCTATGTGGAGGATGCACTGATGATAAGTTCATTTTCAGGTCTGGCAGTGTTTTCTTCATGGTCTATATTTCCTTGGGCAATTTCTTCCAATTCCTGATGAAGCTACTTTGTAGGACTTCTGTAAATGGCTCTAGCTGGCCCTAAAAGTCTCTGATCTCTCTAGGTAACCTTCAGGTAGAGTGGCAGAGAGAGCCAGACACTATCAAAAACACTAACTCAGGCCATTTACTTACTTTGGCCTGACACTGTTAAGTCCTGAACACATGGGATAGGTACTATCATTCCCATTTTACTGATGTTAAAACTGAGACTCAGAGAGGTCTAGGAACTCATTTAAGCTGCAAAGCTAATAAATAAGTCAGGATCCAGACACTGTTCTGTCTAAACCTACAGCTTGCTCCTTAGTGCTTACTCGCACATCCTCTGCCTGAGTGGCTGTTCCACTGTCAGCCGCTCAATTCAAGAACTATCAACAGAGCCTCTGGAAGCTGTGAGGGGTGGCTGCTCCCAGAGTTAATATCCCAATAACCCACCTCACCATTCAGTGATGGCAAGAATCTCCATCCAGCTAGGTCTTTTAATCAGGCAGATTTAAAGCATTTAGAACATGTTAGAAAAATGAGATTTTTGTGATTTTAAAGTTTTATTTTTTTCATTCTATTGTTTGTTTAGTAGCTAAATGTCTTATAAAAGTAGCCTGGTTATAATGATCACTGGAAAAATATTTTTATTTTAATCGAATAAGGATTACAAATGGCAGGATGAGTAAATCTCTAAGGTTCATGCTCTTCTACTCATGATCCCCAGGAGTTCTAACATAGAGTCCTTGGGATCTTATGAATAAATTGCTTTCTTTCTGATTGTGTTATGATTCAAGTATTATTGAGCCAGTCAATTCTTTGTCTTTCAGAGGCCATAAAGTACATTTCTGGAAGCCTACTCATTTTTAACCATCACCTTTTCTCAAAAACTGTGAAACTGGCTTGAATATAATATATTGAATTATGTTTGGGGAGAGTACTGGGAAAGCTAAACTGATGATCCTCCAAAATCTGCTTGTCACCTGCTGTGAGTTTCTGAATCATGACATAAAGAATAAAGTACTTCCAGGAGTGTCTCCGAGAAAGTGTCAAAGGCGTCTGATTTAATTGTTCACGTAAGGATTTAAGATGCTGTTTCTCCCTGGTGCTAACACCTCTCATTGATTTTGGAGCATTTCCATTTGTTGTTTAACAGAAACAGCTTCGGTATTTATAGCCCTATCACTCTAGAAGGGAAGCATTAGCAATTTGCACTTTCAATTTTGACTTCTAGACTTCTTTTTCTTTAAACACCCTTCAAATGGGTGTCAGACTGCAATTCAAAGCATGCTTTGCAAGCAGTTGCACATAGCAATTCTCATCCCCATAGGCAAACATTTCAGAAAGACCTCCATAATCCTTTGCTAATTAAAATCTAAATTGATGAGACCTAGTTAGTACCAACCCCACTATAGTCAGGGCTGTGGGGAGATGTGTGTGTGTGTGTGTGTGTGTGTGTGTGTGTGTACACGCACGTGCTTGTGTGCCTGTGCATGCTGATGCTGGAGTCAATCCTTATGATAGACTGCTTTGTCTAAAGGTGGTCACATCCATATGTATTTATACCCTATTTCACATAATGTGATGTGAGCATTTCTCCAATATGCGGGGTCTTTTTTTCCTCCTCTTGAACTTGAGGGATCTTTGTAAATTATTTGACCCATAAAATGAGGGAGAAAGTGGTGCTGCATAACTTCCAAGGCTAAATCATAAAAAGCATATTCAGGTTCTCTCTCTCTCTCTTTCTCTCTCTCTTTGTGTATATGTGCATGCGTGCATGCGTGCATGTGTGTGTGTGTGTACATGTGTGTCTGGTTTTCTCTGTCTCTCTGTCTCTCTCTCTCTCTCTCTCTCTGTCTCTATCTCTCTCAATGCTGCCCTTAGAACTCAGAACCATGTTATGAGGAAGGCCCAGGCCACATGGAGAGGTCATATGTGAATGTTCTGGCAAAAGTCTCAGCTAAATTAGCTGATATTTTGACTTCAACCCCATGAGAGATCTTGAACCAAAGCCAATCAGTCGAGCCACATCCTTACCCACAGAAATTGTGAGAGATAATAAATTACTCTTATTGTTTCAAGGGACTACATTTTGGGAAGATTTGCTATGGTACAATAGGCAATTAAACCCATTTCTCATTTCCCCATAGGTCAAACAGTTCACAAACACATTGTTCCTATTTTGGCATTACAAATGCTCAACCAGAAATTCTGAATCAATTTGTGGTCATCAATGGACTTGTTAAAAACAGTAATTAAGTTACTAAGGACTTTTTATATAGCAGGTATCACCCAAAGTACTTTACATATATTAACATAAGTATCCTCCCAACGAATGGGCACTATGGCCAATGAGTTAGACACTATTGACCATTAGGCTACACTATCATAGAAACCCTACAAAATGCCCGGGATACTCAGCAGAGGAATAGGCTTAGAGGATGAATGAAACTGGGATATAAGAAGACCTGGTTATTTGGTGGACAAGGGAGAAGAAATAAATCTTTCATTCATTGAATAACTAATTGCTGTGTACCTACATGTGCCAGAACTTTCCTCCAGCGGCTGAGATCACAGAAGGGAACAAAATAGAAAATCATCCTACAGGCTGGGTATGGTGGCTCACACCTCTGATCCCAACATTTTGGGAGGCTGAGGTGGGAGGATGACTTGAGGCCAGGAACTCAAGAACTGCAGTGAGCTATGATTGTACTACTGCACCCCAGCCTCAGTGACAGAGCAAGATCTTGTCCCTAAAGTAAAAATAAAAATAAAAATGAAAAACAGCCTTCATGTCACGGAGTTGATCTTCTAGTAGACTAGACCGTGACTCTTCAAGGTTCGCAGGGTGACCACCAAGCACTCCATGCCGATCCCTCCTATTGCGTGAAGTCATCGCAGCTATTAAAAAGGTGCCAAGTATGGCACATGCTTAGGGTCAAAAGGACATTCTCTACTTTTCTCTAATTATAAGTAAAAAAGCACAACTAATGGAATGCAAAGCCAGGGGAGAAAGAGGAAAACTTTAATACCAACTCACACTCAATTCTATTTTACAAAAGGAGAGAGAAAGAGAGTTTGGTTATAATTTCTGAAAGGAAAAGTAACAAGACGGTAATTTTCCCGTGTAGGGCACTTCTAGCATGGGAAGCACATACAAGTAGTGAGAGGGAAGCCTGGGAATGCCGGAAACCATAAGGCAGAAGTCAGAAGAGGAGATGGGAAAAAATACAAAAGAATATTTTGCTACTTGGAAATTGTGCCCAGACTCAGCCCTGTTGGAAACACTCAGAGCTACAAAAATCACAACCATTTCTAAGTCACCCAAAAGCTCATATAAAATAGCCAGATAGTATGACAAGTTGCTTACGATTTCTCTTTTACTGAGTTTGGAGGATTTATAAGAGAAAGAATGAAGTCATCAAATATAACTCTTGTCTAAGATGGGTCAATTGACTGCTCACTTTAGGCAAATTACAGATTTTGTAGACTCCTATGAAGCTGTAATCACAGACTGACTCCTCCAGCTTAAGAGGATGTTTGTGTAAAGTCACTCATTAGGCTCCAAGCTGGGTAGAGAGCCTGGCCAAACAACTGTTGGGTGCCTCATGACTCAAAAACCCAAAACAGCAAGGCAGCTTGTGAGAAAGACAGGAAGCACTGCCAGGGCCCTGAGGACTTCCCAACAGGGCTGGAGATGCAAATGTAAGGCCAAGAATTGGCTAGCTGAATGGCAGTCTTGGGCCTCGATAGATTTCTCTGCTCTCTCATGAAAAACAATAATCTTCCCTTCATGCAATCACCTGATTAATCTTTCTTTAGTAGTCTCTAAAGTTCTCTTAATATCTCAAAAATTTTTGATACAACTATAATCTTTTGCCACAACTATGGTTAAAAGGAAACAAAAAGTCTGGGATTTTGATGTGTACTCCTCTCTGAGAGTTCCTAAGATAAACCTGCATTCTGCAATTTCCTCCAACTCATAAAATGGAAAGAGAATGGTAAAGTCTAAATAAAAATGCTGTCACCCACCTAAAGTTGGCTTACATGGAAAAAAAATCATACAGAGTTACCTGTGTTTTAAACACATAGCATTAAAAGTATCAAGAATCTGGGATCTTAAAGCATGTTTGTCATCTATAGAATATATTTTAAATTTGAAAGCAAAACAAAAATGGTATTTATTTCTCTTAGTGTTTATTCCAAACTTCTTTTGAGCCAAATTAATTGGGAAACAGGGAGAAGAAAATAAATGCTTCATCCAACTCCTAGCCAAGATGTCCACCTGGGCAGCCTGCACCTGGGCAGAGAAATTGCTCTCTCCTCTTCCTTTTTCCCTGATAAAAAGAATAATAAGCTATTTTTTTAAATGGAAGCAGAATCTTTACCTACATAGCGCCACATAACTTGAAAGAAAAAAAGGAGGATACTTTTTTTGTAAAAGGTATATGGTTATACAGTTAGGGATTTTTTTTTTCCTGAGACAATATGTAACAGAAAAATTAAAAACCTCCATACCAAAATATAAACATTCTCAGAAGATTAAGAAAAATATATTTGTCAGATTTGTAGAAATAGTTTTCTTCTTATGGCTTATTCTAATCAACCCAATAGGAAAAATGATTTATAATCCAGGAAAAAAATAGCAAAAGAATTTGAAGTGGCAACTTACAAAAAGCAATATTATCACAAAAAGATATTAATAATAAAAATGCAAATCAAAAATAAATGCAATATTTTCAGGAAGAAAAAAAAAGGAAAAGTTTGAGATTATCTGATACTGCCAGAGATCTGAGAAATCAGATCTCTCATGTAGTTTAGAAGAGATAATCATTTTGTATAATTTTACTACAGGAAAAATGTTTACTACCTACCAAAGTATAAAATAAACAAATTTTTTTACCCAATAATTTTATTGCATCTGCACACACCCAAATAAAAAATGTACTTCTAAGAATTCCCTTGAGTATACACAAAAAAGTGTATATGATTGCATGTGTTTGTATGTATGCAGTGTAGTTGTATTTTCACACACATGTGTTCACTGAAGCATTGTTTGCAAAGGATTAAAACTAGACACAACCAGAGTCCACCTACAGGGATTAAACAAATTAATAAAATTCTGTAAAGTTATTAAAAATAATAAGTATCAGAAAGAAAGACTCAAGAGAAAGATATCTTTGGTCCTAATTGCAAGAGATGGAGACATACCACATCTGACACTAATGTCTTCAAAAGTTCTGGTGTCCTAAAGGAAGTATCATCAGGTTGAATTCTCTAATCCATGCCTTCTTTAACTTATTCTCACACTTCTGCCCCGATAAAAGCAAGGGTTCTGTTCTGAGGTTAACACCACCATAGAACTCTGCCAGATAAATAGTGCATGGTGGCTCTTGTCTTTAATCCCAGCATTTTGGGAGACTGAGATGGGAGAATTGCTTGAGCCCAGGAGTTTGAGACCAGCTTAGGTAATATAGTAAGCCTTTATGTCTACAGAAAAATAAATAATAAATTAGCCAGGTGTGGTGGAGTGTATTTATAGTCCCCACTACTTGGGAGGCTGAGGGGAAGATCAAGGCTGCTGTGAGCCACGATGGTGTCACTGCACTCTAGCCTGGATAACAGAGTGAGCCCCTGACTTTAAAAAAAAAAAGTAAGATTTTTTTTTTGTTAAACTAATGTTTCAAGTGCAATAGTAATGTCTCAAAATCACTTAGTACCCTCTTTTTTCGCCATCGCCTCTCCATTCGAGACATTTGAATTTCAACAGGGTGCTCTCAGATACATGTAGTGGAACCCACGGTATGGACTCTCTCTAAAGGTGTGATTCAAGGCATTATGAGTGGTGAAGGGGTTTGATCAGTGGAGCTTTTGGATCAACTCCTACAATCACGGGGTATTCCTCCCTCTAACACAGTGGTCCCCAAACATTTTGGCGTCAGGGACCGGTTCTGTGGAAGACAATTTTTCCATGAACTGGGGAGGACAGATGGTTTGGGGGTGATTCAAATGCATTACACTTATTGTGCACATTACTTCTGTATATATACATTGTATATGTACATTGTAATATATAATGTATATAATATTCTGTATATATAATGTATATAATATTCTGTATATATACAGAATATTATATATATATATTATATATATGTAATATATAATGAAACATATAATGCATATATTTATATGTATCATATAGCTATATGAAATATAATGTAAATGCATATATTATATACAGTGCAAATAAATATTTATATGTAGTAGATATGATGAAATATAATATAATATATAATGAAATAATCATACACAATTGTGCAACATAAATAATTATATATTATAAATAATTATACCTAACTGTACAATAATTATGCCACCAGATGAAACCGTACAATTAAAGTATATCGACTCATTTGCCACTCACTGATAGGGTTTTGATATGAGTTTGCAAGCAACTGATTTATTATGATATCTGTGCAGTCAAACCTCACTGTTAACATTAATCTGTATTTGCACACTCTCCTCAGCACTAGTGTCATTGCCTCAGCTCCACCTCACATCATCAGACATTAGATTTTCATAAGGAGCATGCAACCTAGATCCCTTGCGTGTGCAGTTCACAATGGGGTTCATGCTCCTTTTGAAATCTAATGCTGCTGCTGATCTGACAGAAGAAGGAACTCAGGCAGTGATGTGAGTGATAGGGAGTGGCTGCAAATACAAATGAAGCTCCCTTTGTTTGTTTACTGCACACATCCTGCTGTGTGACCTGGTTCCTAACAGGCCACGGACTGGTCTAATCATACTCTAATAGTAAGGTCAGTCTTACCAAATCATTAAAGAATGTAGATCAAGGTTTTAGCCAAAGTAAACTCTTAGCTAGAGAAAATAAACTGTCACCTTTAAAAATCTGTTTTTTATTGCACCAATACTAGGAAGATCACCCACACAAAATCAGTCTCTAGGACAAATGGCTCCCTTCTGAACAACATCTAAACTCTCGTGCTGTTGTCCACATCACGTGGTTCAGCAGAGAACTCGTGTACAAAGGTTGGGCACACATGCCCTAAGTTACCTGCTCAGAACCCTGACTTGTTTATTTCAATGACTTGCTGGTCTATAAAGGCAACCTAATAGAATCCAAAGTTTTTGTGGTTTGGGGTTATTTTTGTAAGCAGTTGTGTTATTTTGAGGGAATAAATCTTTAAATGCTCTCTTGTGGGAAATGTTAATATCTTAAGCAAGTAAAAATTATATAGTATATATAGTAATTGTTTCACCAACTAATAATTCCTTCTCCTTCTTTTTCTTCAGTGTGAGCCTTAGAAGTTTGAATTATGTGTCACCAAGAGCACCAAGTATTGCTGGAAAACACTAGCAGCTAGAAGGAGGCAAGGAAAGAGTTTTAGTAGGGAACATTGCCCTGCTGACACCTTGATTTCTGACTTCAGACTTCTAGAAACTGTGAGAGAATAAATGTCTGTTGTTTTAAGCCATCCAGTTTGCGGAAATTTGTTATGGCAGCCCTAGGAAACTAAATACACAGACCAATCCTATAAACCCACCCAGATCACCAAAAATATTTAATTTAAACCATGTCCCAAAGCTCTGTCAGAGGAAAAATAACTGAAATTAAAATCAAATTTTTTCATAAATCTAGTTTAAAGTAAAAGCAAAAGACTAAGTGATACTATGTAGAGATAATACAAAAGCTGGTAAAATTGCAAATTGGTACAATTTTGGAAAAAAATCTGGTGTTTTCTTGTAAAGCCAAAGATGTACATACCCTTTGACAGCATATGACTGCAATAAAGGAGAGGCACTGTTGCACATGGTGACAATATTTAGGAATATTTCTTAAACAGCATTGTTCTTAATAGCCACAAACTGGAAATAATCCAAATGTCCATCAACAGAATAACAATATGGGAAATGCACTTCATACTTACTAATGGAATGTTATTCTCCAGTGACTATTTACAAAATGCAGCTACATGCAGCAAACAATGACTTTTTCAAAGATAATGTTGAACCAAAGGCAAGAATATAGACACAATATAATTTCATTTATATAAAAGACTGAAAATAGTACTCAAAAGTAAATTATATTATTTGAAAGCGAATACTTGGATAGTAAAGCTATAAAGCAGAACAGGAAAGTGATTGCTATGAAACTCAAGATAGTGATGGACTCTTTGAGGGAAAGAAAGTGGTTATGATTGGGAAAAAATACCCAGAGGAGAGGGTAGGGGAGGTTTTAATCACATTGGTAACATTCTTTTTATTAGGCTGGGGGCCGGTTTCGTGAATGCTTATATTTTTATACTTTCAGTCATACTTTCTCCTTATTATGAAATATTTTAAATATTTTTTCCAACAAATATTTTGAAATAGGATAAATGTTAAAAAAAGGAAAGAAATAAAAATAAAAGCATAAAGTGTTCTAACTCACATTGAAGAAATGTGTGTTTTCATACAATTCTTTCACATTCTCTTTCCTGCTCTGGTTTCCAGCCTGTCAGCTAAACTCTTGTCAAGGCATTTTCTACTGAAGTCCAAGATTCTGGAAAAGAAGAAGAATATGATGAAAATGCTCAACAAATCTTAACTGTTGCCTTGGAACAGAGCTCAGAGCTCTATGGAGAAAGCAGTATTTAGTTTGCTCCCCTGAGGGTGCTAAGTGGTGACAGAGCTTGGTTGAAGATTGGTGTAGGTGCAGAAAGAGGCCTGCTAAAATGGAACACTCGGCCAATTCCAAAGGGCTTTTCACATGGTCTTACATGAGCCTCACGCAAGTCCTGGGAGAAGACCTGACTGCTGTTGTTGTATTTCTGAGATTGTCGTGCTGCCGAGAAGTTAAGGGACATGTCCAAAGTTATAGATTAGGGAAATGAAGGGGCCAGAATTGGAAACCAGGTTTTCTCCAGTGGAATTCAGTGACCTTTAATGGAGTTCTGTGGCATGCGTACTGACTTGCGCATAAATGTGACAGAAGACTCTGCAGTGCTGAACCAATTTGATGCAAATGTCTCAAACTCAGGCTGTCATGGCACGGGCGGGGAGCCAGCGGGCTCCGAGGGGCTGTGCACAACATAGACATGGTTTAAGCTAATCACAGTACATCTGAAGACATGTGTCTTTTGGCTTGTACCATGGCACAATCAAAAGACAAAGTTAATATTGCTCATGATGGCTTGTACTGTTTAGCAAAGTCCTCTGTTTATCTTCCACGTGGTTGATATTTCATCCCCCCCAAAGTTACACACTCCTAGCCAAACCCCAGTTCTTTATAAACTCAAAGCAATGAATCACTAAGTAAAGCATTTCAAATAAACAGACCAAATCAGATCTCTGTTTGGACTTCATGCTGGAGAAAGTGTGCAGAGCCTGACTGCTTCATATTGCTGTCCTCCATGCCAGTAAATCGGCCATTTGCAATATTGCTTCTGCCAAGAAATCCCCTGGGCCCTCATGAGGTTTCAACAGAAGATATATGAAAAGACTGAACAAATATCATTGTTTTATCCCCATTTCTGTTTGCAAAGCTTTTGCAAACTTAAGCAAGCTATTTTTTTATGAGCGCCTCAACAAATTGTAGAAGTCTACTGAAACTACTTCTGTACTGGTACTTTAATTTTGGAGTTAAAAAGTCTGCACTGCTTAAATGCTTTGATAAAGAAACTTGGAAATAAAACATAAGCTAAAATAAAACCAAAGCTAAGGTCCCAGTTAGCATCAAAATGGTCATATTTCTCTGACTTTTTCCAGCTGATTCTAGAAATATGAAGACTAGAGAGAGACATAGGACAATGAATTACTCATTTTGCAGAATGGTAAAGCTTCATTAAGATCATTATTAGAATCTGATGGGCAGAGACACGTCAAAGATGGCGTTGTAAAGAAAAAAGCATGCAGTTGCAATGGTGTTTGCTTATTATCTACTGAGCTACATGTGATGCTGGGTCTGGGCATAATTCATGCCCTACTCCTTGGCAGATACGTCAAAAGGGCATCAGATCATCTCCTTGCCCTCAGGCCTTTCTGAAAGTTACTTGCACAGTGCAATTGCCCACGCCCTCATCACCTAAAATAATCTCTGCAACATTACCACACTTCCATCTAAAATGAAAAACAAAAAGAAATTGTTTTCACTGCATATCTTTATGCAAGTGATGTTGTCATTGACATAAGAATATCCAAGGAAATACAGAGAAGCAAATCAATCTGGATTCTTAGACCAATATTTGTGGAGAGAATTTAAGTATTTTCAAACATAAAGGAAATCTTCACTTGAAATTGCTGGGAAACTGAGAACTCACAAATCTCAGTTTCCAAATCTGTAAAATGGAGACAATAACTACACTTTCTTAATTGGGTTGCCATGGAGATTAATGAGATCATACAAATACTTAACAAGAAAGTCAAGCACTGAGGAATTGCTTAATAAATGTTATAATTAATAATTATATTTGTCTTATTTCCCACAGCTGAAATATTCGTTTGCATATAAAATTCCAAGATTAATAGGATGAAATAATAATAAAAATACTACATACCAGAATATTGTGTTATGACCTACAAATCAATTTTTCTTCTATTATGTCATTTACTATTCACAGACATCTTAAGGTGCTATATTTCCAAAGTCCAAATCTCTCTGGGGAATTCATAAACAAATAGAAAGCAGAAATATTGTTTTGCAGTGCTTATATACATCCACTGTGCCAGAGATTGTCTCAGAAATACCTAAAAATTGCTATCAAGTATTTTAAACTAATATGCCCTTGAATTATAGTTTTAAAATTTTGATCATGACAAAAATGTTCTTTAAATTATATTTTAACTGTACTGTCAGAACTACCCTATTCAAAGAAATCTCTTTCATTTGTGTGTGTGTGTGTGTGTGTGTGTGTGTGTGTGTGTGTGTGTGTGTGTTCCTTTCTTTTTTTAAAAAAATGTTAAAGGCATAAGTTCAAGAGCATGTATATATGCAAATGCATCTCTTGGGATTTTAATCAGCAGCTATCTCAGGAATCTTCTCCAAGTGAAATGAAATAGAGATGCAAAAAAATAGAGTGGCTTTTTTTTGTTTGCTTGTTTTCAACAATAGCTTTATCCAATTAACCATGGAATAAGTTAATGATAATTTATTATAGGAAAACTGTGTTAAATCTATGAAGTGTTGCTGTTTTCATGGGGATTGTGTGGTGATTAAAACGATTTAATGGTTCCTTAAAATAGCAAATGACACCTTTGGTAGGTAAAGCAATGAGCTAGCTCCATCCTGCCTGTTCATTGGCATAACCTGGAGCTTTCAGAATCCACTCATGTCTGCACCTCACTCCCAAGAGATGATGACTAATTGGTCTGCAGTGGGGCCTGAACACTGATATGATTAAAAAGCTCTCCAAGAGTTTCTAGGTCTGCAGTCATGTTTGAGAATTACTTTGATATGACCTAATAGATGGATAAAACAAACACAATTTAATCTCCCATCGAGAAGTCTCAGATACTACTTAAGGAAAAGATACTTTTAAAATTCATTGACTTACTTTTAAAACCTGTTACATTGCCTGATAACTGATAAATATTTCTTCTCTTTCCTCCTCTCCCATTTTACCTATCTCTCTAGTAATAAAGTGGTTGAAAGCCACAGAAATCGAGAAATTACACCTTGGAATACAAAGTAGAAAAGTCAAGGGCCACTTAATAATATGCTTTGTTGCAGATACCTTTAATCACACAGAAAATAAATGTCTTCTTGAGAAATGACATGTGCCCACCAAGTGTCTAAGTTTAATTATAGATGCTTGGGGAGCATGGTAATTGTGAAAACTGAGCATTAAGAACGAATTGTGCTAGCTTTATTTAAGGCTCTGTTGATGCTCATTTGTTTGGTGATAAAAAGGAATCCAGGGCTTTCCAATTAGCTTTATCTCCATATTGGCCTTCTTCTTTCAACCACATGCAGCTATAACGTGAACCCAGTTTTGTTATTATACCACGTGAGGAACCAAGATCTCCTTGTTCATAGAGTATGCCAAAGGCAGAAAAAGCCCCAGTGGAGGAAATCTGATTCCAATTTGGGGTTGAAAGTACAATCCCCCCTGCCAGGTTTAAATTGAGAGCATATTACTCATTTTTAGTTAATTTCTCAGCCTACAGAATACTTTGGCACATGTGTGCAGTATATGTTCTCTCAGCTGCTTTCTTAGGGACCCTGACCTTGATGGGATAGTTGTAGGGGGGGAATAGTTCATCAGTGAGAATCATAGTTAAACACCCACTTTATGTAAGAAAATACATGAATTAAAATTAAAAGGGGAGTAATCAAAGCAAGAGAAGCATATTAGTACATTTTCCTTGTCTCTGATATTTTTTCCCTTAATGTCAAGGACTAAAGCCCATGAGGGTAGAGAAGTGAAATGCAATGAATCTCAAAGCACATGTACTGAGAAGAAACAGGATTACAGCAAGTCAGAGTAAGAAAAGTCATCCTGTTCTGGGAAAATCATATCTTCCTACAGATTTTAAATCCAGTTCCTTTCACATAGATTTCTTATAGATATATTGGAAAATGCAAAGAAGATGTTGCGGGCTTTCTTTTTCATTCGTTTCAAGTCGATTCCTTTTTAGCATCAAAAACTATTGCCATCTCCTACATGACTGTAGTCTCCCTAATTCAGAAAAATACATAATAATACCAAAGGCTCCTCAGTGTGCAATCCAGTCATATGTTATATATACTATTAAGTGCAATTGCATTTGCATACATTTTAAAAATAGGATACATACCGGTAATCTGGATGTCTCCATGTTTTGCAGTCCATGGTAATTCTTTTTTTTTTAATAGCCAAAGAAATTTCTAGGTCCTCATCCTAAGTATTTGCAGTACATTCAGCCCTTCCCATTATGTTTCTAAAGATTCCTGAGTGGGATGACTCCATTCTTTTTTCCTTACACCTCACCTTACCTTTATGGCTGGCATCCTTCCATCTAAATTCTTCACCCAATGCGTGGACACAAATCATTTGCTAAAATGTTGCTAATACAATACTATTATGGATAAGTAAGATTTTCATTCTAGATTTGGGAGTAACAGAAGGGTGTCATCACATAATAGCAAAGGAGACCACTTAAAATTGAGTAGCACACAGTGCTTTCCAGTCATTTGTCAAGCATGCCTTACCAAATATTACTTCATGCTCCCACACTCTGTCCCTCTCTTCACAGTATGTAGCTTAACTGGGATTTGCTCCCTTCTTCTTCTTTTTCTCCTTCTCCTCCTCTTCCTCCTTGTTCGCCCCTCCTCCTCCTCCCGCCCCTCCTCCTCTTCCTCCTTCTTTTTCTTCTTCTTTTGTTTTAGTTCTCTTTTGTTTTGGAGAAAGAGTCACACTCTGCCGCTCCAGCTGGAGTGCAATGGTGCTATCATAGCTGAATGTAGCCTCGAACTGCTGGGCTCAAGTAATCCTCCTGCCTCAGCTTCCCAAGTATTAACCTGTTCTCTTTTAACTAAGAATTATTTTAAGCAGGAGTTTCTCCTACTTCTAACACGCCTTCTTCAACAACCCTTTGCCCTCCATCAGGGACTCCACCACAGCAATCAGGTTTTCTTTTTTCTTTTTTTTTTTTTTGAGTTGGAGTCTCATTCAGTCGCCCAGACTGGAGTGCAGTGGCCGCTCCCGGCCACCGCAGGCTCGACCTGCTGGGCTCCGGCAATCCTTCCGCCTCAGCCTTCCAAGTAGTTGGAACTACAGGTGCGCGCTACCATGCCCGGCTAATTTTTTGATTTATTGTAGAGATGAGGTCTCACCAAGTTGCCCAGGCAGGTCTTGAACCCGCGGGCTCAGGCAATCCACTCACCTCTGCCTCCCAAAGTGCTGGGATTACAGGCTGAGCCGCCGAGTCCAGCTAGCAATCAGGTTTTCAACTTACCCTGTCTCTGGCATCAGGGGTAAATTGAAAATCTCTGTTATGTCATTATATAGAGAAATTTTGATGCTTTTGCTACTATCGTGTGTTTTATGATTAATCTAAAAAACTCCATTACTGTCTTTCTCCCTGACCTCCCAGAGTAATCTGCCCACAGTTAAGTCAGCTTGAAGCCTGCTAGTTTTTCCTCCCTGCCATAACTATGTCTGAGAAATATTTATTTGGTTTACAGCAATTAATTTGGTGCACCCCTTGGACTCCCCTGCAGCATACCCCATCTATGATCCACAGTCATAGCAGATGGAAATAGCTGATCTCTGTAAAAATACTGTAAAAAATCTTTAAAAATACAGAGTGGGTAAGCAGGACCTTTGATGCAGTTTGGTTTTAGTGAAAACATTCTTTTCTCTCTATCATGAATTTTACTCCCTTTTCTTCTCCTCAACTGCTTTCTACAATAAAGTCGATGAATACTTAGAAAGAAGTAAAGGAAGACAGCCAGTAAGGTATTAACTCTCCCAGAAGCATTGTATTTTAATGTGCACCATTATCTTAAGCCAAGAAGAGTTTAGAGCAAGATTATCTTTGGCTGTGAGATATTAATCATCCTAACGCAAATGGAATGCATGTCTTTGAGGGAGAGAGACCTTTCCATCTTTCTGGTATCATGCAGTATAACAGGCCTTCCTATGCCATATTTCTACATGCTTCTCTTTCATAGACTAACTTACTTTAACAGAGGAATTGAAATGAATGATATCCAAGTAAAGTCTTGCCTCCCTTCTCCAATCTATAGTATTGGTTTACTATCTCAAGCTGTGCTTCTTTCACTGTTCTCTAAATCGAACATAGCCCTGACTTCCTAGTATATACTCAATAGATACTCTGTGCTCAGGTCTTATAAAGCATGGATTGATTTCAGACTGTTAGAAATATGCATCTCTTTTCCCCTTAAAAGTCAATTAAATTGTAAACTTACCAATCAGAGTGTACACTTGCATTTTGGAAGAATGCCAAGTAAATATTCAGTGACTGGCATTATGCAGCAGTGGTTAGGATTGTGAATCAGAATCAGACCCCCTGGGTGCTACAAGTCAGCTCTGACATGTACCAGGTGACCGAGGGCAGGTTATTTAATATGTTTGGCTTAGTTTCATCATATTTAAAATGGGAATAATAAAGTACCTGCCTCATGGGTTTGTTGCAAGAATGAGATGCGACAATTCCTATGTAATGCTTAAGACAGTGTGCAGCAAGAAATTCAAATATGATTTCATATGCCTGCTTTCACTGAGGTAATTGTGTGATAGATATAGGTATCAAGGTGATTATAAAGCTAAATTCAGAAATTACAAAGAAAAGTACAATGAATTGGCTATACAACTCTAGAACGCCCAGCCTCTTTGAAACTATAAAAGGAGAGGAGAAAGGGGGAAAAAAAGCCCGTTGTGAAGAGATTTCTTTTTCTTTCTTTCTTTCTTTCTTTCTTCCTTCCTTCCTTCCTTCCTTCCTTCCTTCCTTCCTTCCTTCCTTCCTTCCTTCCTTCCTTCCTGTTGGAGTCTCACTGTCACCCAGACTGGAGTGCAGTGGCCGCTCCCAGCCACCACAGCCTCGACCTGCTGGGCTCTGGCGATCCTTCCGCCTCAGCCTTCTTAAAAAGATCTGTGACTGACAGTTCCTACAATTCCTCTTGGGGTGAATGACTGAGGTGTATGGTCTTGTTATCTTTTAAAATACTGTTTTCTAACTTTGAAGTGAGAAAGGACTTCAGTGAGGCCATTTTGAGACCCATATATACCTTGTCTGGGACTTCAGAACATTGTGGATCTGAATCCTGCTTTATCAATCAGGAGAGCTTAATAAACAGAGATAAGCTCAGTGCCTGGATAGCTGAGGCAGGATCCTGGGTTAGAAGCAGCCTGCAGAGGAAGTATTTGTCAGAGCAAAGGGGGCAGTTACTTTTCTAAGGACCAAATGCTGACTACCAAGAAGAGAGAAAGTTACCTGGTACTAATACTATCATGTAGAGTTGCTTGAGATGGGTGGAGGGACCTAGTGGCTGAAGCTGGAGGGGACCGTCAATGTGCTATAAGGAGTCATATACGACGACCCAACACAGTGATGAATCAGTTGGGTCAAGGTTACTGAAAGAGGATAAATGAATCCAACCTCTGCAATGAGATCTGGGGAGACTCAAGCAAGAGTTTCAGAAATAGCCAGCTTTTTCAACATTTGCTGGAAAAGAGTTTCAGTTTGAATCCAAAGACAGTCTGCCAGCAGAATTCCCTCTGGCCTGGGGGAGGTCAGCCTTTGTTCTCTTAAGGCTGTCAAGTAATTGGATTAGGCTCACCACGTTATGAAGGGTAATTTGCTTTATTCGAAGTGTACTGATTTGAATTTTATTCTCATTTTAAAAGTACCATCATAGAAATATCTAGAATACTTGGTCAAATATCTTGGTACTGTGGCCTAGCCAAGGTGACACATAAATTTAATCATCACAGGTGAGGTGCAGGGAAGACGACTCAAGCAAGAAGATGAAAGAGAGAAGAGAGAAGCCAGACATGCTCCTTTCCCATTTCAAGTTTTCAGACTTGGGAAAGGGGGGGAAGGAGATATGATATGAAACCATACGAGGCGGCCAAGTGCAGTGGCTCACACCTGTAATCTCAGAATT
This sequence comes from Cephalopachus bancanus, assembly GCA_027257055.1. NCBI lineage: Eukaryota > Metazoa > Chordata > Mammalia > Primates > Tarsiidae > Cephalopachus > Cephalopachus bancanus. Next base: position 1,337,346 of record JAPVLO010000031.1, on the reverse strand, counting down.
AGGAAGCCAAGGCAGGAGGAATGCTTGGGCTCAGGAATATGAGATCAGCCCAGGAAACATAACAAGACTTTGTCTCTACAAAAAAAAAAAAAATTAAAAATTAGCCAGGCATGGTGGTGCACATCTATATTCCCAGCTACTTGGGAGGCTGAGGAGGGAGGATTGCTCGAGTGCTTGAGTGCTTGAGCACAGACGTTCAAGGCTGCAGCAAGCTATGATGGCTCCACTGCACTCCAGACTGGGCAACGAAGCAAGATCCTGTTTCTACAAAAATAAAATAAAATAAAATAAAATAAACCACATGGGGAGTTTAATAAATAATAATGTGTCAGATATTCTAATTTTTCATGTGAAAGTATCCGTATAACCTAAAGTGAACGTAGAACACCAGACAAGAAAGTCATATCCTGCCTAGCAGGGAAAGATACTATAATTTTTAAAAAGCAAAGTAGTATACCAAAAAGAACAAAACAAGACAACTCTTTTGATTACTCCCTAAGTATTCATACATCATATACCAGTTACAAGCATCTGATATATAGCAATAATTCAAGAAATATTCACAATTATTACTATATATACATACAATATGATAATTTACTATAAGTAACACATCAAATCTACACACTTTTATGCATAGTCTTTCTTGATGGTCATACATAAATTTAGCCTGAAAGTCTGAACTAGTAGCATACTGTTTATTCAATTACTTAGGAAGTATAATTTTAAAAAAAGAATTTTTAAGTCTGATGTCTCAGATTGCCGGAGTTATTTTAAGTAAATTTTAAATAAAATTATATTCCAATGACTGTGTTTTATGTTTTGGTGTTTCACATAAATACACTGTCTGAATTTTGATCTGTGATAGAAATATATAAACCTTAAAATTTAAACATACTCAAGCTGTGGTAAATATAGTTGCCTTTGTTGATGTTCATCACTGTTCGTAGCCTGGGGACACTATTGACTCTTAGGTAAACTAATAATTAGCTTGTTCAACTGAAGTACGAAGGTGTGATTCACGAATTTGCTTGCTGTTCTACCTTCTCTGTTTCTCTCTCCTTCTTCATATTTCTATCTCTCTTCATAATATACCTGCTTACTCTGATACTTTGGATTCCAGAAAATATAGTTGCATATGGGACTTAAAGTCAGTCAATCCGAGACGTTAATTAGCCTGAACCAATAGTTGGTGTTCAAAGGTCCTTTTTATATGTTATTCTCTAGGCTGTGCAAACAGCCTTTTAAGAGATGCTTTTAAAGTTAGAGATGAAGATCAATAAGTATAAATTTGATGTCCAGATTTAAGGATGTAAAAGACTTGCATTAAGACAAATTTTCTTTCTTACACAAATAAACCCTTTCAGTTAAAGTTTTAGTAGGTTTAATTTGGCCATGGGCTTCTTGGTAATCTTTGTTTTATGTGTTTATTTGTTTATTTTTTAAGGGATTTAGGACTTGGTTATGCAACAATTTACCTAAGATTCTTATAGAAACCTTTACCTTACTTTTAAAAATTTCTGCTAAAACACTTGCCCAAGTAGTTCTTACTTCAAAATAAAATGTATGTGTGAACTCACAGAATCTATAACCCAAAATAAATTACTGTAATGGGCCACCATTTAAAAACACAGGTAGACTGGGGATGGCATTGTGTTAAGTCTTACTTTCCTGAACAATAATGGGAAAGACTTGGCTGCATCATTGGCAACATACTGTATGCTAGTTAAATAATTTGTGGTAAAGCTTTAAACAAGATTCATGCTGGAAAAATCAAGCAGTTTCAGGAGCCCTATTCTCATTCCATCAGACCACTTTGAAAATAAGATACTGCCAAGTTTTTGACAGTGGGATACAAAGAATGTAAGTCTCACCATTGACTTTTCAATGCTGAATAAATCAAAGAGCTTGCCAACTGGAAAGGCAGAATGAACACCAGAGTCCACAATGATGCCGGCAATTGCTCTAGTAAATGTGGAGTCTCAGAAATTGAAATTGTGGCATTGTGCTCATATTAAGCAGCAGGCAGGAGATAATCCTTAGAATTCTATTGATTTAAACGACTGATTCCTTTTTAACAACCTGTGGCTTTTTGCTAGAGCTCAGAAAAACATTTTATTTTTAAAAAAAAAAAAGGAAAAAATAGTGTTTCATCAGTTCTCTAAGCAGTAAATCATAACCAATTGATATTTCTTAAACATTTGCTTGGAGCTGTAGTAGACATTAATAAAATTAATTACCAAATTTACTATAAAGGAGAAATACAAAAAAGAAAGCAAATTTACATGAAAATATATATTTTTTAAAAAACCCTTGATTTGTCAAGGAAAGTGTCTAGTAAGGAGAGAATTATCCATCCAACTTCTGCCCTGGTATTTCATATGATTGCATCACATTGCTAATTCTCATTACCAGACTGGTTGATTTTTTTTCAGGTCCTGAGATTATTTTTATCACAGTTTCTAAGACATCCCCCTCCACCCTATTTCAGAGGATGGGTTCTCTATGCCTTTGAAAGTTGCTTGAAAGGCAGGTCTTATTAATGCTTCAGAAACTGAAAATGTGAGAAGGTGGTGAAACTGACTAGGGCGCTTCTTGCCAGCAGGCACAGGGCTTTCCAAGTAGGCAACTAGGAAAGTAAACATGCCAAGGGACAGGACAAGAGGTTCTCCCCGGGGTAAACAGGGCGTGCTTCTTCCATGTGACCTCTGTCTGGCCTCCCAAGGGGAAGAGCCAAAGTAGTCAGCATCTCTAGACAGTGGAATCAACATCAGTGACAATTGGCATGCAGAGAACATTCTGGCTTTGGGAAGGAGCAAAGCAATGACACAGCAGTATTTTGAGGCAAAGTGAAATGACAATAATACTGCAGAGACTTGTTTACTCTCCGTCTGTTCTCCACTACCTGTCACATTCCCTGTGGTAAATATCAGTTAGACTTACAGAGATTTGTTATGAAACCAGTTATCTTGTTGTTCTCAAATGGCAAGAGTATTTACAATGTACATGTGATATATGAAGATGCAAGACTCAGTTCATTTTAATTGGGTTCCCAGTTAGGACAGAGAATGTTGAGTTGCTATTGTGGTTTTATGGGCTTATTTCAGCACATGAACTAGCAGCAATCTCCATGGTCCCCTTTCTTATAAAGATGACTAATAAATATGGAAAGAGACTTTGGGGCCAAATTGGAGTTGGTGTCATTCAATTTCTTTTTGTTGTTCCTGCCAATTAAGTGAATGGATGCCTGTGGTAATTAAACCCACTTTGATAATTAGGCACTAAGGAGTCCTAAATTACTAAATGTTAATGATATTTCCCTAGTATACTCCCTGTATTCACTGTGTTGTCAAATGAAATTCATCTTTTTATTGTTAAAATATAGTTCCTTTTAAAAATTCCACATAGATAATAGAAACTAGAAGTGGAGGATTTGGTTCTGTTGCTCTTCTTTATAAACTTGGGCAGGTTAATGAAATTTGAGTCTAAAACAAGTTTGATTATAAATGAGACATAGTTGGACTTAGCTCTTGGAAGTTGGAAAACAATATGTAACAGTGTGCAAATTAAAGACATATATAAGAAGGAAACTACTGTTCGACCAAAGCTACCTGCAAATAGACAACTCATAAATGCTCAGTATGCTTGGTAATAATTTGAGACTAAGATGGGCAAAAGGTCTAGGCCATTTTGGAGGTGTTCTCCCTAGGCAGAAATGCAAGATGGTTTTGCTCTGTTTATTAAACCAGAAGATGAGTTATACCAAGTATCCTTATCTAAAAGCCGTGATTTTAATTTTCTTCAAATTTTTTTACAACTCTTTATAATTTTGTCTTCAGGCTTACAATGTGAAGAAGTAAATAAAAACTCACTTAGATCAAACACTTATTGTAAGCACTGGGTACTGAAGGAAATATTTCTATAGTGCGCCTTATATACAATTATGTATTTTGAACATTTTAAACATTCAGATATTTCAAATATTCAAATATTTACCTCAAATATTTAATAAAGCCCTTACCTAATTTTCTTTGGCGTGGAAAGGAGGGGGAAGGACAGAGAATTAACTCTTCTTGAACATCTTTTGCTATGATCCGAATGTGTATGTTCCTCCCCAAATTCATATGTTGAAATACTAATCACCAATGTAATAGTATAAAGTGGAGTCACTGAGAAGTGATTATATCATACAAGTGGAGCTCTCATGAACAGGATTAGTGCCCTTTCAAAAGAGGCCTTGCTCCTTTTCTGCCATGTGAATTTATAGCCAGAAAAGCACCCTTAGCAGATACCATCTGCTAATATCTTGATCTTGAACTTCCCAGTCTCCAGAACTGTGAGAAATAAACTTCTGTTTTTTATCAACCTCTCAGTTTATGGTATTTTGTTATAGTAGCCTGAAGGGACTAAGAAAATTATTTAGGCCTTGTGCTGGTGCTGCCCATGCCACGATTCTATCACTAAAAAGTCATGGCATGGCCAGGCACGGTGGCTCCGTCTGTAATCCCAGCACTTTGAGAGGCTGAGGTGAGAAGATTGTATGAGCCCAGGGGTTTGAGACCAGTCTGGGCAGCCTGGTGAGACTTTGTCTTTACAATAAATCACAAAAACTAGCCGGGTGTGGTGGCGTGCATCTATAGTTCTAGCTACTTGGAAGACTGAGGCAGAAGGATCACCTGAGCCCAGCAGGTTGAGGCTGCAGTGGCCATGAGCGTGCCACTGCACTCCTCCAGCCTGGGCAACAAGAGTGAGATTCCAACTCAATAAAAAATAATCATAACTTATTCATGAATGGAGGATGTATTTCCACTGGACAAAACCACGTGGGACATAGAGATGATCTAATGTATTCTACACTACTAATCTATTATTTAAATCATCAAATTTACACACAATGACTGAGGTCAAACCTAGTTCTGCCATTTCTGCACCATTCTGAAAGAACCTCCAAAGCTTTGATGATATCACATCCATAAAATATGTTTAATAACCCTGCCAAGAAGAGGTGTTGTAAGGTAAGCTTGAAAACATGAATAGAAGTCAGTGAGCTCCTGAAATTTAATAAATGTTACTGTCTCTCTTTGTTTTCTCTCTCCTTGACAGAGTAAGAAAGAGTTATCTTTGTTAAATATTCAAATTTGATCCTAAATCAGTTTTAATTGCACTGTCTGATATAAATAAAATGAGACATATAAAATTAGTCATCAGGATACAATTCACAGAGATAGTTTTTGAGTGATTTTATAAGGGTCTTTTGTCATTCCTCATATAGAGAAAATTTTGTTCCAGCCATTCTGCCTGTCTACTTTCACCCCTCTAGATGCATTTCTTCAAAGCTTATATGACATTTGTATTTACTTCCCATTGGTCAGAACTTAATTATGTGACCTCACTTAGATGTAAATAAGCCTGGTACTTTCGTCGGGGTTCTCTAGAAGAGCAGAGCTGTAGGAATGAAAGGGAATTTATTAGGGAAACTTGTCTCACACAATGCCAAAGGTAAAGTATCACAATTGACTGTCTGAAGAATAAGAGAATCTAATAGGATAGCTCCCAGAGAAGCCAGTAACTTGGCTCCCAGAGAAGCCAGCAATGTGACTCAGTCCAAGTCTGGGAGTCTCAAGACCAAGGAAGCCAACAGTGTTGTCCCTGTCTGAGGTCAATGGCTTAGAGTTCACAGGAGGACACTTCTACAAGTCTCATAGTCCAAAGGCCAAAAAACCTGGTGTCTGAGGTCCAAGGATGGGAGGAGAAAAAGGTGTACTTCTCTGGAAAGGAGGAAGAGGAAGAGAAAGAGGAAGAGGAAAGAAGCAGGGAGAAAGAGGAAGAGAAAGAGGGAGAAGAGGGAGAAAGAAAGAGAGAAAGAAAGAAAGAAAGAAAGAAATGAATAAAGAAAAGAAGAAAGAAAGAAAGAAAGAAAAGAATAAAGAAAAGAAGAAAGAAAGAAAGAAAGAAAGAAAGAAAGGAATATCTCCCTTCTTTTATCTTTTTTGCCCACAGCCGATTGTGTGGTGGCCAGCCACACTGAGGTGTGGGTCTTTCTCTCTCAGTCTACTGAGTCTACTGATTCACATGTCAATCTCCTCAGAAAACATGCTCACAGACACAACCCAAATATTGCTTCACCAGCCACCCAGGCATCTCTCAATCCAGTAAAGTTAGCACCTAACATTAACCATCACTGTATTTTTTTACTTAGAAGGCCATGCATCAGCTAAAAACCAGATTCTACTACTGATGAACAATATACTGGGTGTCAAGTAATACGCTTTATTGCAAGAGTTCATTACACAATTTAAGAGAGTTGATGGTGACTTGGATTCCAGATATATTTTTAAAGTAAAGGGAAATGAATTTATTGATTGATTGAATGTAGAGTGTGAGAAAAACCAAGGATGACTCCATGGCTTGGGTGTATAAGCAATGAAATGAGAGTTGCCTTTAACAGAGATGAAGAAGATAGAATAAGAGGTAGGTTTTGAGGTGGATTAAACCAGAGATCAGTTTGGGGCTTGGTGTTTGAGATAACTTTTGCGCATAGATGGAGAGACGCATAAACACGTCTGATATACAAGGGTGATAAACAAGTCTGGAGTTCAGAGGAAAGGTCTGGACTGGAAAATTGATGTGGTAATAATCAAGAAGGAGAAGAAAATAATTTCAAATTCAGAGTATGAGAAGCTGTAATGTTCAGAAATATGAAGAGTGGAGGAATCGACATGAGATACTGGGAAAGCACAACCAGTGAGACAGAATAAAGTGAGTGTGGTAAATTGGTGGTGGGAATATGTGGAAGTTATCTAATGATTATTTTTCTCTTTTAATGGGCAAAGAAGAAAGATATTAGCTGAAGGGAGATAGAGGAGGATGTACTAAAGGTATAAGGATAAGAAAAGTGTAAGGTAAACGAAATCAGACCAGATGAAATGGCAACAAAGGAGCCAAGAAAGATTTATTAGCACAATCCCAGGCGAGGTTCAACAGTCCATGTGACTGTGGGCTGGAGAAGTCGCCCCCAGCGAGATGGGCAATGGATTTATAAAGGGCACACTGAGAAAACTGTGAGGGGGATTAAGGAGAGCAATCACTGGTTGGGACAGCTGTTGTATCTGCTGGCAATTGGCTGAACAGGGTTGCTTGCTGGCGTTTGGCTGAACAGGGTTGCCAGAGTTGCTGTAACAAGTACTGGCTGACTTTGTGGCTGGAGCCTTAGTTCCGGTTACTCATTTTTGCTAGCTCACTTTCACCCATTGTTTTCCTGGTGCGGGTTGGAGCCATCTTGCTGAGGTCCACCCCGCCCTCTGGTACCTCCAGCCTTACATTCCAGCCTTTTGGTCATAGGGGTGCCTGCTCATTCTAGCTACTTCCTGCTGGGGAGGGGTGACATGGGGGGGTTAAGGCTGATATGGGGCCTGAGGTAGTTCCGACGGAAGGGGCGAGTATGAATATAACAGTAGTTGGTTGACCGTTATTTGAGAGAGCTCTGCCAGGAGCTGTTGGAGGAACCTAAAAACACACGGGGTAACCGACAAGAGGATAAATACAACAATCTGTGGAGTCAGAACAGGGAGAAGACACGTTAGGAGCTGGGGTTGCCACCACCCTAAGAATGGGCCTCTGGTCAGGTCTTCTCTCTGTTTTTGGAGGTTTTCTTGTAATTGTTTAATTCTGTCTTTGACTATCCCTGATTTATTGGCATAGAAACAGCATTCCTCCCTAAGAAATAGACATATCCTTCCTTCTTTAGCTGTTAGCAGGTCTAGTCCCCGTAGATTCTGGAGGACCATGTAAGCCAGGGAATCTACTTGTGTTTGTAAGTATAGGACCATATCCACCACCTGTTGTATGTCCTTGATTAGTTGGGAGGAGAGCTGTTTGTAAAAGTGAAGTGAGGATCCCAGCCCTGCTGCCCCTGTTCCCATGGCCTTGCTAATACCCAGCCTTGCCAGCAGAGGTATGAGCTCAACTGCCCGCCTTACATGATGTTGAGGAACCAACCAAGGGGACAGGCAGGCTTTGGTTACCGGGTGTTATTACAATGGCAGGGAGGAGGATGACAAGAATGCAGGACTCCTACCAGTCGGGTGGGCAAGACCAGGTAGATGGTAGTGCTGCGTGGAAAGACAGTCCCATTAAGTGAGGGGCAGAGTGTGTTATTTGATTGGACCATGAGTGATCATGAGCAGAGGCGGAGGGGGGCCCATCCGACCCCTAGGGTGCCATTTTGTGTTATACCCTGGGCCGCAGGCAAGTCATGTGGGAGAGGGATGTCAGAACGCGGTAGTGAAGGTGAACATTGGGTTGGAGGCGTAGGGAGAGTTCAACTTCCTGTGACGGGGACAGGGGAGACCCAGGACTGGCCGGACCTGAGGCATAGCCAGCAGTCCTTTGCTAAGCCAGGGTTAGTAAGGTTAAGCAGGGTATGGGTTTTTTTAAGGATAGAAAGGAGTTCCGGGTTTGTCTGATAAGGGTCCCAGGGTTTTGGGAAGTTGGGGAGCTCCAACACCGGTCCATTGAAATGCTGAATGAGTTCTTCCATGACCCGCTTGGTGTTTTGCTGTTCTGCATAATCCTGTGTCCCTCCCCCATCTGATTTACCCACAGGAGGTCTGAGGTTTCAGCAGATCTCTTGTCCCTGGTGCCCGGGGCCAAGAATACCCAGTGCTTTGTCCCACGCTCCGTCCCGTCCAGGCTTGTTGTTTGGTTGGTCTGAGGCAGACCAAGGCTTGCTCATAGCAAGGTGCCTGGACAAAAGAATGGAAGGTTGAACATTCAGTGGGGCAGGGGGGTATCTTTCCTTGGGGATTTGGTGGGGGGTCTTGCTCCCAGCGGCGGACAGTGCCACTGCTGCCTGGGCAGCCCACTTGGAAATCTCTTAACATTACTGCAGCCCAGTACTTTTGTTTTCCTAGTTGGCACGAAAATTTTTGATGATAGCATGTATGGGGAACCAGCTGGTAGAGGTGGAATTTTTCTGCAGAGACGCATCAGTTGCAAGTCCAATCAGCCATTCCCCGTGTCATCGTAGAGTTATTGGTTAGGCTTACTAGCATCAATATGGCTAAACCATAACCGGAGGGGCCCCACCTCATTAGATTTCCATACTTCATTGTTGGGGGGGGCCCGCTTGAGTCAAGAAATATGGTACCACGAGGGGTGCCCCGACAGTTTAGCCATGGTAGGAGTTGTAAGGACTACTGTGTAAGGTCCTGTCCAGTGAGGTTGAAGGGACCAGGGTTGGAGCTCTCGAAGGAGAATCTCGTCACCAGGCTATAGAATGATGGCTGCCCATGGGTCAGACGTGGAGTTGGCCCGGGGCAGGGTTTGGTCAGCGTGTTCTCGTAGGAGGTGTCTGAGGAGTGAGAGGTAGGGCAGGTAGGAGGCTAGTGGCGGAGGAGTTGTAAGAAGGTTGGTGTTAATGAGAAAAGGCCTACCATACATCAATTCAAACTGGCTAAGGCCGACCGGCCCCTGGGGAGGGTCGCACGCACCCTAGTGAGGGCAACAGGGAGCAGAGCGGGCCAGGAAAGTTTTACCTCCAGGGAAAGTTTGGTTAGTTGGTCTTTCAGGAGGCCGTTTGCCCATTCCACCTTACCTGAGGACTGAGGGCGGTAGAGGATGTGAAGTTTCCAGACGATGTTGAGGGCTTCGGCCACCAGCTGAGTGATTTTGGAAATGAATGCCGGGCCGTTGTCTGACTGGATGGATGTAGGGAGGCCGAAGCGGGGGATGATGTGCTCCACCAAGGTCTCAGCCACCATCGAGGCTGTCTCTCAGCTTGTGGAAAGGCCTCAATCCAACCTGAAAAGGTATTTACCATTACCAGCAGGTATTGGTACTTTTTGTGTCTTGGCATATGAGTGAAGTCCACTTGCCAGTCCTGTCCAGGGAGGCACCCTCGCAGCTGGTGGGCCACCATCCGAAGGAATCCTTGAGAGAAAACATATGCACAGGTTTGACAGGCCATATGGACCTGGTTGATGGTTTCTTGGAGACCCTGTGGCGAGAAAATTGAGGAAAGAAACCTGCGCATGGCCTCAGGATCAATGTGTAAAGACTGGTGGATTGTGACCATGATTTCCTTTGCCTGTATCTGGGGAAGGATTATCCTGTCTCTGAGGTACATCCACCCCTGTTGCCCAGCCACGGCTCTCTGGCTGAGGAGTCGCTGTTGCTCATCCTTCTCCGAGTACCTGGGAGTTAGAGAGGGAGAAAGAAACAGGACAGGGGTGGCGTCCTGGGTTGAGGTAAGTTGGTGGGCCGTGGCATCGGCCAGGGCGTTTTCCTTGGATGACAGGGTCTGTGCCCAGCTGATGGCCTCGACAGTGGACGATGGCTACCTCCTTGGATTCTTGAAGGCCTGGAGTAAATGTTGAATGGCCTTACCATTGACCACTGGAGTTCCTTGGGTGGTTAAGAACCCCCTTTCTTTCCAGATCGCCACATGACTATGAGCGATAAGGAAAGCATATTTAGAATTGGTATATATAGTGGCCCTGTGGCCCTTTGTCAGCTGTAATGCTCGGGTGAGTGCCACCAGCTCCACCTTTTGGGAAGAAGTCCCTCGTGGTAGTGAGGCAGCTTCCACCACGGTGGGAGGAGAGACCACCGCATAGATTGCCCTGCGGCCTCCATCCAGCCCCCTAGTTGAGCTCCCATCTATGAAGAATGTGAGATCAGGGTTAGACAGGTTGGTCAGAGAGTCCTGTGCGAGGGAGTCTAAGGGCCTCTACCAGCTCCACACAGGAATGTTCAGGAAAAACTGAGGAGCCAGCGGAGGGAAGGAGAGTAGTTGGATTTAGAAGCGGCGATGAGCGAAGAGACACTTGGAGATGTTCTATGAATAAAAGGTGGAACTCCTGGACCCTAGAAGGGCTTAATAAGGATAATGACTTATGACCCAAGAGGTCCTGGAGTCTGTGGGGGGAACAGACCGTAACCGGCTGTTGAAGGGTAAGCTTTAGAGCCTCCTTGGTTAAGTAAGCTGCTGCTGCCAGCACTTGGAGGCAAAACTGCCATCCTTGGACGGTAGGGTCCAACTCTTTGGGCAGGAAAGCAACCGGTCAGTGAAAGGGTCCCACTGGTTGGGCCAGAACCCTGGTCGCCATCCCCGTTCTTTCCTTGGTGAACAGGAGGAAAGGCTTGCGGAAGTCAGGAAGCATAAGTGGGGGGGAAGCTAAATGTGTGTGTCTCACAAGGTCTTGAAGGCACGGGCTACAGCTGAGGGAGAAGTGAGGGGGTTGGTGGGAGTTTCCTTAGCTGCAGCATATAGTGGTTTAGCAAGTATAGCAAAACTGGGGACCCAATGCCTAAAAAAGCCTACCAGCCCAAGGAACGACAAGATTTCAGCACCTGAGGTGGGGGGTAGGAGTTCCCTGATGGAGGTGGTGTGGTCCACCATGAGGGCCTTGGAGGTGGGGGTCAGGGCCACCCCTAGGTAGGTGACTTGTGGGATAGAGAGTTGAGCTTTGGAAGGGGAGACCCTGTATCCCTGCTGTGCTAGAAAGTTAAGGAGGGAGGCCATATCCTTGAGAGATACCTCCCTGGAGGGGCTGCACAGGAGGAGGTCATCTACATACTGGAGGAGAGTGCTATACCCAGAGTCATAAGAGAACAGGTCCTCAGCCAACGCCTGGCCGAAAAGGTGGGGACTATCTCGGAATCCCTGAGGCAGGACCGTCCAGGTTAATCGTTGAGTCCTGTGGGTGTCTGGATCCTCCCAAATAAAGGCCAAGAGTGACTGGGAGTCTGGATGTAGGGGGATGGTGAAGAAGGCATCCTTAAGGTCCAGGACTGTGAAATGAGTGGTAGTGGGGGGTATCTGAGATAGGAGAGTATATGGGTTAGGGACCACTGGATGCAGTGGTACTACGGCAAAGTTGATTATCTGCAGATCTTGCACCAGTCAATAAGCACCAGACGGCTTTTTTACCGGGAGGATGGGAGTATTACAAGGGGAGTTGGTAGGAACCAGAAGACCCTGGATGAGCAGCCAGTTAACAGTGGGCTGGAGGCCCTTGCGATGGGTGTGTGAGATAGGAAATTGAGGCCTGGAAGGGAAGCAAGAGGGATCCTTCAGGCGAATGAGACTGGGGTGTGGTGATTGGCCACCACAGGAGTGGAAGTGTCCCAGACTACTGGATTAACTTGTTCGGGGGAAATGGGGAATCGGATGAAGCCTCCGGGGAGAAGACAGCAAAGGCGAGGGCCAGGAGTGGAGTTGGGGGAACTCAATGTGAGGTGAGGCAAACAGATGCCCTGAGCTTATACAGAAGGTCTCATCCCAGCAAAGGGGCTGAGCAGAATGGGATAACTAAGAATGAATGGGTGAAGGGGCGGCCTTCAAAAAGGCAGGACACCAGATCCGTCTCTAGTGACTTGGAGGGTACCCCCGAGATGCCCACAACCGAGACCTGAGAAGGATATAAAGGCCCGTGGAAGGAGAGTAAAACAGAATAGGTAGCCCCCGTATCCACCAAAAGGGAGACGGACTTACCCCCTACCCATAGTGTGGCCCAGGGCTCAGCAAGGGTGATTGGGGTGTTTGAGTCCACGCGGCTTCAATCACCCAAGAGGCCCAGGAGCTCCGGTGAGGGGCCTGTTGGGGGAGCCGGCCCCCCACGAAACTCTACCGCTGGGGGATGGTCCCCCCCAGGGACACTCAAACTTCCAATGTTCCTCTTGTCTGCAGACCGGGCAAGGTCGAGTCGGTGGCCTGGGGTTGGGGCATTGCTTTGCCCAGTGGCCTTCCTGGCTACACCTGAAGCAGGCTCCCAGAGGTGTTCAGGTCTTGGACTGTTTTCTGAGATGGGGGCCCTGAGGCCCCTGTTGTGCTGTCTGCAGGGCAGCGACTAGGGCTTGGGTTTGAAGGGCCACCTTCTGTTTTAGCCTCTGGGCCTGTATGGCCTCGGCTTTCTCCTCTCGTGCATTATAAACTTTAAAGGCCATATTTACCAAGTCTCAGAGTGGAGTCTGGGGGCCTTCCTCCGCCTTTTTAAGCTTGTGCTGGATGTCCGGAGTGGACTGGGTGATAAAGTGGGTAGCTAAGACTGTGGACCCCGGTGGTGAGGAAGGGTCCAAATGAGTGTGAAGGGTAAAAGCCTCTGTTAAACGATTAAGGAAAGATGCTGGGTTTTTGTTAGGCTCCTGTGTGATCTCCCTCAGTTTGTCATAGTTAACAACTTTTTGAGCCGCCTTTTCCATCTCTGCAATAAGGCAGAGGACCATCTGATCCCTCCTAGTCCTACCTATGGCACCATCCTGATAGTTTCATTGTGGGTCTTCGGCAGGCACCGCCATGGCCCTGACCGGCCAAGAATGGTCGGAGTTATGTACCTGATCAGCGTAGTCCCGAGCTCCTGAGGTGATGCAATCGCTCTCCTTGGGAGTAAGGGTGGAGGTTAAAATTACGTGGAGGTCGTGTCAAGTGAGCTCGTATGCCTGAGTGAGGTATCGAAACTCCTTGGTGTAGGCAGTTGGGTTGGCAGAGTAGGAGCCTAGGCACTTTTCAATCTGGGACAGGTCCCCCAGGGAGAAGGGAACATGTACCCAAACCAATCCCTCAGCACCTGCCACCTCCTGGAGAGGGGCCAGTAACTGGGCCTGGGACCTGGTAACCAAAGGGCTGGTCCACTTAAAGGGCGGTGTAGGATTGTAAGATGGCGGCAGGGCGAGAGTAGGGAATGAGGTGGAAGGAGGGCAAGATGGTGGTGACGACGGAAGAGGAGAGTATAGCTTGTGGGTGGCTGGGGCAGAGCTGGAAACAGAGGAGTCAGGCGTGACGTCAACAGGACCTGAGGAGGGAGGTGGTGTCTCTGTGGCTGTAGGGACAGAAGTGGATGGGGGAGGGGAGCCGACCGAACCCAGAACAGCTGGAACTGAGGACAAAGGAATTAGAGATGGCAGGCTGGGGGAAAGGGCCGGATATAGGAGGAGCAGGATGGGAGGTAAGGCAGGAGCAGATACCGGAGGGGCCTGAGTGGAAGAGGTCTGGGCACAGGAGGTCGAATAAGGAGGGGGTTGAGAAAGAGCAGACATTTGAGAAGAGGTGGACGGGAGGGGAGGAGAAAGAGGGATAGGAGCTGGAGGGGGAAGGCCAAGGTCCTCTGGAGGATCTGCAAAGGAAGATTCTGACACAGGGAGAGGCTGACAGCCCCTATCAGGGGATTTGGCCAGGGGTACCTGGGCCGAGGAACATCTGACGCAGAGGTCTGGGCAGGAGTGCAATGCCCAAAAGGCCTGGATATAGGGGACTTCAGGCCATTTCCCAGTCTGGTAGCAATAATTATTGAGATTGGTGAGGAGGCCGAAATTGAAAGTTCCCTCGGTCGGCCAGTGAGACTGATTGTCCAGAGGATATTGGGGCCAGGCCCGGGAGGAAAGGAAGATCAGCTTCCGTTTATGGATATCTTCGGACAACCCCAGAGTAGCCAGATTAGATATGAGACACCGCAAGGGGGTCTGAGCCTCAGTTTTAGAAGGCTGGCTTCCTATGGCTGCAACCTCCATTCCCAGGTCCCTAAACAAGCCAGCCCAGCATCCCAGACCCACTTAGAATAGGGACGGAAAGGAAAATCCGCTTCCATTTATAGGGTTGGTGATCCGGAGATAGGGACGTCTTCACTACACCGGAGCCAAAGGCACCGTGCCGGAGGGGTGAGCCCAGACGCAGCTGCGATTTTGGACTGGGCACCCCGGAGGGTAAGAGGAGAAGTCAGGGAAAGTGAGGGGCTCACAGCATTGTATGAGGTCCTGGGGCCAGGTCCTGTTCCCGAGAGAGGTCCCGGATCAGGAAAGGAGGGGGGAGCTGCTGGGACCCTGCACCATTCTCCCGGGTTTCAGCACCAAATGTAAGGTAAACGAAACCAGACCAGGCGAAACGGCAACAAAGGAGTCAAGAAAGATTTATTAGCGCAATCCTGGGCAAGGTTCACCGGTCCATGTGACTGTGGGCTGGAGAAGTCGCCCCCAGAGAGATGGGCGATGGGTTTATAAAGGGCACACTGAGAAAGCTGTGAGGGGGATTGGAGAGAGCAATCACTGGTTGGGACAGCTGTCACATCTGCTGGTGCTTGGCTGAATGGGGTTGCTTGCTGGTGATTGGCTGAACGGGGTTGCCAGAGTAGTTGTAACAGGTACTGGCTGGCTTTGTGACTGGAGTCTTAGTTCCGGTTACTCATTTTTGCTGGCTCACTTTTGCCCATTGTTCTCCTGGTCTGGGTTGGAGCTATCTTGTTGAGGCCTGCCCCACCCTCCGGTACCTCCGACCTTACAAAAAATGGGTGGAATAATCATGGAGTTGGACAGTAAAACTGTCTAGTCTATTATTGCCATGGTATTAATATACTGGTTTAAACTTTGGTAGTGAAGGTGCTCACAGGAGAAGAAAAAGCACCTTGGGGAAAGTCCTTATGTGGGAAGAAAGAAGAACAACCAATGAATGGAACAAAGAAGGCCAATCAAAGAAATAATCAGAGATATCAAGGACAGAAAAATGTTCAAAATAGAACAGTACATCACATAAGAGTCGGAGTTAGAGGGTCATATTCAAATTACACATCCATCTTTTTCTTGCTTTGTGATCTTAAGCAAGTAACTCAGCACCATGAGCTTTACTCTCCCCATTTGTGAAATGTGAATGATAATAATTTTATTGTGAGGATTGCATGAGCTAATGTTTGTAAAGTACTTAGAATAATTCTAGCTCAAAATAAGTCAGTATTAAGAAAATCAGAATTGATGCAGAAAAGGAATTATAAGTGGCCACAAGAAATATGATGTATGTGGAAACTGGAAAGTGCCATCCACTTTTCCAGTGCTGGTAGTATGTATAGTTCATGAGTCATTGTTTTTGAATGAACATATTTGCATTTTCCATTGCCTGTTGTTCTGTCTGCTCTTGCTTGGCTTTCCTGAGTTACTGGAGATGATCTTTGTGCAGAATTTTTTAGGCAACTGATGAGGTAGGATGAAGCACTGTCTTGTTTGAGACCCTGAGTTCACCAACTCTAGAACTACAATCCCCAGACTTGTTTTGGTAAATTATATTTCCTATTGTTTAAATGATTTAATTTAAGATTCTCTGCTATCCACAGCCCAAACTATCTCATTTGATATGCTATGGAATCAAGGTCTGCCTTGATCAGAGAGAAAACATTGAATCACATAGTTTTTTTGATATGTGGTCTATAACTATAAAAGGCTATTTTTAATTTTATTTTTTAACAATTATATACAAAATTCACAGAAACAATGAACTCTAATATAATTTTAAAGATATCTAAAGTATTTTCTTTTTTTTCTTTGCAGCAACATGGATGGAGGTGGAGAGCATCAATGTAACTGAACTCAAAACCAAATATTCACTTACATGTGGGAGCAAAATGGCCACAAAGATGGAAATAATAGACCCTGGCAAAACCAATAAGGGAGGAGGCATGGCGAAGACTTAGGGTTCAGAAATTATCTATTGGGTATAAGTTCACTATCTGGAGAATGTGCTACCTGAAACCCAGTCCCCACTACTACACAATATGTCCTGGTAACAAACATGCACTTTTACCCCTAATTCTAAAATAAAAATTTTAAAAGTATTTTTTTCTGCTACAATTGAAAAAGCATTCTGAAATGTGTCTTGATATATCTTTAGTGTTCTAATAATTACTGATTCATTTAATATATTCAAACTAAGTAAGGAATAATAACACCTATCTCACAGAATAAACATTTGTCTATTTACTTCTAAACTTGCTTTTAAATTAGTGATTAAAACACTTATGATTTTAGCTCAGAGATATAGAGAACTATAAGGAATATTAACCTCACCCTCACAACAACAAAAAAGCTATACAAACTTCAAATTATTGATTTTTCTTAAAACCATCAGAGAATTGATGTTTCTGGGAAAACAAGTAACCAGAACATGGGAAAGACTGGTGCCCACAGAATATGTAATGATAAATGGAATAGGATAATTTGTTTACTTGTAGCCAGCTCTGCCAGGTGTTACCACAAGATGGTAAAAAAGACAAAGCTGAAATGTTTTCACAGATTGTTAGGGACTGAGTATGGACTAGCATGAGTATGGGCTAGCATTTGTTGATGTTGTTACCTTGAGTGCACCTCAGGCTTAACAATGTGTGCAGGTTCTTTCTTCAAGGTCTCTTCTTTCCTTGGCCTTCGGTCACCTTTTATTCCACTCTCCGATAACGGTCTGTCCCTTAAAGCTCTCCCAGTTGTATTCCATGGCTATTCCATGTATTCATGAGAGTATGAAGTCCTGGATGCTACAGATATAGGGATGTTGGCACATTCTTGCTGGCAGTGCTCATGGGGAAGACTTGGGAGAATCTTGGGCAAGCTTTTCTCATGGTACTAACTTGAGAATGGAAACAACGGTCTTTGCCCAAGCTCTTCCCAAACCCATCTTCTCTATCTCTGCTACAGAATAAAAATCTGCAGGGGGAAGAGCAAAGAAAACTATCACTGGTGGAACCCTCTGTATCTCAAAGAAGAGATCAGGAAAAAAAAGAAAGAAAAAAGAAAAGAAACCCTCTTGGGGAGGAATAGGGATACCTGCAAAGTCCAGCTGGAACTCTCCTACTCTGCAGAGCACTTGTGAAGCCCATAATTCCAGAACCCAGGACATAACTCTGCTAGAGATTGAGGCTTCATCAAAACATCAGGGAATGCTCTTTCCTCTCAGCATCAGGCTAACACATTCAGAGTAAAAATAGCCATGGAATACAGCTGGGAGAGCTTTATGGGACAGACCGTTATTGGAGGGTGGTACAAAAGGTGACCAAAGGCCAAGGAAAGAAGAGACCTTGAAGAAAGAGCCTGCACACATGGTTAAGCCTGAGGTACACTCAGGGTAGCAACATCAACAAATTCCCAGACTCAGCCTAACTTCTGAATAAATGAACACAACCTCCATACATAAGGTTTAACTGAAGAAAAGTCATGCTTAACTCCAACCACATAAAAAGATTTACCTCAGTATCTATAGCCCTCCATAAGATGCCTGGTTGTCAACAAAAAATTACATCATGTGAAACAGCACACACACACACACACACACACACACACACACACACACACACACATACACACACACACACACAGAGAGAGAGAGAGAGAGAGAGAGAGAGAGAGAGAGAGAGAGAGAAAGAGAAGAGGCAAAATAATCATTGGGATTAGACTACATATGACACATGTTGAAACTATCAGATAGAGAATTTGAATTATGTTCAATAGGTTATCTAATAGCTCTAATGGAACAAAGAAAATGAAACGGAAAATCAGATTAATTCAGCACAGATAAGGAAACTCTAAGAAAGAATCAAATGGAGATGCTAGAAGAAACAAACAAATAAGAAGACATCCAACAGGCTCATCAGTAGAGTCAACACAGCAAAGAAAAGGATCCATGAACTTGATGACAGGTCAGTGGAAATTATTGAAACTGAAATACAAAGAAAAAAAGAGAGAGAATTAATTAGAAAGAGTAGAGCACCCAATAGTTTGGGAAATTTTAAAACAGAGTAATATATATGTAATTGGAATTCCAAAGGAAAAAGAAGGGGAAAATAAGACAGATGGAATGTTTGAAAAATGGTAGAGAATTTTACAAATTAGTAATAAAAATGAAACGCAAGTCCAAGAAATTAACAGAACATCAAGAAGAATAAATATCACACATACAAATATATCTAGGTGTATGGCATTCAGACTTTTTAAACAAAAGACAGAGAATTTTGAAGCTAGCCAGAAGGAAAACAAAACAAAAAATCCTGCAATCTACAGAAGAACAAGAATAAACATTAAAATAAACTTCCCATCAAAAACTACCCAAGCAGAAAGAAAGAAAATGTACTGATATATTTAAAGTGCTGGGGGCTGAAGGGGTGTGTGTATGTGTGTGTGTGTGTGTGTGTGTGTGTTGGGATGGGGAGGGGGTTGTCAACCCAGAATTCTATATTTAGTAAAAACAAGTGAAGGAAAAAAATTCTCAAACTAAAACTGAAGAAATTCATTGCTAGGCATACTCTATAAGAAATGTTAAAGAAAGTTCCTTAGGCAGAAGAACTATGATATCGGTCAGAAACATGGATTTGCCCAAAGAAATGAAGAGACTAGGAACTAAAATTAATGAAAGTGAGGAAATTAATGTTTTACTTGTGACTTCTCTAAAAAATAACTGACTATATGTAAAAGTAAAATATACTACTATAATAACACAAAAAATAGGTGAGGGGAATCAGGACTATTCTACTATAAACGTTTTACATACATATTCTGTTGTAAACACTTTACACTACAAATATTGTTGTAAGTATCTTACACTACACTATGAAGCAGTATAATATTATTGAAAGGTAGATTCTGATTAATTTTAAATGTAATTGATATCTCAGGATAATTATTACAACTTTTTTTTAAAGTTTAATGAGTAAGTCAATTGAGGCGATCATGAAAATGCTCAGTTAAGCCAAGAAAAGGTAGAAAGAGGGGGGAAAAAAAGAACCAGAACAAATGTAACAAAGAGAAACAGATAGTAAGGTGTTAGATTCTAATCCAGCCACATAAATAATCAAAAGGAACAGGCCAAATATACCAGTTTAAAAATAAAGATTGTCAGGTTGACTAAAAAGCAAGACCCAAATATGTGTTGCACACAAGAAACTCATTTTTAATATAAAGACAAAAATTTATGTATTTACATATTTAATATTAATAATACAAAATATGTAAAAATGTATTTTATATCTTAAGAAATACAAAAGCGTAAAATATTAATAAAATGTATTATTAACTTATGTAGGTGCTTACTCTATGCCATATACATGTGCATTTTGCTTATACGTATACATTTTACACTATCAGAGTATCTTCTAAGAAACTTGTTATCCTTCGCTTTAGATGTTAGAAAACTGTGGCTTAAAAACTTAAATAATGTTTTAATGTCTTTTAGCTAATAAATGACAGAGGTAAAAATAAAATGCAGGCTGTCTGATTAGAAATCCTACACAAATGATTCACTATTTGGAACTGCCACTACAGATAGTTTTTGGTTATGAGTTTAATCATGCCTATGAGTCCATTGATTAAGATTGATTCCAAAATATTTTCTGGTTCTTCCAAGCACATTCCTTGAGTAATTATAAAAACAAATCTATTTTATTATGGAGAAAGGGGTTGGGGGGATAGTATGACCTCAATTTGAAACAGTTACAATCTTACATGCTAATATTTTATAGGTCTATAATAGCATATTTATAACTTCTTTAACTATCCAGTTTTACTTTGCCCCAGTGATCTTAACTTTTCATGCTCTTAAATTTTCTAAATACTAACTGCATTATAATATTTATCTTCCACTTTTTATAATACTTTTCTGTTTTTAAAGTAAATATTGGCTAGAATATCACATACCTTTGCAATATACAAGTTTCTATAAACTTAACATAGGTATCAATTTTTAAAATACTTTATCTATTACTTGTATACATTTTGAATCCATTAGAGCTATATTAAAAAATTTATGTAAAGATAAAGCCAGGAACTGGGAGTAATTTTCTGGAAAGCATTGAATACTGCCAACAAATGTTTATATAAGAAAATAAAAGCCAATAGATTAATAGGATGCTTTCATTTAAATGTTAAAGTTGTAAATTTTATATTTTAGAGTTTTACTTTGGGTATGACTGACTGAATAGTCAGCATAGAACACAATCCTGTATTCTTTACTTAATAGTCACAAGGGTATATTTGGAAAGAAAAATGCCAAATTCATTTTTAGCTACAGATGGTTGTTGTAATGAATACTAAAAATGGTCATAAAGAAATCGGCTAATAAACATACTCAAAACAATAAAGTGTATGTGGAACAAACTGGCTTTAATAACACATACCACCCATTGTAATCATCAGTATCAGTTTCAGCAATAAACAAATGAGTATGAACTAAGGCAGCTGTTGAAATGCTAGATACTAACTGGGAGTGAAAGACAAAAAAAAACTTGGAGAAAAATGTATCATCTGATTGACCAGTGGGGCAAGTATAGCAGACTAATTATCATCTCCACTCTAGAATTGTTCTAACTCCTAATGTCAATCTCCTGACTTTTCTGATTGATCTAGTGTCCGGTTGGAAAATATACATTTAGCTGTTCTCTTTGGCTCTAAAAGCTGCCATCATGCTCCATTTCATCCATTAGAGAGAATAGCAAGTTTTTGCAAAGAGCAATAGATATCAACCCCTGATCTGTCTACAGCTCAGGATAACTGATGAGCTGAGCTATTTCGTCTCACTGCCCTGTGACATCAACAAATGCCACATATCTGTTTGTCTTTGTTTTCAAAGTAGTTTATGTGATTCCCAGAAAAATCATTTTCTTCTGTTGGTAGCTGAATAAAGTCTCTTTGCATAATATTGAAACAATATTATCATATTTCTTGATCATTTACTATCTGTCAGGCACTAGGAAATGATTTTAGAGATATTTCTTTACTTACTATTTACAACAATTCTCTGAAGTCAGTTTTATATTATGACCATTTTATGGATGAAGATAATAAGAATTAGAAAATATAAATATCTCCATCAAGAGTACCTAGCTCGTATGTGATAAGCTTAGTTTAAATCTGGGTGTCCATATGTCTCCACCTAAGAGACTGTCCCCTCTATCTCTTCACTATATACCCACATAGCATGGGACTTGGCACAGGGCATTTGTCAAGAATTAAATTAATTATTTTAGGAATTTTAAACATGATATCACTTAATGGAATTAACATAATTTCTGGTGACAAATTATTGTCATTCTTTAGGAATTTCTGAAATTTATTTTGTTTATTCATTCAACAATATCCATTTAGTTTTAATGTTTTATAGCCAGTATTGTACTGAGACCTGGGAAAAGAGTGATAAATGAGACTTGATCCCCTGTCAAAATTCTTACAGTCTTGAAGCAAGTCTTCTTGTGTTCAACATGCCTCAAAGGAGGGACAATGGAGAGTTGAGACAAACTTCACAGAGAGAAGGATATTTAACACAAGACCTGGACTCTATGAACCACTTGAAACTAATGTACCCAAGTGGAGTGGTACAAATTAAAAGCACAGAGTATGGTTAGCCAACAAATAATTTTGTTTGCAACTTAGGGAATGAGTAAGAAGAAAACTTTAAAAGAGACCAGCTGTAAGGGTCCAAGTCATAGACAAGCTTGTTGGCCACAGAAAGGCTTTAGTAGTGTCAAGTTGCTTGCAAATATTTATGGAGATGGCTAGGACATGATTGGAGTTACTATTACAATTTTAAAACAATTAATAACTTCTTAAGTAGGTTAGATGAAGTATTACACATACCTAAGTCCTAGGGAAGTGTTAGTGAAGATGAAGAAAAGAGAGAATTATTAGCACTTAGATTTGACATAGAATATGATAGAGAGAAGGATAAATTAAAGACATTGGCATTAGTACCTAGGTAGGAAGAAGTGCAATTAAATAAGATGGGAAATTAACAGAGGAGGAAAAGACTACATATACAATTGTGAACACTATAATGACATTTTAGTCCATGACAGACCACATATATGATGATTGTCCTACAAAATTCTAATGGAGCTGAAAATTTTCTATTGTTTAGTAATGTCACAGCCATTTGTAACATCATAGTGCAATGTATCACTCACTTATTTGTGATGATGCTGGTGTGAACAAACCTACTATGCTTCCAGTCCAATTGTGTAAAAATTTAGCACAGGCAATTATGTGCAGTACATAAAACCTGGTAATGATAATGGTAATAAATCTTACTGGCTTATATATTTGATATACTATATTTTATATTGTTATTTTAGAGTGTATTTTTACTTATTTTGTTTCAGTTAACTGCAAAGCAGCCTCAGGTAGGTCCTTCAAAAGGCATTCCAGAAGAAGACATTGTTATCATAGGGGACGACAGCTCCGTGTGTGCTATTGCCTCTGAAGACCTACCAGTAAGACAAAATGGAAGTGGAGGTGAAAGACAGTGATATTGATGATCCTGACTCTGTGTAGGCCTAGGCTGACGTGTCTTCATTTTTAATTTAAAAAAAAGAATCAAAAGTAAAAGAGAAGTTAAAATTAGAAAAAGACTAAGAGAGTAAATATAAAGATATAAAGAAAGCTAAGAGAGTAAATATAAAGATACAAAGAAAGAAAATATTTTTGAACATTTGTACAATGTGTCTGTGTTTTAATCTAAGCTTTATTACACAAAAGTTAAGAAGTTTAAAAGAAACTTTAAAAGTTTATAAGGTCAAAAGGTAAACTAAGCCGGGCTCGGTGGCTCAGCCTGTAATCCCGTACCTTTGGGAGGCTGAGGTGAGTGGATTGCCTGAGCCCGCAAGTTCGAGACCCACCTGGGCAACTTGGCGAGACCTCATCTCCACAATAAATCAAAAATGAGCCGGGCGTGGTAGCGCACGCCTGTAGTTCCAGCTACTTGGAAGGCTGAGGCAGACGGATCGCCGGAGCCCAGCAGGTCGAGGCTGCGGTGGCCGGGAGCGGCCACTGCACTGCAGTCTGGGTGATAGAGTGAGACTCCATCTTAAAAAAAAAAAAAAAGGTAAGCTCAGGTTTAATTTACTATTGAAGAAAGAAAAAAGTTTATAAATTTATTGTAGTCTAAGTCTAAGTGTACAGTGCTTATAAAGCCTATAAAAGTGCACAGCAATGTTCTTGGCCTTCACATTAACTCACCACTTATACACTGACTCACCCAGAACAACTTCCAGTCTGGCAAGCCCCATTCATGGTAAATGTTTTATATAGGTGTACCATTTTTAATCTGGCATATGGCATAAAACCATGTTTATTTATACTGTACTATTTTTATGTTTAACTACACAAATGCTTATTTTGTTATAATTGCCTACAATATTCAATACAGTTAACATGCTGTAGAGATTTATAGCCTAGGAACAATAGGCTCTACCATATAATACAGATGTGTAGTAGGCTATAACTATACCATCTAGTTTTGTGTAAGTACACTCTATGATGTTTACACAACAACAAAATCTCTTAGCGATGCGCTTCTTTAATGTACCTCTGTTGTTAAGAGACACGTGACTGCATTTTATTTTGGGATGGATGACATGTTTATATCCTGGTGGATATGTCAAGTAGACATGGAATAATAGATAATAATAATTTTGTTTATGGAACAACTGAGTAGAAAAGTAATCAGAAGATAAAGTATGCATGAATAAAACTAAGAAGGAATGATCAAAAGAAAGAAAGGTTCAGGAGGTTATGCATTGTTGGAAGCCAAAGATTCCAGAGTCTGAAAGACAAAAATTCTAGCAATGTCTAATGCAAGAGAAAGATCATGTAAGATTAAGCATTGAAATGTAACTAGATTTTGCAATCAGGAGTTAATAGATGACCTCAAGAAGGCAAATTTGGACAAGAATTGGGGTGGACTTTTGGTCACGGTTGACAGAAGTATAAACAGAAGATAAAATGAAGATATCTAATACAGGTTACTCTTTTTTGAGGAGTTGGCTACAGAAACAGCAAACTGAGAGTCTATCTGGCAGGAATATACATTTGAGAAACACTTTTCTTTGTTTATTAGATTATTTTGTTGGCTTCAATTTTGATTATGAGAAAGTCAGACTTGCTAATAGACTAAAGGCATGTTTCCTATAGAAAGTTGAGTAATGGGGCTGAAATTGGTTATATTGGGTCGAGGAGCAAATGGAAAGTGAGGAAGGGAAGAGAGAGAGAGAAGCTGACAGCAGCTAGAGGGGTATGCAGTGAATGAAATTTCAATTGTACACATCAGGTTCAGACTCCTGAACGGCAGACTGTATTGTTGTTATATTTGAGCTGGCAAAACGTTTCCCAACTTATCTCCTCAAACTAGTCTGAGGCAAGAAATACAGTTAAGATTCTCTTTAAGAAAAATCTGGGCTCAATGCGGTAGGCCACAGCTATAATCCTAGCCCTTTGGGAGGCCAAGGCAGAGGGATTATTTGACACTGGACAACATTGTGAGACCTAGTTTTGACTAAAAATAAACTAATAAGCTGGGTGTGGCAGCACCTGCCTGTAGTTCCTTACCCTGGAGGCGGAGGCAGAAGTATTTGCCTGAGTTCAGGAGATCCAGGCTTCGGTGATCTGTGATTATGCCACTGTACAGCCTGAGTGACAGAGTGAAATTCCAACTCAAAAAATAGGAAAGGCAGGTCGAGCATGATGGCACATGTGTAGTCCCATTGACTTGAGGAGGCTGAGGCAAGAGGATCGCCGAAGGCCAGGAGTTTGAGGCTGTAGTGTGCTACAATTGCACTTGTGACTAGCCACTGCACTACACTCCAGCCTGGGTAACATAGTGAGACTCTAGTGCTAAAAAAAAAATAAAATTAAAATTAAAAAATTGAAAAAAAAAGACAATCTTGTTGGCCACTGTGTGTACTTGTAGTCCTTGCTCATACTTTCTTGAAACCTGTTAAAGTGAAGTAGGTTTCTGGTGAGGAAGTTCTGTTTGCCCCTGGTGGTAGATAGTCTGCAAACATGGCCACCATCACTTTCTTCTCTTCATAAGAGCACACCAAGGCACCTACTAAGACTTAGAGTCTGTTAACCCTTGCCTTACTTCTGACTGCCCTTGTGACATGCTTTGTCAGAAGTTCTATCCGTCTCCGGGTGGTCCAATTTTGAAAACACAATTTCTCACTCACATTCCATTCCGCTGGAATTGTTGCCCTTTGAAATTTGTGGCTCTTGTTGGGATTGGGGAAATGTATTAACGATATCTTCTAGTGCTACTTGGGCTTCATTCTCTGTATAGGAAGTATGTTTACAGCACAATCTGGTTGGAAAGTGCTGATGGTTTGCGTTCAGGTGCCACTTGATGGCCACTCAACCCTTAGAGAGATTTGTCTGTAAATAATGTTTTCAGATACTGTTTCTACAGATCAGGTGTTGATATCTAGTGTCACAAATTTAAAAGCCTCATTGTATACATTCACACACACCATTTGAGCTTTTTCTTTGGGAAAATGATTTCATCTATCCTAAGCTGCTTATGAATAATATTCAGATTAGAATAGACAATGGGGGAAGTCGTTGGGCTCAATATCTTTTGAGTATATTAGTTTCTTTAAAAGAAAAACAATTCACTGAAGTTATTTGCAGATTTCAATTTATGAATGAAAAATATTTTTAAAACCTTATTTAGTTTATTAATGGAAATCTGTTTTCAGCCTTAAGACATCTGCAAAATAGACTTAACGTCACTGCAACAGAGGAAGTCTTAATGCAAGCAAGTGCAGAGGGATCCACTCTGCCCAAGGAAAGAACCTGCCAATCAAATCAGATGCCTCTACAAAATAGCACACTTGGTTTTACAGTGAAATTTAAATTCCTTTGTGATTCTTTATTATTCTTAGTTTTTGTTTTCCTCTTATTTTAGTTAATTAAAATTTTACCAAATTCCACTTAATAAAAGATATTTAATGTGTCACGGTTTTAGTTCAAAATTTTCTCTACAAGGCGTGATTTTTCATGTTTACACTTCTTTTCCCATCATGGCTGGCTTATCTTCTGAATCAGGAAACAAATGCCATCTCTTGCTGGGGACACAGTAAAAATAGAATGATTGATATTACTTGACACTTATTGCACTGAATGCCTGAAGTGGGAGGCTACAGCTCAAAGGCAGACTCAGAATGGCTGATAATTTGTATACTGAGTTCATAACCAGACAGCGATTGTTCTGATGCAAACAGGCTGCTGTGCACGGTAACTTAAATACAGTAGAACACAATTTACACACAGATCAAACATTTTATGCATCTCTAATTACGACTTCTGAGTATCACAGTGCCTCCATAACAAAAGTACCTCTAAGCATGTACTTCAATCACAAGCACTTTGGTTTGCACATCTGGTTCTGCAGATAAAATTACGATCTATAGGTAATAGGCAGATGCATAATGTTTCAATGATATGGGCACATATATGGCTTATGTCTCTATTAAATCCATCAGATGCATGCAGTACATGAGAATATACTCTAATAAGAGGGGGAGAGAATAGTAGTGGGTGTTTTTATTGACAATTTCAGTAAAGCTGGCATTTTCTTTCAAAATATGTATGTTGTTTTACTAGAATCACATAGACCAAGATATAATAGGAGGCATCAGATACTACTAAGGTCCAATAAACTCACCAGAAAAATCTCACAAAAATAGGTAAGCAAAAGAGACAAAATGAGCAGGTTTAGGGTAGTGATCAGAACAATTCACACTCGATTTAAAACGATTTTGATAGGCATATCAAGAACATCAATTCAGACCTCAAGGCATTTGTTACCAATATTATGAGCCACTACATTGTACTTTCAAGTCAAGTCAGGTGGTTGGTGTGAGGAGGGCAGATTGATAGTGTACATAGGGAGGGAGGTGTTGTGTAGGTGAAAGAGAGAGCGAAAGAGAAAGTCATTCTTTGATATTTTTGAAAGTGCATTTGTTAAGGTAAAGAAGAGTTGATGGAAGCATTAATAACTTTCAAGACCTTGTTGTAAAGGTGCCCTGAAGGACAGAGTTGTACTTGAAGATGAATACTTAGGACTGTTCTCTAGCTTGTCATGCAGCAGCAGAATAAAAGAGAAACAATCCAAGAATGTTGGTCTATAAATACATTCTACAGAGTGAGCAGATGATCAA
Organism: Cephalopachus bancanus; assembly: GCA_027257055.1. Classification (NCBI taxonomy): domain Eukaryota; kingdom Metazoa; phylum Chordata; class Mammalia; order Primates; family Tarsiidae; genus Cephalopachus; species Cephalopachus bancanus. The sequence goes on along the minus strand of JAPVLO010000031.1, from coordinate 1,309,624 downwards.
TTTTTTTCTGATGCCGTTTAAACAGGAAAAATATTCTGGAAGCAAAGGTACTTCTTAGAAATATATTTCAGGAACATCTCTAGCCATTTTTTCTAAGCCAGTAGTGGCAGCAATAATCAAGGATTATCTGATATTTTATCATTAGAAGTTATTATCTTCAAAATTCTGCTTGTAATACTGTTATGTATTGCTTCTATTTCAACAGTGAACTCCGGTTTCCCCTCTTCCTCATTCCCACCTCTCCAACACATGCGCACTCATGGCCCTGGAATTCACTCCTGATTTACTTACGTAGAGTTTCCCTCTGAGTAGCACGTGGATAATAGAATTTGAGTCCCTTGTAAGGACCGAATAACTTAAAACTCTGTTTTTAACCTTTAAGGCCTAGAGGAGGGCAGAATTTGTCTTGTTTTAATTGCTTTTCTAAGTCTTCTAGTCAGAAAAGATCTCAGAAATGATGTACTGCAAACCTCTCCCATGTCTTTCAAAAGTCTTATTTTTAAAAAGAGAATATGAATTTTTATAAATAAGAATGAGAAACTTTCTTATTTTGTAAATTAGAAAACTGAGGCTCCAAATAGTGAAGTGACTTGCCTAGGAAAACCTGAAAACACAGATCTAACAATGACCTATTCTGGATTAAAACCCTCTTACAGTGCATTATCCTTGCCATAATAAAGTGTAAACTCTGGCAAAGCGCTTCCTCTACTTTCAGTGCCTTCACCACCCCATGCATGACCCTCCATGATTTTTTTTGTCAAGCAACTCAGAATTCCTGAGGCTTCCTCCCTGGCTGCACTGATTCTGGTCTCAGGGGCTTACTCATGATATTTGCTGTCCTTGGGGCACCCTCTGCACCTCCCACTCCACTGCCTAACTGTTCCACAGAGTTCAAAATGCTGAGTAAGGCATCTTACAATCTTAAAAGTATCTCTATTTTTCTCTGTTTGGCTTAGGGGTTTATCTTTAACCTCATAAGACTGTGATCATCTTGATCACAGTTCTTAGGCATCTGCAGTTATTTCTTGATGGTTTCTCTCCCACTAATCTCTAAGTACTCTCAGGACAGAGATTGTGCCTTTTGATCTTTGGATTCCAAGTAAGTTCTGAAACAAAGTAGTTTCTCAACAAATTTATGGAACATGTATTTTATTGCTAACATAACTTTATGTACTTTATTCCTATCTACATGGTAAGCATACAGCTGTTAGATATATAGAGTGGCATTTAATAAAAATAGATATCACTTATATAGACAATGAAGTTTTGAAAGTATTTTCATATACATTGTCCTAGATAGATATTACAAGTATTTTTACAAATGCATTGTGTCAGGCTTTCTCCCGCATATTTCTGCCATAATATTTGAATTTAAATTCAGGAATGTAATATTTGTCCTGCTTAAATTTCATTTGATTCTCCAGATAATGTTCTGTCTACCTTAGATGTTATTTTGACAACCCAGATAAAAAAAACATGCCCCTAGAAATTGAATGCAGGGTTTGTATGCACTTTAAAAATGATTTACTTTAGTTTCCTTTTGTGTAGGCTTACGGTTCACAAAGCATACAAATAGTTGGTAAATAAATGCTATAACATTTGGATTTAATTACTGTGACATATTGGCTAAAAAACATGGACTCTGTGTTCAAAAAGTCTGAGTTTAAATCCTAGTTCTGTCATTGAATTATGCAACTTTATGCAAATGACATAATCACTCTCTACTTCACATTCTTCATCTAGAAAATGTGACTAATAATATTGCCTCCTTTACATATATATGTGAGGGTAAGTGAATTGAATCATGTGAAGTTCCTGACATACAAATGCTCAATCAATAATGGCTATTATTTAATATTTAGGTTAATTATTGCAACAGCTGATGCTCTTGCTTTCTACACTTTTGTACAACTTCATAAAAGATCATGAAAATTAAAAAAAATAATTTGTCCACTATTTTCCCTTTCATTTGATTGATATTTATATTGAAGTATTTTATTTGATGTTTTTAAACAAAATACTTGTTTAGGATATCGACACTCAAAAATATCAGGAAACAAGTTACTATATGTTTTCTTACAACTTTTAAAAGTACATCCAATTATTAGTGATATGCTTAATATTGTATTAATTAATGAATGGTGGAAATAGCACCTTTCAATGAAATATTGAAATAAAATTAGTAAACTCAGTAAATTTGTGTTTTGATCTGTGCAAGTATGCATCAATGCGATGGCTTATTGGGGGCTTTCAGTGAGGTAGGTTTTGTGGCAGGTGCTATTAATCATCATGCCCCTCCCTTCTGATCAATAGAATCTTGTGTTTGTTTAGAAAACCGTTGTGTCGGATTATGCAAACGAATTCCATTTCCCAGATCATTTGTACTTGAGACGACCATATGATCTATTTCTGACCAATGAGGTGTGCACAGATCTCTGGAAAGCTTTTCAAAGGAGGCAGTTTTGGTAGGAATGCTCCGTTGGACCCTTTGCTTTTTGATTTGTGCCTTTTTTTCCTGCTTGGTATAAACTCTGTGCCTTAGACAAGCAATAGCATTCTGGTCATGAAATCAAAACACACAAGCTGTGGAACGCAAGAGCACGAAGAAAGTCTAAGTCTGTGTCTTTACTCTCATTTTTCAGGGATCATACCAGCCCTGGAATGCCTACCCCCAACAATGTCCTACTTTTTTTTTAAGTAAAAAAATATAAAGTTTATTATTCACCTTTCACAGATTGGAAAGGGAGCTGACACCGAGGCATGTGTGGCCTCAGTGTCTTACTTCTTAAGTCAAAAACCTTTGAGTTAAGCCATTGTTTGTGGGGATATCTATTCATTGCTGCTAAGTTCAATCCGAAGTGAAACAAATGTAAACATAACATATTTGCTTTGCAAATCATTGCTTTCAACCATTTTTAAATCTCTATGTCTTATTTCTTAACAAAATATTAGACAGTTTCTAAAATCCCTTATCATTTTTTTTCATTTTAAAATAATAATTCTTTGACTTCGAAATGTACTAGTTTCTGATCAGAAGAATCCCATTATAATGAAAATCAAGAGTGTCCAGATAATTTTGTTGTACTAGAATTTTGCTTTACAAGATATTTCTTGCACAATAAATTATTAATATTTTAATTTAATATGACTTGAATATTGCTAAGACCTAGATTTTTTTTGAAGCTGAAATAGGGAAGCTGTTTATCAAACATTTTATATTTTATTTTTTTAAATCAATATTTTTTATTTTAATATTGTGGGGTACAGTTATCCCTTACATTTTTAATCATAGAAACTATATTGGGTTTAAATCTTCAATCTTAAAATTGTGTTTTATTTCTTTTAGAAAAAAAAATTGTTTATCGGGATCCAGGGATGAAATATTCCTAAAACTGAAAAATGAGAGTGTCCATATTTTCAAAAATAGAGGACAGTTTAGGTGCTCTAGATATATGAATGAGAGAAGAAAATTTTGAAGGAAATCATAATTCATGTTTTAAAATATCTGAGATTTTGTATATAAAATATGATTTATATTTATAGTAGACATAGGAGTAAAAAGAGTAGATAGAACTAGTGGGACAGAAGCTGAGTGATCACCAGTTAAGATTGATTTATGGAGGAGTCCTGCAAATATGAACCCTTAATCTTCTGTGAAATATTAAGAATGATTAAAAATAAATAGTTCTGCTTTAATCATTTATAAAAATTTGGATTTTTTAAATGAAATGTTAAATAATTATAACTGCTTAGAAAGAAAAAGTCTTGAATATTTTCTACATAAATCCTAAAAGAAAAACTTTACTATAATAAAACCTAAATGATTTTCCTGGAATTTATGGGGGAAAAAAAAGCATAATCAAGGACTGGTCAGATTTAGCTATAATCCAGAACGCTAAAATCACTGCTTTGCATTGATAAATGTATTTTATTACCAAAAGATGGATAAAGTTGCATGGAAAAAAACTAGAAATTAGAAAAATGTAATATTTGTTTTTTGAGAACATATATCATTCTGTACTTTCCTTCTGGCTTCCCGGCAGCCTCCAGTTTTAAATTCCATCAATAGGCGTAACCTACATAACATAAAACTCAGATGGCAGTATATGTGCCTTTCTATTTGCTTTGGCAGTCTTCTCATCTCTCTTAACAAGACTTGAGTAACACATGAAAATCAATAAAATTATAGTTGGTTATGAAAGACAGCGGTTCTAGCTTATTCAGGGTTTTGTATTCCATTTCCCAGGGAACAAAAATTCCACAGATTTTATGCTTCTTGTAGTGGGTCAGTTCAGTTTCTTGGACAAACAAAGGAAGAGGATTTACACATTGTTCATGGTAGTTTTCTCAGGTGTTTATTTTCTTAAAAAAATATACTTGCTATGGAAATCAAAGTGTTTTGGGGGCAGTGTCTCAGTTTATCCTATATACTATTTATTTTCAGAACCTTTGCGAGTCCTTCTTTTAAGTTGCTCTCCAACTATCCGCATTTAAACCAATAGTATGTACATATTCCCAAGGGTATACACAGATTTATTTGAGATTCTCTGAGGAGTAATTATACCTAAATCCTTTTATTTCAAAAGATCAGTAAGGCATATCAAAATGCCAGTGAGAGTGATGCTGTGTAGATAGCCTTGAATCTGTTCTGGTTTGTATTCAGTAAATCATTCTCAAACGCTGACACATTAACTGTTAGTGCGAACAAATTGCAACATTGCAAACACCTGATTGCATCATACAGTTGTCTTTCCACAGAGGTGGAGATTGCTCTTTTAAACCAAAATGGAGTTTGACCTGTCCATCCATGATGTACCAGTTTCAAAATATGCACATCAAGTTTTTATATATTTCTCATAGCCAGTCAAGTTAATTTACTCTTTAGAAGCGTGTGCTATCTTAACACACTCACTCACTCCAGTCTGCTGAAACGTTGAAAATGATGATGTACCCATCTAAATGCAGTTACATAATTTCCATATTGATGGCATATCTTTGTTATTTTTTTAATCTAATCGTAAACTCGTAGTCTATAACATCCAGTCTGGGGTGTCATCAAGACTTATTTAGCTTCACAGTGCCAGCAACTGGTTTATGTTAGCACACACATGCTTGAATTAATGTGGGAGAATTCTTGGGATATTAGCATCACAGAGTATCCCAACTACCTAATTTTAAAAACAAAGTCTTTATGTTCTTGAATGCGGTGGGCAGTTGATAGCTTATGACTTGACATGGGCAGGACTTTTTTCTGAGGATGTGAGGAAAGGGAATGTTTGTATTCACCAGGAGAAAGATTGGAAAAATCAAAGTAATAAGAGAGGACGGCATAACATCTTTCTAATCCAGCTCGAAATACAGTTTTGATTGTCAACAGAAAGGGTTGGAGCCTTAAACTGAAGAAAATGTTTTCATGACTTTGTGAGATTCTGAGCACAAGGAGTGCTGCTTCCAGAAACAAATGAACAAGTGCAACTTAAGACTGTGCATTCTCTCCATTTATACCAGGGCAGCACCTCATTAGCACTCTAAAGTCTCGAGGCTTTCCTCCGGTCAGAGAGTTTATTTCTTTTAATAGTTGAGTTTATTGTTTTCATATTTACTGACATTACAGATCTGTTTGTTCTTAATTCTTATATGATTTGTTGTTACTGCTTTTTAAACAATCTAATTTTTTTTTGAGTCATAGTCTCACTTTGTCACCCAGGCTGGAGTGCAGTGGCACATTCACAGCCACCCCAGCGTCAACCTGTTGGGCTCCCGCGGTCTTTCCTCCCGAGATTTCCAAGTAGCCAGAAGGAACCACAGGCGTGCACTACCACGCCCGGCTAATTTTTTTGATTTATTATAGAGACGAGGTCTCACCAAGTTGCCTGGGCTGATCTCGAACTCTCAGACTCAGGGAATCTACTCGCCTCGGCCTCTCAAACTGCTGGGATTACAGGCTGAACCACCAAGCCCAGCCCAGCAATCTAATTTTTACATATGATCTATCAGTATTTTGTTTGGGGTATGTTTTCCAATCCATGACTTAGAGGATACATTCTCCATTTTTAGACACTGTTGTGTTGATGTTCAAAATTTTCAACAACTTTAATGCTTCTTATTTTTTCATGTTTACAGAGCACATATGAACTGTCCTCTTTAAACAGTGAGTAAACTGGAGAAACTCATATTTTCTCCCATTTTCCTTCTCTATTCCATTTCCTGATTTTGGTAGTTATGTTATCAACTTAAATTTTTCTTTTATGTTCCTTTACATCTTTACATGTATTTACACATCTACTGCTCAATGTGTCTGCTTTAAGTAGTATCAATTAACTCCCAATATGAACGATTAGAAATTTAACCTAATTATATTTATTTATATCATATTCCACCTTCAAGAGTATATTAATTATTATTATTTCTAAATTCTTAGTCTTAAACATTTATAATCTGATCTAAAACTATAACTCCTATATTTGCTTATTATTAATACTATATCTGAATAAATTGTAAATGCCACATCTGAATAGATTTATACCCTGTTCTTTCCCATATCTCCCCCATTCTGTTTTAAGGTCTAGGGCTAAGGAATGTTTCTGCAGATGATCTTCACCCCTAAATCTTGTCACTATAGAAAAGGATTAGTGGATCTATCAGAGATATGCCCTACTTTTTGAGGATCCTGCCATATCGGGATGACTTTTAGATGCAAGTAAGAGCCTAAACCACCAGGACATACATTATAAGAATCAGCAGGAAAGCCGGGCTCGGTGGCTCAGCCTATAATCCCGTGCCTTTGGGAGGCTGAGGTGAGTGGATTGCCTGAGCCTGCGGGTTTGAGACGTGCCCGGGCAGCGAGACCTCATCTCTACAATAAATCAAAAAATCAGCCGGGCGTGGTAGCGCATGCCTGTAATTCCAGCTATTCAGAAGGCTGAGGAGGAAGGATCCCCGGAGCCCAGCAGGTCGAGGATGCAGTGGCCGGAAGCGGCCACTGCACTCCAGTCTGGGTGACAGAGTGAGACTCCAACTCAAAAAAAAAAAAAAAGAATCAGCAGGAACACACTTTCAGGGTGGTGATCATTTAGTGGAGCAAAGACCGTACCAAAGACTCAAATGCTATGCATTTTCTCTGACTGCCAAATTTGACACACACTCTTCTCTCTTAGACTGACTCCCTTCATCCAAAAACAGTTGCCGTATTTCCAGGAGTCACATGCAGATAATAACAAGGAGCTCACCTTTATCAGTGTCACTTTTTTAAGTGAGCATGTTTCCCAGAAGCACACTGTCAGGTACATTTTCCAGAATTGTGCCTCTCAATCTCAAACCAGGACAAGCTGTTAATCATAATTAGCTTCAGAAGTCCATGATCACCTCACAGTTATCAAAAAACTCCCAAAGCTTTGTTGGTAAAGAATAAAGCAGTGCTGAGGAGGGACAGGTAGTGAAGAGAGTAGTCATCTAGTAGACAACCAGTAGTGTCTACTGTAGCTGAGGCAGTGCCAGAACCCTATAGTGTGTGTCTGTCCTTGACATTGTCCTGTTGGATTTGGCAGTTATTCCTATAATTTTTTTGGAATAGGGTTGTAGCCATTTCCCAGCTTCACTGAAGTTGGAGTCTTTTTCCTTTGTCTTCTGTATTCATTTTAGTGGATTTTAGAGACTATAGAAAGAAGGAGCAACTTCATTCTGCTGTCTGTGAAACTAGAGATCAATGGAAGGGATATTTTCCTAGAGATAATTATCTGGAAAATCAGTGGAGAAAAACTTTAATAATGCACTAGAAGGAAGAACACAAACAGTTTTATTCTTGAAAAATTATGAAGGCTTCCTTCATCAAGGATTGACCATTTCTCTTCTTTAAATTTCATAGAGATGTACATTTCACAATGCTAAGAGACAGAAGTGAGTCAAATGATTTCCTACATTTCTTTTTCTCCCTGTCAAATATAACACTCAGAAAACTTAAATATCCCCTATACTGCTTTCTTTCGATGTTTTCCAGAATGAGGGAATCTTAGTTTAAGCAGCCTTGAGTATTAGGCCTAGAATAGCTTATTTGGTGATAAGAGGGAACAAAGACAAATTTGGCTGACATCCTGTAGCTGGTCTTCTGTAGGGACACTCAGGTAAGTGTCTCAGCAAAAGGAGGACATATCTTTATACTTTTTATAAATTTACTGGGTCAGAGTTTGAAGGCTGCTGATGAAATCTTCTCACAACCTTGTCATGGAGTAATCCCATTAAACTTTACCCAGGGGAGATCCCACTAGACCCTAAACAAAGGGACAAGTCCCTCTCTAAATAGGTAAGAGGACATATATCAAGAGAGCAGGTTCTTCCAAACAAAGGAGCCACAAGCAGGGTGATTTTTTTTTTCCTTCAGTACAAGCAAAGCAGGTATTTTAAAGGAAAGGATTCAGTGACTCCTGGCCAAGTTGCTTCAGAGCAATGGCTATAATCTCGGTGCACTCCTTTCCTGTAATAACAATAAATCACTATACAGCTAAAGTCACGGAAAAAGAGGTGTTTCCTGACATCTTATACTGAAACACTGAGAGTACATCAAGATTCTATAGTAATAAAAATTAGGGACTGGGGGTGGGGATAGAACCCATCATCGTCTGCACATTAGTTTTCTATAATTGCTTTTTTTTTTTTTTGAGTTGGAGTCTCACTCAGTCGCCCAGCCTGGAGTGCAGTGGCCGCTTCGGCCACCGCAGCCTTGACCTGCTGGGCTCCGGCGATCCTTCCGCCTCAGCCTTCTGAGTAGCTGGAACTACAGGCGCGCTACCACACCCGGCTATAACTTCAATATTAAGAGGCAAGCCTGAAGGATTTTCAGGTTATAGATACACACTTAAGCAAAACTAAGGTCATTTTAAAATAGATTATCTTCACTATTTCTCCACAGACTTCTGCCAGAACGAACTTAAACTGATTGTGTACAGAACTCATTCTTCAGATGAAGGCAGCAGCTGTGATGTGGAAGAATGATTCTAAGAACTCTTTGGGTGGTAACTTTCATCAGACTCCTCAGTCCAAACCTCTCCACGGCAGCACAATCAGCAGGGGCCCAGAAGCATCAGACACTTAACTCGTATAGAAAAGATGGATCTATTGATTTGTTTTATCAAAAAGAATCAAATGGGATAGCTGAGGAAATGTAAAACAACCCCTATTAGGGCAGAATGCTTAGTGAGTAAGATGTATTAGGTAATTAAACTATCTGGTGGTTCCATGAATACAGTCTGTGGATTATCACTTTTTGGGGAACTAAATTTAATAAATAACATCATGGAAACATAATAAATTTGCTTTGATCACATTGCGATTATTCAGGAGGCACTTTTTGATCTTGGAATTTTTTTCTATGTTAAATAATCTTTATCTTGTATTTCTATAGGAGAAAAATACGGCTTTTTGAATGTTTTAGGGGAAATTTCTGCATTAGAAAATGCCCTGAAGAGGGAAATGGGACACATTAACTACCATGATTTATTTATTTTGAGCCTCCTTCATCATTCCAGTCCCTAAAGACTAATCAACAGAAACCACCTGATTTTAACATCTGCCGAGATACTTTCTAGGGCTTCTTTGAAGAAGCTGTAGACAGTTGCCTAAAATCAAGTGAAAAATTCTATTCATTTTAAAGAGCACATGAAGTGTGCCTTTAAAATTTTGAATTATCTAGATAATTATCTCATATTTCCCTACAGATTTCTATGTACAAATAAAGTTAAAGGAATTGCATAAGGGCTTAGAAAAGTAAAACACAAGATGTACCTGTTTCTATGGTGCCTGTCTCCATGGTACCTCATTAAAAGGACACATACATGACCCAGAATGCCTTTCACCTTTATTTATGCTAATATGCATTATATGGTTTTAGTTAGACATTTTGTTTGAATCTTACATTTAAAAACAATTATTTCTGTGTATTGTGCTCCTTAAGATACAAGGACATTATTCTATCCATGACAGGTGATTATTTCTAAACTACCAATTTACAATAACCCATCTTATCTTTTCTTCTGCCCACCAAAACATGTACAAATTACATCAAAAGCAATATATAATAGTGATTAAAAGTCAACATATAATAGTGATAGAAAAACCACTCCTGTAAACAATGTAGCTCATTTAAGGGATCTCATTTTACCATGCTTACTTTAACTTTTCTTGCAATTAAATAAAAATCTTATCTTTCACTTTAGCTCTGCGTATGTTTTGAGCCATGGTTAGTCATATGTATGAAAGTAAACACTGAGTGGTGAAAATTCAATGAGACAACACATTAACATAAAAAAACTTTCTGTAGAATAAATCAGAAGAAAATGATAATGATAACAATATATTGCTATTAAAGATGTCAATTAATTTGATCTAAAAGTAGATAAGAACAAATCCTAGATCTTCTCTATTATTATTATATTCCTGAAGTAAAATAAAAATTTGCACAAAAGCATTTACTAAGCACCAGGCATTGTTTTCAGACCTTTGCACATATTACCTTACTTAATCTTGACATCATCCTCCTGAGATAGGTTGTTAGTCCCACTTTACCACAGGAGGAAAATAAGGGTCAGAAAGGTTAACTAACTTGCACAGATTTATACATCTAGTACATGCTGGAATAGAAGCTGTCTGACCCCAGATTTTGTGTTTAATTATGATGCAATGGTGGGGGAGGAAATCAGGTTTAAAAAATTCATGGTGGTAAAAAGATCCTTTCCTGAAGTATAGCTCTTTCCATATGTTTAGTCACTTTCCCTCCCTCTACATTGATTCCAGGCTCCACTCATGTTTTCTGCCATTGATTTGCTCAAATTTGTTCTTGCTGCTTCTTATTCTTAGTTTGTCACATCCCAACAAACTTTACCTCAGAGAAAGTGGATTATCTCATTTAATAATCTGGAGGACAGAGGCAGAGAATATACATTGTCACAAGGAACAATATTTTAAAAATGTTAACTCTATTTTCAGGGAAATTGGGACTTGGAAAAAGTGGTGAATTATTTTTTCTTTCTTCTCATCTGAGAATAATGCGGGGCTCTTTGTAAACTTAATGAGGTGTAGGATCAGCTACGAAAGTCCCTCAGGTGAGTGAACATGCAATTAATTATTCTAAACGATACATATTTGGAGTGATTTGGCTGTCCTTTTAACAATTTTGCTGGAATGACAGGTATAAAATGGGACTCTGCTGGGCAAGCTGAGATATTAAATTATCCTGACTTTAGTGATTGAAAAGAGGCAGAAAGATGGTTGAAGCAGGGAAGAATATGTGAATTTTTCTTGAAGCTGAAGACCTTTCCATTTATATTAAATATGCTTGCATTGGCTTTCAGATTTGTTTATTCCCTAGGTTCCTAATACCTAAATGTATTTATTATTGTTGCTATTATCATTTCATTGATTAGGAAATTATTATAGGACTGACAACGTGCCGAGGACTTAAGTTATATTGTCTCATTTATACTTCACAACAACCTCATAAGAGAAGTACTACAATGTTAGTTATTTTAGAAACTTAATTTTTAAAAAGTTATTTGGCCATGGTCACAAAGCTTATAAATGGCAGAACAAATACTTGTATTCTAATGCCCTTGATTATGACTACAAAATCCATACTCTTAACCATTGGATTATATACTTCTCAAAGAACTTAGCCTTAGAATATTTTTAAATCTATTACATATTGATATTTTTCTACCAGGAGTTTCTGGGATATAATTTGTCTTAAATTAGAGTATACCACAACTACTGTCTTACAGATAAATTTATTGTTATATGGAAATAATGGGGGGATTGATATAGCTAAAATATTGACTAAAGGTACAAACAAACATTCAAGCAGAAAGATAGACAACATGATGTGATTATTCAGAGATAACATGTTCTGGAGACTTCAACTGATCTCAAAATGCTGATTTGCATTACATGCAGATCACACGGCATATGATCTTTCCTTACAGTCAAACTATTCCATCAAGTTAAGAATTATATAAATGTGCTCATAAAATACTTGCTATGGTCTAAATGTCTGTGTCCCACTGAAATTCATATGCTGAAATCCAACCCCCAGTGTGCTGGTATTAGGAAGTTGCCTTTGGGAGGTGACTAGGTCTTGAGGGTGGAACCCTTCTAAATGGGATTAGTACTCTTATAAAAGAGGCCTGAGGGAGATGCCTGCTCCTTCCACCATGTGGGGACACAGCAAGAAGACACCATCTTGAAGCAGAGAGCAAACCCACACCAGACACTGAATCTGCTGGTTCATTGGTCTTGGACTTACCAGTTTTTAGAACTATATGCAACTAATTTCTGTTGTTTCTAAATTACCTCACCTCAAGTATTTTGTGATAGCAGCAAGAAAAAAAAATGCTTATATGGTGCTTCCTACGTCTGAGGCACTGTTTGGAGCCCTTTACTTAAATTAATTCCAATTATCTTCACAACAAACCTACGAGAATAATTATAATCACCATTTTACAGTTGAGGAAACTAGTATACAGAGATGTTAAATAAATCACCCACGCTAGTGAGTGACAGAACCAAGATTCAGACACAGGCCACCTGACTCCAGATCAGTTCTGGAAAGGAAGAAGCCACAGGGTCCTTCCACGGCATTTTTCATGTGCTTGTTATGTGTATATATCAGTGAACATCATTGATATAAGAAGGTTTTTTAAATCTTCTAAAATACATTTTTGTTCCACTTATTTGTTTTCTAGGATACCTATGAACATTCCTTGAAGTCTGTGGAAAGTAAAAGTGGGTATATGTGAGAGAGATATACAGATGAGTATAGCTTTTACCAATGATGAGTAGACTGAGACCAAGAATGGGAGTCTAAACCTGATATTTAAGCAAGAAAAGGTTAAAAAAAATTCAAATGCATAATAAACAGGTGAATTATCTCTATTCCCATAATGCACATGTGACATTCATTGCCAATAGAAGTTCTAGGTCTGTTTTTGCTTTGTTTTTCTTGTTTTTAGTTGTATTCTTCCTTATGTTTTATGTGACTAGCTTTGGTTACCTTGATGCAATTGCCTAGATCTTCGCTCCTCGAAGTGTGGTTTGTAAAACAGCAGCAGCAATGTTTCCTGGGTACTTGTTAGAAATGTAGAGCCCCAGGCACCAACCCACTCCTCCTGACTTAGAATCTACACTCTGACAAGATCCCCAGTGATTCTCAGGTACATTAATGTTTGTGGAGCACTGTTCTGCAAAACCATACTGAAATCCTTCACTGATGAGAAGCTGTTGTCTTCTTTTCACATTTTTAGAACTAATCAAATGGAGGAAGGGTCAAAGCCAGTCATCCTTCTGTAGTAGTAGGGCAGGAAGGATGGCTAGGTGAGGAGGAATAAGCAATGCTCTGTTTCTTGACTACTCTTCCCAAACCCTCATTTTCACCCACTGTTAATATCCATGCACACAGTCAACTGGCTATACATGTACTCAGCCATGCAGAATAATATAGTCCATAATTTTGTATCCAGGACAGTGCAATAGAGGAGACAGTGCAATAAAGGTGCAATAACTCCCAGAAGAAGAGCCTATGAGACAGTAGTGGTAGAGGGAGCTGCGTTTGTTTGCTCAATTAGCCTACGGTAAGGAATATGTGGATTAATTAACTAGGTTACATGTTCCAAAGGATTCAAAATGGGAAAGCTGAGTGAGGCTGAATGTTATTTAGTATCTACTACGTGATTTACACATACAAACTCCTTATTTCCTCACAATTAGTTGATAAGATTTTTATCTTCATTCAGCAGATAAGGAAACTGAGGCATAGAAGTTAAATATAATCATCCACAGTCTGACAGTAAGTTGAGGTAGTCAGGTTTCAACTTTGACTTTGGTTGGTTCTCTGACTTCTACCCAGTTTTCTAGCTATTACCCAAAGCTGGATGTGTTTAAAAAAAAAAAAGTCAGGCAACAGGTCTCATTAAACTGAATACTCCTGTTTTATCTTTCTCTTTCTGTTTTGTTTTAACTTATGACAATTGTTTCTAAACTATACTTCTGGTAAATTACTTATTATGGGCAGAATCTTACTCTTAAATGAAGACCACAAAAGAAGTACAAGGTGATGCTTTGTCATGAGAGAGTTTATAGTTTAACTTAGCAGAAAAGGTAACCCTACATGTGAAAACAAAATAGCATTAGGCTTGAACTGTGTCCTTGACTGTTTACACAGAAAGATTTAGGAAAGAGACTGTGTGAATCACTGAGATAATTTGAAATGTCTTTGAAGTGAGATGAACCTTGGGATAAGATGAGGAAAAATTTCTTACTCAAGTGAGTCATTGAGTTGACATTGAGATAATATGATTCTAAAACTTTATTCCCAAACTTTTTTATTGTGCTTCCCAGTAAGGTTGCATTTATACAAGATTCCATTACTAAAATAATAAAAATAATTATTTTAATTTTATCTTTAATAAAGTGGGCTGATAATGGACTGGTAGAAGATGGTATTTGCAGCACATGAAGAAGAAACAGTATGCTGAAAGGTATAGAGAGGATGCCATAGGAAAGACTAATTTCCTTCAAAATGTGACCTAGGACTGGACATGATCAACACTAAGAATGTGAGACAATCTGTCACAAATATGGAAAATACAAAACTGCATACTTTTCTAAGTGAAATGTTCATTAAGAAAATTGTTTGGGCAAGAGTGTTCAATTCTTGGCTGAATTCAAACTGTGTCCCAGCTGACTTGCTTTCCTCTGCCATCCAGTCCTCTGTGGTGTTGATGGCCTCACATTGAGCATGTTTTAAATGTCCAGAGAGGTTCCTTCTGTTGAGCTTTGAGGACAATTAACTATTATCATTATAATTATTACCTACATATGTCAATGGCAGACTCCACTGTCCAGACTCCTAGAGATATGTACCTGAAGGAACTACTAGTATGGTTTCTTAAGCCCCATTTGAGAACCATTAGAATTTAGAACCTTTAAAACATCACTCCTACAAAGGGGAAAAAATATCATAGACAAGGGATTTAAGAGAAAAGTTAGTAAAAGTTGGTACTGAGGTTGAAATTCTGGTCCAACTACTTGTGATGTCAAGCATGTTATTCAACTTCTCCATGCAACAAAACTTTATCCTGCACCTACTATGTGCAAAGTGTAGAAAGACTATCTAACTGATAGGGTTGTTGTGAAGATGAAATGGAATAATATTTGTTAACTGTTTAGCTTAATGTCTGGAATAGTATTAGCTCAATAAATGGCAGCTATTAGGTTAACGGAAATAATTAGAGGTACACTTCCACACCTTCATTGCAAAGCACAATTCATTTATAAATTGAAATAATTATAGAATATCTACATGCAAAGCTGTAGGCTGCACAATTCCCATTGCTAACATAAAGTACAGGTCAAACCTCCTTTTCCAGACCTATAAGAGCCAATTTAAATTTTTCTGGATACTGGAATTTGCTGAGTTAAATATTGTTCCAACAATAATAATAATATTATATTTCTATGTAGCTTAAAAACACATTTTTCACATTCATTAACTCTAAATTAATGATTGCCAGCAGGCTTGGAAATCTCCATATTTTATAGAAATTTTGGTATGTAAAATTTGTTTTAAATGAATTTGGCCCAGATCAGCAACTGAGGTAAAACAATTAAAAAGTCCAATTTGGGGGAATTCTTGGTAGCTTTCCAACATGTCGTTCGTTTTTATAATCAAGCTGTTATATGGTCTTTTTTTTTCATTATGCATGAGCAAATAGACTTCACTACACTCAATTTGAAGCAATTATTATCTGTGGCACAATATAATCAAAAGGCTACTGCTATTTGTTGAAGGATTCTTTGTTTGCCAAGATTATTAATAAAGTTATGCCAGGAGCACATACAGTGTTGCTTGGCACTCAGCAGCTGGCTCTGGCTATGGGAAAATAAATCAGAATTCTTGATGCTTGTATTTTTTAATATCCCTGCCAGTGTGTGTATTGGAGAACATTTCACATTAAATAGCACTAATTGCCTTAATTGGCTTATGGCTAACGAGCTCACTGTACTGTTGATGTGTAGTCAAAGCCACCGGGGTTACTGGGGTAACTCAGATTTTTCCGTGTTCAGTAGCTCAGGTGTGACACGAAAAGCAAGACAGCTGGAGGACAAGGAAGACCCTGGTGTACTGTGGATTAAAGGTGGGTTAGAAGCCCCCTCTGATTAGCCCAGGGTGCTAATGTCACACAATCACCCAAAGTAAATAACTCTTTACAGAGAGCACAAGAAGGTATAGCAGCCAGTTTTGACGATCTCCTAGACCAATCCACCAGCAAACAAGGATTCTCGCTTGCAATGAACAGAACCCAGCTTTGATTTTTCAGTCTAACAATAAATGTAGTAACACTGATGAAATTTAAACTACCTTCTCATTGTATCATGCCCCAAACACATAAATATTGATCCCATTGTCATTGCCCTTGAGTCTTTACATTTTATTTTTGGTGAGGCATGACATCCCAAAGGACAGCCTGTTCAGTAGAGTCGAGAGTACAGCACCACCCTCCCCGTTAGCTCCTTTCCCAGATTGCAGAAGTTCCACAGAAAGGGGTTCACCTCTTTAAGATGCAGATACCTCCCACCACATACATACACACACACAAAATGCCCTTGTAAATGCACGTGTCAATACTCTTGAGTTTAAAATTCCAAAAAGAAATGTGAAGAAAACACTCTTAGGGGGCTCCTAACAGAAGGGGATAATGGGCGGGTATAAACTGGGAAGAGAACTCAAGAAGGGGGGAGGTCATCCTCCGAAATCATTGGACACCATTGTTCTCAAGTAGTGGAGGTTTGCTTTATTTACTGATTACTGTAATTAGAAACAAACAAAAACACAGCTACTCGTTATGCCTATGTTGTTAAAGAAAGAATTTCACTATTTAGTGATGCTGAAATCACATGTGGTTCAGGAGGAGCAAAGGTATTAGAATAAGATTTGCCATTTGGACATGGAAATAGAGCTGAAATTTTTAATTCAGGGAGGATTGGAGTTACATCAGACCAAATGGGGAAAAACTCATCATCTTGGGCATATTTGGTAGGTGAACAAAATCCTGTGCCTCAAAGTCATTACTGGGACATGTCAAGTGCTCAATACACACTTTGTGGAGTAATCGATGTCACCTCACTGTGCAAAGGGGGTGGTACTGGCTCTCAAGAGATGAAGAGGTCGGTGTCAGCCTTAGTCCTACCCATGGTGATCACTTTAAGGCAGGCTTAAGTTTTTGGTTCTCTATCTGCCCCGGAATAGCTCACAAGAGCAGGTAGGTAAAGATCACTCTATTTAGAGGTTTTACAAACATGAGAAAAGAAAAAAAAAAAAAGAGTGAAACTAGAAAACTCCTGTAAGTGATAGAGAAGTCTGGCCTGTTTCTCATCTTTTCTGAGATTCTTATTAAATCTGAGATTTATCATCACTTCCCACCCATACTTGTGAGCAGTTAAGAGCTATGGCAAGAAAGAAAAAAATGAAAGTGAACAATGAACTTGTTTATATTTCTTAAGATGTAGGTTTAGAAACATATTCTTAATTATTAAAAGCAATAGTTATTTTCTTACAGTCAAGTAAAGTTTTAACATATTAAAGGTAAAGCATAGACAGAGATACTTCCTTTTGACCTCAGATAAAAGGCCTCCTCACTACGGTTTTCAATGTCAATCAGTAACAAAAAATGACTGTATTCTGAAGAAAGCTATTTTTAAAGCACTCCCATTGTGTTTCTACATCTTTGGATGCTATGTTGAATGGAATATCCTTATAAAATATAAATGTATTCAGTTTTTTATTCTTTCTACAAAAATTAATAAGTAGTCACTATCTGCCAAGCATTGATCTGTATCCTCAGAATATAAAGAAAATCAAAGCCATGACCCTTGCCTCAGGTTGGTACATGTTTACTAGGGAAGATCCTGTATATTAAGATGCTTTTGGTTACAAATAGCATATTTAACTGACTTGAAGAGTGAGGAAGGGCAGTGGAATAAATTTACAGAAAAGTCAGATGTAAGGTGGTTCATGGCAAGCTGATCCAGTGGCCGGTAAGGTCATCAAGAACTTAGCTCCTTTCAGACACTTCATTCTGGATAACCATATGTTCATTTTGTCATCTAGTGGCTTCTCCTATGCTTACGGATGACTGCTGGTAGTGTCTTTGTATATGTGCAGTGGAAGCAACAAATACCTTTCTTTGGTTCTTAAGAATAATGAAATTCCTTGCCCAGAAGGCTACACAATCTTTTATGTATCTCATTGGCACACATTGACTCAACATGCAATATCCCTGAACCATTCTCCAGTAGTGGGGTTGGGGTTGCCATCCATGGCTTACCCTAATCAGAATCCATCTCTGCAGCAGGGACTGGTCAGATTTCTTTGATGCAATTGACTGTTCTGAGAAGGGTTTCAATAGGCAAGAGAAATATAGTTCTCTTGCAAGGCTTGAGTATATAATGTTTCCCTCTGTGTCTTTTGTGACAAGAAAAGTTATTTCAGTAGTGCAAGACTTGACAGGCTGATGATATTGTTTTTGAAGGATACATTTTCTCCTATACTAGTGGTTCTCATACTTCAGAACCTAGAAAGAACCGAACACATTTTTGCTGAGTCCCGCCCCCCTAGACTTGCTTATTCAAAAGGTCTGAGCTAGAGCTTGAGAATTTGCGTTTCTAACAAATTGCTTGAGATGTTGATGCTGGCTTTGAGAACCACCGTCTAAGATGATACATCTAGCAGTAATATGACAGCACTTGATGTGCTAAGATTGCTTTAAGGACAAACTATACTTTAGATTTTGCAAACATTTCTCTTCAAACATTTCAGGTGCCTGGTTAGCCTTGAAGACATTCTTTCCTTCCTTGGATGTAGCTTTGTCAAGTTACATTAAAAGAGCCTCGAATATCTTTTGAAAGTTATTGCTGTTAATCTAATAAAAATAGTTTCAAAATTGCTTTTTCAAAACCATTAGTATACATGAAAAAGTTCACTTTTTTATAGCCAAGCTTTAAGAAAGTTACAATTCATATTTCTACCATTTTGAAATACCTATATGGTATGAATTGGACTCTTCTATACTGACGAGGAAATGCATTGCTGAAAATATTGGAAAACTAAACTGTTTGAGGAATAAACAGATCATAAGGTGTTGACTTTCTACATGTTGAACATGGTCTATTTTTTGACACTGAATAAAGCAATTTAAACTATCTCTTTACTGCCCAATTTTTGTAATAAACATTTGTTTAACCTAAGCAGCAAGTTTGGTGATCCTTGTCACTGAAAAGTTGTTACATTTTCCAAAACAATTTGAGTTGGAAGTTGAACCACTTGAGGACATATTCTAAGGAATCCAGATAAACATGAGTTGTCAGAGAAAAGGTACCTGCTATGGGGCAGGTACTGTTCTGGAGATTGTATTTGTTATTTAATCTAATAGATTTTGGGGGGGCGGTTGGAATCTCACTCTGGCGCCCGGGCTGGAGTGCAGTGGCACGCTGATGGCCACCACAGCCTCAACCTACTGGACTCAGGTTATCCTCCTGCCTCCGTCTTCCAAGTAGCTGGAACTACAGGTGCGCACCACTACACCCAGCCAATTTTTTTATTAACTGTAGAGATGAGATCTCATCAAGTTTCCCAGGCTAGTCTCAAACCCATGGACTTGGGCAACTCTCTCTCCTTGACCTCCCAAAGTACTTGGATTAAAAGCGTGAGCCACTGTACTGAGCCAATACATTTTTTTAAAAGAAAAAAAACAACAAATAAGAGTTCTTTTAACATACTTTTATGATTTTGAGGTTATCTCTCTTTATTTATTTATTTTTTTTTGAGTTGGAGGCTCACTTTGTCACCCAGACTGGAGTGCAGTGGCATGCTCCCAGCCACCGCAGCCTCAACTGGGCTCTGGCGATTCTTCCGCCTCAGCCTTCCAAGTAGCTGGAACTACAGGCATGCGCTACCACACCCAGCTAGTTTTTGTTGTTGTTGTTGTTGTTGTTTTGAGTTGGAGTCTCACTCTGTCGCCCAGACTGGAGTGCAGTGGCCGCTCCCGGCCACCGCAGCCTCGCCTGCTGGGCTCCGGCAATCCTTCCGCCTCAGCCTTCCGAGTAGCTGGAATTACAGGCACACACTACCATGCCTGGCTGATTTTTTGATTTATTGTAGAGACGCAGCCTCGCCAAGTTGCCTGGGTGGGTCTCGAACCTGCAGACTCAGGCAATCCACTGCCTCGGTCTCCCAAAGTGCTGGGATTACAGGCTGAGCCACCAAGCCTGGCTTTGAGCTTATCTCTTAATGACCACTATGATCTAAGTGTTTGTGTACCCCCAGTTTCACACATTGAAAGCCTCATCTGTGCGGGTATTAGAAGATAGGGCCTTTGGGCCTAGATTAGATTGTGAGAGCAGAGCCTACATGAATTAATGAGTGTCCTTATTTTTTTAAAAAAGGGGTAGCTTTCTTGTTCCTTCTATTATGTGAGGACACAGCAAGGTGTCATCTGTGAACTAGGAAAAGACCTCACTAGAACCCAACCATGCTGACACTCTGGAATCTTGGGTTGTAGCCTCTGGAATTGTGAAAAATGAATTTTTGTTGTTTATGAGTCACTCAGTCTATGGTATTTTGCTTTAGCAGACTGAACTGACTAAGACAGTGACCTAGGAAAGATCATGACTCGAATCAAATATCTTTAAAAAATGTCTTTCCTCAGCTTAAAACCTTTCAGTAGTTTCTGATAGCTCACCACATAATGATCTGTTGCTGAATCAATACCCCATGTGACTGCCTTTCTGGTGAAGCCTCACCTGGGGTCGCTCTACCCAGATTATTCTGCATTCAGTCACTGACTTTTCTTTAGGGTCTGGTCAAAGCCATGCTCCCCCTCACTGTGGTCTCTCTGCACATGCCTTTCCCCCTGTTAGAAAAGCTCCCTCCCATCACTGTTCTTGCTTAATTATCCTACTCACATCTGGACTCTAATCTTACTTTCTCAGGAAAGACTTGCTGGGCCACTGGGATTTGTGGAATGAATATATCAACACAAACATTTAAGAGCCTGTTATAAGCCAGGCATGTGCAATATGATATTTAATCCTTCTGTCAACTGATCAGCCAGTTATTAGTAGCTGCTCTTTCACATGTGAGGACTATAATTTGCTCAATATTGTGCTAGGGAATGGTGCTGAATGTGGGACCTCATATGTTTCTCGCCAGCAAAGCAGAATGTTTTCAATTACCACACCACAAACAGGATTATCATACACTATCTGCCTTGGTTATATACGGTCTAGTGTCATCTAGTAGAAAGTATGTTTTGTTTCCCCATACGTAAATGCTAATTGGAAAACAGTTTCTTTATTTTTTTCCTTTGCAATGCTTGAACTTCTATTGAACTTAATAAAATATAATAATATAGGATAAAGTTTTAATATAAAAAGCACAAAACAAATGCACAGTGCTAATTTTATGAATAAATGCTTAATGAAGGTTTCAAAGATGATGCTTGAGGAATAGTCTGAGATTTTTCAAATTCTGTATACAGCAGAAAATTCATAATTTTGACAGAAAAAGATGGCCATGAGTCATTAAGAAAAATAAACAATTTAAGATCCACCACCTAAATTACATTCAGTGAAAACGCCTCTAAATTTAATTTGAAATTACATTTTTTTAAGAACAATTTCTATAACATTCAGGAGAAACCTAAATTTAAGATATCCCCCTTCCTCTCAGGTAGGCCATGATGTTCAATCTCACCATTTTCATCGCATTGTGTGTACTTCACATCCATAATTTAATCAAACCATTGTCAGGCAGAGTCTTCTACCCAGAGGAGATATCCAAGCTCAACATTATGGCTTAGATTTAAAGAAATCCTAAATTGCATGTATTCTTAGCATTCTAAACCACCCCTAGATTTTATTTAAGCTTAGTCTTCTAATGGATAAACACTAAGATGTAGTTTTTTAAAAAATTATACAAAGTTAAAGGAAAAATAAATTTAAACAAAATTTCAACATAGTCCTTAATATTTGGGGAATGCAGTAAACACTCAGATCAAAGCTGAAAATTGAAACATGTTTGTAAGATTTAGATGAATCAAAAACTGAAAATTTTTTAGAAGTTTGCCTATGAACTATGGTATTGTGTCTTTCTGTAATCAAAGCAAGTAAGGCTTAAATTACAAATCCATGTGAAGTTCTAGAAATTTTCTTTTAAGATAGCTTTTTATTATTTTGTTTTTAGCCTTCTGTAGTACCACTGCTTAATGTTCAATATATCAGGAAATATGTCATTTTAAAAGGCTCCATAGCAGTTAATGAAGTTAAGTCCATATGGCATGATATTGTAATGAATTTTCAGGTGGAAATTAATTAGATGTGTGAATGTATGAATGCTAACATTTATTTACATCTCAGGCTAAATGTTCAAAGAGGTGTGTGTTAAGCATACAATTAGAAGCAATGATGCATTAAATTGACCTCACCAAGAAATAGTATTAATTTTAATAGTGCAATGGAAGATCCTTGGAAAATCCAAGATACGAATTTCTCTGCCCAGTGCCCACTTTTGAGACTCCTTGTCTGTGTAAACCACTTCTTTACATAAAAGTTGGTGGAATATTGAGAATGGCAAGGGAAAGTGCATTTCCTGCCTATATCATAAGGCTATTTAATGTCTCGTTAACCTATAGACTTGCTCCCAACTCCTTTTGATTTGTCCTATGCAAACAGTATCTAACAACTCCTTTTGCAAACAGTCAGTGACCTTTTAAACCAAGGAGGGAATTCCTAACAGCTGGAAACCTTCAGTTTCTGTGTTCTTTTTTGAAAGTGTTACTTTACTATAAAGAACCAGCCACCGTCCTTCCTCCTTCTCCCGGTGTCTTTTAGTTGTGCATAAGCTCTTGGAAGACAGTGACCATAATCACAAGATGATCAGGAGAGACTTCCTTACTAGCTCAAGCACTATTCTAATTAATATTCTGAAGTTATTTTTAATTAGCACTAGGAGTTTGTTGGATCATCTTTCAGTCATATCTTTAGGTTTGAATATTTTAGTGTCCTAATGCTTCCTTATTTTACACTATATAAAACTAATAAGAATAATGAATACCACTTAATTGAACCCCAACCATGTGTGAGACACTGGACCATATATTACATGAATTATCCAATTTAGTTCTCTCACAAATGCTGTGCAATCATCGATTTTATTTACATCTCCGCCTTATTGGAGTGAAAAGTGGCACTTGGAGGTTGAATGACTTACACTCAACAGTTGGTAGGTATCTGAACTGGGATTTGAAGCAATGTCTGTCTATCCAATATGCCCATAAGCCAATGCTAAATGTTTGTGATATAATCCTTAAAGACATTGGCTAATCACGTCATAGTTGTTTTATGATTTTGTGTAATAAATATATTAGTGAACCTTCTAAATAGATTACGCATATACACAATAAAAAAAGCAAGAAAGCCCACATAATAAAAATATTGTATATTGTCTTGGACAGAGAAAATATGTTTGAGAAAAATATCTTACAGTATCCTAAGTTTGCAAATTGCTTCTGAATAAAAAAAATCATCACTTTATACATTTTGGATAAGGTTACTTTTTGTGTAGTGAGACCCTCCCACACTTAACCCAAATGCCCCTATTCCACTAGTATTCTCCACAACAGAATTTCATAGAAAGAAAAAAAAGCAGTTGATAAGCTCAATAACAAGACTAAGTTAGAGCATATATTTGTTTAAAAGACACTTCCAAGTCAGGTAACATGTTTCAGTAAGTAAAAAATGGGTTCAGGTAGCTCAAAATTCTAGATAAAAGCTATTTTGCCTCATAAAATAATTCTGGAAAAAAAAAAAAAACAGAAAAATCAGCAAATTGCATCCTTCCCAAAAATGTGACCCTAGTCAACATTTGTAGTCTATACCCACCTGAACTTTAGTTCTTATAAAGATAGGGAAAATTTGATATCACCTCAAGGCAATTAGGATGAAACTGTAATAAGAATACATAGGACTAATTTAGGATCTCATCACCACACTTTTCAATCCACAACTCTACTCTGTTGTCTATGGATGAATGAATTTGATCAGTATTAGCAGTTCTCTTCAATTTGCTGTATAGGAAAAAGAAGGGGAAGATAAGAAACATGTAGATTTGTATCCTGAAAGCAGAATAGAGGGGGAAAGTATATTCTTATTCTGAATCTGGCAATAACTAAAGTTTTGAGGTCACAAATTTCCTCATTTACAAATGCATTTCTACGGCAAAGCTATTATAAACTGTCTTGTGGTTTCAGTCTCATGCAAGCTAATTTTACATCAACAGATATGAAATTTAAAGCTAAAGGAAAGTGACCAAAGGATCCTAGGGTCCATATTTGTTTAGTAAATCTGATTAAGCACCTACAGCTAAACATTGCAGTGAGATTTGAAGGAGGGGAAATGAGTATAATAAGTCAAATCTCCCACTTTATTTGTAACATGATATTTTAAAATAGTATATTTTCAAATCCACTTCTTGGAAGAAACATGATGTTATAAATTTATAGCTACAAAGGGATAATTAGTCACAATAAAATCACATCAGTAAACTCAAAGGATAAGGAAGCCCTCATAGTCATCCTGTTCATCCCTTACTTGCAGGCATGATATATTAATATGAAGTACATTATTTCCATGAGTCTTCTTGAAAATTCTCTTTTCCTTTGGTCTTCCAAACTTAAAATGAATCTGTGTCATCTCTAATCTGCCTCCAGTGAATCTGAAAAAAGGTGATTGCAATATTCCCAACCTGCAAAGTATCTTTGAAAATAATACGAGAAAAGCAATCAGAAATGATGTGGGCAAATCTGAGTTCTTTTTTTTTTTTTTTTTTTTGAGTTGGAGTCTCACTCTGTCGCCCAGGCTGGAATGCAGTGGCCGCTCCCAGCCACCGCAGCCTCAACCTGCTGGACTCCGGCGATCCTTCTGCCTCAGCCTTCCGAGTAACCGGAATTACAGGCGTGCGCTACCACGCCCAACTGATTTTTTGCTTTACTGTAGAGATGAGGTCTCGCTGCCCAGGCAGGTCTTGAACCCGCGGGCTCAGGCAATCCATTCACCTCAGCCTCCCAAGGCGCAGGATTACAGGCTGAGCCACCAAGCCCGGCAAATCTGAGTTCTATAGTAATCATGGGTGATGAAAAGAGTTCAAGTTTGGATATCAGATTGATTTGTAGTTTCTTAACTCCCTTGATTAGTGGTTTCCAACTTGAGCTGCACCTCTAGTTGAAAACTCACCCCTGGTCCCGCCTCCAGAGTCTCTGATTCAGTTGGTCTTGACAGAGCCTGAGAATATGCAATTCTATCAAATTTCTAGGTGACACTAATGATATTAGGGTGGGGTAGAGGGTCTTTTGAGGACTTCTTCCATAGGTCACTAGGTGATTTGCTTCAACTGACTGAGCTTCACAGTCTTACTGTGAAAATAAATTCCTGCTGCACAGTAGAAGCTCAAAAAAAGTTTATTTCCAACCCTGCATCAGTTTACAATGCTGAAATATTTGGGTCCACCTAAATAATCCCTATATGATAAAAATATAGGTGGAGAGAAATATGAAGATTTTTGTTTGTTGATTTACTTGCTTTTTGTTTGATCGTGATCCAATTTCCATTCTTCTAAAAAATAATCTTGATTATTCTAACTTTTGATTGTGCTTTTTTATTTCTCATCATAAAAATCCAACATCAAGCTCATATGAACAAAAGACCTCTATTTCAGAATCCAGAACATCCACTATCTGCAAATGGACTAACATTTTTGGACTTAAATGTATCTTAGAGATAATCTGGTCAAACCTGCTCATTTTATAGATGCCCAAACT
Organism: Cephalopachus bancanus; assembly: GCA_027257055.1. Lineage (NCBI taxonomy): Eukaryota > Metazoa > Chordata > Mammalia > Primates > Tarsiidae > Cephalopachus > Cephalopachus bancanus. The sequence continues at coordinate 1,283,711 of JAPVLO010000031.1, read as the reverse complement.
CACAAAACTGTGTAGTACTATACCTAGGTCACTTTCTGAAAAAGGCTTTACAACACCTTTTTTCTTAACAATATTTTTATTAAATAATAAATTGGCAGGAAGGTGAAGCAGCCAGGATCAGCCACCTGGTCTCAGTATGCCAGAGTCTCAGTGGCCATGTCTAGCTTCATGGGTCTTCCATGAAGCAAGCACTGGAGGTGAAATCAGTGGCTCTAATCACTGCTGCTTTTGGGTTAGAGTTAAGGAGGGGACCCAACCTGCTACCTGGGGAGTTACTGAGAGAGCCTTCAAGGACCTTGTTGTGTGGCAGCATACCATTCCACCAGGGCAGAAAGGGTAGGCACTTTCTGTGGGAAGCACTTGGGTAACAACTCCGCTTTAGACTACCACCATCCACATCTTCCCCAGGTTCCCCTTTGGCCTCTTATTGCCAAACAATCATTCTGCTTCCTTCCAGGCTGCAAACATGGTGTTCTGGTAGCCACTGCCCACAGTGCACAGACTCCAGCAGCAGAAGCAGCAAGTGAGGTTAACAGAGCTGTCTCCACCAGCTCAAATATGCAGTCTCCTCTTTACCTCTAGAAAAAGAACACTCTTTCTTATTATTTCCCTTATTGTCATTAGGAAAACTTTATCTTTTGGGTAGAAAGTACAGGGTCTCTTTTATGAATAATGCTGAGTTGTACTGTTAATTTCCCTGCAAACACTTATACTTTGATGATATGGAGCTGCTTTTGAAATAAGGATTCCTCTAAGGGCTGGAGATTTTCAGGGATTCCCAGTAACACTCCTATGGCAGCTTTTCTTTTCTCATGACGCACCGTCTTCGAGGTGGAGTTACTTTGTCTCTTCTTGTATCTCAGGGGATTATCAGTTATTATGACACAGAAGGGAAATGGGAGATAATAATCACAGACATCAGTAGATGGGAAAGATTCTTCAACATTTTTACACCCTCATCTTCTGCGTTCTTATCTAAACTATTTTAATATATTATTAAAGCCAGGCAAGAACAGACAAGATCCTGTCTGAAAATGTTGATCCCTACTGCCATCAATGTCCCTAAGATTTTTGGTATTTTTTTGTAAGATAGTAAAACAAACAGCAAGAAAAAAAAAAAAAGACTATTCAAACGGCAATAGCCTAAGAAGGTAGTTTTGAAGATCAACCTGAGTGGATATAGAGGAGATTCCCAAACTGAGTGAGAGAAAAAGTTAAAGGGACTATAATGGGTTGAATGTTTACATCTCCCCTCCCCAAATTCATGTGTTGAAATCCTAGCCCCCAATGTGGCTTAAAGCTATCTGAGAGATAATCTGATCAAACCTGCTCATTTCATAGATGCCCAAACTCACAAAACTATGTAGTAACTATACCTCAGGTCACTTCCTGAAAAAGACTTTATGACACTAAAAAAAAAAAAAAATTTCCCTGTAATCCCGCACCTTGGGAGGCTGAGGTGAGTGGAATGCCTGAGCCTGCAGGTTCGAGACCTGCCTGGGCAACTTGGCGAGACCTCACCTCTACAATAAATCAAAAAATTAGCCAGGTATGGTAGCACATACCTGTAGCTCCAGCTACTTGGAAGACTGAGGCAGAAGGACCGTTGGAGCCCAGCAGATTGAGGTTGTGGTGGCTGGGGGCAGCCACTGCACTCCAGTCTGGGAGACAGAGTGAGACTCCAACTCAAAAAAAAAAAAAAAAAAAAAAATTTTTTTTCCTTAACAATATTTTTATTAAATAATAAATTGGCAGGACAGTGAAGCAGGCAGGATCAGTCGCCAGGTCTCAGTATGCCGGTACCCTAACCCCCAACTTGCAGCTGGGGCCTTTGGAGAGGGTAATTAGGGATAGATTAGGTCATGAAGGTGAGACTATCCTGATGTGATTAATAACCTTATATAAAAAAGAGACAAGAAATCCTTCTCTGCTCTCCAATATGTAAGAATACAGTGGAAAGATAGCCATCTGCAAACTAAGAAGAGGGTTCTCACCAGACACCAAACTTGCCTGCACCTTGTTCTTAGACTTCTCAGCCTCACAAGCTGTGAAAAATAAATCTTTATTGTTTAAACAATTCAGTCTATATTTTTGTTGTAACAGCCCAAGCTGACTATGATAACAACTGAAGTTAAACTTGAAGAAATTAAGTCTAAGATTTTATGTTTTTCCCCATTAATTGTAGAGGAGATATGGAAATGAATTGGTTTAAATTACAGAATAAAAGAATATACTTAGCATACAGAAGAACATTAGAATAGCAATGAAATGATTGTAAAAGTCATGAGAGGGTAACTCTTAAGAAGAGGAAGAGGCCTATGGAAATATACACATAGGAGAGATGGGGTCTCTTAAATGTCTCCACATTCCATTTTTAATTCTGGATGAGTCTGAGTGTTTGTCTAATAACTATTGGTAAGTTCTATTTTGTTATGTACTTTTTGTATGTATGTAATATTTCATATTTTAGAGTCTTGTTACAAAGATTAAATAGTTATTAGATATTTGGAATTTCTGTCTGAAATTCTGAAGGATTTGATTAGAGTATATTAATAGTAATAAAGACAAAATAACGTGTCTTTCCACAGCACATTTCTGGAGTTTGTATGGCCCTTGATTTCTCATTTTGACTTTTTTTCAAAAGGCTGAATTTCCTGGGGTTTTTTTCAATGTCTCACAATTATCATTTATTAGATTATAAACAAATGTTTACTTATTTTATTTGACTGTAAAAAAGTTTACTTATTTTATTTTGAATATAAAATATGAAAAAGCAAAGTTCAGGCTGGATAGAAGCTGGATAACCCAGGTTTGTATCAGTTGAAAAATATGAAGAGGAGGGAAAAGAAGGAAAAGATGTAGAAAAAAAGGAAGGGAAAGACGAAGGAAACAAAGCTACTACTTAGAGAGTGTTCAGGGTATGGTAGATGCCTTCATTGGTGGCATTACATTTACTTCTCAAGGATCGTGGGTGGCCATTTACTCTTCACAAAGGAGGAAAGAAACTTCCACAGGATAATTTCTTGCATTTATTCTATCTGATTGCCTCAAATCACAGTTCTTTTGCTGGCAGTTATTGAAGGGGAGAAAATGCGATGGAATCCTGTTTTGGTGATATTGGCATCCAATTATCGGGGCAGTTGTGGTGGCTCACATTTGTAATCCCAGCACTTTGGAGGGTGGAGGTAAGAGGATTGTCTGAACCCAGGAGCTCCAGACCAGCCTGGGCACAACCTCATCTCTACAATAAATAAATAAAAAACTAGCTGGGTTGATGGTGCACACCTGTAGTTCCAGCCACTTAGAGGACTGAGGTGGAAAGATTGCCTGAGACCAGCAGGTTGAGGCTGCGGTAGCCATGAGCGTGCCACTGCACTCCAGCCTGAGCAACAGAGTGGGACGTGACTCAAATAAAATAAAATAAAATAAAACAAGATAAGATAAGATAAAATAAAAATAATAATAAAGTGGCCTTAGGTGTCACCTCTCTCAAGTAATTTCAGCTGCTTCCCTATCAGTTCATTAGAGATCGGTTGGGAACTCTATGAGCTTTCCACACTTGCACTTTTGAAAGCAAGAGTGTTTGCATTCATAGATCTTTTCTTCAAAATCTGATGTGTCACCTGGATCTGGAGAGAAGACAAAGTCACACCTTATTGGGGGATGGTAAAATAGACTTGAAATTAGGAGAAATTGCATGATGTGTCATTAAATGCAATTTCTTTTTAAGAATTCTCTCATTGGCAATTATTCTTATTATGTAGGTGGACAGTCTCTTAATATAGATAAAGACCTTTGCAGCTGCTCTCGTCGTCGGCCTCGTGTTTAATATGCACTTTGTAATTAGTGTGAATGTAAAGCCCCACATTTGCAGTCAGCCTCCCTTTCTGTCAGATCGGTTTTTAATCTGGGCTGTGTTCAGCTGCGAAGGACTGATAAGCATTTCTGAAATCTCTGTACACGACAAACAGCACTTTAATCTCGTCTTTCAATTTCCAGTGCACTCATTACACAAATTCAGCTCAAAGAACCTTGATGCATGAAAATTAGCCTTCCTGGATGTGGTACAATTTCTTTCAACCTTTTCTAAAATACTCTGATCCTCCAGGCCATTCGTCCCAGGAAAATGTGTGCAGTGGCTTACTTGGAAAATGAAGAAAATTTATCCCCAAGGCCCATGCATGCTAAAGTTGAGCTAAATGTGAGCTATTTGTTTTAATTGAGGATGAGGGAAATGATTTCTTCAATTTTAACCTAATTTTCAGAGAATAAACATCATTACATAGAGATAAATTATATTTCCATGTAGTACTATCATATACAGAACCCTCGACTAGCCCAGCTGCCTGACAGAGCTTCCTCATTTAAACCTCAAGCCAATTAGTACCAATTTTCAATCAGTTATGTAAGTATTAACCTGTTCCTCTCTGTATGTAATCTGTCTGTGAGCCGGCTTGGAGGAGATGAAATTCTTAAAGTGTCAAATTGCTTTCCTTAATATGTGCTTAGGTCTTTATTTGCATTACACCCTAGGCTCTGATTTCAAGCTTTTAAAGATAAAAACCTGTGAAATAGCTGCTGTGCCTTGCTAGTCTCTAGAGATGGGTGGGGGCTAGGGAGGGCCCTAGATGACCTGCTGAAAAATTCACCATCGGAAAGACTGAGCTCATTGTATAGGGAAGCAAGAATCAATGCTATCCTTCATTTGGCCCTGCTTAATATTTCTTAAACTCAAATCATGGTGATTTGAAGACAAAAGATTCCCAATATATTTAACTTTGTTTAGATTATTCAAAATAAATAGAGCTTCTGAAATTCTTCCATGAAAAGACACATTATTGTATATAAATAAATGGATGTATGTAGAAGCTATAAATGTTTTAGGTAAGAAAATCTTAAAAAATGACTGATGGACTTTTCTCTCAGTTTACAGAGGAGCAACCCCACCCCACCCAACAACTCCCCTCCTCACCCAAGCACAGGACAAAGCCCCTGAGCTGAGCTGAGCTCCCCTGGTTTTGGTTAAGAACTTGCAGATTCCAGCCATATATAACCTCTTCAACCATCCATAGGCCAGAGGGATTTGGGAAAGTAACCATGTTTTGTGTTTAGGCACAGGATTAAGCAAATCAAATGCAAAGTATCTCATAAAGACAAAAGAATAATATTTATACAATGACTTTTGTTTCCATAACGCTCACTGAGATCTATTTCAAGGGCTCTGCTAAACCTGTCATGACCAAGACAGTATATTTAAAGGGAAGAAACATCTGTTTTCCTGAATACAATGCAGGGAATTAAGAAAAATGGACGAAGTATGCGTATTCTTTTTATTTTCAGTAATACAGAGTTTGGGGCCTTGTCATTTCTTCTGCACAGATAAGCTGCAGCTCCTCACTTGGCTGATGCAGGATTTTGAAACTAGGACAGCAGGCAAGGGCAGGAGAGAACTTCGGAGGAGACTGGTTTGATGAGACCACTATAATTTTCTGTTTTCAAACCATGTTGGGCTTTGTTCTTTTAGAGCACTGTCTTAAGGACTCTACCCAAAGGCGAGTTGTAAGAGACAGGTTTCCAGGGGGGTTGCTAAGTGAACAATTGTGTTTAAATTACAATATCTGTCACACTTGTCTAGCCGTGTATGTAGAACTCTAATCAGGGAGGGGGAGTAGATTTCATTTCTATAATGTCACTGAAGGCAAACAATAGAATTTTTCACATGGTAGAATTTACTTTTTGTAATTATAAAATTCTCTCTTAGTAATTCTAATGTTGGAGGTAACTGTAAAAGAAAAGACTCGAGCTGCCTTCCAGAGACTATCATGTGTCTGAGGACTCCCAACCTGAATTCAGAAAAAAATAAATAAATTCCTGGGTATCCAGTCTTGCTCACGTAAAAATGTCCAGTGATTTGGCATGGGCATCTTGCCAACCGTATAGATTTGTTAGGCCTTTGGGTTTACCCGATAGTCCAGGCCAAGGTCATCTGCTTGAGGCTGTCCTACTGACCCTTGTTAGTAGGTTCACCCACACTTGAGGACTCCAAAATGGCCCAGAGGTCAATCAAATGAGTACTCTAGACTGTGATGGTTCATTGACTGGTAATCCACAGATTCTGCTTTCAGGTGATGGGTGTTTGTCCCATATGGTGTGGTTAGCAGCTTACTAGTTAGAATGTCACCTTTTTCATTCATTCATTCACTCACTCATTCATTCATTCATTCATTCAAGAAATATTTCTGAATGTCCTTCCTATGTCTGAAACTGTGCTTGAATGAACGGAGAGTAGGGGTTGTATGTGTATGTAGGGGGTGTTTATCACACTGCTGTTTCCTCCTAGGGAGAAGATAGACTCAAGGCTCCAAAAGTCAAAGAAGAATTTGAGGAGCGATAGTATCTATAGGAAAACCATGTCTCAGCCTAGAACACCCTCTTGTCTTACAGATTTTGGGTCACTGACTCTCACATTGCATTTTGTTTATTTACTATGTCTCAGTTATTTTTTTATCTGCTTGGAAGAAGGTAATCTTTTTCAGATTAAATCTCGTGGAGCTCTCTCAGCCCTACTAGATCACTTTATCAATTCAACAATACTGCACTAGATACAAAGTAAAGAAGCCAGACATCTGTCTCTTAAGGACCTCTAGTTTAGAGAGAGAAATAGAAACATAAACATTTAATTCTGATACAACCCAGGTGTATTTCGGAATACAGCTTTTCTTGAAGTGGATTCCATAGACTTTCACATCTATTCTCTGAGGTTTGTGAATTTGGGCCTGAGAGATCCTAATGTTCTTGAATATCAGTTCTGCTATTCATTGCTCCTATCATCCTAGGCAAGATTGTTTTTTGGTTTTTTTTTTTTGAGTTGGAGTCTCACTCTGTCACCCAGACTGGAGTGCAGTGGCCACTCCCAGCCACCGCAGCCTCGACCTGCTGGGTTCCTGCGATCCTTCTGCCTCAGCCTTCCGAGTAGCCGGAACTACAGGCGTGCGCTACCACGCCCGGCTGATTTTTTTATTTATTGTAGAAATGAGGTCTTGCTGCCCAGGCTGGTCTCCAACCCGCGGGCTCAGGCAATCCACTCACCTCAGCCTCCCAAAGGCGCGGGATTACAGGCTGAGCCACCGAGCCCAGCTAGGCAAGATATTTTTAGGTCCTAAACTTTAGTGCTCTCACTGTAAAATGGGGGAAACTATTTGCTACCTTACTTGGGGGAATTAAAAGGGAAAGCAACATGTAATGAATTGATGGTTGTATGGTTGTATGATATGTAAGGGACCTTATGTGTCTTACTTCAGTCATACAACATTAGAATTACTATTCCCTATGTTGCAAAAAGAACACAGATTTATAAAGGTATTCAAAGTGCCAAGCAATCAAACTGAACTTTGAAAGGGGCCAGTTTTCCAAAAAACAGTACATTCACAGCAACCAGTCACATGGGGCCTAGTTTACCTGAGCCAGCCTGACAAAAAATTCGTCTGTGTTTTAACCTTATAAGGAAAGTAATTTTGAAATAACCATTCCCTGTTTCTTCATTCGTCAGTTCTTTTCTGCCTATAAAACTCTTTTCCGCCTAGAAAATCTCCTCTTCTGGGCTCACTGGAATACTCATTCTATTTTATGGAATGAGGTGTTGTCCAATTTTAGAATCACAAATACAAGCCAATTAGATTTTTTAAAGAAATGTATTGTAATCTGGTCTTTTGACAAAGGTAAATATGCTGATAACTTATTTATGATGAGAGGGAGAGGGAGAGGAAAAGAGATAGCTACTGCAAATGTTACTGCTAATATTAGGTGTAATGGCAGAATACACCTAACATTAATTTATTCTCTTTTCTTATGATTGTCAAAACCCTGCTTTAGGGATTTTTTTCATAGCAATCCAAATTCAACACATTCCACTCTAAACAGATCAAGTCTAGGTGAAAAACATTTTCTGAACCCTTTAATGAATGACTCAAATCCCTGTTTTCGACAGAAGACTCTTTTTAAATTAAGCATTGAATTAAGACAGTTTTTCTATTATTACAAGTTTAAAAAAATATGTAGTGGTTTAATTTAAGATATTTTGCTTTTGCTTTTGAGGTAAAGATTTTAAAAATACCATGATAAAATGTCCATTTTTTAAAGCACACAGTAGTTCCTCAAATAATGGCATTTTGTTATAATAATGATGAGAAAAGAGATCGGTCTCCAGCCAGGGCCACTGTCTGTGTGGAGCCTGTGTATTCTTCACCTCTGTATGGATTTTCTCTGGGTACCCTATTTTTGTTATTTTCCCCTACATCCCAAAACTGTGCATATAACGTGAATCGGCATGTCTACATGGCCCCAGTCTGAATGAACGTGGGTATGTGTGTGCTCTGTGATGGGATGGCGTCATCCAGGGTTATTTCCTATCTCCAATCCTGAACTGCCAGGATAAATTCCAGCCACATGCAGTCCTGAACTAGAATAAGCAAGAAGATAATTACCTTATTTGTTTTCATGAATTTTGCTTAAATGTATGAATATCTCATGCTTCTTTCAATGTTTAATATTAGAAGTGTTTTGAGCCTTTATTTAGAAATTTGGTGATTTTTTTATGATCAGAAATAGGCCCTAGGAACTTAACTCATTTCCCTTTAAGACCTAGTTTCCAAGAATCTTTAGACAACATTAAGAAAGGACTTACTGTAGTAGAAACTGGTTATTCTTGATGAACTGGTAGTGAAAAAGGAAATGGAAACCAAAGTAGAGCAGTGAACCTGCCTTCCTGGACCTTGGAGTTGTTCTTAAGTTTAGGTAGAACTGTCAGGTAACCAGGATGGGTACAGTTACTCTTCCAAAGGGGCCACACTACTGCAAGCATTCAGCCCTAGAGTTTATAGGCACCACTTTTTAAGAGCAACACACAGTGCATTGAAAGACCACCCATGGTACTTATACACAATGGATTATTACGCAACCATGAAGAGGGACAAAATCATGAACTTCATAACAACCTGGATGGACTTAGAGTCTATAATACTAAGTGATGTGTCACAGAAATAAAGAACTGGGTACCACATGTTCTCACGTATAGGTGAAACTTGAACAATTATCATAATACTGTAAGAAAGAGATTGGCAGTAGTGGGAAACTGTGAGGGAAGGGGGCACACCTCATCAACAAGAGTACCTGCAAAATGAATATTTGTATACCTAACCCTGAATTGTACCCTACATATTTAAAATAAAAAATTAAAATAAATTTTAAAAGACCACCCATCCATATAATTCAGTGCCTGGTGGATGCTTCAGTGTGAAGGACAGAAAAAGCAGGAGTTTGTATTAAAGTTATCTTGAATTAGCTGGGTTTGGTGGCTCAGCCTGTAATCCCAGGACTTTGGGAGGCCGAGCTGAGTGGATTGCCTGAGTCTGCAGGTTCGAGACCAGTCGGGGCAACTTGACGAGACCGCGTCTCTACAATAAAAATAAAAATAAATTAGCCAGGAATGGTAGCGCGCACCTGCAGTTCCAGCTACTTGGAAGACGGAGGTGGAAGGATTGCTGGATCCCAGCAGGTCGATGCTGGGGTGACTGTGAGCATGTCACTGCACTCCAGCCTAGGAGACAGAATGAGACTACAACTCAAAAAAAAAAAAAAAACCAAACAAACAAAAAACTTACCTTGAATTAAACAAATATTTATATTTCCTTAATTCTAAGATACCCTGGATTTTAAAACCACTAAATATTTGTTGGCAGCATTTCTTGAAAGAAACACATACTTCAACACATATTCAAACCAGAGTATGTTCAGTAACAAAACTAACAGATTCATCTACTCAATTCTATGCCACTTCAATCTTCACTATCACAATTAACCTTGATCCCAACCTTTCTTTACCTTCAGAGTTGTTCCTTCTAAGTCACTTTTCAATATTGGCAGTCCTCCTCAGCATCACGTGACGTGGCATCTAAATATTACACTGAATCTGCCTTGGAAAATCCATACTCTTCTTCAAGCTTTGAATGCACATTCAGTTGTTCCTACCCAGATGCTTAAGTGTCATAGCCCCAACTACTCCCTTTTTCATTTATTCCCAAACTCAGTTTATTCTCTATTTCTCTGACCGTTTAAAAGAGTTTAGCTTTTAATTGGGCAGTGTCTGATAGAGTCTTAATTTTTTTATGAGACAACCTACATAGAAATGCTTTCAAAACTCTAAAATGCTCTATTAACATCCATTCTTACTATTATTTAAAATGCACCCTTCTCCATTTCCCTGCCATCCTTCAAAGTGAAATATTTCTATAAGGAGTTTACAGACCACAGAAGACTTCTAGCCCACTTAACATAGGCTTGGCTTATATTTTGTGACTTAAATTAATGGACTTCACAGGACAGTAATTAACAGGTTAACATTTGTATTATTAAATTTTTAATGAGCAGTTTAGATGGGCCCAGGAACTGGCTCTGGCAGCTTAGTATCTTGTTCCCATATATAATCTGTCTTAGTTTGTCCATATAAAAGAGAAGAAGAAAAATAAAATAACCACCATTTCATGATTGTTAGGATTTGTTCAATTCATTAGGCATAGCAGATCCTGGCTGGCTCTGAAATCCATGTGGGCTTCACTGTTGCACTCACATAAGAGAGTCATATGAGTTTATTCTGCAAAATCCTTATGAGATGAAGTCCTCACCCATGTTTCCTATGAGTGTTCCTATTTCTGCCTCTTGCTTGCAATTAAAAACTGATTCTCCAAAATTGCAAGATTAGTCAGCAGGATTGACAGAAAAAAAAAAAAAAGATAAACACTAAAAGAAAAACCTACGAGAGAAATGTCTCAACATAATGGGGATAAATGGCTCCAATTTTATCCCTGAAAACTGGTTCAAGAAACATTGGAAATTCATCTTTCAGCTTCACAATTCTTTGATTTTCTGGGAACAATAAACACCTTGTAAGGTTTGTCTCCAATTCACTAGTGCCATAGAAAAAGCCGTCCAGTGCAAAAAGAAAAGGAAGTAGGTAAAAATATACATTTATATCTAGATTAAAAATAATTAACTGATACAGATATAATGATATAGATATAACTTCCTCTATCCCTATAAAACAGCCACAGATAATTTTATGTTTCTATTTTATAAGAGGCTGAACAAGTTTAAGCAAAGCATGATCTCTTGGTTTGCTGCCACCATTTTTCCATGGTCATCCTTGGTAAGTAGTAAAAATTTTTCATTGAAGCCTGTTGTGTTCTTTTAATTTATCTAGAGCAATAATAGTGATCTTATAGCTAAGACCACTAGTATCCACTGGATTCACTACCCGTAAGTGACAAAATACAAATCAAACCCATTTTGTACAATGTATATGTTTTGGGAAGAGTGAGCATGAAAAGTGTAAAGGCAAGGCAATGAATTCAATGGGAGAATGTTGTCATCTATCAATAAATTGTGTGCATTGTTGAATTGAGCTGTTAGCTACTGGATTCAGCATTTATTAAATCTAGTAAGCGTTGTTCTATTTTATTCATTTATCTATTTAGTTCACATTCATTCATTATGTGGCAAATTATATCATCTAAAGATCTTACTTACATATGTTAGATCATTTTAATATAGATTTCTACAGATTGCTCTGATTTAAAACCACTTCTGTCTAACTCTGTCTCAAGTGACATTAAAAAATAAAAAACAAGTTAGGGTTAGGTGTACAGGTGGCCTCCCACTTGTTCTCACTTCCCCTGGTTTAGGATCAGATACCCTTAGTGGTGTTATGTACCCTCCTCTCCCCTGGCAGTGTCTGGCTACAGCCGAACCCTTTTTTGTGGTATTGTGATAAGTGTTCAGGATCCACCTATGAGTGAGAACATGTGGTATTTAGTTCTTTGCTTCTGTGATAGATCACTGAGTATGATAGATTCTAAATTTATACCTTTAAATTACAAAAAAAAAATTTAAATGTTAAAATGTTCTTTAAAATAACATTTTTTGTTTGTTTTCAAAAGTGATTACAAGTACTAAACTATCATTAAAGATATACTGTAGCCTCAGAAGATTTCCTCTTGATTTCCTTCTTTAACAAGAATAATTTGGGGATTCAAAAACTTTTTAAGATTTTATTTCTTTCAGACTGCCTACCACAGTAATTACTATAGTAATTCTCACCTAATAAGAGCAAACAATCTTGATATGTTCAGTTATGTGGTGTATAATAAGTACATGAAGGAGAAACACTTTGGAAAGTTTACTTCAGAGAGTGAAGAAAGTCGTTTACTATTTGGTAAACGTATTAAAAAGCTTATTAAAAAGTTGTACATTCAGAACTGGAAGCAAGTTGACCATGGACTTATTGATCCGATGTTAAGAAAACAAAACAAAACTTAATCACCATGTTTCTTTAGTTTAGTGAATTTTCATGACACAATCATAGAGGTGAAATTCCTGTTTGAGTGATAAGTCATTAAAAAGAAAGTGAAAATAGCAAAGAAAATGGAAACAGCAGATATATGCAGAACCTCATTCAAGGAGTCCTGATATGGAGGCAAGTGAGTTTCTTATTAAATATGTATTGAGTACATACTGTGTGCTAGGTAGGCTCTAGTTTAGATTTTGAAAAACAAAACAAAAATCTCTGCTCCCAAGAAGCCTTCATTCATATATAAGGAGACAGAAAATGGAAAAATAAGATAAAATAATTTGAAGATACCCTGTGGAAATAGTAAGAGCTACAAATAAATTAAAATAATGTAAAAGAGAAAAACTGGCTATGAAAGGGAAGGTTCAGCAGTTCTTAGCCACATTGGTCTGGAAAAACTTCTTTTGAGAAGGTAACATTTAAGTTGAAATTTGAATATGGAGAACTTATGTGCTGGTGAAAAAAATAATCCAAGGTAATGTATTTGAGAGTAATAAACACAGAAAAGAGTACAGGGAGATAAACTTGAGAGGTAACAAGTGCCAGGTTGGGTAGGCTGTAAGTAGATTTTGTAATGAAAGAAAAGTTTTTAAAAATTACTCTTACTACAATGAGGTGGAAAAACTGGTGGGGAAGACCATTACAGAAGACCAATCGAAAGATACCTTGAACTCTTATAGCAATGGAGATCAAATTCAAAACCAATACCGTAGGTAAAACAACTGATACTGATGAATTAGATGTAAATTAGAACGTGATCAATAAAAATAGGATTTTGATCCTAGTAGCCAAATGGATAACATTACCATTTACAAAAGTATCAAACACATCTGGGGTTGTGTATGTGGGCATGTTGGGAAGGGATCAATAGTTATTTTTTGACCATGTTAAATGTGTGGTGACTACTAGACCTTCAACTAGAGATATGAACTAGGCAGTTGAATATGAGTATAGGGTTCAGCAAAGAAGCCAGATTTAGAAATATACAATTGAAAGTTAACATCATGGAGGTCATTTTCAATGGCATGGGACTAGATTAAATCACTTAAAGAACAAGTGCAGGTATAAAGGAGAAGACATCTGGAGAGAGATCTAAGGAATATCAATGTTTTGACAGTTGGAAAAGAATTGAAGTTGAAGAAAAACAAAGCTTCCTCCAAGCCTCGAGAAGAGTGCATCTAAAAAGAAAAGAGCATCAGGAGCTACTAGGAAATCAGGTAAAAGGAAAACAAAAAAATTTAGCCACATAGTTTTGGCAATATGTGGGTCTTTGTAAATCTTAATGAATTGAGCCATCTCACTGGGTGAAAAGGAGATGTAAGCTTGATTTGAACTGGATTGAGGACAAAATGGGAGATAAAGAAGTAGAAACAACAATACATACAGAACCTATTTCAAGATGTTTTGCTATGAAGGGAAGAAGAGAAATGTGATCACAAAAGGATTTGGAGTAGAAATGTGATCACAAAAGGATTTGGAGTAGGGCATGTTTTATTTAAGATCAATTATATTAGACTCAAAGTTGGTAGAAATGATTTAAAAAACAAACAAAGAGAAAATAATGATGCCAAAGAAGAAAGAGAATTCAACCACAGTTAAATCCAAAGAGATAGTATGAGGCAAAAGGACCAGGGCACAAGTAGAGGACTGTCATGAATAAGAACAGGGACACCTCATCTATTGTCACAGTAGGAAAGGCAGAGTTGCTAGGTGCAGGGGAAAGACTGGTAGAATGGGTGATAGGTAAGTGGCAAATTGCAATATGCTCTCTCTCATATATGGCAGTCAATTAATTCTTTCGAATAATTATTAGCTCTCATGAAATTTATATGAAAGAAATTAGATTATTTATTTTACCATTCTTCGAACATCTATAAAGCTACTGTGTGTGTGTGTGTGAGAAAGAGAGAGAGGGACAGAGAGAGAGAGAAAGGGGAACCCCCAAAATTCCAGAATTATCTTTTGGATGGCAAGCCCTTGTAATACACTCAGAATTTGTTCCCCTGGATACAACAGTTAACCTGGAAATTTTGAGAAGTTTGTGTTATGATTTGTGGAAGAAACATCCAGAGCTGTGGCAAACAGGTGACTGATTCTTCCACCATGAAAGAACATCTTCCCATACCATGCTGAGTGTTCAGCAGTTTTTGACCAAGAACAGCATGACCCTCATGCTCTCCTACCTAATCAACCAATCTCACTCCAAGCACCTTTTTAAATGTTGTTTCCCCTGATGGAAAAAAAGTTCTTGGAGGGAAACATTTTTGAGGATGTGGAAGAGGTGAAACAAAAAATGGTGGAAAAACTGAAAGGCATCAAAATTGATGAGTTAAAAAACTGTTTTGAGCAGTGGAAAAAGCGCCTCTTTATATGTATTGCATCAAACAGAGAATACTTTGAAGGTGACTGGAGTTTAAACATGTAAGAATAAATACACGATTTTTTAAGAAATAAATTATGTTGTTTGGGCGCTACCCTCTAGTAAATATATGTAACTAAAATGTAATGTTTTCTATCGAAATTGTCTTTGTTATATACACTGGTGAGGAAAAAGCCATTTTAAAATAAGTGAAGCAAGAAGAATTTATCTGCTTGAAATATATATGAAAACGATACCAAATAATGTTGATTTTAACAAGAACTTCCTTTGTTGTCAGCAGACACATTTTCAAGGCTTTCACATCTTGATTTTTTTTTTAAATAGGGCAACTGTCAATTTGAATTACTCCATCCTGTTTTGCATAATAATTTACATATTTATTCACCAAGAATACTCTGATAAAGGACAATATCCCAGGAGAGATGAAAAGGCTTGATTCTTGAATCACACTTTTGCATTCTTGAATAGCAAGCCCTCTTTTCCAGCAGCCAAATTGTAGCACTGAAAAAAGACAATGGACCAGGTCAGTGGGTTGTAGTTAATTTTTTACTGTGAAATTTCATTATACAAATTTACTTGGAGCAATTATTATTATTATTATTATTATTTTTGAGTTGGAGTCTCACTCTGTCACCCAGACTGGAGTGCAGTGGCCGCTCTCGCTCCCTGCTGGGCTCCGGCGATCCTTCCGCCTCAGCCTTCCAAGCAGCTGGAACTACTGGCGTGCACTACCACACCCGGCTAAATTTTGTATTTATTGTAGAGATGAGTTCTCGCCAAGTTACCCAGGCGGGTCTCGAACCAGAGGGCTCAGGCAATCCACTCATCTCGGCCTCCCAAAGCGAGGGATTACAGGCTGAGCCACCGAGCCCGGCCACTTGGAGCAATTTTTGTCTACATCATCCACATTAAAACAGTTTTTTTTTTTAATTTTGTTTTTAATTTCTTAACCATGTAGAATAATTTTTTCCTAAAACAGGATGGACACTTTTGGAAAAAAAGAAAGAAAGAAGAAAGAAAAAGAGAAAGCAAGAGAGAAAGAAAACTTGTTTGTTCACCATTTGGGTTTTTTTTTTGTTTTTTTTTTTGAGTTGGAGTCTCACTCTGTCACCCAGACTGGAGTGCAGTGGCCGCTCCCGGCCACCGCAGCCTTGCCTGCTGGGCTCCGGCGATCCTTCCGCCTCAGCCTTCCAAGTAGCCAGAATTATAGGCATGCGCTACCACGCCTGGCTGATTTTTTTGATTTATTGTAGAGATAAAGTCTCGCTGCCCAGGCGGGTCTCGAACTCGCGGGTTCAGGCAATCCACTCACCTCAGCCTCCCAAAGGCGCGGGATTACAGGCTGAGCCATCGAGCCCAGCTGTTCACGGTTTTTAAAAAATGTAACACATCTAGTAATTTAAATGTTTACTGATATCCTTTACTTAACAAATAAAGATTTTGGTCTTTAGAGCTTAAGCTTCTGCTGAGAGTTGCTCAGGGTTATTGGAACTCTTTCTGAGATTTTATTTTTATCTCAGTCATAAAGTTGTCCAGGTACAACCTAAAAATCTCATACTTCTCTTGATTCTTTTTCTGCCTGTCGGTGAGTGAGGCATGCCCTGAGGCTAAGATAAGCTCCCATTTAAACTGCTTTATAATATGCCTCCCTGGTGAACAGGTTCTGTTTGTTGCTTTCTCAGTTTCACCAGGCATAGGCACATTGGAACAGACCAAGTAGAATGCTGACAAGATGGGCTAGAGATTTTTGGCACCCAAAACTTGGACATGAAATTCGGGATTGGAAACACAAGTACTCCTGTGATATTAATGAAAAGCTACTGCTAACACTTGTATTGATGATTGAATGCCAACTCCACTTGCCTTACTGTGGCTCCCACTGAGAAGTGTCCTCATGGGTGTCACTGTCCACTGTTCATCTTTTCCTTTTTATGTGCCTTTTTGCCCCATCACAAGATTATCAGTTAGTTTGCATCACCACAGAGTTCAGCTGTCCTTTCTTAAGTTTGAATATTATACTTAAATGCTTTCCAAAGTATGTTCTATAGAACTGTAAAGTCTCATGGATGGGTCTCAGGGTCACTTCTGAGAATTTTTTTTTCCCCATAGTAACTGGGAACATTGCAGTACTGTGTTTTCTTTATAAACAGAGCCTCTCTATCTCTCTTTTCATTTTGTTTAAAATACAGGTAGAATATCTTTTTTTCTGAAATGCTTGAGATCAGAAGTATTTCAGAGTTTGGAATTTGGGACTATGGAATATATACATTGTACTTATTTGTTTAGTATCTCTGATCCAAAACTCCAAAATCTGAAATGCTCCAGTGAGTACACTTTTTTGAGCATGCTCAAAAAATTTCAGATTTTGGCGCATTTCAGAGTTCATATTTTCGGACTAGGAATACTTAGCCTATATTAGTGTTCACCCTGTGCTGTTTTTTTGAGAGAGTGTACTGCTTTGGAAAAAAGAAAACTTGGAAAATAACAGAAATTAAATCCATATTAATGGAAGTAAAGGGGTTAGTCTGTGAATCCTCCCAGGTTGAATTTTAACAATGACATTCGAGAGGCAATGTTATTAACCTTGTGGAACTAAGAATGAGAGGAAGAGAAAGCAGGACAGTAAGCCATATAGGCCAGTATTTGTATGATCTCAAATCACATGGACAGCCAGCCTCCTCAGCTTATAAGTGGGAGACAAGCATTGCTTCCGTGTTAGCCACAGAAAAACATTATCTGGATATTTTCGAAAACATCTGAACAGTATTCCTCCTTTTCCCTTTCTTTGTGGCCCCGTTTGCTTTCTGTGTCTTTGGTCTAAGTATTGGGGTACAAATGTGAATTTGTATTTTCCTGGAAAAAAACAAAAAACACAGTTAAATAGGAGCCGATTTTCAGTGTTTCCCGATTCATCTACTGTCACCAATAGCATGATAAATAGCACTTCAGGCATAAACACCCAGAGCACTAATCAAAAAGGAAAATCATAATATATAAGATCTTTTTTTCCCCTCTGTAATGTAGTAGAATCACAAGATTAGTGCTGACTTAAAGCAGAGTATCTGTCCCAGGTTCAGGCGTTCCCAATCCATTTTGGGGTCTAGGCTATAAAGGAGCACCAGGGGAAATGGAGAAACTGAAAACACTCGAGGTTCTGTTATACATAGAGCTTCTATCATCGTTAAGGTACTTTTTTGTTTAATTTTCACTCTTTCAGGAATACATTTTATATTTAATTAAACCAGATATTTTTACCTTGTAACATCTTTCCAGAGTTACTTATCTGGGGTGAGAATACTAGCTACAAGAGAGAGTGCAGCATGATTCTCCACGTTTCACCCCCACTCGTTCATTCTAGGGACAGCTTAGTCAACAGTTCTGGAAATCATTTTTAAGCAAGAACCTGATTCAAAATTCTAGCTTTTATACAGAAAAAGGAATTCCGATCCTTTGTGTCTCCCAGTCAGTTAAGCTCCTCAAGTCTCACTTTCAGTTAGAGTGTGTAAGAACAGAAGCCATTTCATTTGATTTGGCTAATCACCACATCTAAAGAAAGCTGGACCTTGCTGCCTGATGGTGCGCAAGAAAATAAATGTTGTTTTTCTGTGACGGAGCACTCACACAGTTGGGTATGTGTTGTAAAACGGAGGAAATTACCCAACGACTGTAATTATAGTGACTCATTGACACAAATGCTGAGAGGCAGATGTGGCATAAATAATGAGAGAACACAAAGAAGATCTTCATTATCAAATCCAGCCCTCACATCCACATTGTGCAGGAAGGCCACAGAGGCCATTCCTAAGAATCCCTGTTTTCCCCAAGGCTCTTTGATTATTCTCCCACCTGGAGACCTGGGTGGTGGATATCACAGAACTGACCCCTTAGAGTAATGTAAAAAGCAAACATGAGCCATCCTCTAAAACTGCAAACTGTGTGGCATCAAATGAAAACTGCCATATAGATGGAATAAATAGAACATGTTTAGGGAGTATGCCAAAACCACAGAGCAAAAGGGAAACCAAAACCAAAGCATGACTCCAACATAAGTCGGGCTGAGCCATGATGAGACAATAACAAAAACCACAGTTGAGTCAATTTCCTCAGCAGCACAGATAGGAGGCATCTTCTACCGCAGGAGGACACAGTGGTTTTGGAGTGACACACCTGGATGACTTTAGGGGTCTCTGATGCTCCCACAGTCTCCATTATTTCCTAAAAGGGGGGAACTAATAGGTTTCACCTTACAGAGTTGTGAGAATTAGGATACAATGAACACGAACATGCACATAAAAGGTAAGCATGACATCAGGTATATAGGTTCAATACATATTGGTGGTATTGCTATCTAATAAGTATGGGGTCTGGATATGGGTTGACAGGTGCTCAGAGCAGAGGACTCCACTCTCGTCTCCTTTCCCTCCTCCAACCTCTTGTCCTCTCCTCCCACCAGCAGAGATGCCATCTGTATGCTAGGGAGTGGAATTCTCATTGAGCACGTTAACTGAGCTAGTTAAAATAATGGATGCTTAGAAGAGAAAACAACATGAAATTAGTTATCAGCCACTTAATTACTTATACCAATAATTTATTCAAGTCTACTCTAAGATCAGATGCTTAGAGGGGAATACCGTGTTTTAAAGAGCATGAACTTGGAAAATGCATGGGTTCAAATTCCAACTCCCATGTCTACCTTGTGACCCTGGGCACTTGATCTCTCTATATTCCAGTTTTCTTTTTATAAGGGAGGGTATTATTCTCATAATGCTATGAGAATTACATGAGTTAATTTTGGCAAAGTACTTAGAGAATATTTATTGCCTGGCACCTACTAAGTGCTACTTGAATGTTTAGTCAATAAGTAAGTAAAC
Source organism: Cephalopachus bancanus (assembly GCA_027257055.1). Classification (NCBI taxonomy): domain Eukaryota; kingdom Metazoa; phylum Chordata; class Mammalia; order Primates; family Tarsiidae; genus Cephalopachus; species Cephalopachus bancanus. Next base: position 1,264,060 of record JAPVLO010000031.1, on the reverse strand, counting down.
ACTAACAGACATGGTGTGGTGGGATAATTATAACTAAGTAACAAAAAATAAAGTTTTGCAATTTTATTCTGCTTTCCGCCAGAAGTGTGCAAATTATAAAATTTTGGTTAAAGATCCTGCTAGTGATAGCAAATATTTAATTTTATATCTTTTAGAAAAAAAATTGTAAGCCTTGTCTGGAGTGATATGGGGGAAAATAAAACCTTTCAGTTTCTAAATCATAAGTGTTATATTGACTAAAGTCTGAGTGATGGTCATATGCATATTACACCATGAAAGTTTTTACTTTTTGTCTTTGTTTTTGCATCCTATAATATTCCCAGATGTCAATTTATAATGATTATACCTTTAATAGAGGCTTCATTTCTTTATTATTTTTATACTGTCATGAGGACATTTAATAAATTGAGCAAATTTAAGCCAATATAGTTTAGTTTTAACTTATGACTTCTTTCACTAAAGTAACTGTATTTTTATTACCATACAGTAGCAACATATATGTTTTAGTTCAATAGAAATTCAAGGTTCCAAAAGACTTTGTCACACAACTCTATATTTGTGGTTTTCAGCTGCTTTACATTTGTTGCAAATGATTTGTGTATTTATTAATCCATTCAACCAATACTGAGAATCTATAGCATGCTAGAATTTTTTCTAGGAATTGGATACTAAGTGAGGGATTTTTCAGAATTTTTTTCAATTATGTTCACTATGGCTAGTAGTTATTACACATTTTGAGAACTGGAGTAACCTGAATGAATAAACCAAATAGCCTTGAATATTCATTTAAAAATATTAGAGCATTTGCCAATTAGTGGTTTTTTCCCTTGTAGTAGGAGTATGCCATGGTGGAAACAGTCTTCCTCTGGGAACAAGGAACTCCAAGATCCACAGGAGACGAAGGTTTTTATCAACAGGAAACACCAATCCCTCATGTGATAATGGGAATACTAATAAGTTGAGCCACTCACATTTTTACCCCTAGGTTTCCAGACCCATGTTTAATAGTTATTAAGGGCACAGAACCATAAAATGGTCACTGATTTTAGGGTACGGACACTGTCCTGGAGGACACTACGTCAGATTAGGTAACTTATTCTAGTTGGCATCCAGGTGCATCTTCAAAATACATTTCACATTATATCGAACTGGCAGCTTCTGGGTGACACGGCATGCAATAAAACAGTGAATTTCATAGTCCCACTTCTGTATGTCTTCTACTGTAAAGGAGGTCCTTTGTTTAGAGGCACACATTATGTAGAAACCTATGTCAGTAGATCAAGCAATCTCTAAGTCCTTGAATAGGTGCAGACCAAGATCCTGTGGGCAGAAAAAGCAAATATATGTTAATCCCAGTAAAGATGGATTGCTGTCCTCTGTCAGAGTAGAAGGAGTTTAATGTAATCAACTTACCACAAAGTAGTTGATGGGTCTTCTTGATGGATGGTACTGCAGTGAGTGTTCGACATTGGTCTTTGTGGTTGACAGATTGGACAATAGGCAGAGGAAAGGTTGGATGAGCTCATACTTTTGTCCTTATGTGTAATCTCTCTTTCTGCTACCATGGCTACTACATTCATGAGCTCATTATGCCAGGACAGGAGAGGCTGGTTGACATCAAATCACTGGGTCATTCCATCTACTTAATGATTCATTATTCCTTCTTTGACAGATTATGGTGTTTGGTAAGTGTTCACGTGTGATACAAAGATATTCATACTTTATGCAAACCCTTATAAGCCCATCTATATGATTCTATCCCAAACCTCCTTGTCTCTAAGCTTCTACTCTCTTTCTGGAACCTGGACCAAGTATCCTATACATATCTTTAACCTGAAGTCACTTCTTTTTCCACACAGAGTCCATGACAAAATCCACCACCAAAAGCTATTTATTATGAGGATGTCCTCTTATTGCTACTTTTCACCCCTGAATAGAACTGTTGTCTAGGAGCAATTCCTTTTCAGCTTTCACTCATTGAGCTGAATCATCTTTAATTCGAGCTCAACAATTTTCCTCTTCCTTGAGCTACTGGCATGTGCTTCCTTGCATGGCTATAGTGTGCCCTGAGGGTGCAGAGACAGTGCAATGGTGATAGGTGACTTAGGATTCTGTTCCATCTGCTTAACCATCTCTCTTGTACCTTTTAAACCTGCTTATGCCTGATCCTGGATGTACCACTTTGATCTTACAATAAAGTGTGGCTGAGCTCACTTCTTATAACCTGGTGAATCTAGCAGAAGCCAACTCATAGCAGTTGTGGTCATTGGATGCCCCATAACCAGATGCACATCAGGAATTGACTTTTAAATGGTCTGTAATTCTAGACTGTAATGTCATGGCCTTGCTCCAGAACCTAGGTTGCTTGCCATAAACCCAACACCACACCTTTTCCCACATAGACACTTGCTGGGCTATAGGGAGCAAATGGCAAGGCTGCTTGCATCATGGAAGCAGAACTCTTTCTACCTCTGGGTTCCACTGAAATGTAGGAGTTTCCATGTCACTTTGTAAATGGATCACAGTAGTGTTTCCCAAAATGGATATAGTGTCATACCATTGTATTATGCACTTTTTCATTGTGCTGGCTGTTGGGAAATGTATTAATTTTTCCTTTACTTTGGAAAAAATACAGCATGTAACAGACCACCAGACTCCTAAAATCTTCACTGAATATATGCAGGGATTCTCTCTTACTGTTTGGATCACCATGTATCTTACTAAGACCTCCAGCAGCCTGCTACTTCATGCTCATCTGGGCTTTAAGTTAAAGTGGTGTGGGCCAATAGGACATTGTAATGGTATATATAGACATGGGAATATAAACTGCTATTGATCCTCCATGCTGATAGGAATGGAAAACAATGCATTCATAAGATCTATGGCCACTTATAATGCTCCTAAGACCCATTTTAATATGTTCTAGCTAGGGTTCCACATCTGTTGTATCAGCTTCTATGGAGGCAACTACTTGTTTAGTTTATGATCATCTACATTCATCTTCCAAGATTCCACTGGTTTTTGGAGAAGCCAGAAACATAATGGTAACCATGAAGTCTATATTCTTTCAATTTTTTTATGGGTGAATTAACATTGCCATGTTCCATGGATATAATAATAATTTGGAATCAATATCTTGGTAGGGGAAGGGACAATTTCAGGACTTCCATTTGGTCTTCCCCATGCTAGTAGCTCTTAAACCCACAGAACAACATAAGGGTTTTATTGTTACCAAGTATATTGTTTCCAATTATACATATTTGGACAGTGGAAATGTACCAGTTAGGTTAATGGATGCAAGAGATCCACTTTTTTTGATCCTATGACAAGATTTCACTTACTTTCTGGTGACTGCAGGTATCCACTCTAACAGGGGCCAGATGACATTTGAATACCTCTGAATCAGTGTCTACTTGGATCTTTTGTCTAATTATGCTCAAAATGTCTCAATATTTTTCATTTTTTAAGCAAATGATTATTTGAGTAGAGTAGTCCCATCTTATTATAAGGTCCACAATGAATGCCTGAAACTGGATAGTACCAAACTTCATATATACATACTCTCCTCAACTTACAATGGGGTTAAATCCCAATAAACACAACATAAGTTGAAAATATGGTAAGTCAAAAATGCACTTAATATACCTACCTACCAAACATCATAGTTTGGCCTAGCCTTAAACATGCTCAGAATATTTACATTAGCTTATAGTTAGACAAAGTCATTGAACATAGGGCCTATTTTATGATGAAATACTGAATATCTAAAGTCATTTATTGACTACTGTAGATAATAATGCAGTTGTGAAGGTTTCATACCATCGTAAAGTTGAAAAATCACAAATTCATCAAAAGTCTGGAACCATCTGTACTTTTTTAATACATACCTATGATAAAGTATAATTTATATATTAGGCACAGTAAGAAAGTGACATTAGAGTAGAACATTTATAACAATATGCCAGCACCACTACTCTTGCACTTTGCTATTATTCAATAAAATCAGGGTTACACATGCACTATGATAAATGACAGCTCATCTGATAACCAAAATGACTGCTAAGTGATAAATGGGCAGGTAATGTATACTACACAAAGGAATAAGTCTCACTACTCAGACTGGCATACAATGCAAAGCTAATGACTTGTTTATTTCTGGAATTTTCCATGTAATATTTTCAGACTGCAGTTGACCAGGTGTAAATGAAATTGTGGAAACCAAAAGTGCAGATAAAGGGGAACTACTATAGATGGCTTCATAAGAGCTGAGAAATCCTTTTAATCTATACTTATCTTGGTGTTGTAAGATCCCTCTTCATTTATACTGTCTTACTCTCAGTTAATGGAGTTAATATCATAATTGGTTCATGCCTGAAAATTAAGCAAGGGATTTATCACTTTTTCTTGGGGTGGTTGATTTTAGCCTTCTGATCATCCATTCTTTATTTCTTCTGATTGTAATAAAGAATAAACAATATCCTTGTCAGCCACCTATCTTGTTTGTCCTTGAACTTCAATGTGCAACTAACCATCTCTATACTCTTTGTGTGTCAGGGCCCAAGATTGCCATTATGACATTACCATTCATAAGGATAATTGTGATCACTCTCCTTCTGATGCTTAAGTGTCAACAGCTGGCCTCAATTATTTATGTTCCTGTCATTTCATTGTTACTAGAGAGCCCAGTTCTATAATGGCATCTCCTATTGTCAGCCCTGAAATACAGCTGTGGAGACAGCCATAACTAAGTTTCTAAAGCTGATACCTTCACCACCAGTCTATATTAAAGAAAAACGCATCACTTTTAAAAGGCTTAAAGTCTCTGAGAACTAGAATTTCAAGTTTCTAGAGTGCATCAACCTCAGATTTCCCCACCCCAAGTTTCAGAATTCTGCTTGTTCCTAATCAGGGTTTTGACTTGGCTTAGTCTAATTGTTGAGTTTGAAACTGCAACATTCTTTAAAATTCTATTACCTATATAGTTAAATCCTGCACCTTCCTTCAGCATTTTCAATTTTCTGGCTGCAGGAGTTGAGTCTTTCTATATCCAGCCAAGAAGCCTCTTTGGCTTTCACCTTTTTTCTTTTTCCTTAGCTTGATGATTATTTTCAGCCTGTTATTGTCTTTATCCAATTAATTGATAGCACTAAACACATGAAATTTGATTTCATAATCCTATAATCACTACTTCTATACTTCACAAATGCCTTAGATATTGAACCAGTCAGTCCATCTCCTTCCACCAGTATCATGTTCCACCTCACAATTGCGCTGGTACTGCACATGAAGGGCCATCAGTGATGGAATTTTTTTCAACTACCTGGTAGATGATTCAACTCCAAAATCTCATTTTATACCTGGCTCTCTGGAAACACACTTGGCACCCACTGTCTTAGATTAGATTCTCTGGAAAAGATTAAGAGATGAAGATTTCATTCTGGGATATCCTTTCTGAGTTGACCTGTATAGCAAGAGGATATCAACTAGGCATTAAGAGTGGGAGAACCATCTCCCTTAGGTCACAGATAATGCTTGATGGAGGACTCAGTTGTGAGCAACCAACGTCCAACTTTCCTACCAGCTAAGGGAAGGAGTGCCTCCCTCTTGAAACGACAACTTCAAGTTTACTCTAAAATTTTGTATTTCTTTCTCTCTCATTTTCAAACATTTTTTTGTTGTTGTTATTGTTAGAAGGAATTCACACCTTATACTCACACATACATATGCATAGACACAGAGAGAAAGTAAGTGACAGAGAAAAAATGTGCAATTTATTTTATAAGGCATTGTATTTATTTTCCTTACTTCTCATTCATTTCTCAGACTTGACAAGCATCCTCAATTTCGACTATTAGAATTCCCAACCAATGAAAGTTGCAGTTTTATTTATAGTCTGTGTGCCTCTGATTAGGAGTCTGTATTAAATGGGATGTTTTTACAATTTAAATAGACATTATTTTGAGATAATTGTAGATTCACATGTTACTGTTAGAAAACACAGAGATCCTGTGTGCCTGATGCCCAGGTGCAACCGGTGGTAACATCTTGCAAAACTATAAATACAACATTGCTGCCACATACTGGAATTCATAGTAAAGATACATACATAACATTTCTGTCAACACAAGGATTCCTGTATTGTCTTCTTGTAGCCACGCCTGCTTCCATCCCATCCTCAACTCCACCTTAATTCCTGGTAAACACTAATCTGTTCTCATTTCTATAACTTTGTCATTCAAGAATATTATAGAGACATTATCACACAGTATACATTCACTCACAATTCTCTTAGGAATTATTCAAGTTATTGTGTGTATTATGAGTCTGTTCCTTTTTATTGCTGTGTGTGGTTCCATGGTAAGGATATACCACAGTTTCACTGTTCATCCACTGAAGGACATCCAGGTTGTTTCCAGTTTGGAGCTATTACGGAGAAAGCTGTTATAATCATTCACATGTGAGTCTTTGTATGAAGGCAGATTTTCATTTCCCTGATATAAATGTCCAGGGAAGGAACTGCTGAGTCATACTGTAGTTACATGTTTAATTTTTTAACTGCAAGATTGTTCAGAGTAACTGTGCCATTTTTTATTTCTAGAAGTAATGCATCAAGTTACCCAGTTTCTCTGCATTCTTGCTATCGTTTGGTTGAATTTTCCAATCTATAAATATGATATGTCTCTTGATTTATTTGAATCTTCTTTAATTTCTTTCATCAACATTTTGTAGTTTTCAGCACACAAGTCCTATACATGTTTTGTTAGATTTACATCTTAGTATACCATTATTTTCTTGAGTGACTACAAATAGCAGTATATTTTTAATTATACTGCCTACATTTTTAGCTAGTATATAAAAATACAGTTGATTTTTGTATGTGTGTCTTGTATCCTGAGACCTTGCAAACTTAACTTAGATATATACACACACAACCACACACATATGCACAAATATATACCTCCTAGAATATATATATATTTGTATTGTGTATATGTATACACAAATATATTCTCCTAGGATATATAAACACATATACTACATATGTGTATTCTAGGAGTCCATTATTATATATATATGTAAACACACATACACATATACACATATATATACACGCATACATACACACACATACACATATATATACTTCCTAAAATATATATACTTTTTAGAATATAACTATATAGAGATACACACAGACATATACATACTCATATATACACACATACATACCATATATATGTCTATATGTGTATGTGTATATCCCAAAGAATATATACATGACTGTCTATGCATACAATCATGTCTTTATAACTGCAAATGCAGAAATTTTTATTTCTCCATGTTTGATCTGTAAGACTTTCATATATTTTGTTTTGCCTTTTTGCACTTGTTAGAACTTGCAGCACTAAGTTGAAACAAGAGGGGTTCAAATGGGCATCCTTGCCTTGTTTCTGATTGTAGGGGAAAGCATTCACTCATTCACCATTAAGCATGATGATACCTGTAAAAGGTTTGCAGATGTTCTTTATCAGATTTACAAATTCCCCTCTATTTATTTATTTATTTATTTTATTTTTTGAATTAGAGTCTCACTCTGTCGCCCAGACTGGAGTGCAGTGGCCGCTCCCGGCCACCGCAGCCTTAACCTGCTGGGCTCCGGCGATCCTTCTGCTCAGCCTTCCAAGTAGCTGGAACTACAGGCGCGCGCTACCACGCCTGGCTAATTTTTTAAAAAATTTTTTGTAGAGATGAGGTCTCGCCAAGTTGCCCAGGCGGGTCTTGAACCTGCGGGCTCAGGCAATCCACTCACCTCAGCCTCCCAAAGCACGGGATTACAGGCTGAGCCGCTGAGCCTGGCTTCCCCTCTATTTATATTTTTCTGAGAGTTTTTATTGTGAAAGGATGTTGCATTTTGTTAAATGCTTTTTCTGCATTGATTAATATGATCACGTACTTTTTTCCTCTTTAGTCTGTTAATATGGTAGATTAAAGTGATTGATTTTCAAATATTGAACCAGACTTGCCTTCCTAGAATACAACTTATGTAGTTATGGTGCATAATATTTTTTATAGATTGCTGAATTCTATCTCTACTGTTTTAAGAATGTTTCTGTCTATATTTATTAGAAATATTGAATTGTAGTTTTGTTTATTTCTCTTTTTTTGTACTGGTTTTCTCTGATTTTTGGCAACAGGGTAATGGTAGCTTGATAAAATGAACTGTAAAGTGATCACTTCATATTTTTTGAAAGAGATTGTGTAGAGTTAATTTTAATTTTTCTTTAAATATTTATAGGTATTTTCTGGTAAAACTATTTGGACCTGCAGATTTCTTTTGGGGAGTCTTAAAGTTATGCATGCAATTTAGTAGTGTAGTTCTATTCAAGTTATCTAGAGCAAGTTGCTGATAGTTTGTGTTCTTTTGAAGATTGGTCCATTTTGTCAAAATCGTCAGTATATGTGTGTAGGGATGTTCACTGTTTTTCCCTATTATCTTTTTGGTATCTGAAGAGGCTATAATGATATCCCCTGTCTTATTTCTGTCACTGAGAATTTGTACCATCGCTCTCTTTTTCTTTGTCTGTTGTCTTAGTCCACTTTATATTGCTGTAAAGGAATGCCTGAGATTTAAAATGAAAATAGGTTTATTTTATTCATAGCTCTGTAGGCTGTTCAAAAAGCATGGCACCAGAATCTACTTCTGGTGAGAATCTCAGAAAGCTTCCAATTGTGATGGAAGGTGGATGGCACACGGCGTGTTACATGGCAAGAGAGGGAACAAGGAGAAGGAGGAAGATGCCAAGATGCCCAGCTCTTTTTAACAATTAGATGTCATGAGAACTAATAGAGTAAGAACTCATTACTTCAAAGACAGCACCAAGTCATTCATGAAGGATCCACCCCCATGACACAAACATCTCTCACTAAGTCCTAACTTCAACATTGAGGACCAAATTTCAACATGAGATTTGGAAGGGACAAATATTCAAACTATATCATCTCTCTAGATAGATGTTTGTCGATTTTATTGGTATTTTTAAAAAACTAGTTGTGTTTTTCATTTTTCCTTCCTTCTGCTTACTTCAGGTTTATTTTACTCTTTTTTCCAGGTTCTTGAGGTGGAAACATGGATCATTGATTGGAAATTTGAGATTCATTCTCTTTTCTAATGTATACATGCAGTACTATAAATTTCCTTCTGAACATAGCTTTAGTTGTGTCTCACAATTTTGATATGTTGCATCTTTATTTTCCTTGCATTCAGTGTGTATTTGATTTCCCTTGAGACTTTCTCTGTGACTCTTAATTTATCTAGAAGTGTGCTGTTTAGTGTGCAAATGTTTAAAGATATTTCTGTTATATTTCTATTCTTCATTTCTGGTTTGATTCCATTTGTATTCCATTGTATCAAGAGAATATAGTATATGGTTCCTGTATGAGAACTTACCACATGATTTTAATTCTTTTAAATTTACTGAGGTTTGTTTTATGGCCCAAGATATAGACTATTTTGGATGTAGTTTGTGGGCATTTAAAAATTGTGTATTCTGCAGTTATATAGAGCAGGGGTTCCCAACACTCAGACCTTTCATGGCCTGTTAGGACCTTCCGTGGCCTGCTAGGACCGCACAGCAAGAGGTGAACAGTCAGTGAGCAAACAAAACTTCATCTGTATTTACAGCTGCTCCCTATCATTCACATTACTGCCTGAGTTCCGCCTCCTGTCAGATCAGCAGTAACAGTAGATCCTCATAGAAGTGTGAACCCTATTGTGAACCATGCATGCAAAGGATCTAGATTGCCACTGTTTATGAAAATCTAATGCCTGATGATCTGAGGTGGAACTGAGGCAGTGATGCTAACACTGGGGAGTGGCCGCAAATACAGATAAATGTTATCAGTGAGGTTTGACTGCACAGATACCATAATAAATAAATTGCTTGCAGATTTATACCAAAACCCTATCAGTGAGTGGCAAATGAGTTGATGTACTTCATTGTACAGCTGCATCTGGTGGCGGGTTTAAGTCAGAATCTGACACTTATTTTAGTCTGTTCATAGCCTGTCTATTGTTTTACCACTTCCATTTGTGCCTCTTTTGAAAAATGGCGAATTATATAATTATTTAATTACATATTCAATGTAAATAATAGTAATAAAGTGCCCAATAAATGTTATTCTCTTGAATCATCCCAAAACCACTCCCCAACCCCCCAAGTCCATGGAAAAATTGTCTTCCATGAAACCGAAAAGGTTGGGGGACACTGGCATTCCATATATCTTGATTTGATCCTGTGGATGGATGGTGTAGTTGAATTTTATATTCTATTGATTTTCTGTCTAGTTGCTATATCAGTTGTTGAGAGATGGATGTTTAAGTCCCCAACTATAATTGTGGTATTGTCTATCTCTTCTTTTATTACTATTAGCTTTTGCTTCACATATTTTTCAGCCCTTATTTTGGTTCATAGGCATTTAAGATTGTCCTGCATGTTCTCACTCATGAGTGGACTCTGAGCAATTATCCTAATACTATAAGAAAGGAATTGACAACAGTGGGAAACTACTAGGGGCAAGGGGGGCACACTTCATCAAGTGTACCTGGTCTCAAACCAGGTGAAGTGGGGATCAAAGGGAAGACTAAGCTATTTGTTTACTTCACCCCGAATTGTACCCCATATCTTTAAAATGAAATTTTTTTTAAATGCTATGTTTTCTTGATGGATTGAACCGTTTATTATTATGTAATTTCTCTCTGTCTCTGGTGATACTTTTTGCCCTGTAGTTTAGTTATATGTTAATTAGATACTCTTGCTCTATAGAAACCTTTTCTATCTTTTTATCCCCAACATGTATATGTTGGGGTGAATTTATGTTGAAGTGAGTTTCTTATAAAAAGCATATACTTGGCTCATTTTACCAATCTTTACCTTTGACACATTAAGGCCATTCCCATTTAATGTGATTATTAATATGTTAGGGCTTTCTTTCCATTTGATTTTGTGTTTTCTGTTTGTCTCTCTTTACCTTTGTTTTCTTTGTCCTATTCCCTGTGGGTTATATGAACCCTTTTTTAATAATTCAATTTTATTAAATTATTTAAGCATATTAATTATCATATACTGATTTGTTAGTATATCATTTTTTAAATGTTTTTTGTTTTATGTGGTTGCTCTAGGCATTACCTTACACACTACATTATATGGTGGAATGTTGCCAGTTCTATGTAGAAATAAGAGATCTTACATTGCTTTATATTATTTTACCCTTTCTCATTTATAATACACTCATCTTAAATCTATTATTTACCTTTTTGTATTTAGTTTGAAACTTTTTGGTCCTTGATAGGGTGAGTGATTTTTTTAACTGGAGCCTATACATTTTGGGACATTATGTTAGTAGACTGAAATGGAATTAAACCTTATGTTTTAGCTTGCATTCAGTAGTACCACTCTGGCCGAGGAAAGGAGGTTGGATGGAGTAAAAGTACAGGTTCCACTCCAGCCTTCACTAACATCCAAGGAGGCATTCTTTTCACTATTAGTGAGGTTCCTCTAGGTTTCCATTGGTATCCTTCTTGCTGGGAGGGACAGAAGTGTTTAATTACTACTTCCCACATGGCACTCACTGGCACCACAGAAAGAAGAATGACCTTGATATCACAGTGTGATGATAAAAGCCCTGACTTGGCTTTTACAGACCCTACCCAAGGAAGAGGTTGGGGAAGACATGCCTCTGTTTAGCCTCATAAAAATGGAAATCTAGACTCCCTACTCTTCTTTTACTGGTGTATGTAGAAGTGGGGTAAAAGTTTATCCTGTGGTATTTGGCTGAATGCCTTAATCTATTTTTTTTTAAACTGCTATAACAAAATATCACACACTGGATCATCTGTAAAGAAAAGATTTGTATCTCACAGTTCTGAAGTCTGGGAAGAACACGATGTCAGCACTTGATAAGGGTTATTTCATGTGGAAGGTGGAAGACAGAAAGCAGAAGCAAGGGCACAAGACAATGAAAAAGGTGCTTTATAACAACATGCTCTTAGGATATGTGACTCACTCTTATGATAAAGACATTAATCCATTCATGAGGACTTTACTCTCATGACCCAATAACCTCTTTTTAGGCCTCACCTCCCAACACCATTGCACTAGGAATTAAGTTTTCAATGTAGGAACTTTAAGGGAACACATTCAAATCATAGCACTGGAATTGAATGTTTTTGCCTGAAAGTTTTCTGTTTTGCTAGGCTGCCCCTTCTTTTGGTCTTTATCTGAGAAAGAAAGCTCTTGCTGTTTTTGTGTCTGTGATTATTGGCATTTCCATGTTGCTGACTTCTTCAACTCCAATTTTAGGATGTATGAATTGAAAAGAAAACCTAGGAAACAGATCACTGTGTCACTCCTTAGGTCTCAAGTTTCCTAGCTTAGTCTTCCTTGTCCCCAACTTTCAGAGTTTTCTTATGCTTGTATTTTCATATAAAATATTCAGAGTTGTAAAGTTGTACTTAGAAGAGAAATAGGGAGATTATGCTTCTCCACCTTCCTGGGAGAAGGAATTTTTTAATGTTTTAAAACTTTATCCCTAGCCGGGCTCGGTGGCTCAGCCTGTAATCCCACGCCTTTGGGAGGCTGAGGTGAGTGGATTGCCTGAGCCCGCGGGTTCGAGACCCGCCTGTGCAGCGAGACCTCATCTCTACAATAAATCAAAACATCAGCTGGGCGTGGTAGCGCATACCTGTAATTCCGGCTACTCGGAAGGCTGAGCGGAAGGATTGCCGGAGCCCAGCAGGTCGAGGCTGCGGTGGCCGGGAGTGGCCACTGCACTCCAGTCTGGGCGACAGAGTGAGACTCCAACTCAAAAAAAAAAAAAAACTGTGTCCCAAAGCAACTATAAAATAAAAATACTGCATGGATTTAGAAAGACAAGATGAATGAAAACTTGGGTGCAGTTGTTTACAAAGGAAAATATGAAATATTGTCCTTGTCTATTCTATTTCTTCTTGAGTATATAAAACAAATCTTTCCACTTGTCTTATTTTTATTCCTAGAGTCTACAACAGCCCTTAATATGTATAGAAGCCATTTACTATGGTTTTGATGGATAGGGTAAAGAGATATCATAATAGTAAAGCTGTATTATTATTTTTTGGGGGGGTTGGAGTCTCATTCTGTCACCCATGCAACTCTGTGCAGTTGCATGCTCACAGCCACCCCGGCGTCGACCTGCTGGGCTCCAGTGATCCTTCTGCCTCAGCCTTCCAAGTAGCCAGAACTACAGGCATGTGTCACCATGCCAGGCTAATTTTTTGATATAATTGGAGAGATGAGGTCTCACCAAGTTGCCCGGGCTGGTCCCGAACCAGTCCCGAACCTTCAGGCTCAGGCAATCCACTCACTTCAGCCTCCCAAAGTGCTGAGATTACAGGTTGAGCTACCAAGTCTGGCCATGTTAATTTTTTAATACAAAAATTTTCAGATTTTTTTTTCTCTAGTAAACTTAGTTCATTTTGTGCTGCTATAAAAGAATACCTGACACTGAGTAATTTATAAAGAGAAAAGGTTTATTTAGCTCATGGTTCTGCAGGCTGAGAAGTTCAAAGGCATGGGCCTGGTTTCGGATGAGCCTTTTCATGCTGCATCACAACGTGGTAGAGAAAGTCAGAAAAAAGGCAGACATGTGAAAAGGAGAAAATCTGAGGGTAATCCTGGCTGTATAACAACCTACTCTTGAAGGAGCTAATTCATTCCCATGAGAACTAATCTGGTTTTGTGAGAGTGAAGATTCACTACCATAACAACAGTACCAGTTTATTCATGAGGAATCTGACCCATAACCCAAATAGGTCGCACTAGGTCCCACCTTTCAACACTACCACATTGAGGATCATATTTCACATGAGTTTTGTTGGGGGCAAACAAACCACATCCAAACCACAGCATACACTTACAATTTAACAATCCATGTAAAGCATTACATAGATTTATATGCAGTAGAAAAATCACCAAGATACTCTGAAGAAGTTGTAGAGATTAATTCAACAATTAAAAAATTATTATAAATATTTGCATGTGTGCATTTAAAACATTTTGTGCAGTAAGTTATAAAAAATTATTTTTAGTGGCTACAAATCTTCATAGACAGTTGTCATGTATTAGTCTTCTCTTTCCCACAAAGACAATTTCAGGAAAGCTAAATCTATTATTTTAATTGCTTAACTGCCTAAAAATAAATAAGACTGTGGGAGATTAATTTAATTACTCTAAGAATTAATTTAATTTCCCATCATATAATAATTTAATTTATGTATGTGCTGTTTTGACTTTCCAAAGGACAATAATACAGGTCATAAAGTACATCAGCTCAAATATTCCTGTGTTTTGTTCATTAATTTTTTTATTTTTAGAAAAGAGAATTGCTTAAAGTATTATGTTATAGATTTGGTATAAATGAAACTTTTTAAAAATTTGTGTATAAGGTAATCTTCACATGAGTCAAAGCTAAATCATCCTAAGTTTTTCTTGAACTGTCTGGAGACACAAATGGCTACTTATATTGCAGACATCACAGGAAAGAACTCACCATATAAAAAACAGAATTTAGACAATAATAATGTAAGCAATAATACAAAGTACTTTGTCAAATTATCTATTAAATAGTTCACAAATAATTTTGACAGTTTGAGCATATAGTGAAACTTAAACATTGTCATTAAAATAAAAATCAATGTGGTTTAGTAACCACATTCTTAAATTCTTTTATTGAAGGCACTAGTCCATGCAGTAAGAAAAAAAGAGTAGTTTAAAGATTGGAAAACAAACACATGATAGCTATTATTGCTAAATTTTATGAAAATCTATCCAGAATTATCATGTCCAATATGGTAGCCACTAGCTTCATATAATTATTGTGCATTTGTAGTATGGAATTGAGATGTATTGTAAATATAAATTACACACAAGATGTAGAAAAAAATATAAACTATTTCATTAAAATATTTATATTTATTAAATATTGAACTATTATTTCAGATATGAGATTAAGATACATTACTAAAATTAATTTAAACTGTTTCTTTTTACTTTTAAAAATGTGGTTACTAAAACAAAATTGCATTTTAACTCAGATTATATTTCTATTGCACAGCACTGTTCTAGAAAATTCAAAAGAATAAAGTAACAAATTATTAGAAATTTTAAGTGTCAGGAGTTTGAGGTTGTTTCAGTTTATATTTTAAAAGATAGCCAAGATCGGTGGCTCAGCCTGTAATCCCAGCACTTTGGGAGGCCGAGGCAAGTGGATTGCCTGAGCCCGCAGGTTCGAGACCCAGCCGGGCAACTTGGCGAGACCTCGTCTCTACAATAAATAAAAAAATCAACTGGGCGTGGTAGTGTGCGCCTGTAGTTCCGGCTACTCGGAAGGCTGAAGTGGAAGGATCGCTGGAGGCCAGCAGGTGGAGGCTGCGGTGGCCGGGAGCGTACCACTGCACTCCAACCTGGGCGTTGGAGTGAGACTCCAACTCAAAAAAAAAAAAAAAAAAAGACTAGAGCAGATTAAAAAGTTGTGCCTTTAATAATTTTATTTGACCTAATTAGCATTTTTCAAAAGCTTTATTGAGAAACACCTGCTGCTAAATTCTTCCATTTAAAATGCATAATTAAATGGTTTTTTTAAAGCATATTTGTAGAGTTATGACACCATCATCACAACCTAATTTCAAACACCATTGTACAACATTTCCTAATTTCTTCACATTTACATCATAACTTTTGGTTACAGTGTGGATTCAACCAACCACAGATAGAAAATATTTGGGAAAAAAAAATCCACAAAGTCTTAAAAAGCAAAACTTGAGTTTGCCCCATGCCTAGTACTACACTAAATACACACGAATGAAGTCATGTGCAGGTACTGTATTAGGAAGTAAGTAATCTAGAGATGATTTAAAGTATACAGGAGGATATGCATAGCTTAGATGCAAATGCTACACCATTCTATATGTGGGACTTGAACACCCATGGATTTTGGTGTTCTTGGTGGGGGCGGTCCTGGAATCAATCCCCTGTGGATACCAAGGAACTACTGTATTTGTCTTTTTGATTAGACCTAACATGGTAGGTAACTCGATGTTTTGATTTTCATTTCCCTAATGACTAAGGCCATTGAGTCAGAATTTTTGCCCATTTAAAAATTGATTCGTTGTTGTTGTTTGTTTTTTAGATTGGAAAATATAGTTTATTTAGAAAGTAAATTAGAGATAGAGAGAAAGAGATTTACCTCCCTAAGGTAGGGGAAGGGGGCAAAGCTTAAGAAAATATGGCCTGGCCACAATGCAGAGAGCACATGGCCACACCATAGCTTAGCAAGGCAATGGCCTGTTTATTTTTTAATCATTGAGTTGTAGCAGTTCCGTAATATTCTGAATACAAATGCCTGATCAAATAAATTATTTGCAAATGTTTTCTCACATTCTGTTGGTAGATTGGTAGTTTTTTCTTTCTCTTGATGGTCAAATTTGAAACACAAGAGCTTTTAATTTTTTGTAGTTCAGCTATTTCTTTCTTTTTCTTTTTGCCTGTTCTTTTGGCTATTTATCTAAAAAAAAATCATTGGTTGACCTAAGGTCACGAAGTATTATGCTTATGTTTTCTTCTAAGGGTTTTATGGTTTTAGCATTTATGTTTGGCACTATTATTGTTCATTAGGGTTCATTTTTGTGTAAGGGTAAGTGAAGTGTCCAAATGTATTCTTTTGTATGTAGATATCCAGGTGTCCTAGCATTAATGTATTCTCCACACCCTTCTCCTTTATATTTAATTGTGTTGGCACTCTTCTGGAAATCAAATGACAATAAATGTGTTTAATTTCTATACTTTCAATTTTTTTCCCATTGATTCATTACCTATCCTTATGCCTGTATCATACTGTGTTGATTACTGTAAGTCTTGTAGTAAGTTTTGAAATTTAGAAATGTCAACCCTTCGCTTTTGTTCTTCTTTTTTGAGATTGTTTCGTTTATTCTGTTTTTTTTTTTAATTTGAAAATCTACATTAATTTTATAATCAGCTTGTCTTTTACTGCAAGAGAAGCCAGCTGGGATATTGATAGAGATTGCATTAATTTTGTAGATTAATTTGAAGACTACTGCCATCTTTACGATATTATGTCTCCTGATCCTTGAACATAGGTTGTCTTTCTATTTACTTAGACCTTCTTTAATTTTTTCAATGTTTTATAGCTTTTAGTTTCCAGTCTTATACTTCTTTTATTCGATTTACACCTAAGTCTTTTGGTTTTTTATGCCATTTTAAATATAATTATTTTCTTAATTTTATTTGCAGAATGCTATTGTTAGTGTAGACAAATATAAATGAGTTTTGTACACTGATCCTATATCTTGCAACTTTGTTTAACATGTTTATTAGCTCTAGCACTTTCTTGTAGACTCCTTAGCTTTTTTCCCTATGTTTATGGATCTGTGTGTGATTTGGGCAGATTTGGGAATGCTTGCAAGTCTGCTCCACATCCTACTCTGATTACCCTTGAGTAGGTGCAACTTAGTGCTTACACACAGCCTTTATAGCCTACGAAATGTCTGTGATCTCAGGAGGGTACATCTTCGTGGTCTCTGTTTCCCTCTGTGAAACTTTTGGCTGCTCTGATGTTTTGCCTTTCTTTATAGATCTACTAGTCTCCTTTTATATTTTTTCCAAAATGATCTCTGTTATTTTAGACAATGAACTTACAGTGGAATTCTCCTTTTTAAAATCACAAACGGAATCAGTCTCTACAGTCAGAATTGTAAAATTTTTTGCCCTTATGGTCTGGTTTTTCTTCCTGCATAGAGACCCTACATCAATTTCCTAGACCTGGGAGTGAGAAATGCTTTTTTTAAAACTGATTTTTTTTTCTCTACATTTTAAATTTTATTATTTATTTATTTTTGAAATGGAGTCTCACTCTGTGGCCCAGGCTGGGGTGCAGTGGCATGTTCAAGGTCACCGCAGCCTTGACATGCTGGGCCCAAAATGATCCTTCCACTTCACCCTTCTAAAAACTGGAATTACTGGCATGCCACCACACCTGGGTAATTGTTCCTTTTGCAGAGATGAGGTTCATCATGTTACTCAGGCTGGTCTGAAACCCCTGGGCTCAAGCAATCCTCTCACCTCCACCTCCCAAAGTGCTGAGATTGCAGGCATGAGCCACCACACCCAGCCTAGTGAGGAATAATTTCTAAGAATGATACCCTTGCTTTGTGAATGGACATGAGAAGGGGGTGGCAGCCACTCCAAGTGTGAAACCTCCGCCCTGTGAGAGAGCTGGGGCTGGAGCAATCATTAGCTCAGTATTGTCAGTCTGTCAGTCCTGGAAGCCTACCTTTCATCCAACAACCAGGGGCTGGGTGGAACAAAAGAAGTCTGGTTCCCTTGGCTGCTATTGCCTGGAATAGGATGTCTGCAAAGGGGTAGGGGGGATGTGAAATGTCAGCAGTCTGTCCTTTCCACAGTGAAACTGTAGCCCCAGACTAGAAGGTAGGAGGAGAGGGTCCCTCCATTTTCTTGACCACACACGTATGCCAGAGTAGGGCTTCTGGCTTACAGTTTCCATAACACAGAGATGGGGGTTGGTAGAGGTTAATGGAGTGGATTGTGGCTCAAATGCCACAGGCTTTACTGTTCTGAAGTTTAGTAGATTTTCTTGCGTGAATGTTTCTCCATTTACTATAGGACAATTTCTAGACACTTGATTTTTTAAATAACTTGCATAAGTTAAATTGTTGTTTTCTTAAGAGAGAGTGATAGTCTCACCCACTGATTTGTGTTTTGCTGTTTTTTTTTTTAATGGGAAGAAAGAAAGACAAAGAGTTTTAGTTTCATTCCTGCAATGGCATGTGGGAATATGTTGCTAAAATGAACATGTAGAAGACATCAAAAATAAGCAACAAACACTTTTTAAAGGTTTTAAAAAAAGGAGGGATATGATTGTAACTGCCACAAATATGGCAATTCTTGCAACCCCCACAAATGTATGAAATTGATAGTGGTAAGATGGAAAACAAGAAAATAGATTAAGAAGCTGCCAAAATTGAATCAAATGTCTTATCAGCTCTTTCATTTGCAGCTTGTCCAGGAGGCAAAGCTATTGCAGATGAATCCATAAAGACTTATATTATAATGATGACATTTGAATGGAAAAGAGGGGTGAGGGAAAAGATATTAGGAAGGAAAATTTTATAGATTTTTGGCAATGAGTTAATTGAAGATAGGGAGGAAAAATAAAAAATCAAAGATCACACTGAGTTCTTAGGATAACTTAGTTTGTTTGTCACTTACAGAAATAGGAAATTCAGACAAAATCTCTGGTTTGCAGAGAAAGCTGATGGATTTGGATATCAGATTTAATGAGGATAAATACCATTGCTTTGCAAAGAAGGTCTGGATCCATCAAGCAATTTTGAATTCAGATCTGGGTTTTAGGAGAGAAGTTATTGATAATGAAACTGTGAATGTGTACTAAATTACTGAAATAGAGTGTATATACATAAGAGGGTCAGGAACTTCCTGGAAGGCCTTTATATAAAGGAATAGAGAAAGAAAGAGGTAGTGGAGGAAACCACAAAGAAATAGGGGTAAGAAATAAAGACAAGAGACTAGTTTCTGTTATTTTTACAACTCACCTGATTAGCTGTAGGTTATCCAAGTTTTAGATTACCAATGTTTCTGTAATTCTTTTAAAATGTCATACACAATGTCAGTTTGGCACAGGATAGATATAGCCAATGACTGCATCACTGAATTATCTTATACAAAAATATTTTATTATTTTTATAAGATCCGTCCCATTTGCACTCCAGTATCTCAGAGTATTTGGTAAAACAGTTCCTTCAATCTTGAGCTGTTTTGTTTTCACGAATAACTGAGTTTATTCTTCGTACTCACACAGGCAACCACTCCTTAGGCTAGGTGCAGATTGCATAAGAAGCTACCATGCTATGCACAGAATCACAAATATGACTTTGCAGCTGACTCAGCATCTTGGTGCATAACTCCTCCTTCTCCTCAATAGACTGTACTGTTATTACCTGGGAAGATTCTCCAGCCCCTCAACTAGTAGCTTCTATTTGGCCCACGTTAGCAGTTAACCCAACATGCCCAGACCTGTCCCTAAATGAGCCTGAACTCAATCTGAAACCTCTGATAAATAAACCATATAATTGTCCTTACATATAAAAATGTACATTACAAATAGTCACCGCATTTTTAAGAGAAGATATTAGTGCTACATAATAAATTTGCTTTTGGGGGGGAATGAATGGCCATTAAGCTGATCACTTGCTGAATTTGCATGTTCTAAAGAGGTCCAATTTGATGATCTCTGGAGAAAAAATTACTATAGGTAACCATGAACAATGCTGTTTTTGCTAAAGTATCATAATGCTGCCTGGCAGAATTAGCTACAGGTCACATTTAATAGAATCTTCTCTCTCATCCCGGTAGCATTTACCAGTCTTTCCATGGGGAGAAAAAGAAATAACAGTTGGCGTTCTGTTCTGCTGAGACACAAAAGCAGGGTACACGTTGAAGGTCAACACCACAGTCTGTCAAGTTGTGGGATGTGTGTGAGGCGCAGCATTTATTTCCCTTTCCTCTCATATTAGACAAAGTATCTAATCATGTCCCTTTGAGCAAAGGGAAGGAAAAAAAGCTTAGAAAGCATTAGTGTTCTCTGGGTCACTTGACAGCGCATGAATTATCAACATATATGAAATTATTCATTTATGTAAAACTATAATTTGTACAGCCTCTTATTCAGCATGAATACTACCGATGTGTGCCAAAGACACACAGTTGTAACTTCATTAGAATAAGTATTCAAGGCAGGGATGTCTAACCGCTAATTTCTTTCCCATCGTACACACAGGCACACATAAATTGCAAGAGAAAGTTCACATTTCCTCATTACAGGCCTCTTTGTTAAAAGCAGTAACCAAAATGTGGAAAGCATGCAATGTTAACTGGAGAAGATTTTTATAATATGAGCAGAATGGAGGCTCCAAAGAAATATCTGAAGGCTATGTGATTCCCTGAAAATGTCAGGAATTTCACATTCCTGAAGAAATGTTACAATGTAGCAGCAGAGCTAAGTGAAAGGAAAGAAAAGATATTTTCGTTTCACATTTTAAGCAATGCCACTGTGGAAAATATCTCAACAGAATTATATTTATGTTTTTTTATTATCCCACAAGTTTAATATTAATTAGCCCCATGTTTTGAAAGTTTTACAGAAGAATAAGAGTAAAATAATTAAATAAATTTAATCTCTAATTTTAAAAAAAGCAATTTACTATCCAGATTATCTTGGTATGAGATAAACAAGAAGGAAAGAAAAAAGTAAAAGAAGGAAAGAAAGAAGTATCTTATTGGGCAAAATAGGCAAAGCCAAAACAACTAAAATATGACTTTTAACTTATGGTTGATTCTTATGGGCCTAAAAAGAATGTTTATATTTGTGGTTTTGCCAGGAATAGTGGAATGGCAGACCAAGAGTGATGGTTACAGTAGCCAACACTGTTTATTCTTTCTGACAGAAGAAATGCTGTTTCTGGAGCGGTGGTGGTGGTGGTGGGTAGCTTTCCAACTGTCTTTATGGACAGGCACAAAGGAAAAAGTAAAGAGTGCCAAAACTATTCAATTGCGAAGACTCATTAGTGTCTGAATGTGGAGCCCCAGCAACACAGCCCTTTGTGGAGTGGGTAAATGCCAGGAATGCTCTCTGCTTCCCTCTTCCCCCTGCTCCAGCTCTTAACTGAACAACCTTTTATTGGTTTGTTTTCAGCAAAGGAAAGAGAAGGGACTCCCAAACAAACTGAGTAAGAGGCTCAACTCTACACTTATTCTCCCAGAAGAAAAAAAAAATCTTTGACAGACATTCTGCTTCTCGAACCCCATCTTGTACATTTCTAGTGTCTGTGGAATCCTCAGTGGATCTCCATAAAGCTAACCGTTAACTCTGAGCATGCCTAATGGGACTGGCCATTCAATCTGGTAGAGCTGTCATCAGAAGAGTAGAGAATTGACAAGCCATCTAGTTTAGATCTTATTAGTAGTGATGGTAGTATTAGTATTTACACGGAGATAGGAAGGAAGAAACAAAAATTGGAAAATATAGCATGAAACGTCTTTGACCCATCATATATATCTTCTGTATTCAGATATTTTGTTTTCATCAACCAACCACTGACCACAATGAAATCACTTTCGTTGTGCAAAAGAAAGATGCCAAATATTATTTGAAAAGAAGAAACATTAATCCACATTGAATTTAATTTGTGTAGAGCTAGTTATGAAGACAATTTTAAAAATTATTATTAGAGACTCTGGTTTCAGATCTGAAATGCAGAAGGCATATAAATGGTCGCTCCCATCATTACAATAGGAAAACGCTGGACAGTTTTAGGGCAAACCAACACCCTGAAATTGGGAGAGACAAGCACATGGGGAGATTGACAGTTAGGATTAACTGACCAAGAGCAGAAGAAGCAACTGAGGCTCATAAACTGGTAAGACACTTAAATGGTGATTGCAATAAATTGCTGATGGCTGAATGTGGACTACAGCTCTGAGAGTGAGAAAATCCTTGGGATTATTAATTGGGAAACTCCACACTTTTAAGGACTTCAAGAGTCACATTAGGTAAATATGATGAGTAGCTGAGATCTTCACATGGCTCTGATAAAGGGAGAGGAAAGGTAATCACTGTGAAGTACATTCAGAGATTTCTCCATAACAGAAGCCTAGTTTTCAGGGAAAGGATTTTTCAGATCATTATCCCAGCAGGAGAAGGGAATTTTTTTTCTATCCATTCCCCTCAAGATTTCTAGTCTCACCAAAGTGTGTCTATGCGTGTAGTCAACAGAGATTAAGACTTCAAGGAAATAAACTGGGAACTCTGCACTCAGGAAAGTAGGGAATCGAGGTATGTGTGGCTATATCACAGAAAAAAATACTTGTGAAAATCAGAGCCCAGAGGCACAGGTTCACTAAAAGATTGAAGTTTAATGAAAAGATTATAGAACATTTCCTTACTCTACACCTTACTCCCACATCAGGAAGGCTCCAATATAGTTACAGTATGTCACAACTGAAAAGGTGTAAAACAAACTCTCTAAGGAGAGATATTCAGGAAAGACTAATGTCAATGGAGAAGGCCAATACAGGAAATACTTGAGGACTTTGAAGTCTCTGGCAACCACAGCACAGCAAATATTAAACATAATTTAACTACTTGCTGGATTCATATGAAACCACACATTAAAGGCCTATTCAATCAGCAGGCCAAAAGGCAAAGAAGAAAAAAAAAAGAAAAAAAACCATTAGAACCAGATTCATACATAACACAGAGGTTAAAATGATTAGACAATGAACTTGAAATAAATATGATTAAGTGTTGAGGGCTCTAATGAAAAAAGGAGATAATGTGTGTGAACAAATAGATAATATAAACAGAGAAATGGAAGCTCTAAGAAAGTACAAAAAGAAAATGCTAGAAATAAAAAACACTGTAGCAGAAATAGAAAATGCCTTTGATGGACTCATCATCAGAATTGGCATTGCAATAAAAAACTCATGAGATTGTAGATAGGGCAATAGAAACTTCCTAAGTGAATATATGAAAAGAAAAAAAGAATTAAAAAATCAGAACATCAAAGAACTGTGATTCATTTTCAAAAAGGGTAAAATATGCATGATTGGAATAGCAAATGGAGAAGAACAAATGTAGCAAAATAAATATCTGAAATAGTAGTGGTTAATAATTTTCCAAAATTAGTAATATATACCTAACCACAAATCCATGATCCAGGAAGCTCAGAGAACACTAAACAAGATGAGTATAAAGAAAACCACACCTAAGAACATTATATTCAAATTGCAGAAAACCAAAGACAAGTAGAAAATCTTGAAAGAAACTGAGATTGGTAGATGAAAAGGTATTAATTAAAGAGAAACAGAGAGTACAATTATAGACTATTCCTCATCAGAAACTAGACAAGCACAAAGTGGAAGAAGTGAAATGTTTAAAGTATTGAAAGAAAAAATGCATCAACTTAAAATTTTATACCCCAAAAAATTATCTTTCAAAAGTGCAGAAGAAATTAAGACTTTTTCAGATTTTTTTAAAAACTGAAGCAATTAATCATCAACAAATCTGCCCTGCATGAAAAAAAGTTCTTCAAGCAGAGAGAAAATAGTAGATCATAAATTTGGCCCCACATAAAAAAGGGATGAGTATCAAAAAATAAGTGAAAGATAAATATAATTTCTTATTTTATATTATTAATTGATCTAATAACTCTAAATAGCTCAATGTACGATACTAACAATATATTGAGTGATTATAGCATATGTATAAATGAAATCAATAACAGTAATGCATCAAGAGATGAGAGAGAGTAATTGGATATATTATATACTTGTACTACACATAAAGCAGTATACTGTTATTTGAAGACAAACTTAAGTTATTAAAAATGTTTATGGAAAAATCTAGACAAACCATCATAATTTTTTTTTAAAATGTAGTTGGTATGGTAAGAGAAAAGATAATATGTATTTATTGACAATGCTTGATTAAAACTGTAGAAGACCAAAACAAAAAACAAACAAAAAAAAGAAAATAGTTAATAAATTTTGCAGATATTTATTTAAATCCATCAATAATTACTTTACATGTAATCTTCTAAAGGTATCAATTAAAACACAGAGATTACCTGAGTTTTTATAAGGAAGTCATTTTAAATAGAACTCAGATAGGAATAGGAAAAAGGTGCTATGTTATCATCCTAACAATCATCAAAAGAAATCTGAAGTAGCTATGTTACTTTCAAACAAAGCTGACTTCCAAACAAGGAATATGTTTAGGGATAAGAAGGCGTATTATGTAATGATAAGAAGACATCACAAAATTATAATGTACAAGAAGATATGACAACCTCAAACATATGAGACCACCAAAAAACAAGTCAAAAAGTGAATGGAGAAATAGACAAATCCACTATTGTAGTTGGACCCTTAACCACCCCTCTATCAGCAATCAATATATATCAAGAAGACAGAAAATCAATATTGATATAGTTGACCTAAAAAAGCACAATCAGCCAGCTAGATCCAATTGACATTTATGGAATTCTCTTTCCAATTAATGTAGAATAAACATTCTCCTCAAGTTCCATTAAAAAATTTGTTAAAATCACATTCTGGGTGATAAATCACATTAACTAATTTAAAATAATTGAAATCTTAAAACGAAATTAGAGTGCAAATCAATAACAGAGAGATAGAAAATTTCAAAATATTTGGAAATTAACAGTACAAGTCCAAAAAAACAGATGAGTCAAAGATGTCTCAAGATGCATTCAAAAGTATTTTTAACTAATTGAAAATGAAAAATATAAGCTATCAAAATTTTTGAAGTACAGCAAAAGCAATGCTCAATGGGAAATTTATAGCATTAAGCACACTGAATATCTTATATGAAGTCGATTAACTCTTTGGACAAAATTCACACAAGGGGAAATAGATAACTTGAATAGCCCTGGAAAAAGGCAAAAAGTATGGAGATGGTAAACAGATCTCTTGTTGCATTTGTTAAAGCCCATAGAATTTTATAGCATGTGGCATAAAGGTTGGAAGATCTCAGAAAGGAATGCAGATTGTGACATGTGAATCTAACTGTATTTGCAAAGGTATGAATTGGTTGCACTGAAGGGAGTAAAGGGTGCTGACCTAAGTAACTTCAAAATGGGTGGAGCCTATAAGAATCAAGGCAAGATAAAATGTACATAAAACTGTTTCCCATAGGTGTACAGGTTAACATTTAAAAATCACCATCCACGTAAACTGAAATTGAAGAAATAAATAAACTGATGTAGGTGGAGATAGCCAGGTGCCTAAGTTGGAGTCAGAAGTGGCAGGTAAGCAAGTGGAGGAGGCTGGAGTGAGCCACATGGTGGAAATGAGTAGATCTGGAGACATCAGCATGAACTCATGTTTAGCTTTAGATGACATGCAGGGCTACACAAAGATATTTAGATATCTGTGTATATCCTGTGGTTACTATACACACATAGATTATCTTGTTGATTATTAGCTGAGATGACCTAGAAACAATAGCACTCCAGTAACATCAAGTACACCTAGAGCTTACATCTTGGTTTGTAATACTATTTTCTGATTAAAAACAAAACAAAACAGGTCTTTGAATAAATGACTGAATCTAGAACTGAGACAGGGAATAATAAACAATGAAGCTGGAGCAAGCTGGAGTGCCAGAAATTCAGGAAATTTTCAAATGGACACACTCAAGCACACACAGAGTCATGCACCTGATGAGAATATTTCAAAGAGACACAAAAGCCAACTGAAAGAACTTCGAATAACAAAAAATTGAAACAATTTGAACAAGATAGAGTATTTTTTATTATAACCTAATGTTAGTATAGAATAAATATTTGTGAGTCAATAGTGATATAAATAAATGCCCAAATAGATACATTAAAGGAGACAAATCTCCTATTTAGAAGAATTCCAAATAATTTATGTAGCTATTCGAGTCTCACAGAAGTAGAATGCAATTCTCCACTCCTTTAAGTGTGAACTGTGTTTAGTGAGATCCTTCCAAAGAGAACAGTATGGAAAGGGGAAAAAAGAGGGCAATTTTCTAGTGGAAAAATGAACACTACCTCAGTTGATCAAGGAGAATATCATTAGCAATGTCACACATGTCACACACACAATGTCAACAGCATGTACAAGTGACATGATGTGATGAGAATGGCACTGAATTTCTGTGGTCTGCCTCCCCAATACATATAACCTTAGTCTAATCATAAGAAAAAACATAAGACAAGTACAAATTAAGGAATATTCTAGAAAATACCTGACCAGTACTCCTCAAAAATTTCAAGCTCATTAAAAACAAGAAAAGTCTCCAGCCAGGCATGGTGGCTCATGCCTGTAATCCCAGCACTTGGTAAGCCAAGGTGAGAGAACTGCTTGAATCCAGGATCCTAAAATATGATTGTGATCAAAGGTTTTCTGAATAAGATCCTGGAACAGAAAAATAATTTGAGTAAAACTAAGGAAATCTGAAATAAGTGTAGACTTTTGGTTAATGGTAATGTATAAATGTTGGCTTATTAACTGTGAGAAATGTATCACAGTAATGTTAGATAGCAATAATAGGAAACTGGGTGTGGGGTTTATGGGAATTCTCTGTATAGATTATTTTCACAATATCTGTACATTTAAAACTTCTCTAAAGTTTATTGTAAAAAATTACTACTGGAGCTGTAATTTCTCAGCCTTTAAATGTTTTAAAATAACAAAAGTAGTACGTGGTTATTGAACACAAATTATAGGATAAATATAGGTGGGCAAAAATAAAGTAAAAATTACTAACATTTTGGGCAACCCCTTCAGGTCCCCACTATGGGAGCTTTTCTGTCTTCACAATAAATCCTGCTTTCAAAAAAAAAAATTGCCAACATTTTAATTCTCAAAAATAACCACCATTAATATTTGGGGGTAATGCCTTCAGACTTATATACATTTTTTTTGCCAAATTTGGATGATATTATGTGTACCATTTTGAATACTGCTGTTGTTCACATAAAATATATTTTTAGTGTCAATTATTTGTATAAATAGACATCTTTATCGAAATGTTGATGGTGACAAAGTCTTCTATTGCACATTTGTAACCAATCTTCCTACTGAAGTATATTCAAGTTATAGATTTCTCCCCAAACTCTTTGGAAATATACTAATGAATTTTCTTAGGTTAAAGTTCTAGAAGTTGATTTGTAAGTTGAAGGGTATGTTCTTTCTAAAGATTTTTAATGTATATAGACACATTACCTTACAGAGTCATTATGCAATTTTATACTCCTCCCAGCAGTATAAGGGCATGGACTTTTCTTTATCTTAGTCTTTTTTGTGTTGTTATAACAAAATACCACATGTTAGACAATTTATAAAGAATGAAAATTTATTTATCACAGTTCTAGAGTCTGGAAAGTCCAAGATCAAACTGCAAACAAGTTCATTGTCTGATGAGGGTCTACTCTCTCTTCCAAGATGTTACATTGAACACTTTATCCTCTGAAGGAGTGGAATCTTCCGTGTCCTTACGCGGAAGAAGGCAGAAGGACAAAAAGTGGCGCTGTCCATCAAGCCCTTCTCTAAGGGTACCGAATCCTTTCATTAGGGTGGGGTCCTCTTGACTCAATCACCCCCCAAAGGCCATACCTCCTAATATTATTTCATTGGGATTAAGGCTTAACATGAACTTTGTAGAGAACAAAGACAAACGATAACAAACTCTCTTCAGAATGTAGGGGTACATGTTTAAAATTTTTAAAAAATTGTTACCAATCGAGAAGGAACAAATGGGATCTCATTGCTATTTTATTTTGCATTTATTTAATCACTCAATGGTCATCTTCATTTCTATTGTGAACAGCCTCTATTATAACCTTGTCCATTTTTCTATTATTGTTTATATCTTTCATTTGATTAGTAAAAATTCTTGCCTTCCTTTTTTCTTCCATCCCTATCTGTATCCTTCTCACTTTCTTTCTTTTTGCAATAAAGTCAATTATATTAAGCATTTTCTTTATGATTGTATTTTAGAATTCATTCTTACAAAAGCCTCCCTAATCCTAAAAATGTAAATGTTCACTTAAATATATTCTTGTATATTTACACTTACAATCCAATTTTGTTATTATTTGTTGCCATGTAAAGATTAACTTATTTTTTTCAGGAAAGTATTAAAACAATCTTATCACTTCTTACTCACTGGCACACTTTTTTGCTACTGACTACAATTCCATTGTTATCATAGCTTAAATACTTTTAGATACTTGTTTCCACTTGTTGGTCTCCTATTTTTTTTTTTTCATCTCAAAGCTTATTTTAGTACACTGTACATTTTCAATCTGTTATCTTTATTTTGTTGATAAATTGATAACTTTCTTGATCTTTGCATTGCTTAGTAAAACTCAATAACCTTGAGAATGCAGATTTCAGGAAGTCTTTTCTTCTTTGACCACCATAACCTTGAGAATGCAGATTTCAGGAAGTCTTTTTTTCTTTGACCACCTCCTGGGAAGAAGGAGGGCATGGAATTTACTTATCTAGAGTGGTGGTTTCAGTGGCAAATACTCTGCCCTTGGCCTTTGTGGAAAAGGAGAACATTTCCCTACCTCAAATTATCTATATGTTAATCACATTTTAAAAGCCAAGCAATTTGGTGGCCTGTGTGTTCATATGTTAACATATGTTAAATGCATTGATTCTCCTGTTTTAGGTTGAAGACTTAACACTCAAGAGGTCAGGAAAGATTGGTCTCCATACCAATCTGCCCCCATCCCATGGCAATAGCACAGGATCATCCCATGAATCCGACCAAAAACTTTCTCATCCCCGCAAGTGAACACCACTCTCCCTTAAAGCTTTTATTCTTCTGTGCTATTGAGGCAAGCTTCTCTGGGCAGGAAAATGATTTGATCAGGACTCTACTATCTTTAAACATTTCTGAGAATTCTATTCCTACCATGTTAACAGAAGTACTTCCTTCTTGGGGAATTTAATCATCAGTTCTATTAGTGGATACAAGAAATAAGATAGGAAAAACTTTCAAAGTTTTTAAAAAACGGAGTCATAAATGACCCATTGAATCCATGGTAAGTTTGGATACGTGGATGAGATTGGTTCTTTTTATTTTTATTAAACTTGCCTTACTGTTTGTTCCATGTTTTCCAGAAAAACAGAATTTTACATTTAAATTTTATGCTGCTATTCACTGAATTTACATGTTTCTTCTGCATATAAAATGGCCTAGTAGATAAGAGGTATGGGGAAACAAACCAGATTGCCTGACTCAAATTCTGACTCCACTGTTGCTAAGGATAATTATGTAAAACTGAGAAAAAAGGCAAAAGAATCACAATGATTTTTTCCAGTGTTATGCTGGAGCATTGTCTAACAAGTCCAGGCAAGGAGTATTTAATTACCTAGAAGATGAACTTATTAATTTACAATTTAGATCAGCTGGGTTTAAATTTTTTTGAGTTTCGGGGCCCTTTTAAATTTGAATTAATTATTAAGTACATCAAATAACTTGCGTTTGTATGAATGTATTTATTAATATTTATCTTGTTAGAAATCAAAAGTGAGAAAATTTTAAAGTATTTATTAGTTCATGAAAAAATTTCTAATAATGATAGACCTGTTACATGTTAAAAGGAATTAAAAATGTTATTTTTGATAATAATATATTAAAATAATACATTTTCCAAAACAAAAAATTTAGTGAGAAGAATGACATCTGATATGTGTTTGTGACACACTATCCCCAAATACGGCATCTTAGCATTAGAGAAAACAGCAGAAGTAACAAGGTCCATCTGACCTTCTCCCCTGAACAAGTCATAAAGGTTTGACTTTAATCTTCCTCTGGAGCAGGCTATACAACACTCATTTGAGCATTTCAGAGTTATCCTCCATGTATCCAGAGGAAAGGAAAATCCTTTTCTGTGAAGACACAAAGACACACAGAAGAATATGAACAATCCATGCTAACTTCCCTCCAGTTTATTACCCTATTTATCCAATCATACTTCTCCATAACTATCCACTTCTTCATTAAAGTTAGCATAAAAATACATAGATTTCTCTGTTTCTTTGGATCTTCATTTCTTTAGAAGACTCCCATGTCACATAAAACGTATATTGAATACATTTTAATACCTTATTCTTGTTAATCATCTATTGTTATAAGGGCCTTAACCATGAACCTAGCAATGGAGGAGAAAATAAATATCTTTCTTTTTCCACACATAGTTGTACATTTTTGTAATTCTCTTTAATTTTTGCAAATAGAAGAAAACCAGATTTTTATATCTTCTATATTTAATCTGTTCCTGTATACAAGGGGGGGCCCAAAAGAATTTGGAATTATTTTTGGAAGGCAAGTCCCTTGGATTACAGGCTTCCTCTGATAGGTAGGGGTTCTAGGAACCCATTGGCATCAGTATACCAGCCAGTGTTATGAGAGGCTATGTTCAGCTTCAGTGAATTCTTCTGGAGATTATTTCAACACATTTACCCATTTTATGATGAGTGATTTACAAGCACAACTGTCTACACTGCACTGAGTGTTCAGTAGTTTTTGGCCAAAAATGGCATGACCCCCATGCTCCACCCTCCCTACTCACCCAATCTTGACCGGAGCGAATTTTTTTGTTTCCTTGGTTGAAAAAAGTTCTCAGAGGGAAATATTTTGCTGATGTGGAAGAGGTGAAACAAAAAGCAGAAGCACTAAAAGGCATCACAATTTACGAGTTCAAAAATTGATTTGAGCAGCAAAAAAAGCATCTCAGTAGGTGTATAGTATCAAACTGAGAGTACTTTGAAGGTGACTGAAGTTTAAACATGCAAGAATCAATACACAATTTTTAATTTTAATTAATTAATTAATTATTTTAAGTTAGAGTCTCACTCTATCTCCCAGGCTGGAGTGCAGTGTCATGCTCACGGCTACCTCAGCATTGACCTGCTGTGCTCCGGTGATCCTTCTGCCTCAGCCTTCCAAGTAGCCAGAACTACAGGCACTTGCTACCATGACACCGCACTGCAGTCTGGGCGACAGAGTGAGACTCCAACTCAAAAAAAAAAAAAAAAAAAGAAAATGACTACCGAACATTAAAGTCTGAATAAGTGATTTATTACTTTTTTTTTCATATAAAGGGATACTCCATGAACAAAACATGCAAGCCAACTGACAACTCAAATAAAGAGCTTCTCCTCAAGATTATCATGGTACTTCGCTTGGCAGCAGAAGTTCATTATGTTTACTTTCCATTTTGACACATGTACAAAGTACATGTACTCAAAGGTTGAAATTTAGTAAAAATCAATAATTCATACCATTATGGGCGTCTTACATAAACCTGGCAGTTTTTAAAAAATCTATGAATATCTGATGGTGAAGAATTTAATGACTGCTAGTGCAGTTTGGTGTTACCAGTTTCATCCACATTTGTTTTTACATTATCAATGCAAATTTCAACTCAGTATAAAAGGTAAATAATATATCGTTATTATAAATATAGTTTGACTTTGTGAGTCCCTAAAAGAGTCTCAGTATTCCCAGAAGTTGGAGGATCATACTTGCTTTGCACCTGTTGACTCTGTTATATGTCAATTATTGGGTGAGTGCAAAACATCTGACCATGACAGAAACAAACCTTTGGTGGAGTTTAGTAGAGACAGCCAGGATTTAGCCAGGAAGTGCATGAAAATGACACCTGAAGCCGGGCTCGGTGGCTCAGCCTGTAATCCCGCGCCTTTGGGAGGCTGAGGTGAGTGAATTGCCTGAGCCCGCGGGTTCGAGACTCGCCTGGGCAGCGAGACCTCATCTCTACAATAAATCAAAAAATCAGCTGGGCGTGGTGGCGCATGCCTGTAATTCCGGCTACTCGGAAGGCTGAGGCGGAAGGATCGCCGGAGACCAGCAGGCCGAGGTTGCGGTGGCCGGGAGCGGCCACTGCACTCCAGTCTGGGCGACAGAGTGAGACTCCAACCCCCCCCAAAAAAAATGAGACCTGAAGAACATCAGTCAACCTACTCCTGAGCTCAGGCTGCAATGTTTACTTGTATGGATAGTTACAAAAATATTTTGAGAATGAATCAGGGATAAACTATTATCTTAAAGCTGCCAATAGTTTCTTTCTGTTATTTGAGGTGGAGTGAGGTAAATAATTCAAACTTATTAAAGCAGGAACATTTTTCATTTTGTGGTAGAAATAGAATCTGTCATGGGGTAGATCTTCCTTCCAAGAGGCATCATTTTATCCATTCTTTTTTTAATCATGTAGATGCAAAGTCATTGGATTTGGAAAAACAAATCCAAAGGCAGAGCCTGAAGACTGATATGTTATTCCATTATTGATTCCAACCTCTGTCTTGGTCTCTGCTGAGAATGATATGTTTGTGTCTACTTGTTCTTTCTCTTCCAGAGGCCTGAGACAGGACAGAACTTCTGAACTTGATAAAAGAGAGGACAAGGGAACAATTTAATCTTATAATCTTAAAAAAGAATAAATAGATAATTCAATTTTTTCCCAACATGGCTAACTTTTTTCATTGATCACTTAAAATTTTTTTTCAATGTTGTAATATCATATTGGCAATGCCATTTATGTTTTTCAGATTGTTGCTAAATTTTGAGAAATCTCTGTTCAGTTTGCTCATATTTGTAAGATTTTAAAGAATTTCAATTTTTTTAGCATTAACTAATCTCAAATACTCTGAATTGATAATACCCACTAACTAGTTTGTCATCAATATCCTCATTTTGTGGTTTATTATGAGTATTATGCTATCTGATGTAAGTCTTTTATGGCAGTCAAACATTTAAAGCTTTTTGTTTGCATGGTTTCTTCCTTCCCACTAATGAAATTATAAAAGAATCCAAGGACTTCTTCAATACTTCTTTTAAAAATATATCACTTCCCCTAAACAAGTAGTCATTTGATACAATTCCCCCTTCAAAAAAAAAGATTTATTACAATTTGATTTCTGAAGTCAAGAAAATTTCTATTGATTTTTATATTCCTATGAATGTATCACCTTTATTTCATATTCCATTAACTTTTTTCTTATATTTTCTCCGACTTATATTTAAGTAATACATTGAAAGATGAAAAACTAAGGTATCCTTTTATACATATTAAATCAAGAGACTCATTCATTTTGTTGAAATCCTCCAAAGTAACTTTTCAAATTGCTGTTAGTTGATGTATTTACATTTTATCAACTTTGTGAAACTCAGTTATATACAAATGATAGAGTTTTTAGAATGTTTTAGCACATTGCAAGAACTAAACATCTTTGTAACAGGAAGACTCTCCTCCTCCATTTAGGCTTGGTGAAGAGAAATCAAAATCAAGGTTGGAATTTGTCTGTCTTAGTCTTTTTTTTTCCCCCAGAATGCCACAAACTGGATAATTTATCAATGAGATAAATTTATTTCTTACAATTTTAGAGACTAAAAAGTCGAAGATCAAGGGACTATATCTGGTGAAGATTTTCTTGCTGGTAAGGAATCTGCATGCAAAGTCGCATGGTAGTTCATCTCATCAATGATGAGAGAACTCAAGAGAGAATAACAGATCACCCTTCTGAAAACTATCCCATTTCCATGATAACCCATTGACCTATCAATTCATTCATCTATAAATCAATTCATTCACCACTGCAGAACCCTCATGACCCAATCACCTCTTAAAGATCCACTTCTAACACTGCTGGATTGGGGATTCCATTTCAACATGAGTTTTAGAGAAAACAAATATTTAAACCATGGCAATAGTTTATATTTGCAAGAAGAACTCCAAAAGAAAACATAACTGTTACAAAACAGTTAACTATTTCAACTTTAGCTGAAGAATTAGTTTAATAATAAAATAGTCAATTTACAAATAGCAACTTTGGGGATTGTAGAGGCAAATTTTTCTCAAGTGAGATTTAGAGAATGATTTGCATACGGCTATCTTCATATCACAATGCAAACTTTGACCCTTCCTAGTATCACATGCTCTACAGTAAATAAGCACAGAGGGTTGGAAGCTATTTTTCTACCAGGATGGCTAGTACGCACTTAAATATACCAAGAAACATAAATAGTTCACAAAGCTAAACTATATGACTCCCTAAGTCAACTTGTTTCTTAAAAAGCTCATGAGCATTCCAATACCTCCTATATTCGTTATCTAATGGAGCATAACAAAAATATCCTCTAAGACAGCAGCTTAAACAACAAATACATATTATCTCAAAGTTTCTATAGGCAAGGAATATGAGCATGACTTAGTTAGATGTCTCTGTCTGAAGACATCTGTGCAGCCAAGTAGTTGACCAAAGCTACATTCTTATCTGAAGATTTGACTGGAGAACCAGTCACAGCCAGGCTTACCCAGGTATCTGTTGGCAGGCTCCAGAAGATCCACTTCCAAATTTACTCATATGGCCCTCTCCACAGACCTTCCTCATGACATGGCAGCTGACTTCCCCAGGGTGAGTGATCCAAGATAGTATAAGAGAAAAAAAAAAACAGAAGAGGAAGGTCAATCTTTTTATTATCCAATGCATACATTATACTCCTTAACTTCTGCCATATTCTATTTGTTCAAAGTGATAAAGTTCAGCCCACAAATAAGGGGAGGAACTACAAAAGGACATGAATACCAAGAGATGGGGATCATTGGGTACCACCTTGGGGACTGCCTACCGTGCCTTTCAACTTTAAGTAAGTATGATGGAATAGAAGTCAGAATTTTTTTTAAATGGTGATCTTAGCCAGGCTCAGTGGCTCGGCCTGTAATCCCGCACTTTGGGAGGCTGAGGTGAGTGGATTGTCTGAGCCCGCGGGTTTGAGACCCGCCTGGGCAACTTGGCGAGACCTCATCTCTACAATAAATCAAAAATGAGCCAGGCGTGGTAGTGCACACCGGTAGTTTCCAGCTACTTGGAAGGCTGAGGCGGAAGGATCGCTGGAGCCCAGCAGGTCGAGGCTGCGGCAGCCAGGAGCGGCCACTGCACTCCAGTCTGGGTGACAGAGTGACACTCCAACTCAAAAAAAAAAAAAGGTGATCTTAACAAATCGTAGTAAAAATATTTTACTTGTGGAGATCTTACAGTAACATGTGGCCATTAACCATGTTGATAGGGGTTTAGAGGAGGAACAAGTGATGGTTCCTGAACTTCAGCTCTATTAGTCTCATAGTAAATCCCCTCTGTCTACACTTCCATTAAGTCCATAGCTGGCAATTGGAAGACATATGGTCAGTAATGGTTTACGTTGCTAATGCTAATATACCTCTGCTATTAATATTCATATACTTTCCAGCTAGGTATGAGCACCATGTATTTTCCAGGTAATCTTTGCTTTAAATTTTAAGTTTTTGGTTTATTTTCTTGTTTTTCCTTTCCCTTTTTTCTCTTTGGGCCCTACTGTGCCATTTCATATGCTACGTGGCTAACTTTTCTCACTTAGTGATACCATGTGTTAGACTTGAGTTGTCAATTGGTAATTCTCTTCAAAGTAAACAAAATGTATGAAGTTAAGTGAACATGCTTATGATTTGAGAAAATCATGGCCCTTCTAGTTTTTAATTGGTCTCTGAATCCCAGATTCATCAATAACCATTTCCCAGGCCATGCAAAGGTAGTAAGGAGAAAGAAATCATATGAAACATCAGTAAATGTTCTTTTAGGAACTATATTTCGAGTGGGCCTCTGGAAATATCCTCACAATTGGATATAGTTATAGTTATTAACAGCATACATTTTTATAATAATTACTATGTTCCGAGCACTGTTGTGTTTTATCTATATCAAAGAGCAATGAACTGAATGTGTGCTCCAAATTTCATTGGTTAAAATCCTAGCCCCAAATGTGATGGTATTAAGAAGTGGGGGCAAGAGAATTAGATGATGAAGGTTGAGCCCTAATGATTGGGATTTATGTGCTTATAAAAGGGACACCAGAGAGCTCTCTCACCCTCTTTCTACCATGTCAGGATATAACTAGAAGTTAGCAGTCTGCAACCAGGTAGATAGCACTCACCAGAACCTGTCCATACCCTGATCTTGGACTTTCCAGCCTGCAGAACTGTGAGAAATAAATTTTTGATGTTTATAAGCCACTGAGGCTTTAGTACTTTTTTATAACAGCTTAAAATGCATAAGACACTAATTTAATCTTTATGGAAGTTCTATGAAACACATACTATTACTACCTACATTTTCAAATAAAGAGATATAGGCTCAGGGAGATAAATAACTTTGATATCATCACGTGTCTAGTGCTTTATAGGTGGAATTCAAACTCCACCAGTCTAGCAATACAGCTCATGCTTCTAACATTGTTCACTGAAATATCACAAGGCACATGCTCCACATAAAAGATGCCTAGCAAACCAGAACCACTTTTCAAAATTTTAAAATTTCCAAACTCATCGCATGGCCTATTATCATTTTTAAAAATGTGACATGATTTCTCTTTTATACTAACTGGATACTACCAAATCTGGTAACATCCAAAACAAATTTTTGCTCTATGACGAGCTTCTAGGGGATTTTCTGTGATTGTTCATGGGTCCCAGCACTGCTTCTTTTCTTCCTTTCCTGTCTCTATCCCCAAAGTTCTCTAGGGCACTGCCCACTCTTTAGTTCCTCCAAAGCAAAATAAATCACTCAGTCCCTTTTTTTCCCCTCAATAAAATTTTTGACAGATATGAACAGTAGAACAGATCACTTGAGTCCCTGAGTTCAGGGACACAACAGTCCATCTACAGTATGTTTATGTTCCCAGAATTTTCTGGAGAGAGATCTCTTACTTCCCATGGGCAAGGGACTTTCTGGTCCAGCAGCAAAATTTAATATATCATGTGAGTTCTTGGTTGCTCATCCTGCTAGTTAAGTCCTTGTTGGCACATTTTGTTTGTCTGTATTGTTTAAAATGGTAGCATTTTATTTGTTTTAGGAAATGTTGCAAATTTATATGCAAAAGTGAATCCGGCACACTTTTTTCTGGATATTCAAAGATGACTGTTTGCTAGAGAAATATTTAAAAGAAAATATCTTTGACTATGCCCACATCCATTTGTGGGAATAGAATTAAAATAGAAATAAAGTGATGAGCATGGTTTCTGCTTTTTTTTCTCTCTCTCTCTCCTCTTTTTTTCCTGGAGCATGGGAGGAAGTGAAGTCCCTTCCATGGTTTTAAAGACTCTGAAGAAACTCTTATATAATACTGATTCTGACAGCTTTCCATAAATCTCTGAGAAAAACACAGGAAAAAGCTTCAGAGTGGGTCCTTGGGGATCTTGAACTTGGAAAGGTGCCTGAGACTTCATGTGACTCAGTAGAGACACGTGTGGTGGATTTATTCACAGAATTACTCTTTCCTGTGTGCTTTCTTACATGCCAACTTCGGAGGTTTCCTTCGACAACCTTTCATAAACCTTTCCAAAGCTTCTGGAATCAGGCAGAACTGTTCCTTGGAGACAAATGATACTGCACTTCTATCACTAAGTAGAGGAGAGGTATCTTTAAATTTCCTTTGGGCAGTGACAACCAATATGATGAGCACTTTGGGGCTGTATAACACATTTCCTTATGTAAAACATCTGTCTTTAGGGTCAAAATTAAATTTTCTTTTTTATGACTAATTCATAATGAACCTAAAAGATTTTAATGAGCTCTGTTTAGCAACGCTAGAATCATATCCATCAAAATCCTCTTGTTTCTTTGTACCAAGACATACCCCCAAAATGATGGCGTGGTCCTATCCTCAGCTCCTTTGGAGGTACTGTCCTTTTCTTGCTGGATTCAGATAATGTACACGGTTTCCACATTTGACAACTTCCTGTCTCAGTTTCACTGCTGCTTTCACATCTGTTTCTCACTTTTATTCCAGAAACAGATGTGGCCACTCCAAAAATTGATGTGCTAAATACAATACTGCTTTTGAATATATAATCCTTGGAATCTGCAAATCTTTATGAAATTATTGTGAAATGATATTTTCATCCCAATGGTTGTCCTTCAGATACTTTCAGGAGCTATGTTTTTTCTTACACACAGAAAACCTTCTTAGGGGAAAAATGAGGTCCATTAGCAAAATAGAGCGACTTATTTGAGAAACCGAATCTTCAATTTTAACAGCAGAAGTCAATCTGGGCAGGAGAGAAGGCTGGGTTTAGAGACACAACAGTGGAATGGAAGAAAGGCTAAAGGAACTGATCCAGCTGTAAGTATGCTGAGGGGTGGGATGATTTGGCCAAAACAAACACGGGTTATCGTAACTGTAGGTGATACTGTGAGAATACAGATAGCCCATGCTCAAAACCTGTTGTGCAGATGGCCCTCCTGCCTGCCTAGTCTTCTTTCAGTGTAAAAGTAGGTCTTTGACCACCGAGGTAGACCCTGAGGGGCCAGGGCCAGGCAGGAGCAAGACAGGTTCTCAAGCCTTGAAGAGTTTGGAGATTGGAGATAGTAAAACACATGATCAGATCAGACACTCAGAGCTGGGCCCAAAGAAACAGCACGGATTTGGACAAACAGACAAAACAATGGTGGAGGGCATAAAACTGAATAGACTTTATTAGAACCAAGCTAAGCAGCCAGGCTGAGCTACCAATTTCTTACTGATATATATTTTTTAAATATCCACAGAGACACATTTACATAAAGAGAAGAATTAATTTCTTCTTGAAAAACTCTTATAAATGCATCACAGTGGAAAAATAAAAATGCTTAAAGAGTCCAATGCTCTCCTCCTGTCTCCTCCTCTACTTTCAGTGATATTGACTTGTGCACTAGAGCTCACTGGCACCTGTTTCCAGGGCAACTTGCCAGTAGGGAATTTAGAGGATAGGGCGGGGCAAAGGGAGGAAAGATGCAAGAAAAAGAACATTGCTGTAATTCGGAACTGTGCCCCTTTACTCCTGTCTATAACCAAAACAGTATTCCTGTTGCTCTACATGAAAAAGGAACTTCCTTCCTCTCTCCTGCCCCATCCCCCACCCAACTTTTCCACATCTGCTATCTCAAACCAGCCAAGGAAATATGAAAATGGAATTTAACACATGCTGAGTTGTTTCCCAGTGGCGTGAAGAAAATGGAAGCTGTAGCCCACAACTAGCGTAAATTAGGCTTTTTCAAGAGGGATGAGGAGCTGCTGTTATCCAAGAAGAACAGCATAGCTTTGGGGCATCTTTGAAGAATTGTTGTGAACCAGGCCCCGCTTTGTGTGCACTGGGGTGAGAGCTGAGGCCCTTCTCAGCTTCTATGTAATTTCCACATGTTTACAACCACGGGGCTTCCATGCTGAGGTCATGCAATGCATGTTAACACCTTCACTGGGTATGTGAGGCCAGAGCAGCTGTCCAGCATGTGTTTCCAATGGTCTGCGATATGCTGTAGCCAGAGCGTGTCCACAGGAGTCTAGTAAAGTACTTCATCCTGTCTTTTCCTTTAGCGCATCCTGACACATGCATGTGGGAGTTGTGAGCTGAGTGTGTGAAACAGGATTGAAATGAACTCTCAAGTTAACGCAAGAGGTAGGGAAGATGCACAGGGAAACTTCAAGAGTCTTCAAATGGGGCAGTGAGCCAATGGGCCACTGAATTGTGGTCCTGTGGGTACAATATTAAGGAATGGCCTCAATGGTCTCATTTCGCAAATACCTTTGACCTATAATTATTGACAAAATCCATAAGAGGATTGGGTCCCCTCCCTTTGTCCCTCCTGTGCTCTCTTTCTCTCAGTACTGTTAGTGTGTCATGTGGTCTAGGCCCCTTTCAAGTTCCCTAGGAATCTGCTAGAAGCACTGGAACGTTACCTAGCTTCTGCTTCTGCATGGGGGTTTAATCATTAATGCAAATCTCCAAAGCATAGTGTCTTGTCGATTTGGAACATCTATTTCTGTGTTTCACCATGGAGCCAATCAGGTTGTCAGTTAATATTTGAGATGTTTATTTGAAGAATGAAACATCTTCCTTTAAAAGTTAATTTTGAAATAGTATTGAGATAACGAATAATTATTATTTTGCAGTCACTATGTACAAGGCCAAATTTGTGCAAGACGCCAGACTTTTCTTGTTATTTTAGACCAACTCTTGCAAGATTTTGTTATTTCATTTCCCTGCCCTCCTGGGATAATATTATTTGCTGTCCTAGGCATAGAGAGATGACTGCTTCATCAGGGGTGGTATTCTATGTAGCTGAGACAACTAAAGAAGGCCGTCATGATGTTCTAAACACTGTAGCTATTTCTTATCCATACCCACATTTATAGTTTATACACTGTGTTCTATTTTGGAGTAACTTGAAACAAGATGTTTAAAATGTAATTGTTTTGTGCTTATTCTCAAGAAGGAATTCAATTAATTGTTGCTGTTGATGAAAAAAACCTTTGTAAACTCTATCTGTACACACTATGAAAGGACAGAGAGTTTCTATTAACATGATTTAAAATGTGAAAAATAAAATGTGTTTAAAGGCGTCTCTTTAAAAATACATATAAGGAATTTTTGTGCATGTGATTACACGGTAAGTTATATCTTTCAGGAGATGGGGAATAAATTATCAGTTGCAACTGTATGATAAAGGTGATTATTTTGGTATTCTTTAGCTGTTTTACAAAAATATTTCAATTTTATATAAACATTAAAAAACACCTTTCTCCCCCTACCCGCTTCAGTTTTACAGTAATTCAATGTAGTAGCTAGTTTGGCACAGATTTAATTATACACCATAACATGCTATAGCAGTTGTTTTTTGCTCTACTTAATCTATTCTTATTTTTAAATTCAGCAACAGTTTTGCGAATCATTTTACTGCCCATAGAGAAAAAAATTTCCTCTTTCTCTCCTTTTTTTTTTTCCTGTTCTCTAGTCAGCTTAATTTTTACAAATCCATCATCACCAACTCTAACAACAAATGAAACGAAGAGTAGAAGCTTCGTTATGGTCTGCATCTGCTTCCACAATGACACACGTATGTGTGTGAGTGCATACACACACTCCACAATCTTTGACTTTTTGAGTCCATGAATATTTGAAATCTAATTTTTCAGTTCTAGACATAGTTTGGTTAAAACTTGTCAGTTTATAATCTTTTTTTTAATCCAAAAGAGACGGAAAATAATGTAGAATAGATGTTTGTGAACTTCTCTGTAAAAAAAGCCGAACAGTAAATATCTTTGGTGTTGAGGGCCATGCTGTCTCTATGGCTGCTACACAACTTTGTCATTGTAGTGTGAAATCAGCTGTAGGCAATGGATAAACAGAGGGTCTGTGTTCCAATAAAACTTCTTTGCAAAAATGGGCAGTGGGCCAGGTTTGTCCTACAGGCTATGCTGACTGTTCCCTGCTCTAAACCAAAAGGTCTACCTTGTTTTCAGTATGCTGCCTACTTCTCCTATTGAAGAAAGCACTCCTCACTCCTTTTCCTTTCCCCTGTAGCCTTTTGTTTAAGTGGAGTCCCCACATATGGACTAAAACAGACATTTGAGGCAATTAGCCACATCAGTGCTTCCCAGAGTGTATTCCACAGAAAACAAAGT
This sequence comes from Cephalopachus bancanus, assembly GCA_027257055.1. NCBI lineage: Eukaryota > Metazoa > Chordata > Mammalia > Primates > Tarsiidae > Cephalopachus > Cephalopachus bancanus. The sequence continues at coordinate 1,221,856 of JAPVLO010000031.1, read as the reverse complement.
CCTGGAAAACCACCTCTGAAAGAAACATTCAATGAATTTTGGAATCGCTACATACTATATCCCTGTAAAGGCTCAGTGGAAGCTTGCTGTAAAGAAGCCTGTTTACTTCAGATTCTCTCAAACTTGGAAGCCATTTAGTACACATATCTGTAAACATCCTGTATAAGTGGTGTTCTGAAAAATGGAAAGATAGCAAAGGCCTTAAAAATTCTCTGCATTGTTCATTTGAATATTTCCAATAGGCTCAACTTTTTATAGAATTATTCCAATACCTTTAAATAGTCATTTATTTTATAATTTTGTTTAAAAATTGTCTTTTTCAACTTTTTATAGAATTATTCCAATATCTTTAATAGTCATTTATTTTATGATTTTGTTTAAAAATCTATGATTTTTAATAGCAGTTTATAGATTTTGTTAGATAGATAGAAAGATAGATAGATATGACTTTTAAATCGTTCAAGTTTGATAGGAGGTTGATATGAAGGTGATCTAACATATCAGTGATTTTCCCAAAGTCACACAGCTAGCCAATAGTAGCACTGAAATTTGAGCTATGTGTCAATTTTTTTCTAATAAAATGTCTTCATTGGAAAATTATTTCAACATTCTATATAGCTAAGTTTAATAAAATAATTAGATCTTTTTACACATAACTAGAAAATTTATCTAAGAAAAAGCACCAGTATCAACTTCCCCAAATGGGATTATTTTGCAATCTAAATCATCCAAATTATCCTCAAAAGTGCCTCTCAATTATAAGAAAAGAAAAATTATCAACTATACTTTAATATTAATTAAGGACAAAGTTATTAATATTGCTATATTTTTATGAGCCAGATAAAAACCTTATAATTTGTTAATAGTCTTTGTATTTTGATGCTTTTATTACATATCTGTTCCTGTTACGAAATTTGAAATTGGAATTTCTTAACTGAAAAAAAGTTTTACCATTATTTTACATACGTCTTTATCACATATGTTTTATATATATTTTTTCATCATAAATAGGTAATATCTATTTTTTTATTTTTCATATATGCTGAAACAGGAACACAATCCCACTTAGAATACTATTCTACGGAGACATAAGATCCACTCAAGATTAATTCATTTAAGAATTTAAGAGCACAATGGGGTGGGCATGGTGGCTCAAGCCTGTAACCCCAGTACTTTGGAAGGCAGAGGTGAGAGGATTGCCTGAGCTAAGGGATTGAGACTGGACTGGGCAACTTGGTGAGATCTTGTTTCTATAGTAAAACAAAAAAATAAGGCCGGGCTGGGTGACTCAGCCTGTAACCCCGTGCCTTTGGAGGCCAAGGTGAGTGGATTGCCTGAGTCCGCGGGTTCAAGACCCGCCTGGGCAACTTGGTGAGACCTCATCTCTACAATAAATAAAAAAAATTAGCCGGGCATGGTAGTGCGCGCCTGTAGCTCCAGCTACTTGGAAGGCTGAGGCGGAAGGATCGCCAGAGCCCAGCAGGTCAAGGCTGCAGTGGCCATGAGCATGCCACTGCACTCCAGCCTGGGTGACAGAGTAAGACTCCAACTCAAAAAATAAAACAAAAAGAGCACAATGGGTCTTTAGGGTAAAGTCAGAGCAAAAATTACTTTAAAAAATATTTATAACTATTTTTATATATCAGAAGATAACAAATAGAGAAATTGAGAAGTGGCTGTATTAGTTTCCAAAAGCTGCCATAATACTCGTAAAACGGGAGGCTTAGAACAACAGAAATGTATTCTCTCACAATTCTGAAGGCTAGCAGTCTGAAATTCAAGTGTCAGCAAGTCCATGCTTCCTCTGATGGCCCTAGGGGCAAATTCTTTCTTGACTCTTCCATCTTCCGGTAGTTTTCAGCAATCCTTGGCATTCTTTGATTTGTGGCAGCATATCTCCAATCTCTGTCTTCGTTGTTACATGACCAATCCCTCTCTGCATCTATGTTCAAATTTCCCTTTTCTTATAAGGACACTGGTCATTGGATTGGGGCCTGCTATTGTATTATACCCTATGACCTAATAATCTTAACTTGATGACATCTGCAAAGATCCTATTTCTAAAAAAGGCTGTGTTCACAGGTACTGGAAGTTGTGACACAATTCAACCTGGTACAGTGGCCAATATGGAAATAGATAGGAGTTTGAATATCAAGCAATTATTCTTCTCAAACATTATTAATTCATCCCTTTATATTTAGCATTTGCTTTGAAAAAGAATAATTTTCTTACTTCTGTAGTCTTCTAACCATCTATTGTAAAAGTGACACTTGTATATGCACCTATAACTGTAAAACTCATGCCACCTGCACATACTTGAGAAATTCTCTCACTTATTACTTGCTGATCAGTAATAATAGCTCTAAATAACTATGAATAATTCATTTGTCATTTGATTTTTTGTGAACAGGGAATTCATGAACATTTCAAAAACTTTCAAATAGTATAGAATGAAATTCAGCAAAAATTATATTGCTCAACCATGAGCCTCTGTTTCTGTTTCTCAAATAACCTCCCTCGGGGTAATCACTGTTAAAAGTTTCTTGTGCGTGAATAATCATCTTTGTGTATGTGAGTGTGTGCATACAAATATAAAACCCTCTTTCTTTTTTATACATTTCAGCTACACACACTACTCTCCACCTATTCCCCCCCCCCGGCAACTCTTCCATATGCCTGAGCATATATCCACCTGATTTATTTAGCCACACGTGATAGTTCATTACATGGTGAGCTAAATTCACTTTATGTTTTTAAACTGAGAGTTTGCTTTTTATTTTTGTTTGATTGGCTTGTTAGTTTGGTTTCTCACTACTTTGTTTTTAGATAAAATGCTTCAACAAACATGCTTGTATGTACTTCCTAAACATATTTGCAAGTGTGTTTACAGAATAAATTTCTGAAAGTAAAATTACTAGGACAAAGAATATATGAATTTTTGAGTTTGATAAATATTGAAAAAAAATTGTCGTTCAAAGGGTCCATGGCAATTTTATCTCGCAGCAACAATGTGTGAATGTTTCTATTTTCCAACTGTCTTAACTCAAATAGTATTTAGCACTTTCATCCTTGCCAATCCGATGGAAAGTTAGATCTTGTTTGTCATGTTATTTGGCATTTTTAGAATCATGAATCTAGTTGACTCTTTTTTCATCTATTTAAAAGTCATTTGGATAGTAAAATGTATATTTATGTTCCTTGCTCATTTTTCTATTGGATTATTGGTCTTTCTAAAAATTATTATTTCAAGAACTTTAACAAACACTAAAGAAATTAATCTTTTATCATGTGTGCAAATAATTTTGGCAGTTTTTTTAACCTTATTAAATATTTTATGATTCAAAATGTTTAATTTTACCTATCTGCATTGTTATTGCTTCTGGTTTGTGACTTGTTTTGAAAAATGTTTTCCCTACTCTAAAATTATATGTTTGAAAAATTATCCCATATTGTTTTTATAAGTAATTTAATTATGTTCAACTGTTTGATCTTTCTGAATTGATTTTGGGTTAAGAAATGAAGAAAGTATATAATTTCTTTCTCCAGATGGTTATTCTGTTTAGTGAATACCCCCTCCAATTTCCCTCCCAAAATTGAAATTTTTTTTGATTGTATTAAATTCTTACATGTTTTCTGGTCTATATTTTTTTTCATTGATCTCCCTAGTCATCAATACAAACTATTTTAATTGCTATAACATTAACTTTAAGCATATTACTTTACAATGTGTTTTAATTTTGTCAGTCCTATGCCCCTTCAATATTTTTCCCTAAAGTTTTATGATAATTTAATGCAGAATTTTTGACATATATAAACTTGAGATTTATCTTTTCTAGTAAGCAAAAAAAAAAAAAGCCAATATTTAAAATAACTATCATATTAAACACATATATTATTTTAGGGAAAACTAATGTGGCTATAATAATGCTAAAAGATAATATAGGAAATGTCTATTTATTTAAATTTTATATAGTCTCCTAGTTGCCATTACTATATTTTTTAAGATCATGCCTATTTGTTGTTTATTCCTACATGTTTCCTATTTTTGATGCAGTTGTAAATGAAATACTTTCTCACCATTAAATTTTCAAATTGATTATTTTTATTATGCAGAAAAATTATGTCTTTCTCAAATTTGTCGTATTTATTATGTGTCATAATTATCCTTTGCTTCATGTAATTTTCCATGTATGCTATCATATAATCTACAAATAACAATAATCTTCTCTACTTTTTTCAAATTTTCTTTATACTACTTAATTTTTTCTCTTTCAGATTGTATTGATTAGTGCTTCCAGAACAAGTTTAGTTAAAACTGGTGAGAGTGAACATCTTTGACTTATTACTTTGATGGGACTTTGCATAGCCTTGTAAACTTTTAAGAAGGTAACCAAAATAACCATGATGTTCATGTTTTATTAAGGATTTTTAAAAATTTATAATAAAAGCTAAATTAAAAAAATTAATATCTATGCATATGAGATGTTTCTATTTGATATAGTAGTATGGCAAATTATTTTATAACAGATGCTAATATTGCATTATTCTTAAATTCCTAGTATAAATTCTTTTTTACAATATCATTTTTAAATGTATAAATCTATATTTGCTGACATTGCTTTTATTATGTTTGGCCTAGACATTCATTCATAGGTGATATTGGTCAATAGATCTTTTGTACTGTGCTATTTAAGATTGTTGTGTCTCCGGGCTCAGTGGCTCAGCCTGTAATCCCAGCGCTTTGGGAGGCCGAAGTGAGTGGATTGCCTGGGCAACTTGGCGAGACCTCATCTCTACAAAAAATCAGAAATTTAGCTGGGCACGGTAGCTCGTGCCTGTAGTTCCAGCTACACGGAAGACTGAGGCAGAAGGATTGCCAGAGCCCAGTAAGTTGAGACTGCAGTGGCCAGGAGTGGCCACTGCACTCCAGTCTAGGTGACAGAGTGAGACTCCAACTCAAAAAAAAAAAATTGTTGTGTCAATATTTCATTTTTTTTTAGATTGGAAAATGTAGTTTATTTAAAAAGTAAATTAGAGAGAGAGAGAGGAGATTCACCTCCCCAAGGTAGGGAAGGAAGACAAAGCCAGGAAACATGAAGACAGCCATAGCTCAAAGACCACATGGTCACAAGAGTCTAGTAAAGCAGTGGCCCAATGTTTCATTCTACTCATAAAAATATTCCACGTCCTCCCCTCTGCTCTCTATGCATTAGAATATTTGCACAGCATAAGAATGATTTCTTCTTAGAAGTTAAGTGGAATTTACTTGTAGAATTTTTTATACTTCTTATAAAACTAATTATATGAGCATGAATTTTTATCTTTGATCCTAAATGATGAATTTGCTAATGGTTTTCTCTTCTTTACCTATATTTGATCTGGTTCTGGTTATGAAATATTTATTGAAATAATCTTGGAGAGTATAATGTTACCGGTGTTTAGATAGGTGAAATCTTTCAAAGTGAAATATAGCCCACTAGATTCACATTTTGCTGTTTCTGAGTTGACTCACACCATCTGATGGTATATGCAATTGTTCAAAGTTTGTCATTAACAGAGCTAGCATTTTCAATTTAACTGTACTGTCATGCGATTGATCACGTTAAACTGTTTTTGTGTAAGCAAGCAAAATGTGCACTTATTATTTTGGAGGTTTTAAAAAATTAGTATGTCAAAACAATTATTATTTAGCTCTAGCAATTTGTGCTATTTACTTAAAAGTATTATAAAGTGTATGTTATAATCCTAGCTGTTAATGTTAACATTGAAGACAGAGAGAAGGCGGACAATCTTTTTAAAAAGTTGATTTCCCTATGTCTCTCTCTTTATTTACATTACTTTTAGCTTACAAAGGATAAGAGATAGCTCATATCAAATTACAAAAATCTTAGAGCTGAAAGGGAACGTACACATTTTTTGCCTAGCAACCCTATTTTACAGATTAAGAAATTAAGGCCAAGAAGTCACAGATCTAGTTGTACGAGATTTACTTTGCTTCTGCTCTGAGGCAGTAGGTATGCTGTGTTATAGAGTAGTACTCTGGGGAATAGCCCTTCTCACAAGAAAAGATCCAGGATTTGAGAGCCTTTTCTTAGTTCATTTTATTCTGCTATACAGAATCCCACAGACTGAGTAATTTGAAAAGAACAGAAATGTATCACCCACAGTTTGAGAAGCTGGAAGTACAAGATCAGGAACTGGCATTTGATGTCTAGTGAGGGCCTCCTTGTTGTGACCTTACATGGCAGGAGAGAGTAAACTTAAACTTGAAGGCTCTTCATATAATGGCATTAATCCATTCATGAGGTTGAATTCCTTAAGACCTAAACAACTCACATTAGGTCCCACCTTCCCACACTGTTGCATTAGGAATTAAGTTTCCAAAAGGTGGATTTGGGGAGGTACATTCAGACTATTCCAGGACTCAAGTTTCTACAGTTTGGAGGTCTTCTTTAAGTAAAAGAGCATCTTAATTTTCAAGTATAACAAAACATATGTTAAGAAGAAATCTAATTTGGAGGCCATTAAGCTGAGATAGCACCAGTGCTTTGGGTTTCTAAGTAAGCAACCTGAAGATCAATGTAAACAGTAAAACAAAACTTAAGCTTTACCAGAAACTGCCAACTAACATTAACTAGGGACTTTCCACTTTAACAAATTAAATATATTTTATTTGTCATGCTTTTGTGAACACCTTATAAAAGTTTTTCTTAAAGGGAGGTCCAAAACTTACCTGGATGATAACATTTCTATACCTAATCCTGAATTGTACCCCACATCTTTAAGATAAAATAATACAAATAAAAAATAAAGCTTTTCTTTTGCCCCACTGTCAATGAAGTGCTGCAATACTGTGGTCTGGTACTGCATAATTCATGAAATGCTATCTGCTCAAATAAATTCTTCAACATCTTAATGTGCCTTAGCTTATCTTTTAACACACATAACAAGGTAAAAACATTGCTAAAGACTGCTAAAGAGCCTTAAAGAGGACCTTGAAGTGCACGTGCACAAGTGGGTCCCTAACCCTATTCTTTATTGGCTGCATTGTGAATTCATCACTGCTTTATACCATTTCTGTGAACATGAGTTTGATTTAATTTAAGTTAGTGTCTGAGTGACAATATCAATAATGTCCGTTTTGAGGTTCTTCCTACATCAGCCCTGGACTTTTGTTCTAATTACCCTCTGAAATCATCCTAAGCACATAGATTTGAATTTTTATTTCACATGTTCTTAGATAATTTTCAAAATCCCTCATCTAGAGGTAGGACTTTCTTGAGAGAAACTATACACCCTCATTCCATTCAAGGTCTTGACTTCTTTAGGTTATTTTATCTAGAACTCTTTTGTGTAAAATGGATGCAGTCCCCAATTGGTAACATAGTCATCTATCTAGTCATCAAGCTCATGTCTTTCCTATCCAGTTCCATCTTCAAGAGAGACAGGACTACCTGAACAAATAGCACTAGAGCCCATTAGTATTACCTTTATTCCACAGTAACATCTGCAGTGGATTCAGCTTCCATTGGCACACAGGATGATATATGAGTCAATGAACAGCAGAAAGATATGCTCCTGGCTTCTGTGCAGAAGAGATGGCTTTAAATCTTGAGGTTGACTGTTTCCTCTTTGGTAGGAAAGAAACAAGTAGACACACAAAAATATGAATGATCCTCATCTATTTTATTTCAGTTTTAGCTGTGAGGAGATATATATATATATATATATTTCTACTCCATACATATATATGGAGAGAGAGAAAAAAGAGAGAAGTTTGCTATATTTGCAAGAACAGGAGGACCAATTTTCCTCCATTTCAAGTAAATGTTTCCCATTTTAGAAAGTTCTATGTTGATTTTCAGAGATCCATACCTTTTTTTCCCCCCTATAGAAACTTCTTGGCAAAATTCAAGGAATTAAACTATGTCTTACTTCTCTGTTTTCATAATTGTTTATTGGTTTTTCTTTATCAGAAGAAAGCATTTATTAAGTGCTTCACTGGATTTGTTCATAAAGTACTGTACTAAATTCTGCCTCATGATAGGTACAAAAATTATTATTTGTTGATGAGATTTTAGAAAAATATTTGTATAGAGGTACAGAAAGAAAGTATAGCAGAGTGAGGAAAAAATAGACAAAAAAAGAGTACACTTTGCATTGACCTGACTCTGCTATTTACTAGTTGTGTCACCTTGGACAAGTCACTTAGCTGTACTGGGAATAAAATCCCTTACCTGGAAGAAGGGTTAGAAGGATCAGAGACAGCATGTAAAACTCCTAATACATGGTAGGGTTTCTGTAATAGTGCTACTATGCTGTAATCTCATACCCAGTACCTAGAGACTGTGGGACAACTGACACTGTGTTCATATCAACCAGTGCTTGAGTTATACTTGTTGGATGAGCTCACCCTGCCTTCCCTGAGTACCTCCCTCAGTTATTGCTGGGAATTCCCAACTGATGGTGTTGACTCTGAACTAAGAAACAAGTCCATATATGTTCTTCCGCCTTATCAATGTCCCTTACCTCTGCTCCTGCTGCCAGTGACTTCCAAGAGAAAACAATATTACTCTATCAGACCAGCCTCCACACATACCTGTTCTAAGCCTTCTGGATGCCAAAAATGCAAGGCAGGATGAGGTGATGGGGAGGAAGACTAGGGTAGTAGCTGGAACTCTTTGGCTTGTAACAGAAGAGTTCAATACAAACTTGTTCATATAAAATCAATGTACTAGTGATATAACAAAAGTTATTAGGGGATTTGGCTTCAGAAACAGCTGTATCCAAACTCAGTGACAACAGGACTGTTTCTTCTCATACTTGCCCCACTTTCCTCTCTGTAGACATTGTTCTCAGGTAAGCATTTTCCATATTGGAGTCCCCATAGTTTCAGAATTAAATCATCTAAGTCCTACGTCTGAAAAAAGAGAATTTCTCTTTGCCACTTGTTTCAATAAAAGACAGGTCAATATGTCCCATTTGGCTTGGTTCAGAATGATTGTCTGTCTATGAACTAATTTATATGAACCAGAAAAGATCCATGTTTGGATCTTGCTATTCCCCCATACCTGTGGCTTGGAGGCAACTCCACACAAATCCAAAGATTGAGTGGAGGAAGTTTTGTGAGGTACCTTTACCAGAACAATGAATTGAGGCTGAACAGGAAAAAATAATGGACATCTACTTAAATTGAGTCTCTGAATGCTGTCAGACTTTATCTCCAAGCCTTGCACATTATTGCTTTTGCCAGTACAAAGTCTGACAAAGTCTTTTATGAACACAACTTGTTCAGTCTGTAGTCCTCAACCTTTCTATACAAGCCCAAATCCAGTCCTTGGTCCAGCATGGGCACAGGTATCCTAACCAATCCCATCATTGCTTCCTTTTCTTCTGTTTCCTAAGCTCCCTTGTACCTCTATACACAAAACTTCCTTAAGCCAAAAATGTAAATTCCCTATGCATCTCAATCAATGGTTGTAGACATAAAAGTGTGTCAGTTGCCTATCTGTTCTGCAAATATCAATACATTTGAGATTAATTTAGGCTCTACTTCACCATCATCCCATTATTGTTGTAGTTATTATTATTACTACTATTTTAGATGGTTGATTTTACCAGTCACACGTTCTGTCCTATGATATGTTAGATCAGACATGGAGGCTCACCTAATAATTTTAGCAACACCTGGGGACCTTGAAGGAGTGAGAACAATTGCTTTTAGAGGAATGGGTAATACAATTAGTAATATAAGGACAATGGCACAATTACTGTAAGCTAATGTCCTGGATAGGAGGTTGTCACATGGCTGTCTGTGTAAGAGGAGTGTAACATTTTAAAAGTGGCTTAAAACATGTAATATTTGCTCTATCACCTCTGTACCAGGCTTCCATTTCACTGGGGAAGCAAAAACTGAAGCAGCTTGCCTGGCTGCTTTTCAACCCTCAGAAACAGAAGAAAAGCAATACCAGCTACATTTCCTTTGCACCTGACTCCTAAAATACAGTGTAAGGTGTTACAGTGGATAAGTACAAGACAGATCTGGGAAGAAAATTCTCTCCCCTCTGCATTCTCAGAGATAACATTCCTAAGCTAAAGAGGAGAATTGAGCTCTGTCAGTGGAATTTTTAACAAGGACTACATTTTATTTCCCAAAGGCTGAATTCCATTTACTTAGAAAAAGACTTAATCCGTGATGTGATTGCTTTCATAGCAGTGTTCTTTTTGGTGATCATGGCACATGAATCAGAAACTTTATACACTACAAATTCAAATTGCAGCAGAGTGTGACTAGTGATGGCAACAGAATTTGATATGACCTCTTAATCAATAGGCTTTCATTTACCCTATGCCTCAAACAGGAACTCCCCTTAAGGGGTAGAAACTTGGAAATGCCCTTTTCAATGGGGGCTATTTTATAAGAAGCTGAGAACAGATCCCATTAAGTTTCTCAACTATGTGTCTGACTCCACCAAAATTAAAAAGGCACGGGAGGGTTTATTTACATATTTGAAAATTACCAGAATCAGAATAATGAAGTTACTACATTTGACCCACTTGTTTTTTCAATCTTTAGACATCTCAATATACAAACATTGATTCTTGGTCTTATTGTAAGATTTATTTATTTATTTAAATTTAAATTTATTAAAATTTATTCCATAGGGCTGGAGAAAGAAATTATGTAGAATAAATAGATTCTTTAGTTGTCTGTTTGATTAGAGAACTCCTAGACTTCTAAAAACTCTATTGCTTTAAAATCATTTTTCCAATCAATAATTTGAATAAAAAGGTTCGAGACCCGCCTGGCAACTTGGTGAGACCTCATCTCTACAATAAATCAAAAAATTAGCTGGGCATGGTAGTGCGCACCTGTAGTTCCAGCTACTTGGAAGGCTGAGGCGGAAGGATCGCCGGAGCCCAGCAGGTCAAGGCTACGGTGGCCAGGAGCGGCCACTGCACTCCAGTCTGGGTTACAGAGTAAGACTCCAACTCAAAAAAAAAAAAAAAGAGAGAGAGAGAGAAAAAGTTATGCTCAATCTGAAGTTAATTGCTAATGTATTGGAATTTATCAATATAGTATAATAGAAACATTTTACTTTTGTAAAATGTATAACTTCAAATTTGTAACTATACAGTTAAGAAAATATTGATGTATATTATAAGGCAAAACAGGAAAAGCTAAATTCCTGGCCATGTCTTGGGCTTGGATGCAAGAAGAAAATCTCAGTGCCTTTTATAGTTGGCCTCTTGTTTCTGATATAATATATATTATATATATACATATATATATTATACATATATATAATATATATACATATATATATATATTTTTAAAGAAGTCAAGAAACATTTATTTATAGACTGGAAAAAAAACTAGTGTGCTCAAAATTTTATTAGATGATGTGATAAAATGAGAGTTAAAGACAGGTACAGTCCCAATCCTCCTGAAGTTTACAGTCCAGTGGGGAAGACTAACATTAATCAAGTAATCCATATAAGCACACAAACATAATAAAAATGTACCTCTAATATAATTTTTGAAAATAATATATTTTAGAGATACATACTGAATTATTTGAGATGAGATGTGAATTGTCTCAAAATGATCCTAATGGAAAATGGGTGAAAGCATAATGAAATGAGACTATCATGAATTGCTAGTTGTAGGATGTCAGTTTGTTTGTGCTGCTCTGATATAATGTATTAATCACATTAACTTAGAGTTCTCAATTCCCTGAATATTTTTATAATTTAGTGAACCTGAGGTTATTATATGAGTAATTTGTTTCTTTCTTCTTTGGTCACATGTATGTATATAAGTGTATATTTTAAAAAATACAATTTTTAAAATTAAGTAAGATCTATTTCCCTAAGAGATGATTGATTAGCGGTTTCACAGATATCTGCTTAAGCAATGTGGCTGGAGTTATAATCAAATTTTTAGTTGGTTGACCCAGTGCCCAAAAGTTTAGTCCTTTGGTGAAATGCCCAAGTTAAATGGCCATTTGATTGAACTACATGGCTGAAAGCATTAGGGATTTGGCAAAGCAACAGGATTGACAGCATGACACTCTCACATACATAAAAGAGGCAGAATACAAAGATACATGTGGTTAACTTTCCATCCAAAACAGAATTTTAGTCTCAAGTGGAGGGACAGCCAGTGCTTTCCCACAGATAAAAAGAAATCATCATCTCATTCCTCTAAATGGAGTCATTGTTTAATGTACACAGATGCAACACCACCAAACACACAAACTCACACGCCAGCAGAGGAAATGATGAAAGTTCTGGCCCAGGGAAACAACTGTATACAGCTTTTTGTTTTTATTTTTTAATTTTATTTTAATTTATCTTGGCTGATTTACACATTGTAGCACTGTAGTCAATAAGTCTTCTGTGTCTTTCACAAATCCCCTGGTTAAATTGGCGATAACTGTGACATAGCTTAAAATGCCTTGACAGTGTCAATTTGTTCTTTTATTTGTTAGTTGTCTAAATGGCTGATGGCCAAGAATCAATCATAACACCATGTAGCCAACCTAATACAGTAGTTATTCCAAAATAGGAATTGCATGATAAATTATTTAGTAACCAGTCTACAAATAACCCATTCTTGCAGCTGCAGACTCATCTCCAAGATGGAGGTAGTGCTTGCTATTTTCGGAAATTGTTGGTATTTAAAAGATCTATTAATATTCATTTATTAATTCACTCTGTTTTTAAATTAATTCACTTGGGCTAAGGTTTTTGTTTATTGTTTTAGATATTCAAATTTATTGTTTTCTGTGAAGTCTTAATTTTTTTCAACTACTTCCTTGTAGTTTCATCTGTTTTGGTCTATTAGATTATGAAATTTACTCAGTTGAACACTTAGAGTCCTTTTACGTAATTTTTGTTTAATTAAAATAGATTCTGTGGGCATTCCTCTAGGTAAAGTTTTAACTCCTTCCATAGATTTTGATAAGATACCTTCTCACTTTTCATCAAATAATTTGTAATATCTATTATTTTCCTCTTTAATCTGTGAGTTATTTAGCTGTGGCTGTAGCTTTTGTTGCTGGCTAACTATTTTTGTTAATTTAACATTTTCTTTAAAAGATTATCTTTGTTACAGTATAATGTACACATAACAAAGAGAAGAAATTGTAATAGTGTACTTTATTGACCATTGTTACTTTATAACAACATAAACATACCTATGCAACCCTGACCTATGTCAAAACACATCAAAGCGTTCCCCCATCTCCTCCCAAGGGTAGCCACTATTCTAACTTCAAACACCATATAATAGTTTCAATTGGTTTTGAACTTTATATAAATTGAATCATATACTATGTATTTTTATGTATCTAGCTTCTTTTGATTGATATAAGTTGTTGTTTTATACTGTACTTTATTCATTTTTATTGCTTTATAGTATTCTGGTGCATGAGTAAAACAAGATGTATTTATCCTGAAGTTGAAGGACATTTCTGCTATTTCCTTTTTGGAGCTATTTCAAATGACATTGCTATGCATATTCTTATACATGTGTTTGCATTCAGTTGTGAATTAATTTATTTTGACTCTATAGCTATGAATGAAATTGCTGGGTCAATTTCAATATAATTCTAAAATGTTCTCCAAGTGATGGTACCACTTTACGTTTGACAATAGATAAACGATTCATTGTTCTTTATTTTCATAATCATGTTTTACATTTTTTTAAATGATCATCATTCTGGAGGATATGTAATGTTTTCTTGTGGAGGTTTAATTTGCCTTTCCCTGAGAACTTAGTGAGATTGAACACTTTTTCAATTGCTTATGGGATATTTGACTATGCTACTTTTAAAAATGTTTGTCCAATTTTCTTACCCATTTGTCTAATGAGGTGGTTTTGTTTTTCCTATTGATTTGAAGGATTTTCGTGTGTGTATGTATATGTGAGTAACATGAGTGTGTGTGTGCATAAGACCTTTGTTTGTTATATTATTGTAAACATACTCTTTTACTCTGTGACTTTTGTTTTAGCCCTCTTAATAATGTCTTTTGATGAAAAGAAGTTCTTAATCCAAATTTATTGCATTTTATCAATATTGTCTGTATGGTTTTTGCTTATATGTACTTTTAAAGAAATCTTCATCAACTTCAAAGACATGAAAATATTTTTCAGTTGGGTTCGGTGGCTCAGCCTGTAATCCCGCGCCTTTAGGAGACTGAGGTGAGTGAATTGCCTGAGACCCCGGGTTCGAGACCCACCTGGGCAAGCAAGACCTCATCTCTACAATAAATCAAAAAATCAGTCGGGCATGGTAGCACATGCCAGTAATTCCGGCTACTCGGAAGGCTGAGGCGGAAGGATCGCCGGAGCCTAGCAGGCGAGGCTGCGGTGGCCGGGAGCAGCCACTGCATTCCAGTCTGGGTGACTGAGTGACACTCCAACTCAAAAAAAAAAAAAGGAAAAAAGAAAATATTTTTCAATTGATATCACTTAGATGCTGTAGTGTTTTCCTTTTACATTTAGATGTGAGGTAGAGGTCAATTTTCATTTTTCTAATTAGATATCTAATAGACTGAGCACTATTAATTGACAAGATCACCATTTCCTCACTACTAACCAGCAACAAACGAAACCACTAACCAGCAACAAATGAAATTGCCACATATATACAGATCTCCTCTTCAACTCTCTATTTGCTTAAGTGATCTCTTTCCTTTTTTGTCCTTATACCACACCTAACATTATTTAATTTCTATGTCTAATATCTTCTGAAACATCTTGTAGAATATTTTCTTTTTTCTTTTTTTAATCTCTTCACATTTCCATTTATATTTTGAAGTCAGTTAGTCAAATTCCACAAATTTTGCTGGAATTTTTTTTTTAGGTTGCATTAAACCTAAACATCAACTAGAGTTGATGCTCTAACATGGGCATGGTATATCCCTCCCTATATTTGGGTTTTTATTCATTTCTATTTATGTTTTCTAGTTTTCTATATAAACATTTTACACATCTTTATTTAGTTTTGGTCTCACAAAATTGATGCTTATGTAATCATTAATGAATGTTCTTAAAAATGCAATTACTGTTTGTTATTGGCATACAAAAATATACATGTTTAAAATTTTGACCATATATCCATTAACTTTGGTATATGTATATATGTTCATTATTCTATATATATTCATATTGTTTTTATAGCAAATTTTATTTTTTCTTATGTATATATTTTTTCTCTTGCATTATTGTACTAGCTAAGACCTCAGGATAACGCTAAACTGAAGAGATAACAGTAGACATCTTATGTCATTCCAATCACAGGGAGAACATCTTTTAATATTTCCACATTAATTAAAATATTTAATGAATATTATGGGAAAATATTAATGAGATTAAGAAAATTCCATTTTATTTGTTTGCTAAGAATCTTTATTTTGAATAGATTTGAATTTGTCATATGAACGTAGTACATTTACTAAGCTGATCATATGGTTTTTTTATGAGCCTTTATTCTGTTAATATCCTGGAATATGCAGCCTGTCTTGTGATATACCATCATTTTTATGTATTGCTGTCAGTAGTATTATTGTTTCACCATTTTTGAATCTGTGTTTGTGACTGTGATTGGCCTATAATTTTCCTTTCCTATAATTTTCTTATCAAGTTTTAGTGTAAGGGTATGTGAATACCCTTATATAATAAAATGGGGTGGAAAGATTTTTCTCTTTTTCTATTCTCTGAAAGAGTTTGTATAATATTGATATTATTTTTTACTCAATGTTTCACAAATTCATCAGTATATTCATTGGGGTCTGGAGTTTTCATTTATAAAAACATTTTTTATTATAGATTTAATTTTGTTTATAATTTTAGAACTAGTTTTTCTATTTTTCCTCAGATTCTAAAGATTATATCTTTCTAAAAAATTATTAGTTTATTGTATCTTCTTATTGCCATTTTAATATCTTTTTCATCTGCAGTAGTGTCATCTTTTTATTCCTGTCATTGTTAGTGCTTCTCTGTCTTTTTAAATTTTTTATGATCAGTATTGCAGGGTTTGTCAGTTTTATAGTTTTCCAAAGTTTTATAGTTTTCCAGTTTTATAGTTTTCCAACTTTTCATTTCCCTAATTTTTTCTATTTTTCGATTTCTTATTTTTCTGCTTCTGTTGCTAACACTTTCTTCTTTCTACTTGTTGAAGTTCAATTTTCTGTTCTTGAGATGGAAGCTTAGTTCCTTGATCTTCAGTTTTTTTTATTTATTGTTATTGCTATTATTATTATTATTAAGTTAGATTCTTGACAGTCACCCAGACTGGAGTGCAATGGCACAATTACAACTCACTGCAGCCTCCACCTTCTTGGTTCAATGAGCCTTCAACCTCAGCCTCTTGAGTACCTGGGATTATAGGCATGCGCCATTACGCCAGCAAATTGCTTTAAAAATATTTGTAGAGATGAGGTCTCAGTATGTTGCCCAGGCTAGTCTTGAACTCCTGGCTTTAAGTGATCCTCCTGCCTCAGCCTCCACAAGTGGTGAGATTACAGGCTTGAGTCACCACACACGACCTCAGTCTTTTTTTTCCCTAAGACATAAATTGAAGAGTATACATTTCCTTCTAATGTATAAATTTAGTTGCATTGCCGGGCTTGGGGGCTCAGCCTATAATCCCGCGCCTTTGGGAGGCTGCGGTGAGTGGATTGCCTGAGCCCGTGGGTTCGAGACCCGCCTGTGCAGCGAGACCTCATCTCTACAATAAATCAAAAAATCAGCCGGGCGTGGTAGCACCTGTCTGTAATTCCGGCTACTTGGAAGGCTGAGGCGGAAGGATCGCCGGAGCCCAGCAGGTCGAGGCTGCGGTGGCCGGGAGCAGCCACTGAACTCCAGTCTGGGCGACAGAGTGAGACTCCAACTCAAAAAAAAAAAAAAATTTAGTTGCATCCCACAAGTTTTAAAATGTAGTATTTCTATTTTCATGAAATGCAAATTATTTCTAATTTTCATTGCTATTTTCTTTTTGAGCCATATGTTATTTAGAAGTATACTGCTTGCTTTCTAATATGTGGAATCATTAAGTTATCTTTTTCCTCTTTATGCTTAGTTAATTTTTCTGGAGTCGGAGAACATTTTCTGTATAATTTCAGTAATTTAAATTTTTTGAGACACATTTTCTGGCCCAATATTGTGGTCAGTTTTATCAAATATTCTGTGTGTTCTCAAAAAGAATGCATATTATACAGCTACTAGGTGCTATTAAGTCAATAAGTTATCATGTCAATTAGTCAAGTTTTAAAATCTTGTTGTTTGTATCATGTATATAATGAGCAAATTTTTTCCTCTAGTTATTCTATCAATTACTAAGATAGAGATATTAAAAATATTTTTCTATGATTATAGATCGCCTTTTTTGTCCAGTGTTTTTACTTCATATATTTAAAACCTAGTGTATTCAGCTAACTCAGATAATCTAGAATTATCTTCACAGTAAATTAAAATTTTTTTTGAGTTGGAGTCTCTGTTGCCCAAGCTGGAGTGCAGTGGCATGTTCACGGCTACTGCAGCCTCAACCTGCTGGACTTAGGCTATCCTTCCGCCTCAGCCTTCCAAATGCCCAGAACTATAGGTGTGTGTTACCATGCCCAGCTAATTTTTTTACTTATTGTAAGACAAGGTCTTGCCAAGCTGCCTGGGCTGGTCTCAAACTCGCAGGCTCAGGCAATCCAATCACCTAGTCTCCCAAAGTGCTAGGATTACAGGCTGAGCCACTTAGCCCAGCCAGTAAATTAAATTTTTATCAAATTAAATATGCTTTTTTATATCCAGTAGTATTCTTTGTCTAAAATTTTTGTCTAATAATAATCTAGTTTAATAGTATATTTTCTTTAACCTTTTAAAAGAATCCATTCTGAATTCCTATAGTTAAAGTGTGTCTCTTGTAAGCTGTGTATAGTTAGGTTTTGTTTCTATTCAGTCTGAAAACATTTACTTTTCAAAATATTCAGTTTTTTGTGAATATATAATTACCATTTGACCCAGCAATCCCATTACTATATGTATACCGAGAGGAAAATAAGCCTTTCCACCAAAAAAACACCTTCACTTTGTTTATCACAGCACTATTCACAATGGCAAATATATGGAATCAATTTACATTCCCATCAACAGTGGACTGGATAAAGAAATGTGGTACATATATGCAATAAAATATTATGCAGTCATAAATAAGAATAAAGTCATGTCTTTTTCAGCAATGTGGATGTAGTTGGAGGTAATTATCTGAAGTAAATTAAAGCAAAAACAGAAAACTAAATATGATAAAAGTCCCCTACATAAGAAGAAATTTCACCTTGAGAGCACATTTGTAAGTCCAATTTGTTCACAAGCCTAACAAAGTTAGTCTAAGTACCTAACACAGTCAGTCATATAATACTGTACTGTAATAGGTTTATTATAATTTTTACACAAATAATACATAAACAAACAGAAAATAAAGAAAACATTTAAAATCTTACAGTATAGTACCTGGAAAAATACAGTAGTATAGTACAGTACAACAGGGGCATACAGGGGCTGGCATCGAATGAACAGGCAAGAAGAGTTACTGATTGGAGGCGGGACTGGAGGTGGGAGATGGTAGAGCTGAAGAATAATTAACAATAGGAGATGGAGGGCAAGGTGCAATGTCATTCATGCCTGATGTTGATGGCACAGGTTCTGGCTCCTTGCTGGATTCAATTCTATCCACCCTCTTGAAAAAAAAGATTCAGTAGTGTCTGGGTAGTGGCTCTTTTTTTCTTATCGTAGATGACCACATTGTATTCTGAACAGTTGCTGCAATCTTTGTGTGCCATTCTGCATTCAGGTCCTGTGCCTCAAAAACTAAACATACCTCCTCAGATAAAGAAAATCTCCTTGCCATTTCCTGCATCATGAATCTCTTCAGTTCTTTCTCTAGCCTCTCTTTGTCCTTTCATTAGTAAGCTCCTCATGTTGTACAACAAGGAATTCAATGAAGTCGTCCTCTTGCAGATTTAGCTCCAGCTTCTTGCTGAGTACAATTAAGCTACTGAAGATTTCTTTAGATTCCTCATCCACCTTCTCAAATCCATGAAAATTATGAACAGACTCGAGGGCAGAGGTTCTTCAAAACCTCATTCAAGATGACAGCCAAAACTTTACTCCAAGCAAAGTCAATGTTTTTTATGGCATTGTGGACAATGTAGTCCCTCCAAAATTGTCACAGAGATCTTCCTGATTTGTCACTCTCCTTTACTGTATGATGAAAACTGTTACAATAGATAATATTTTTTAAATTTGCTACAACTCCCTGGTCCATAGATTGGATGAACAGCATAGTATTTGGTAGCAGATGCTCTACTTTGATGTTGGGATGAAAGTCATCCATGAGTAGTGGGTGACCCAGAGCATTGTCTAGCAGCAAAAAATGTTGAAAGCAACCTCCTTCTCCAAGCAATATTTCTCTACCTCTAAGACAAAAGGGTGGAAAAACCAGGTCCTGGAAAATGGACTATATAACTCAGGCTTTGAGGTTACTCTTCCACACAATAGGAAGAGAACACTTGGCTGTGCTTTTAAGGGCTTTTGCATTCTCTGAATGATAAACTAAGAGAGGCTTCAGCTTCGTATTGCCAGAAGCATTGACACCAAACAAGAGAGTTAGCCAATCCTTTGCTGCTTTATAAGTTGGCATCAACTTTTCCTCCTTACTGATGTAACTTTAGTCTAGCATCCTCTTCCAATACAGTCCTGTCTCATCCACATTAAAAGCTTGCTTGGATAATTACATGCCTTCATCAATAACTTCTTGAAGCATTTCAGAAATTCCTGGGCAGCTACCATATCTGCACTCGCTGCCTCTCCACTTACTTTTAGGTTGAGAAGGTTGGCTCTAGCCTTGAACCAATGAAACTAGTCATGGCTGACATTTAAAAATGCACCCTCCGATTCTTGACCATGTTTCTTCTTTAAGTATTCATAAAGGCTTTTAGCTTTCTCTTGAATCAGCACTAAACTGAGTGGGACTCAATGCTGATGCTGATCCTCCATCCATACACTAAGTTTCTCCGTTTTCCCCATCTCTTTTCCATGCTTCTTTTATATTGTTGTTGACTTCATCAGCAAAGCAAACTTCTCGTATTCCATGAGCTTGTCCTTGTTCTTTAGACTCGTACCATGTTTAAACTATCCATGTTATAAGAATGAGTGACGTCTACCATCTTCTGGCCTTGCTCCACTCTCTCAATTATTTTCACTTTTGTTTCCATCATTGTCACTTGGTGCTTCTAAGCAGTACCAGCTACATCACCATGCTTACACTTGCTTCTAGAAATTCTGGAGCTGAAATAAAGATACTGTACTACTGTATTCTATACCGTATTGTACAGGAAAGTACACAAAAGTACAACCACTTGAAGAAGATGCACACACATGACAATGTTTGCCAAATATATGAACCACGAACTAACTTAGGTGATTGGACATGAGAATGTACGTTTGCATCTTTAAACACTCGCAACTTGGAATTTCTTATGTAGGGGACTTACTGTACCACATGTTTTCACTTATATGTAGGAACTAAATATTGAGTACACATGGACATAAACAATAGTCTTTGAGGACTCCTAAAGGGAGAGAGGGAGGCAGAAAAGAGACAAAAACTACTTATTGGGAACTATGTTTATTATTTGGTGACAGAGTCAATAGAAGCCCAAATCTCACCTTTGTGAAATATATCCATGTAACAAACCTGCACATGTACCCCATAAATTTAAAATTTAAAAAATAAAATTAAATATTAAAACTATTTGATTGAAAAAATTAAAAGATTAAATCATAAAAAATTTAGTTATTTCACATTTAATGTAGTTAGTAATGCACTTGAGTTCAAATTTACATTATCTTTCTTCTTTTTCTTTGTACTGTCTTATGCTGCATTTTTCTTTCATTCATTAAAAATTAATTTTTTAATTAATTTTTTAAACATAAATTTTAAAAATTATTCATTTTTTTCTATTAACTTGGTAATTATACATACAACTGCATATTTTTAGAAGTTACCCTAAATAATATAGCACAAATCCTCACATTTGAATATAAATTAGCATTTTTACCACTTCCCTGTAAAAACAAATACCTTAGAACACTTAAACTATTGCCATATCCCCATACTGTCTCTATAAAGACCAAATAGTAAATGTTATCATTTTTGTAAATTTTTATTTTCTTCATCACACTCCTTAACAGATGATTATTATCAATTTTTCTTTATGCATGCAATATGCATTTAGATATCTCAAGTTATATAACATCTTGCATTGCTATTAAATTTTTCCTGTATATCCAAGCTAACATCCAAAATTATGTTTCTTGGAATTTGTCCCCCAAGTTTGTCTTTCATTTGTTATAATTGACAGTGGTTTAAAAATATTGATGATAGTAAATAGATTTGTTATAGATTACAATTATAAATAAGATACCCTTGTTTGCTTTGGTGTCTGTAAGCTGCTGATTAATTATCCTCATTTGCCTTTTTCTGAAAATGTCTTCAGAATGGAGGATTTCAATTTTTGAAATACGTTTTCACTGATAAGAGAATTTTAAGTTGGTAGTTATTCTACTATCAAAGGCTACCAAACTTTTTTTTTTTTGAGTTGGAGTCTCACTCTGTCACCAGACTGGAGTACAGTGGCCACTCCTGGCCACCGCAGCCTTGACCTGCTGGGCTCTGGCAATCCTTCTGCCTCAGCCTTACGAGTAGCCGGAATTACAGGCGCACACTACCACACCCGGCTAATTTTTGATTTATTGTAGAGATGAGGTCTTGCCAAGTTGACCAGGCAGGTCTCAAACCCACAGGCTCAGGCAATCCACTCACCTCGGCCTCCCAAAGTGCTGGGATTATAGGCTGAGCCACTGAGCCTGGCCACCAAACTTTTTCTATAAAGGCCAAATAGTCAATGTTATTGACTGCAGGTTATGTTGTAATTGACTTTGCCACTGCAGTGGGAAAACTGCCATAGAAAATATGTAAGTGAATGGATGATCCTGGCTATGTTCCAATAAACCTTTACTTAAAATCCATCAGTTGACTGGATTTGGCTTAAGGATTTTAGTTTGCTCACCCCCAAATCTAGAAAGGATTTACTTTTGCCTCTGATAAATTCATAACCTAGAAGCATTAGAAATCTGATGCTACCTCATTACTAATTATCAGAAATTGAGATAATTCAGAACTAAACTTCTGTTCTCATAAAGTCTGGTCTGCATTGCATTTATCTAAACCCTTACATCTTAGAACAGAGTTTCTAAACTTTGACACTATTTTGGGTCAGATAATGCTTTGTTGTAAATGGTTATTTTGTGCACTATAGAATGTTTAGCAGCATCCATGGTCTCTAGCCCTTGGATTTAGTAGCACATTACACTTTCCAACTTTGACAACTAAAACTATCTCCAGTGATTGCCAGACATCCCTGGAGAAACAAAATTGCCCCTATTTGAGAGCCACTAGCCTAGAATATACCTCTTCAGGGTAACCTGAGGATTCCCTTAATGTCGAACCTCACCCCATTTTCCCCCCTAGTGGTTCTAGTGCCATGTACTTTGAGGGCTTTGCTCAGCTTCCTAATTCTTAGCTACCTCTTTAAGAATGAGCCAATTAATGTAAAAGCTCCCCCAAATATTTGTCTCACCTCTATGGGACTCTTCTTCTTCCCTTGGGTCTTGTCACAATCCGATTTTTTTTCTTTGTATACTTTTTCTATTTTCTATTTTAGATTATATTTTCAAGTTTAGTAGTCTGCTATTAGCGTAAATAGAATGCCAAATATATGACACTTTTAATGGACTTTGCTCCCCACATTTGTCTTGCATTTGATATAATTGACGGTGGTTTAAAAAAATTGATGGTAGGAAATAGATTTGTCATAGATTACAAATATAGTAAATGTTAAATTATATTTATTACAGAACATTTTAATGTACAGAAGTCAGTTAATTCTAGTGTCATTATCAAACTTAAAATTAAATAATTCAGTGTCTATGGGAAAAATATACCATACTACAGGCTTTTCAAAGTCAATTTAGAAATCAAATCTTAGTATAATCTATTTGTTAATCAGAATTTAGTACTAAAACAAAGTATGCAGGTCATTTGAAGATATTGGATTTTTAAATAAATAAAAATGATTTAAGCAAACATTATTAAGAAAAATTAACCTTGATTTTTTCCTAGGATACTATTAATAGAGTTTGTTAAAGAGTTTTAATTATGTAATTATCAGAGAGTTATATGCACAAAATACCTGGTTCTTTTATTAACAATTTATGTGACCATGGTATATTCACTTAGTCTCTTTGGGACTGTTTTACTTTCTATAAAATAAGTGAACATTTAATTTATGCAAAGTTTTTAAAGATTATATTTATTAATTGAGTAATCTTCAGAGTAACCATATGAGGTTGATACTATTAATAGGCCACACTTCTGATAAGGAAATTGATATATATATGTCTTATAGATATAAATATACTGCTTTCTTTTGATATAATATGCTTGAAGATTAGAATTAGAGATTAAGCATGATGAATTCCATTTAACTTATAACATTACTGTTAAGCAGCTTTACTTGTATGTAGCCTGTAAAAACTCATAATATATTTTTAAAATTCCATTATAAAATACCTTGGTCTATCCATTTTAGATCATCACTGGCTTCAAATGTTTGGATGTGTCCATATGTCCAAATTAAAAACTACTAACATTCTCTTATTGCTTTTAAGCAAAGACTTGAGCCAATCTATATCAAGATTGTTCTTACATTCTCTTCATAAGATTTGTTTTCTCCCAAACTAGGAATTTAAAAAATAATCTTCTGTGGTTTGTCATTTGTAATTGACCACATTCTATAATTCTGTGCTTGAACTTCAACGAACTCGAAAAAAAAAAAAAAATTTTTTTCTCTACCCTTAAAGGGTTAATTTCCAAGAATCAGGTTGAGAAATTATAAAACTATATTTTCTAAAAAGTTTATTTGTTCACTAACAATTGTTATAACACAAATCATTGCACTGTGTGACTAATATGCAGGGGATGCCAAAAATATGTATATACATTTCAAGAGATGTTATCTTTAATAAAGAAGGACAAAATTATGGACTTGGCAGCAACTTGGATGGATCTGGAATCTCATACTCAGTGACCTATGACAGAAACAAAGAACTGAGTATCACATGTTCTTTCTCATACGTAGACCCTGGACACCTATCATAACACCACAATAATGGGATTGGCAGTAGCGGGACACTGCAGGTGTGTGGGGGCACATAACATCAAATAAGGGTGCCTAGTCCCAATCCGGGCAAAGTAAGGTCCAATGGGAAAACTTCACCTGCACCTAAACCACTTCCAGACCCAATCCTGACTTGTGCCCCACAACTTGAAAACAAAACAAAACAAAATAAACAAAAACAACAACAAGAAAGAAACATGTATTGGTAAAGTATGTTGGAAGAATGGGAAAGGGACATGAATGATTACATTTTTATCACTTCAATAACTTTGTCTGTGTTAACTAAAGAATTTGTCAAATAGGAAAATAGAGGTGAATTGCAGCAAATTGAAAATGGTAGGTTACCTATGGCCTGTCTTTACACTATACAGTTAACAACTGCAGCTGGCCTTAGGTAAGAACTGCCAGCTCACAAAACTAAATGAGAGTCTTAGTCGAACCTCTTTGGGGCCTGTTATGTAATTTCATTTCCCTGAGTAAAGGATCAATTCATTAGGCTTCCTTTCACTTTCAGAAGGAAGTTTGGATTGATTTTTTGGCCCTACTCTAGCACCACTCCAGAAGTGGTGACATGATATTCTTTTGTATGACTGATAAAGTCTAGAAAGTATCCATTTTCACTCCCCATAGTTTCTACACATATTGGTTTTGTTGTTGTTCATTTTATTTTAGAGTTGTGTGATACCTGTGAGAATTTACTACATAAGTAAATTGTATAGAGGTGGGGATTGGGCTTTTAGTGGGCCTCCCCTCCACCTGACGATAGACCTGGATGTGTTCCCCTTATATATCCTCCTTCCCTCCCTCCTTTATCAATGTCCATTGTCTGTTGTTTCCACCTTTGTGCTCCTGTGACCATCCACATTTAGTTAACATCCTATATTGGTGAGATTCTGGTTCTCATGTATGTATTATTTATTTAATAATTGATACTTATTTAATTATTAAATAATTTTAAAACATTAGTTACCATATTTGGTCAAATCTTACTTCTGATTTATCCTATAGGACATAAGGAGTAAAATAATCATTTACAATATATATAAAAGCGTAGACATATTTTGTTTCGGCAATCTGTCTTTCTAAAAATTTATTCATCTATATTCATTAAAATATTCCAGTCCTAAAATCTTCACAGATGTTATGATAACCTTGTCATTCTAGTCTATAGAGCTGATGGGGAAAAAAAAACAGTTGAGCAGGAAAAGTAGGAGCAGCTGGATGATTATTGATACTTTCAACCATTCATTATAACTAAAATATTTTCTTTGAACTAGATGCTTTCTGAATGTAACTCTCTCTTCCAGTTCTAGCAATGGAAAACTATGTTTTCTTCATCAAGTTCCTCAAATGCTGACTAATCTTTCTTGTGACTTTCATTGTTTGAAAGAAGAAAAAGGCAAAAAAAAAAAATGAAAGTGTTTATATATGTTATGTGTAATGAAAAATTGAATTATTTAATTTTATCTTAAAAATGGAAAAGAGGAAGAAAGAAAAATAAACAAGACATATATACATTGCAGAGTGAGTGTGTATATTATTAAGTTTATATTGTAGGGAATGTGAAACCTCCAAATATCAGTAGTTTTTTCACTGTTTTTTTTTTCCTTTCTTTTTTTTTTTGAGCTGGAGTCTCATTCTGTCGCCCAGACTGGAGTGCAGTGGCTGCTCCCGGCCACCGCAGCCTCGACCTGCCGGGCTCCGGCGATCCTTCTGCCTCAGCCTTCCGAGTAGCTGGAACTACAGGTGCGTGCTACCACGCCCGGCTAATTTTTTTTTTTTTTTTAATTGTAGAGATGAGGTCTTGCCAAGTTGCCCAGGCGGGTCTCAAACCCGCAGGCTCATGCAATTCACTCACCTCAGCCTCCCAAAGGCACGGGATTACAGGCTGAGCCACCGAGTCCGTCTTTTTTTTTTCTTTCAAAGAAAGTCCTTACATAGGCTAAAAAAAAAAAGAGAGAGTTTTCTATGTATTACTTTTCAAAGTTGAATGGATTTACAGTAGCAATGTGTAGTATGACATTTGTTCAACCATGCTTCTGCCTTTGACTGTCCTGCCTGTGGCATGGTGACACTAGCATTCACTTTATTAACACCACCTTTTGAGCAAACATCATACTTAAAATGTGTATACATTTTTTGCGGCAGTCCCTGAATGTTCATGGTATAAAAGTTAAAAGACATTCTGTGAAACGTAAGTTTACATCCTATCTCTTTCTTCAGGTATTGAGTTTCTCTACCTAGAGTCCATCACTAGAAATTAGGCAAGCATTTGAGAACAACTATAGCGAACTAATTTTACTTATTTATTATTTTAAATTGTATTTTATTATAGAGATGTGGCGTACAAGTAAGGATTAACTATACAAGTAAACTGCATGCAGGTGAAGTTTGGGCCTCCAAATGTCCCCCACTCCCTCTGATTTCAGACTAGGTACACTTTGTGTTACAAACTAATTTTAAAGGAACATTTTTCTTACAAGAATCTTACACTGTCTTACATATAGTACATTACAGATTTTGTAATTATTTGTTCAATGCTTAATAGTTTCTAAGTGATGTTTAGACCACTGGTTTTTTATTTAATGCACATTAAATTAAACAAGAATCTTTTTAGAAACTATTTTCTTACCCAGTCAAACCAACTACATCAAAATCTTGGAAATGGAATGTCCGGGCATCAGACAATTTTTGTTTAATTTTCTAAAAACCTCCAGTGAATTCTAATGTGTACCAGATTAAACAATACACTTTCCACTATGGGATATCGAAAGATATGTTTAGCACAAGTTCTTTTCTCAAGTTGCTAATAAAGTGGGTGAAATGTCCATGGTATATTATAAATGTTTAAAAACTAGCTCTCCAAACAGAATGCCCTAATTTGAAGCATTTGCTTATTTTTGCAGTGTAAATACTTTCATCATGCCCAACTTCAGGCTTACAACATGACTCACTAAATGCAGAGTAGGGAAGAGATATGAAACAGCACATCATTATATGGTATTGCTATCACCCAGACATAATAGATGTAAATAACTTAAGAGCATAGATAAAAATGTAATGTAGTACAATAATCAGAAAATGATGAGTTTTGATTATTTACTGCCCATAGTTTAATATAATGTATTTAATTGTAAGTTTATACATGCTAATGTATTTTTCAATCATAGCTGTGTTTTACAACCAGCTCACAAAATTCTTGAAAGTTTGAAAATCAGTTTCTGCAAGTCTTCACAAGCCAGCTTTGGCACACCACCACTTCCAGTATTTTATAATATGTTAACTACTATAGAATATTGGAAAGCTATATGGACCATAGAAGTATATTCCTTTTCTCTTGAAAACCACTTAGTGGAGTGACAGAGTGCCATATTATTCTCTTTTTACATTCAGGATATCAGAACTCCCAGAGATCACAAGTTTCCCATTGAGTAAGCCACAGACCTGAACCAGGACATCAACATGTGACTCCCATTTACTGTCTTCATCAACATGTCTTTTAAGACTCATTCCAGAAACAAGGAAAGTGAATTTGGGGACTTTTTTTATTTTTATTTTTATTTATTTTGAGTTGGAGTCTCATTGTCGCCCAGACTGGATTGCAGTGGCCACTTCCAGCCACCGCAGCCTCGACCTGCTGGGCTCCGGCGATCCTTCTGCCTCAGCCTCCCAAGTAGCTGGAACTACAGGAGCGTGCTACCACGCCCGGCTAATTTTTTGATTTATTGTAGAGATGAGGTCTTGCCTGCCCAGGCAGGTCTCGAACCCACGGGCTCAGGCAATCCACTCACCTCAGCCTCCCAAAGGCATGGTATTACAGACTGAGCCACTGAGCCCAGCTGGGACTTTTTTTTAACAAGAGAATTTTGAATTTATTTCCTTTTAATACTGAAACTTGAAATAACTTTTCACACAGAAGTTTCTGAATTATCAAGTAATAAAGATTTACCAACTGTTTACCTTGTATCTGCTCAAGATGTGAACTTAGCAAAAGGAAAATCAGTTTTGGTGCCTACACTTACAAAGCTTTCAGTCTTGCTAACCCCCCAGGTAGCAATAACATAAAGGAAATCAATCCTGTGCTGTAAATGAAGATACTAACTTTGAATGTTAAGAATAAATCCTAGCAAGCCAGAGAATGCTCAAGAGGTTGTGATTAATGGGGAGAGGGAACTTGAATGAGAACTTCTAAAATGAGTAGGTAGCCACCTCAACGGGAGAGAGAAAGTATCTTATACAGCATCAAACTTCTTAATTTTTTGGCTTCTCACACCTGCCTCTTTGGGAATTCCAAAAGGGCTCAGTTCCAGCATACTTGTCTGATCACTCAGGGGCTGTAACTGTGCAGATCTTTCTGAACAGTGAGAAAAATGCAACATTATTCATATTAGTAATATTATTCACATCAAATTTAATTTGCTTACAGAGTTGTGTGGCTACAGGCAATAATGTTTCCTGCTTGCTTTCCCCTTGGATAATACCAAGAAATATTTATTTGTGCTTTTATTGGAAGGACATTTTTCAATGAAGCCCTCCTAATTGTGGGTTGAGTCTCCACACACACTCTTTAACCTATGTTTTTAACACTTTCTTTGATTTTTGATAGGTATATAATAGAGATAGAGGAACAGAAAATGGTTTAAGATCAAACAGAACAGCACAGTTCTTAGGTATATTAAATTTCTATAGAGTCAGTCATAATGTAGCCAGGGTACAAAGCAAAAGAACCAAATTCTTCAAGCACATTTTAAAGAGGGGAAATAAAGCAGTTTTAAAAAGTCATTAGTAGTATACCAAATGAGCATTCTAAATTCCTGGAGTTTTAGGGAGATTAAACAATAAAGCATTACTCAAAGTGATAACTGAGAATGCTTTCTGTACTTTATATCCTTCTTGACTCTTTAAAAAACACCTCACTCAGACTTCAACCCCCCAATTATTTATATTTTGCTTAAGAATGTTTTGTTTTGTTCCCATCTTTTGAGTAATTTATGTGAGAAATATTAATTTAGTTTATCCAAGCATCAACTTGACTCTTTAAAAAGGATACTGATTTCTGTATTGGCATATGTACACATGTATACACATAGGCATGCAAACTTAACAACAGTAGAGTATGTTTTCTAAGAAATCACGTACTAGATTTTATACTCTGAATAAAACTGACTTTCGTATTATTATGATTAGGCAGTTAACCTCACAGATAAGAACTCTATAATTGGAGTTACTTAGAGATGGGTTTGAAGCCTAAATCGTCTTCTTAGCAACTGTGTAATTTTAGGCTAGCTAATTAACGTCTTTAAGCCTTAGTCACCTTATATGTAAAGTAAGGATGATAATAATAGTAGTTCCTAGGTTGATAATTCCTAGATAGATAATAGTTCATGTAAAGTGTTTATCACTTGACTGGCACATAATAATTATGTATACATGAATGAAGCTACATATAACTGTGCACATATATAACTATTTTTCATATATGATATTTAGCAATCAAAGAAAAATAACCAGAGATATAGGACACAACACAATTTTTCATCTAAACAAGAAAGTCAAGCAAGGCAGAAACTGAAAATATCAGATATAAACTTGAAAATAACTACTTTACACCAGTCACTGTCTAGTCAAGAACACAGAAATCATACTAGGAATTTTATCATGGAGAATTAAATATAAAAATTTATTCCAACAAGTGTTGGAGAAAAGAAGTAAAGAGGTATCTCTAATGTAGCAAAAACAGAAACAGAACCTAAAGAAAGTGCTGACTTTTCAGCAGAAACAATGGAAGACAGAAGACAATGGAATGGCATCTTCAAAGTAATAAAAGCAAATAATCGCCAACTTAGAATTGTATTATCAGTAAAAGTATCCTTCAAAAAAAATTGAAGACAAAGAAAGAAATTTTCGGACAAGCAAAAACAAAGATTTTCGTCAGCAGCAGACATACATAAAGGTGAACAATAGGGGTTTGGCCAGGCAGAAGAATGGATGGTATTCCTTTCTTCTGGCTGGGAGCTTGGATATTGCTTTGTATATGAAATATTCATTCATTTAATCATAATATTAGATAAATGAATGAATATTTCATATACAAAGCAATATTGACTAGTATAATATAATGAGAAGTTTAGAAAATAAATATTTATTAAAGCAATAGCATACATGGGAAAGCAGTAAATGATCTGTGTTCTAAGGTACACATATCGACAGGGAAGTAGTATAAGTACTAACCTATATATCCCAATTTATTCCTTTTCTTTTTGTAAGTTTTCTTCCTTAATAAACTTTTTGCATCCTTAACTCTAACTTAGTGTCTGTTTTCTGGAGAAACCAATCTGAGATGAAAAACTTCAACTTTATACGTTAATGTCATTTTTAATGTCACTTTTCTAACAGTACATAGAATGTTAAAATTGGTTCATATTCTCACAAACAGTTGGTATCCTCAGGCTTATTGATTTTGACCACTTTGGTAATCATACACTAGTGTATCACTGAGGTTATCTAGCATATTTTCCCAGTTGGTAATGATGTTCAAGATCTCTTCATATGTTTTTTTCAAAGTTATTGTGAAATGCCTGTTGATGTCTTTTTCCCTTTTATATGTATTGGCTTGTATTTTTACTAGCATTTTTTGTTCCTTAGAATATTATCTATGGGAGTTCATTGAGGCATAAAACTAAATTGTGTTCCATCAGAGAGGAACTGCATTTGAATTTTCTATGGGCTTCCTACAAACACTGGATCACTGTAAACAGTTAAGTTGAAAGATTTTTAGGCCAGACAG
Organism: Cephalopachus bancanus; assembly: GCA_027257055.1. Taxonomy (NCBI): domain Eukaryota; kingdom Metazoa; phylum Chordata; class Mammalia; order Primates; family Tarsiidae; genus Cephalopachus; species Cephalopachus bancanus. The sequence continues at coordinate 1,190,769 of JAPVLO010000031.1, read as the reverse complement.
GACAGTTGGAGTCAATTCCCTAACTGAAATGATTGTGGTATTTTGGTTAGAACCTCTCAAGGTAGACATTGTTTTTTCTTTCTTTCCTCTCAAAGCTAAAGGTAGATCAGACAAATATTGCCAGTCTTCTTCTGAGAACAATTTTATTTTTCTGAATTAAACCCGTTGAGTGTGTCATCCTTCAGGATCTAGTTTTACAAGAGCAGTCACCAATCCAGTCCTTCTCCCTGGTTGACCCACAGGCTTTGTCTCCTTTCTACTCAGATGTGTAGCCATTATAACAGATCTTGGTTACCAGAGACTAGGAGATAACCTCCAGAAAAACTTTCAGTTTTAGCACTCATTAAATTCCATAAATCCTGCTTTCTAATCACATTTGGCCAGTGGGCAGTGATGTGTTGGTAAATGTCTGACAGCTAGTTCTCCGGAAAAAAGAAAAAGAAAAAGAAAAGCTCTGATGCATAGTGTTTGTCAATTTTTATGGTGACATATTCCCACCATGGCCAATTTCAAGGGACTAATGTGACCTCACTGAATTCAGAGATGGGGAGAAATGTACAGTAGCATACCATTATGTAGTGTTTTCATTATATTGATACAAAAGGCATAAATAACTTTAAGAGTGTAAGCAATTAATTAGTAAATTACTCCTTTATTATTATTTTATTAATGTCAGTTATTAATTTATTAATATTACTAATTAATAAATTACTGATAGTGTTGTTTGACTATTGATAATTAACAAACAATGGAATTTTGTTCTCGTGCTCCATCATGGATGTGATTCAGCTATCCTCTTCATATCTGTTCCTATATATGTGTGTATCCTCATCAGTTTCTCTCCCCCTATCTCCATGTTCTCCCCAGAATTCCAGTCCTGTTCCATTCAGAGAAGACTTTGTTTTGCTCAGTTAAGAACTGCTAACTTTGGTCACTTATAGGCTTCTAGACTGGCTGCCTTTGGTTCGGTTCTGATACCAGGTTCTAGTCTCCCGTTTGCCTTTGTAGCAGAGGGTGTTGTAAAGCTATTTTTCTTTCCAGGGGCCAATGACAGGCAGGTAGGAACAATGATTGACAAATCTGGTACAGACAGGATAATTACAGAACTGCAAAAACAAAGGTGCAAGATTCACAAGTGGTTCAAGTTCACCCAGTAGTTGTATTAAATCAGAACACATGGCTTTGTTCAGAGCAAGAAACCATTTGCCTAACATCACACAGCAAGTTAACATTAAACTCAAAGAGTCCAATCTATGCAAAGGGGTAAAATCATTTTTATTATTCAGCTAACAAAGCCACCTTAAAAAAAAATCTTTCTATTAATATACTATCTCCTTAACATCTCCCAGATTCCATTTTAGTTTAATAAGTTTTATATACATTTTGCTTTCTTTCTTCCTCAGTGGCTGTAATATGTTTTGGGGATATGAATTCAAAAGTTGAGAACTTTGTTTGGTTCAGTTTCATACATTGTTCCCTGTGGTTCTATATCACAAGTTAAAGGAGTCAAATAGATTATTTTTTCCTATCTTTTTTTTTAACCTTATCTGAAGATACCAACATCTTTTATCTTTTATAATTTTTTTTAAAAAGGCGTTTCCTATAAGAAACTGTGAAATTTGGTTTTATGTTATTTAGGTCATTTAATCAGAAAGCAAATCATGTGTCTTTGATCATGCCCTTGCCAGAAGATCCCTAACTCATTAGTGTGCTATTAATGAGGCTGTATTTTAAAGCAGGTGTTGTTAAGTGCAATCAGAGCAGCTTTATTAAGCTGCAAATTGTCTTGCGATGACAAAGGAAGTCAGATGGGTCTATGCTCAGTTAACCTTTGTCTATATGCATGACTTGGTTGATTAAACAGCAATTGATAATGACCTTCAGTCTTGCAAAGCCGGGAAAAGGTGATGCCTGATGTTGGCATTCATTGTATGTGATGTGAGTGACAGGCAAGCAGTCTTTTTAATTTAGAAATCTATAATGCAATTTCAAAATTAACTAATATTGCAGTGCGATGAACCACTAATTTATGTGTATTAAACTGATATTTTGATGTGCATGTTATTTCAGAGTAGACATTATTGCAGAGAGTTAACTTCAAGTCAAAGTAATTTTGACTGGCCATCCTTAGTCGTTAGAAAAAGAAGACTGTGGAAGAAACAGGAGAGTTGTTTGGGAAGATTTATTGCCTTCTTTACTAAGCATACCAAGCTCCTGATATGTTGAAGATCCCAGCCTAGAGAATAAACACAGACTCTGCTTCCCAAGAGCTCACAATGGGGTGATAGACAGGAACACCAATTTTATTACAATTTATTCAGTGGAACAACAGTTTATCATTAGCACCTGAGAAGAATGCTGTCTGTCATTCTAAGGATCTCAACTGATTCCAAAAATGTGAAGAGAGATACAGTAGACTGTTGGGGAATTTTAATTTATTGAGAGCTTTTATATGCTAGATACTTTGTTCATGTTACCTCATTTAATCCCTGCAACAATCCTTAGGTAAATATTACTGGTCTCATTTCACAGATGAGGAAACAAAAGCTCCTTCATGGATTAAGTATTCTGCCAGAATTTAGGCAACTAGTAAGAGTCTGCAATGGAACTCTATTTGTCTTTAAAACCCTCATCATCCTAAACTGCCATGCTGGAATAATCAAGATAAATGGAATATGAGTGAATGGCAATTTTTAAAATCGTGTATGTGTGTGTGTGTGTGTGTGTGTGTGTGTGTGTGTGTGTGTGTGTGTGTGTGCATATTCTAGTTTTATTGTTGCTTGGTTTGGGGAACCAAGTATGGGTCACATTGTCTTTGAAATTAATTTTGAATGATGGTTTCTGCCTCGTGGCATTGTAACTTTCCCACTTTGTAAGTTTGTCTACATGAACAGACATTTAATGACTTCACCATTTATCATAGCATTCACTCTTTGCATTCAGAAGATTTTACAAAGTACCCTAATAAAACAGAAATATTTTGGAGATGGTCATAGCTTTAAGTATTGTTAACACTGATACTGCCCAGCTTGGGGTAAAGGACATTTTGTTCTGGGTACGTTCAGAGTTGTGGCCAGAAAAAAGTCTACCAAGGACCAATAGGTTTGTTTAAGTGTTAAACAAAGCTAGAGAGCTTTCTTTCTTATTGCAGGACCTTTCAGAGCCTTTAATATGCTAATTGTATTGTGACTTTCCAAGAAGAGAATTGAGTATTCTGCATTTCCCAAGCTTTCTTGACCAGGAGACTCTTTGTTCTTTGAACACCAATTAACACTCCTAAGAATTAGTGTGTGCAGAACACAGGGAGCCCTTGCTCTTTAAAACTTTAGCAATCAAGAAACAACATAGAGAAGGCAGAGAAAAGAAATATACAGGAAGGGACACATACCGAAAATAGGAAAGCCCAATGATTGATTTGCCTTTTTAACAGCTTTGCTAGAACCTGTTTTGATTATTTAAACACTGGAAATCTTAGTGAATATTATGATCATTAATTGTATCAATATAAATGTAAATGATGTTCATCTAACTCACCTAAAACATATATTAATGGTTACTATAAATATTGGTTGAGTTTCCCTGACTTCGACTTCTTCTGAATGACACTTGAATGAGCTATACATTTTTAGGTTATAGAAAGGTAATTAAAGAATTGATTTGAGCAAATGGAACATGGAATCTTGATATAAACTCTGAAGATTTACTAAGAATTAACTAAAACCCATTCTAGTAAAAACTATTTGCAGCTTTATGAATTGTTCTCAGTCAAACCTAGTTGCATTTTTAGAATCACCTTTCGAAAGTACATATTAAAAACTACCTCCCAAGATCAAAATCTCTGACATATGGTCCGGGACAACTGTCAACTTCACACTAGGTCAGTATCTCTTTGGTCCTGACTAGGATCCTCCACTTTTCGTCTTTGCCATAATATAACATTGTTTTTGCCCCATATTCATCCTTTTGGTTGCCTCCTGGTAACCATGCTGCAAAACCAATACCACTAAACTCTTAAACTCTCATCTTCAAGTGCAAACCCTTACATTACAGTTTATCTCTGCTACTCCATTTGCTGTTTTATAATTGTTATTGCTATAGTACTTCCTGTTCTTGTCCCGTTACAGCATTAATTCAAGTATCATAGTAACCGTGGGAGCTGACCTGCCGTGTAATTACCCTCGAAGCCTCTGGAACGATTCCAACCATGTCTTAGAATAGTATTATTGCCTGGAGATGCTTTCTGCTCACAGGGAAAGAAAGCTGCGAGGAAGACTGACTGAGGATTGTTGTATTTAAGAAGGCATCAAAGTTAATTTGCCACGGCTTCATAATTATTTTTGTTTTTCATTCAAACGTCCTCTAGACTTCGTTGAAAGACTGCTCAACGTTACCTACTTTAAAGAAGTCCTATTTCCTCCTATCTGCTACCCAATCTACTACTCTTGCAGCATGTAGGTACCCCAAATAACAGGTGATAAAAATTATAACTGGCACTAATGGCAAAGAGACCACTGTTCAGCTCAATGACAATCTCAGGTGACTTTAACATACAGGCTGGTGGTCAGCAAATAGATGGTAATGACGCCTGGTCATTTGGCCATTTTATGAGACAGGCCTAGGATGTGACCTAGATTAAAAGTTTTGTAGGACAGAGCTGGAGTTATCCAAGTCTTTCTCCAAAGTCATTCATTTACTTGTCAAATAAAACGGGTTTAAATAAGGATTATTTTATCAATTGAACAACCACAGATTATGACTTGGATAGGTGAAAATTATTTTGGAGAAAAGGATAAGAAAAACACACTTTGGCTGATAGATGTTTCAATTTTCCTGAGAAAATAAATGCATTTACCAGATCACAATCATTTTCGTAAATTGCATTTCAATGCTGAGTCATCTGCACAGCAGTGAGGTAGTACACACCCTTTTGAAAGATAAATTGTACCGCTGTATTATTCAAATATCTGCATTAGAAATGGCTTGAGAGGAGCTCTGAAAGGAACTTAATCCACACAGGGAAACTTCTAGCTTTTGCACTTATCTTTTAAAGAGAAAAAGGAGTCCAAGGATCTTAACAAGAATCTCCAGGAAATATTAACTCTGGAAGTCATATTGCTGTAAATGACTGCCTTGTTCGAGACAGTACAAAATTGTGACTGTGACCATCAGATGTATAAAAATGATACAAAATACTAGATGAAATTGCTAAGTCTCATTACAGGAAATTGTATAAAATCCCAGCTAAGTTACTGCTTAATTTGACCCATCCTCCTTGTCAGTGTTTTTTTGTTTTTTGTTTTTACTTCACGGTTTCATAAGAAGTAATATGATATTCTAGGACTGTGGTTCTCAAAGTGTGATTCCCAGACCAGCAGCAACAGCATCATCAAGAAAATTGTTGGAAAAGCAAATGCTTAGGTTTTCTGCTGCAGACCTACTGAATCAGAGACTGTGGTAGTAGGGCCCAGCAATCTGTGCACAAGTCCTCCGTGTGATTCTAATCATGTTGTAGAACTTTCCTATTAAGATCTCTGGAATTAGAAGACCGAAATTTTCCAAATCAGCTGGGTGAACATAAACAATTCCTCTAATGTCTCTGGATCTTAATTTCTTATCTGTAAATCGAGGCATGTGTGTTGCATGATTCTCAAAGTACTTTCCAATTCTGTAATTCCACATTAATAACTGCACATTGAAATTTAAATTCCGCCATAATAGTTCAGTGCTGAAAGTCAGAAAGTGATGAATCAAATTCTGAGTCTGATCTTTAATAGCTGTGTCCTTCTTAATGTTTAGGCTCTGAGCGTTTTCGTTTCCTCATCTGTAATCTGCAAATAATAATAGTTCTTAGGTCATTGATTTTTGAGAGTTAAAAGAGATGGCACATACAGAGTGCCCAATTGTGGTAGATAATATATAAAGCCTCAATAAAGTCTGATGATTTTATTTGGAAATGGAGCTCTGAAAAAAGATGCTCAATTTTCAAATCCATAGAATTAGAAAAGGGAATTCCATTTAAAGCCAAAGCAGAACAAGCAAAGACTGAAAGATTCGAAACAAATAGGTACGTTTAGCTTCAGCTATTCTTCACTTACTGATTCAGGCAATCAGAAAATTCATTGGCACTTAAGATTCCCATTCTCCTAGGGGGAAAAAAAACCAAACTTTTTGTCATGCTGTTTGGTTAAATTCCAGTTGTTTTAAAATATGAAGAGGAATGTATTTGATGAAATTTTGGAAAAGCAGTAAACTACTAATATGATGGTAGGGTTTTTTTCTCCCCCCTCCCACAGCTTTATTTTTGTTTGGTCAAAAACAAAAAAAGCACAATTGTTTGCACTGTATTTGCAAACAATCAACAAGAAAATCATGCATTAATTGTTCAGATGAAAGCATGATGCTGCTCATATTTATCTGTGTTTATCGCGGCACCACACGGCCTGACTAGGAAAGTACTTCGTGGCAAGAAAGCCTAAGACACGGCAGCTAAATAGATGTATCTTTAATGTGAGGTGTTCAGTATCAGACTGGGCTTTGTTGACCTTGTTCCTAAACACAATGAGTCTGTGTGGAGGGCTCTGTGCAGCCGCGCCTCGGCCTGTGTTTTAGTTCTTAATTTCTTTCACAGCATCAAAAGGCTTTTCTATTCAAAAGCTTTTCTTTTTCTTTTGCTCCTGAGCCTCTGCAATTGAGGCAGAACTGCAATCTACCAGCAGTAAGCAGCAGCCTTTGTTCTGGCCTTTCAGGAGGTTGGGGAACAGTGTGAGTCCTTCCTAATTAGCCTGTGGACCAATGAAATACTTCTCTGAGCCAGGAGAGGCTGCAGTCCCACAACCCAAGTGGCAGAAAAGGGGGGAAAGGCCTCTTTAATTAAGGCCCAACAAAACTGGGTAAAAAAAAAAATGGTATTTTGCTCTCTACAAATGTTTCTTTGAAATCCCTGTAAATGCTGGCACATGCACATGCTTTTAAACTGGGCCTTCACTTTTGCCAATGTGCTGTCACTCTGCTTTGGCTAAAGACGGCAGAAATTATTGGCCCATAAGAGTTTAGGATCCAACAGCTTTGGACTGTGTCTGTGTTTGCATTTAAACCAGAAGCACAGGCTGGGCTAGCGGCAACGGGTTGATAATCAGGGGATGGTCTCCACTTAGAAAAGTGATGCATGACAGCCCCACCTTACAGGGTTGGCATTTATGCAGGACGTTCACAAATGTCACAGCACAAACCCCACCGGTGCCACAGATGTATTAATTTATTCGTTTCCTGTGTAGTTTTTGTCTCTCGTTTATGTCCTTTAACTGTAATGCATTTATGTTTTCTTCAGTGACCTCTTTTGCAGCTTAACATTGTGCAGGCTAAAAACTAGTTTTGGACATAGCCCTATGCTATCCTTCCCATCCACCTTTTACACATGTGGTGACTTTATCTTGTTATGCTCAAGTGAATGATTAGGCTTTGCTCCTTTATTTTTAAACTGAACATACTTTGCCCTGATTTTAAAATTTATAAACATTTGTTGCAAAAATTTTATTAAAACATTTAATACAGACAATTATAAGAAGAAAAGTCTTACCATTTAGGGATAACCACTATTAACATTTTGTGGTGAATTAGTCCATATGTATATCCCATGAATGTTTACATGAATAATATGTTTTCATACACACTCTTTTCACTTAACAATATGTGTGGATGTGGATGTGCATTTAAGTCAGTACATATGACTACATTATCATACTTTATGGCTGTATATTGCTAGTCTTTTGAAGCATGAAAAGGTCATTATTAAATACAATTTTTGTGTTTTTTTGTTGCTGTTTTTTTTTTTTTTGAGTTGGAGTCTCACTCTGTCACCCAGACTGGAGTGCAGTGGCCGCTCCCGGCCACCGCAGCCTCGCCTGCTGGGCTCCGGCGATCCTTCCGCCTCAGCCCTCCGAGTAGCTGGAATTACAGGCATGCGCTACCACGCCCGGTTGATTTTTTTTTTTGATTTATTGTAGAGATGAGGTCTCGCTGCCCAGGCGGGTCTCGAACCCGCGGGCTCAGGCAATCCACTCACCTCAGCTTCCCAAAGGCGCAGGATTACAGGCTGAGCCACCGAGCCCGGCTCCAATTTTTGTGTTTACACCTCCGTAATATCTCATTAGATTCCTTTGAATGCATCACAATATTAGACAATTTCAAAGTCACACTTTAATGAAGGTTTTTGTCTTTTGAAGGCAATATAGTCTAGATGGACTATATATGATGAAATAGAATAATTGCATGTATTTTATTTTATAGGAATCAGCAATACATTCAAGCATAAACAATGGTTTTATTTTTAAATTTTGTATTACACAGAGGTCTTTTTTCAACAAGACACCTGCAGATAATTTACTTTAAGTCAGTGAATGCTGTACTCTCTTGAAAGGTTTCCTTATGAAGATATCAAAATAGTCGGTTTGTTTTAAAGCTAACCTATGTCCACACAACACAACACCAAACGTTCAGTCAATTCATGATAAAGTTGGTCAAGCATTATAATGTTTGGTCGATTTTGTGTTTGAGCTGATCATGAGCTGGGCATCATGTTGACATAATCTGAGTAAACGGGAACAGAGGAAAGTAGGATAACGCCTTGAACTCTGTTCTATTTACTCTGCAATATTTTTCCTAGAATATGCATGTATACCTCTAACATGGACAGCATCATAAAAAGCATAATACGAAGACTAGGTTTAAAAACAAACTACCTATGATCTACCACTTCTACCCAAAATTACTTAATTCTTTTTTGCCTCTGTCATTATCTATAAAAGGGGGAAAATATCTCAAAAGATCATTGTAAGGATCAAGCATGATAATGTCAATAGCTGGTACTTCATATTTTAATTATATTTAGAAAAGATTCTTTAAGTACATTTCAGGTTTCATGAGAAACACAAAACTAGTTTCATTTTTGGAGCATACCATACCACAGATGACTAGCACATATATGATCCCATGTTTTACTAAAACTTTGAGTTTTTGGAGCAATTATTGTCATTATTTTACAATTGAAAAACTGATGTTCAAAGACAAGCAATTATTTCAAAGTTGCAAACTTGTTACATGTCAGAGTTGAAACTCAAATTCTTTTTTTTTTTTTAATCCCTAGGTTTAGGAATAATTTCCAAGGGTCTGAGCTTAGCAAGATCTTAGAACAATGTAATGAGTACCTTCATCAGTGGATTTACAGATGCTTAAATGTTTTCTTTATATAACTGTCTCATTGATGAGGCATAACAATTAAGTGCAATATAACCTAAGTGCTATAGCTGATTAAATCAAATTTGTGGTTCTTGGTGATTCAAGGAGAAGTACCACTCTGCAAGGAAAATGTAGAGCTTTAAAAGTATGGAGTGTGGAGTGAAGTTTGAAGTGAGATTTGGATATCCACAAAATGATATCAAGCAGGTAGGTGGAAATGTGGTCAAGAGCTCAGGAGAGATGCTTGAGCCAAAGTTGTACAGTGTGATACTCATGCATCCTAGTTAGCACTGAGCAGTTCATATGGGTGAGCTGGCTCTATGAAAACCTCCTTGGTGCTCACATATATCTAGAACTAAAAAGAGGAAGAGCATTAAAAAAAAAAGTCTTGAGAATGATACTTAGAAAAGGAGGAAAATTCAGATTCTACAATACAATGGGAGGACATGGGGAGACTATTGCAAGAGAACATAGGAGGCCATACACAGGAAACCAGATATGTTTCCTGTCCACCATGGTTGGATATGATGTTGGGTACACTCATGCAGTTATATGCTTTCATGTTAATGATCTTGTTTAATTTCTCCAATTATTCTATGAAGTCCACTGTGGTTGGAACAGTTTTAGTAAATTGGCCACAATCATGCATCTCATTAGTGCTAGAACTGTCCTGTCAGGGTCTGCCTCTAAGCCTCGTGTTCAACTACATTAAATCTATGTGCAGAAATCCATAGGAAATAACTGAAAGAAGGAAATTAAAAGTCAGTTATAAAACCATTGGTACTTTTGGGTGATAACAGTCTCAGAAGAAATAATGGGAAGCTTAAGGAAAAAAAAGCGAAAAGGAAATAGAAGCAATAATGATAGATTACTTACTCCTACTAGGTGACTCTGAATACAGGGAGAGAGCATGTCTTTATCAACAAGAACAATTGACTGTCTTTCAATTATTTCAAAACAATTCACAGAATCCAAAAAGGGAGAAGAGAGAGAATTGTTTCTTGAGGCTCAATGTAATAACTGATTTAATCTTTATATAAATTTAAAGCATATCATTCTTTTAGCATTAGTTTCCCTCTCCTAATATTTAACATCCTCTTGATTTCTTTGAACAATGAGCAACTCAGTTTCTTTTCTCTAACAAACTTGTTTTTATGAATTCAAATATTTAGCTCTAAAAGTCTCTCTTTAAAGACATTAAACATTTTACATTATTCTTCTCATTCAAACTTCTAAATGCTCACCTGATTGTGAAATTCAGGAACTGTCTGCAAGCCCGAGGTTGGTGTTGATAAGGAAAGATTCTAAGAAAGGATGTATGTACAGAGTGGAGACAGTTGCCATGGTGTGCTTGCTATGCTGCATCAAGCAGCAATGGGTTTTGGTGCCTGTGAACCATCAAGACCAAAAGACACATCTCAGTGGACTTGCAAACTAAGGACAGTAAGAATGCTCCTTTCTCAGTTTCCTTTGGCACATTTCTTTTCCCCAGTCAGTCGACCCAGGGTCGAATACTAAATTGACAAGCAAGGACCTTGCGTAAGTCAGATCCAGGTCTCCTAAATGCAGGCACCTATGTGAGGATGGCAGAGTCTGGAGTCCTGGGTTGAAGCCATATCCAAATGTTCCCCCTTCTCAGAAGAACTACATCACCTGAAGATGCGATGACAGAGAGGATTGTGGCAAAGTTTCTGGAGCCTGTTGAGATTACAGAGTGGTATTTTCATTTGCTCTTACAGTAACGGAGCTGCCTCCCTGCTGCCCAGAACATGGTGAATGACTCTTTGCCCTACAGTTCCCAAGGTGAAGCCACCAAACTCTGGGAGGAAAGAATGTCACAAGCAGCTGAGAATAGCTTGGCGGTGGGGCCCACTCCTATGTGTGCAAAGCTATGCCATCTTATAGCAGCCTAGGTGGGGGAACGAAACCAGACTTGTGTAAGCGCTGTGTGAGTAGTGAGGCTATTTCTATGGCACCAGATTCTAGATGTGTTAGGACTAGGTGAACTTGGTTGAAATAGAAGCATCAATTTTTAAAAACATTTTAAGTGTTTCACTTTTGTTCCTCTTACACACGGGCTTTCTGTATCTATGTTTTGTTTCAAATTGAGCAAAACATTTTCTCCCATCCATAATAAAAAATGGATAGTCACCCTACTATTCCCCAATAAAAATAAAAAGTAAAAAATAAATTATGATTTTTTTGGCTCCTGGAGTCAAATTGGGCAATGTTGCATTTGCAGTATCTTGCACATTCCCTTTAAATTGAAATATATTATGGTAACAAGAGAGAAAGATTAGTAATAAAGTAGGAAGCAGCTAAAGGAAGGCCAGATTGACTTTTTTATTACAGTCTGTCAAAGTAATAATTGACATAAAATTTGGAGAGACTGTTAAAACTTTGTGAGAGAAACCAGAATATATTTCAAGGTAGAATTAGAAATGAGTGAAGAGAAATACTGGGTTTGAAACATTTCAAAGGGCCATTTTATTATCATTGTTCTTTCATGGTGATTTTTATTTTAACTGTTTATTGGCACTTTTCTTTTGCCTACTCTCATATAATTCAGTCCTGAATTTATAAAGAGATGATTCTAGTGCTGTCATCAAGGGTACATCTTGTGGTTCACTTGACAAATATTTGCATCCTTTAGAAACTATGCATAAGAGATGCTCACTAAATATTTCTTGAATAAATTACCGTGTGCAGGGAATTGGTGGCATCTCTCTGCTCTCCAGAGAGATAGAACCAATAGGATATATAGATAGATAGATGTATAGAAGAGGAAATTTATTATGGAAATTAACTCATGAGATTATGAAGGCTGAAAAGACACAGGGTATGCCATCTGTCAGCTGAAGGCCCCAAGAAAACTGGTGGTATAATTCAGTCTGAATCTGAAAGCCTGATACCAGAAGGACTGTTGGTATAAGTCTTGGAGTAAGTTCAAAGACCCAACAACCAGGAGCTCAGATGTACAAGGAGAAATGACTGTTCCAGCTCAAGAAGAAAGAAAGAATGTACTCTTTCTCTGCCTTTTTTGGGTTTTATCCAAGTCCTAAATAGATTGGGATCATGCCCACATTGGTGAGGTTGAATTACCTTTTTCAATCTACTAATTCAAATACTAATCTCTTCTGAAAACACCCTCACAGACACACCCAGAAATAATGTATTACCAGCTATCTGAGCATCCTTTAAACTAGTCAAGTTAATATGTAAAATAAACCATCACACATGGCTTCATTGAGTGGCCCTTAAGATAATTATCAGGGATGTCATACTTCCTCTCATCATAGTTATTTTTTCTATCTCTGTTCCTTCTCTCCCTTTCTTCTTTCCTCCCTCCCTCCATTTAAAAAAAATTTTTCCCTCTTCTCTTTTTGAAAAATGTTTTCTGCTTCCTTCCTTCCTTCTTTCTGTCCTTCATTCCTTCTTCCTTTATTCTTTTCCTTTCTCTTCTCTTCTGATTCTTTCTTTTTCTTTCTTTCAAGTACTCTTTGTTCATTTGCCTATAATTTACCTATTAATCCCAAAAACCCAGGTGGATATTATGTAGTATTACTGGGATTCAGAGGAACTGAAGTAGTTGTCTAATGTGCTGGATAAACCACTCACAGTCATATCTGGGGTGACCAACAATTTCATAGCTGTGTTTGTCTGGAGTAGATTTTCTATGATCAGTCAGCATCCTAGATATTGAAATATGTTTTGCCTAAATGTATTCTGTAAGCCATTTACATTTGGATAACTACCCACACCGGAATTCTGAAGAGATTATGAAAATTGAAACAATACAGGGCAAAATAACACATTTCACAGGGGATAAGACTCTACTAATGGCATAGTGTAATCTGTTCATTATATTTGGCCCTGTGTTCTCTAAGGAGTGTCTGAAATCTATGAGATATTCCTATATCCAAATTTACATTGATCTCTCAAAATCTCTCTGAAGGCATTAACTGCAAAATAGATCAAGGTTTCCCCTTGATTTCAGTCTGCTTGCAGCAAGTGCTCTGGGAGATTACATTTCTCTGACTTGAGTCACTGAAGTCCTAAGATTAACATTCACCCAGAAGGGGTAACCAGTCCTCAGAGCTTGGTTTGTACATTTTACATTTTAAAGGGCAGAGAAAACAGCTCACAATTTGCTCAAAATAGCCCTGTCTCTAGTTCTGCCTTTTTCCTGCAGTTTCCTCCTCCCTTCTCCCCTCTGCCTTTTCCCTTCCTTTCACCCCCAGAGTGACTTGGACCTCCACTGGTTCTCTCAGAGGACCCAACCCAGTGATAAACACTTTAGCCTTTGAGCATCTCAACTTCTTAGCCCTCCCACTGTGCATCTTACACTGCACAGGTATATCCCTCCACCACAGCTAGTTTGCTAGTTTTGTTTCTGGGCATTAATTAGTCATAGCATGAACTGAAGTCCTAATTTTGTATCATAAAATCTATATTCACTCTTCTTAATTTGAAACACTATTGAATCTGATAATTTATGTTTTTCTTTCTCAGAAGAAAATACCTCAAACAAAACCAAGCTAATTTTTACTGTTGGGAACTCAGTTGATAACTGTGTCAAGATTAACTCTCTCCTTTCTCTTACACGCCTCAGTCAGTAATTCTAGTGGGAAAAAAAATTATGTAAGATGGTATAGACATTTTGAAAGATGGTTTGGTCATTTCTCATACTCTTGTTATATAACTCAGCAATCATATCTCTTGGTGTTTTTACCCCAAAATGTGTGTCTATGGAAAAACCTGCATACTGATGTTTATAGTGGCTTTATTCATAATTGCTAAAGCTTGGAAGCAGCCAAGATAAACCTCAGTAGGCAAATGAATAAATAAACTGTGGTATATCCATACAATAAAATATTATTCAGCACTAAAAGAAATTAGCTATCAAACCATAAAAAGACATAGTAGATATTTAAATACTTATTACTAAGTGAAGAAACCAATCTGAAAAGGCTACATGCTGTATGATTCCAACTATATGATATTTTGAAAAAGGAAAACTGTAGAAACAGCAGACAGAATGGTGGTTGGGGGGGTAGAAGTGGGAGAACATAAAAAGGCAGAGCACAAAGAATTTTTAGGACAGCGAAACTACTCTGTCTATTCTAATGGTGAATACATGTCATTAACACATTTTTCCAAACATGTAGAATGTACAACATGAAGTGAATTCTAATGTAAACTGTATACTTTGAGTGAATGCAGGTTTGTCAATTTTAACAAAAGTACTATTCATATGAGGGCAGTTGATAATGGGGAGGTTATGCATGTGTGGGGACAGGGAGTATATGGGAAGTCTCTGTACCTTCTTTTCAATTTTGCTATGAATCTAAAACTACTCTAAAGAGGTCTTTAACCTATACAGAGAGAGTTTGAAAATATCCAATTAAAAGAATTCGTACTCATGGGAGGTACGTGCTGTCTAGGAGAACTTTCTGTGATGATAACAATGTTCTATATCTGTCTTTCTCCATGCAGTAGTCACTAGCCATAAGTGGCTAATGAGCACAGCATCTGAGTTATTGTTTTTGGTCCTTCTTTTATTTTCTCATAGTGAAATAAAATGCTAGTTGAAAAGAAAGAGTAGATTTCTAGATAGAAGAAAGGTTACAAAATTCCAGTGGCACCTAGTGCAATGGGAAAGAAAGTTTAGAAACTGATATTTTTAAATAATGGATTTCTATTATGACTTGATGAATAAAGAAATAATAATTAGCAGGAAATAAATGAATAACAAACATCAATTTCAGAGTTTAGACAATAGGTCTACTTAACGGTTGCTTTTGGTCAACAGCTAAAAAACTTTGGTCGGAACTCTCAATGCTCAATTCGTATTTTGATAAATTTAATCAAGATATCTTGTGTACAGACCTGCCTCATTTTATTGTGCTTCACCTTATTGCGCTTTATTTTTATTTATTTATTTATTTATTTGAGTTGGCGTCTCACTCCGTCACTCAGGCTGGAGTGTAGTGGCACGCTCATGGCTACTCCAGCATCGACCTGTTGGGCTCAGGTGATCCTTCCACCTCAGCTGTCTAAGAAGCCAGAACTACGGGCATACACTACCACACCTGGATAATTTTTTTATTTATTGCAGAGATGAGATCTTGCCAAGTTGCCCAGGCTGGTTTCAAACCTGCGGGCTCAGGCAATCCTCTTACCTCAGCAACCCACAGTGCTAGGATTACAGGATTGAGCCACCGTGCCCAGCCTGTACTTTATTTTATCACACTTTGCAGATATTGCATTTTTTGCAAGTTAAAGTTTTATGGCATCACTACATCAAGCAAGTCTATAAGTTCCATTTTTCCAACAACATATGCTCATTTCGTGTCTCTGTGTCACATTTTAGTAATTCTCACAATACTTCAAAGATTTTTATTATAATAATATTTAGTGTAATTTATAATCAGTGATCTTTGATATTACTACTGTAATTGTTTTGCGGTACCACAAATCCCATCCATATAAGACTGAACTTAACTGATAAATTGTGTTCTGACTGCAGATAAATTGGAGCTGACTGCTCCACCAAACAGGCATTTCTCCTCCAATCTTCCTCTCCTCAGGCCTCCTTATTCCCTGAGATACAACAATATGGAAGTTAAACCAATTAATAATCCCACAATGGCCTTTAAGTGTCCAAGTGAAAGGAAGAGTCATACACACCTCACTTTAAATCAAGTTAGAAATGATTAAGCTTAGTGAAGATGGCATGCCAAAACCAAGACAGGCTGAAAGCAAGGCCTCTTGTGCCAAATAGTTAGCCAAGTTATGAATGCAAAGGAAAGGTTTTTGAAAGAAATGAAACTGCTATTTCAGTGAGCACACAAATTAAAAGAAGGCAAAACGGCCTTAATGCTGATACAGCGAAAGTTTGAGAAGTCTAGATAAAAAGATCAAGTTAGACACAACCTTCCCTCAAGCCAAAGCCTAATCCACAGCAAGGCCCTAACTCTCTTCAACTCTATGAAGGCTGAGAGATGTAAGGAAGATGCAGACTAAAAGTTGGAAGCTAACAGAGGTGAGTTCATAGTTTTTAAGGGATGAAACCATTTCCAAAACAAAAAAGTGCAATGTGAAGCAGCAAGTGCTGATGGAGAAGCTGCAACAAATTATCCAGAAGACCTAAATAAGATCACTGATAAAGGCGGCTAAAGACTTTCAGTGGAGATGAAACAGCCTCATATTGGAAGGTGATATTACCTAGGACTTTCATTGCTAGAGAAAAGTCAATGCCTGGCTTTAAATTTTCAAAGGACAGGCTGACTTTTTTGTTAGGGTCTAATACTGTTGCTGAGTTTAAATCCAAGCCAATGCTCATTTACCATTCCCAAACCCCTAAGTCCCTTAATATTTATGCCAAATTTATTCTATCTGTGTGAAACAACAAATCCTGGATAACAGCACATCTATTTACATCATGAGTTACTGAATATTTTAAGTTCACTGTTAAGACCCACTGTTCAAAAAATTTTCTTTCAAAATATTACTGCTCATTGATAACGTTTCTAGTCACCCAAGAGTTCCACCAGAACCCAAGAGTTCTGGTGAAGATTAATTTTGTTTTCATGCCTGATAACACAACATCTACCTTTCAGCCCACAGATCAAGGAGTAATTTGAACTTTCAAGTTTTATTATATAAGAAATACATTTTGTAAAGCCATACCTACCAGAGATATGGATATATAACAGATTTCTTTACTGTATTTGGGCAAAATAAATTAAAGACCTTCTGGAAAAGATTCATCATTCTACATGCCATTAAGAACATCTGTGATTTATGGGAGGAGGTCAATGGAATTATTAACAGGAGTTTGGAAGAAGTTGATTCCAAACTTTATGGACAACTTTGAGGGGTTCAAAACCTCAGTGGAGGAAGTAACTGCAGATGTAATAGAATTAAAAGTGGAGTCTGAGATGTAACTGAATTGCTATAATCTCTTGATCAAACTTGAATGGATAAGTTGCTTCTTATGGATGAACACAGAAAGTATTTTCTTGAGATGGACTCTATTCTTGGTTAAGATGCCATGAACATCATTGAAATGACAAGAAAAAATTAGAATATATCAGAAAAGTAGTTGATAAAGCAGAGTTTGAGAAAATTGACTCTAATTTTGAAAGAAGATCTACTGTGGGTAAAATGCTATCAAACAGTATTGCACGCTGCAAGAAATCTTTCATGAAAGGAAGAATCAATTGATAAGAAAACTTTATTGTTGTGTTATTTTAAGAAATCATTACAGCCACTTCAGTCTTTAGCAATCACCATTCTGATCAGTCAACAGTCAATAACATCAAGGCAAGATTCTCTACCAGCAAAAAGATTATAAATCACTGAAGGCTCAGATGACTATTAGCATTTTTTAACAATAAGGTACTTTTTAACTAAGGTATGTGCCTTACTTTTTATGCCATGCTATTTTACGCTTAATAGATTACAGTATAGTGTAAACATAACCTTTATATGTACTGGGAAACTAAAAAAATTGTGTGATTTGCTTTATTGCAATATTTACTTTATTGAGGTGGTCTGGAATCAAACCCACAATATCTCTGATGTATGCATATATATAAAACCAAATTTAGGGCCAGCTGGAATGTTGTAATTTTTGTAAATAGTGATAATAATACACTGTAGAGTCATTTTCTAAGTATGTCTTGCCAAAATACAATGTATGTCTGAGACTCAATGAGTCGCACAAAGTGACAGATCTGACAGAGATGTCATTAATACATGCTGAGTCCATTCCATTCTGACAGGACTCTGGAAGTTGGTTTTAGCCCATGTAGCATGCATTATTGGAACACAATAACCTTGCTTCACAAGGTATAAGATTCTGAAGATTCACTGGGTTTCGCATCATTAGGCTCATGGTGTCCATTAAGTTACACATTTTGTAAAAGAGTATCACCCATTTTTAACTCAAAGACTCTTCCAAGTACCAGTGGGAAAAGGAAATTGAAAACATTAATGAGCTAGACATGTTACGAGCATTATCTACAAGCTCCAGTTGTGCTTGAGAAGCTGTTGGGATGACTATGGGCATGATGAAGAGAGAGGGAGGTAAGACTAGCTAAACTTTAATCATTGTTGGAGTGAGTGGGGTGGGCTGGGCAAATTACTCACCCTAACAGTCAATTTCCTCCTTCGTGAACTAAATTAGCAGTTCTCCTATTTTTGAATTTTGTTATCCAATAGCAATTTAAATGGATATTAGGTATGAGGGTTGCCAACTTTTAGTTTTGCAGAGTAAGAACATTAAAAAGGTGCCCTCCACTCTCACTGTAGCAGCCCCAAAAGACTAAGATATTAATCCAAAATGTTAGGTAGATCTTCAAATTCTGTATTACTCAACTTCATTACCCATTTGGTTTCTGCTGTTTATATCTCTTTATTCATCAAGTCCTTATAGATATCCAACACTGAGAAATATCAGTTTCTAAACTTACCTTCCTATTGCACTGAATATCGCTGAAACGAAGGTTTATATATATATTTTAAACTAATGTTACTGACTGGGGTTTGAGAAGAAGGGAAGGAATTAAACTTTGTACAGTCATAAATTGAATTTCAGTAAAAAGTAACTAGATTTTATTTAGGGGATTTTTTTTCCTTTTTTTTTTTAGAGATGACTCTCACTATCTTGCACCGTGGCCTCCCAAAGGCATGCATCACTGCACCTAACCAGTTTAGAGGATTTTCTAAAACCTAGATCTTTATGGCCCTTCTCTGGCATTCTTCTAGTATATCCTTGTGTGGACTACTCCATTCTTCTTATATAACAAAACAAGACCAAACATTATTTTATGAGTTTTGTTCTTTGAACTCCGGATTCAGATCCAGTTCTGGACTCTACTACCATATAGGAGTGAAGGGTTTTTAGAAACAGCTGGTCTGTTTGGAATACCCTGCTTTTCCCTTCCAGCCTTCCTCCCTGCCATCTCCCCACTCAGACTTCATTTACTCAGTCTCACAGCAAGCTCGCCAAACGTCCTCAAATAAGCTCCATCTGCTCACTACCTAATCTCTATTTAAATCAAGCTAAATAAACACGTTTTCTGGGAGAACTGGGCACATTTCTTAGTGAAATTGTATGGAAACATCTCTACTCACATCTTCCACTGCATTTGTTTCTGAGGTTTGTTATTCTTTAAGGTCTTTTGAGACCATGCTGTAATTAGCACTGCAGCTTTTGCTTATTTTTATAATGATTATCTACCCAATACAAAAAAAAGAAAGGCAAAGTTTGTGATTATTTGGTTAATTTAGACGGTGGAGTCAGTCACAGCAGATAATTATGCTTCTCTTAAAGAAATCATTCAGAGAGTGAATTACTCTATGTTACCTGCATTGATCTCATCCCTTAAATAGTGGGCTCTCCATCCTGTGTTGTCTAGGAAAAAAGATATCTACAAGTCTATCACCTTTCTCACCTGGCCTTCCCATAATGTCTAATACATGGAATATTTACTAAGTACTCTCTTATAACAGAGTTGGCTGGTGAGCCTTCCAGTCTTATCCACTGTATCCTCTTCAGCATGCTGTGAGTCTTTTGAGAACTTTTTCTACTGTCAGTCATAGAAGCTTTGGAATTTCTTCTTCACAAAATGTGGGCCATCCATCACTTTCTCCTAGCTCCCAAGAGCCATCCTATCTGCAAATTGGCTAGATACTCTAGGGACTTTGCCAGGGTATTTATTCCTGTATCATGAGGCAGTGCTACCATATTGACAAAGTTTTCCTATTTTAACTTATGTTCTGCTTTTTTTTTTTTTTTTTGAGTTGGAGTCTCACTCCATCGCCCAGGCTGGAGTGCAATGGCACCAACTCATGGCCACCCCAGTGTCAACCCGCTGGGCTCTGGCGATCCTCCACCTCAGCCTTCCAAGTAGCCTGAACTTCAGGTGCATGCTATCATGCCCAGCTTGCTTATTTATTTATTTATTTATTTATTTATTTATTTATTTATTTATTTATTTATTTATTTATTATAGAGATGAGGTCTTGCCAAGTTGCCTGGGCTTGTCTCGAACCAACAGGCTCAGGAAATCTACTCGCCTCGGCCTCCCAAAGTGCTGGGGTCACAGGCTGAGACACCGAGCCCAGCTGTTCTGCTTTTCTTGATCAGCACTCCCAGTCCCTTACATATCTCCTTGGCTAGATTCTGCAGCCTCATTGTGATATAGTCCCTTTCCTCTCTTGTTTTTTTTTTTGAGTTGGAGTCTCACTCTGTCGCCCAGACTGGAGTGCAGTGGCCGCTCCCGGCCACCGCAGCCTCGACCTGCTGGGCTCCAGCAATCCTTCCGCCTCGGCCTTCCAAGAAGCTGGAATTACAGGCGCGCGCTACCAAGCCTGGCTAATTTTTTGATTTATTGTAGAGATGAGGTCTCACCAAGTTGCCCAGGTGGGTCCCTTTCCTCTCTTGAAAGACTCAAGACTTCCTTGCTTGTATTAACTTTTGATTTAGTCACAGTTATTCTTCTGTGGCCAGAAAGAGCAGTGGGGATATATTCTGAAAGGTGTTTGCAGTGTCATAGAAGGCAGAACCCCCTGCATTGTTTACAAACAAAGAGGAGGGAAAGCTAGCCTTGCATAGGGAGAAGTCGCTCGCTTTTGTACAGAATAATGTGAGAATTCAAGAATTTTTAGTGCACTGACCCAGATGTCTCCATTGCAATTTTAGAGTCCCGCTATTGTCCTATTAACACCCTGACTTTGGCATAGCTGAATTACTAAGGTTGAGAATTCAGTCTTCTCTGGAGTTCTGCTACTCATCTAATGAAGTTACAGGTCTGATCCTCACCTTTCTCTGCCCTCTGGTTGCAGATGAGGATCTCTTTGTTTGCTGCCAAGAAGACTGCCTGTTTTTCACAGTTCACCTTGAATTGTTGATGCAGCATCTTCAGCCTGTCATTGTCTTTCTCCAGCGCATCAGTTGCCCCCAGTAACAGTTTTCTGATTCTGTGTGTTTCTTAATAACTATTTTCTCTTTTTTCCCCCTTTTTTAAATTTTAAAGATGTGGGGTACACTTCAGGGTTAGGTACACAAATGTTCATTATACAGTTGCCTTTGTTGATGAGATGTACCCTCCCTTCCCAAGGCAGATAACTATTTTCTCAAACCTGGTTTGCCTGCCATAAAACTTGTGACAGTTGTACCACTCCTGCATGCCAGGGCTATCACTACTTCACTTCTGAAATAAGTGACGGGGTTACCTGTCACCCAGCTCCAAAATGTCGCTTAGTTTCTACTCCCAAATACCACTGCTGATACCTGCATATTAGGGTTTTGTTTTGTTTTGTTTGTTTTTGTTTTTTGGCAAACAGATTCTAATAGGGAAGTTTGCATTTAGGAAGCTCCCTGGGGAATTACTCTTAGAGTACACACCTGTGGGTGACTGAGTACAATAAGACTGAACAGAGAGAGGAGTCTGTTTGGGATGCAGTGACTTTATAAGTCTCAGATGATCCCACAGTGAGTTCTGGAGCTGGGGCAGTCCTTTATATTTGTCCCAGCTTAAGGCAAGGGAGCAGCCGTTTTACACTTACTTCAACCAGCTGCTCCTGGAAAGTTCTTGTCCATAGACAGCTCTCTTCAGCTGAAAGTAATTCTGGGAGAGACTACATCCAACACTCCCAAGGACTGTGACCAGGAGGGCCAGTCCTGAGGGCAATCTGGGCAGCATGCAGCATTATCCATTTGTAAATTTCTTTAGGTAGGTAATGTGTCTCATTCATACTTGTGAAGTCAGCTCCCAGATTGGTCCCTGGCATAGAGTGGGTACAAAATAAATGTTGTTGACTCAATAAATGTAGGTGGGATGGTAAGGGAAATAAATAGATTGTGAGATGAAGATGAAGTTTAGGAATCTTGCCATATTGAGTTTAAGATGCCATTGTGACTTTCTGGTATAGACATTCAACAATCTTTTGTATAAGTTTAAATCCAGAGGAGAAGTCAGGGTTAAAGCAGTAGTTTGGGGGTCATCAGAACATAAACATTGTTAGAGCCCTTCTTCCTTATAGAACTGTAAGTCGAAAAATAAGATACACAATATTTCCTTCTTTACAGATGAGTATGGCTATGTGACAAAATTTTGTAAGTACAGGCTACTGAACGAAGATTCTTCAAAAACTCCTGTGAAAGGTGACAGACCCAATGATCATTTGTCCTTTTCCCGGTGCCAAAATATCTGAAGATTTAGCTGTTGTAGCTGCAGCAGTCATTGACTAACTGTGAAAGAAGTGTCACAGATGTCAGCCCTCCTGTCCATGAGCCACCACCTCATCTCAGGACGGCCTACCTCAGGATTCTGTCATATGAAAGAAAAATAAACTCCTGTCCCATGCACACCTCCCTTTTTAGATTCTCTTATGTGCCAAATGCAATCTATAACTAATAATCTTGGATGAGTTGATCCCAGGAAATAATTTAGAGTGGGAAAGCAGCTGCTATGA
This sequence comes from Cephalopachus bancanus, assembly GCA_027257055.1. Lineage (NCBI taxonomy): Eukaryota > Metazoa > Chordata > Mammalia > Primates > Tarsiidae > Cephalopachus > Cephalopachus bancanus. The sequence goes on along the minus strand of JAPVLO010000031.1, from coordinate 1,168,047 downwards.
GAAAACTCTAGGGAACACTTATGTTTAAGAAGTGAGTACAAGAACAGCAGCCCATGAAGAAGACTGAGAAATCAGCTGTGGATGCAAACAATAACATCATAGAGGACAAAGGTGTGGCCAACTTTTTTAAATGTCATGGGGCAAACAAATTAGAATTAAAATGTATTCATGGGATTTGGTATTTAGGAATCAATGTAGCCTGGTGCTCCAATAAAGAAGGTAATTGATAAATTCTTACTGGCATTGCTTAATACTGAATTTATCATGATTTTTTAAATTCAACAAATAATTATTGAGCACCAAGCAAGTGCAAGGCACTATATGTATAATAATAATTTTTAAAAAACTGAGCACCTAGTCTTACAACTTATAAGAATGCCTTCCACTCTATTCATGGGAATGTGAGCATTTATAGTGTTGCATTATTGATATGCCTACTTTAAACTTTTGTCATGAAGGCCTTCAAACAAGGATCAAATACAGTCTACTTTAAGTAACACTTACATTTGTTCATACATCATGAAAATCCAAATCTTTTAACCGTATTATAGATGTTGGAACAGCCATGGGGTAGAACTTGTGGGTATATCTTGGGGAGAAAGCTATGAAATTGGCTTATAAGCAACTATACCTACTCAACCAGATATAATTGATTTTGTGCTATTCCTTTCATGTTGTGTGAGTAACAATGGAGAAGATGCACTTGAATCAAACAACAGATCTTAAAAGTATAGATAACAGTAACAGAGGAATAACTTAAATAATGGACAAGATGCACTTGAATGAAATAACAGCTCTAAGTGTGTACATAACAGGATAGAGGAATACTCACAAAAAACAAAATTCTTTTGAAATTAAATGAAATAGGTCACCATCTTGAACGTGAAACCTAATTTTTTTATTTTCATTATTTTGTCTATTATGTAAAATAGGTAATTTGCAGGTCTAAAAATAAATCCGCATGCATAGCAAGTGGCAATTGTTTGTAGTTAAATGGCAGTTCATGGTAAAACATGCTTCATGGAATAGATGTAGTCACCACATTTCATTGTAATATGTGCACCAAAAAACAGGAGAATTGGGTTGCTGAGCTTGAACCCTGACAGAATGTGTGGATTTTCATTTTTTCCCCAGGCCACTCAGAACTGCAGATCTGTAACTGCCAATTTAGAGGCAGTTACAAAGCAAGTCAAAACAGCAATCGGAATTGGTTATTACAGAAAGAGAAATAAAAGAGACTGGAAAGATTAAAAAAAAAAAAAAAAGACCAGAAAATACATATTATTTTGCGCACTGGGTTTGCTAGCTATAGGTTGGAGTGGGCAAGAGGAGAGATGATGACAAAGAAAGATAGGCAGATTTCAACTGTTTCTAAGTACTTGTTTGAGATAGATGAGTGAGAATTCCTTGTTAGGGTCACTATAGCTTCAATTTCTAACCCTTCTAACTCAACAAGAGCTTTCTCAAAGGACTTCACAGAATACAAATGTGTTTCACAATTTTTGAAAGATCCTGTTTCCTCAAGGTATTTTGTTGTCATTGTTGTTAAGTTCAGAAGGTGTAATGTCAAGGAAAACTATAGTCAGATAACTGCTATTCATCATTGAGCATTTTTACCTGCTTTATTCAGTATCTACATGAACATTTTTTTGAACATTGGTCATGTGCAAAATATGAGAAATACTCTAAAATAAATGGGCAAAATGCAAATCATAGTTTGGTATGACCTATTCAACCTGAACAAATAACTAATATAAGGCAATATATACCAAATAGCATGATGTATTTATAAATGACAAAAGTCGGAGATTTACTAAATTTTCTTTGAAAGTATGTATTTCTTTAACACATTTACTAAAGTGAATCCTTTAAGTAGGTGAATTCAGCAAAACACCTAATATCTTTAAACATGCTGAGCTTTTTTTTAATTTTTAATTTTAAATATATGGAGCAAAATTCAGGATTAGGTATACAAATGTTCATTATGCAGGTACCCTTGATTGATGAGGGGTGTCCCCCCCACCCCTGGCAGTTTCCCACTACTGCCAACCCCTTTCTTATAGTATTATGATAGTTGTTCAAGGTCCGCTTATGAGTAAGAACATGTGATACTCAGTTCTTTGTTTCTATGCTAGATCACTCAGAATTTTAGCCTCTAAGTCCATCTAAGTTGCTGCAAAGTTCATAATTTTGACCTTCTTTATGACTGCATAATATTCCATTGTGTATTTTACCACATTAAAAAAATTCAGTCCTCTTTTGATGGGCAGCAAAAAAAAAAAAAAAGAGAGAGAGAGAGAGGAGGGTGGTGGCCATATGCAGTTCTACCTGATGCCCAAAAGCAATATCTCATTTACTATGCTTTAATGACTTAAAATAGAAAGAAAATGAACAACTGGAAGAATATTTGCAATGTTTGAGACAATTCAAGAAGTTTAACAGCCTTAAAATATAAAAAAGTCCTTGAGAATATCTGCCAGCTGTATCTCTGACAAAGACCTAACATCTAGGATCTACAAGGAACTCAAATGTGCCGAAAATAACAAAGCAAACAGCCCCATTACAAAGTAAGCAAAAGATATGAATAGTCACTTCTCAAAAGAAGACATACAAGCAGCTAACAGATACATGAAAAACTGCTCAGCATCACTAGTCATCAAAGAAATGCAAATTGAAACCACACTGAGATACCCCCTAACTCCATTCAGGATGGCCATCATAAATAACAACAAAAAAAAAAACCAAAACAGATGCTGGAGAGGTTGCAGGGAAAAGGGAACACTTCTAGACTGTTGGTAGGAGTACAAAATAGTACAACCTCTGTGGAAAACAGTTTGGCGATTCCTAAAAGATCTAAAAATTGCCCTTCCATATGACCTTGCAATCCCCCTACTGGGAATATACCCAGAAGAACTCAAATCACTCTATGAAAAAGATACCTGCAGCATTATTCACGACAGCAAAAACATGGAACCAACCATGCTGCCCATCAAAAGAGACTGAATTTAAAAAAAGTGGTACAGATACACAATGGAATATTACATAAAGAATGGAATATTACATAAAGGAGGACAAAGTATTGAACTTCGCAACAACTTGAATGGACTTAGAGTCTATAATACTGAGTGATCTATCACAGAAACAAAGAACTGAGTACCTGCCACATGTTCTCACTCATGAGAGAACCTTGAACAATTTCATAATACTGTAAGAAAGGGATTGGCAGTAGTAGGAAACTGCCAGGGGAAGGGTGGGTGAGATTGGCAGTAGTGGGAAACTGCCAGGGGTGGAGGGGGCACACTTCATCAACAAGGCTACCTGCATAATGAACATTTGCATACCTAATCCTGAATTGTACCCCACGTCTTTAAAATAAAAGCTTTAAAAAAACATGCTGAGTTTAACCTTGGCTTGGGAGAATTTGGAGGATGCGTTAATGATAAGCTCACAAGTAAGCACAGAAACAAACAAAAAAGACAATTATTAATTTTAGGGCAAAAATGATTACCAAAAAGAAAGATTAACTGTAGAATCCCACATCACTCAGATGTAAATAATGTATACATACTCATAATAATGCAAATGCTAAACATTAATTACATAAAATACTTTATAGGAAGTCAGGGAAGTGATGATATGTGGGGTGTGTGTGTATGTGTGTGTGTGTGTGTGTGTGTGTGTGTGTGTGTGTGTGTGTGTATGTGCGTACACATAAACGTATACATGAAGTGGGAGTCAATTAATAATGCCTAAAATTTTTAAAAAAAGCAATGTACTCATACTACCAAGAAATATAACAATAAATATTAAGATAGACAGCTAACATTTTTGTGTAATTTGTCACTTCTGGAGAGCAGAAAGTAGGGAGCAGGATAATATTTGCGGACTGTGTTTTCTTAACAAGCTCTGAAGGACAATGTAACTCTAAAATCTGTAGGTATATAATTGTGATGAAAATAACTACTTAAATCTAAAAATACATTTGATATCACAGCATGTAATGAAATAAATCTGTGCTTATATATGTGTTTAATAGATTTGTAAGGATTAATTACAGTTAATAATTCTTATTTCTGAAGAATGGAACTATGGCCATGAGGAGAGGAGGGAAAGACTTTCATACACTTCAGTAACCTGATTTAATGAATGAGTATATGTTATTTTGTAGAAGCTAACATTATACATAAATTAAAATGTATATACATTAAAAATTGAAATAAAACTCATTGTGAATTAAATAAAATTTCATTTATATTAAAGCTTGTTTGTACACAATCGTAAACAATGTGCATGGATTTTGAAAATCAAATTGCCAGAATTACCCATTTATCGTTTGGAGAAAATATAATGACCAGATGCACAGGAACAAAGTCTGATCAAATGACTTGTTTGATGAGGTTAAGCAAGATCATTACACATTTTAAAGTGCAGAACCAATTAATGTATTAATCATCATACCTGAAGCAGATGCAGCCAAATCGTAAACCACAAAGGGGCAAATGGCAGCTCAGAGACACGCTCTTTTTCAAGACAACTAAGAACCACTCAGAGACTTCCAGAATTGATTATCATTCAAATATATACCCAGACAGCTAAATGTTTGGCTATGGTGAATCTTAAGAATCAAATGTAGCATTTAAATGAAGTCCAGTCTTCCTGAGTTGAGATTAATTGTCCTATGGGAAGCATATAACATTAGCTAGGTTGCTCAGAAGACTGATTGATACAGCCAAGTTTCTTGCTTTGATCCTTAGGGAGGCTGCCTGGCTTAGTTCTGTGCCTTTGCCACAGATTGTACTCTGCAGTGCAGCAGTCTTATAACTGCATACCCTGAGCCACAAAGGAGATTAGACAGGAGAGTGCTATTAATCCACGCAAACTCATTCACATTATCAGATAAAAAGTTCAAATAATGTTCCACTATCTTAGGTAACTAGCAACACATTCTATAAATAGGCAACATATTACTATTTCACCTAGACGTTCCTTTAGTCCTGCTGCTGGGAGACTGCCGCTCTTATAACATTTCTGCATTCCCAGGCTAAGGTATTTAGAATCTCAAAATTGGAAGAAATCTATAGGTCATTTGAGGCATTCCACTGCATAATACGGAATTTTCTCTACAGCATCTCTGAAAACATAATGTAGACTCTGCTTGTTCATTACTGATGGTTGAGGAGGTGGATGATACTCATCATGTCAGACGGTCACTAACTGCACTGTTGGATAATGATAGTTGTTAAAAGTTCCTTCTATTAATGGGTCCGCTGATTCTAGTTTTGTTCTCTGGCTGAGCATTGGATAATTTTAATCTTTCTTTGGATTGTGTATAGACCCATGCACTTTCCAAAGATCTGCTTTTTTCTATTCTTTATGATCTAGGTATGTTCTGGATTGTCAGCGTCCCTTTAAAAAGGTGATGCTCAGACCTGAATAGAAACCTTGAGATGTGGTCCTCCTTAGCCAACAACCATCTTTCTCTCTACAATTTTTTTTGCCTGAGTCATACTATGAAGTCAACGTAAGGAAGAAGCACTGGCTGCTCTAATCCCAGTGTGGCTTAAATTGGTTTCCTGAATCTTATCCTGTTCTTTCCCCAGGGTTATAAAAACTACTAGGGCAACGAATCACAGACCAAATTAAAATATTGAGCCTATTTTGAGAAAGTGAATAGCTCTAGTAGTGGCTATCAAACTCTTTTTGTGAGTCATGTGGCTTCCAATCATTGCTACCAACAAAACTGAAGGAGGACCGAATCCAAGTTATCAAAGAGTAGATCATTAGAAACAACTGTTTAATGATAGATTCCTGTGCAATTATATAACTGAGTGATGTTTTTAAAATAAAACTTTTTCTATTCTCATCTATTTATGTGAACAAGTTTTTCTTAGATATTACAGCCATAAAAACAAAAAAGCAATGATATCAAGGCTGAATCCTGTTTTATTCTATCAATGAATAACATTTGCCCGTGAATTTATGAATTAAGTTTCTAAAAGCTCAATTCATCTTATCAAAAAATACAGCTTCACTGCAATTTTGCTTTTCATGCTTAATAAATGTGCTTTCAAATTTGTAATACTTAATGCTGTTTTAGTCAATTATGTAAAAATAATAATTGTCTGAACTCATTCTAGACTAGGCATGTCCAATCTGCAGTCCATGGGCCACATGTGGCCCAGGATAGCTAGTAATGTGGCCCCACAAAATCTTTTTTTTTTTTTTTTGAGTTGGAGTCTCACTCTGTCGCCCAGACTGGAGTGCAGTGGCTGCTCCCGGCCACCGCAGCCTCGACCTGCTGGCCTCCGGTGATCCTTCCACCTCAGCCTTCCGAGCAGCCAGAACTACAGGCGCGCGCTACCACGCCCGGCTGATTTTTTTATTTTATTGTAGAGATGAGGTCTCGTCTGCCCAGGCGGGTCTCGAACCCGCGGGCTCAGGCAATCCACTCACCTCAGCCTCCCAAAGGCGCGGGATTACAGGCTGAGCCACCGAGCCCGGCTTCCACAAAATCTTTTAACATCGTGTGTTTATTTTCTTTATGACTTCATGCGTAGTTCCATTTTTGAAGTGCACATTCATGCCTTTTTCATGACATCACTTTTTGGCAGTACTAGTTTTGTGAGCAGTAGTTTTCAATTATGAAGCACACTAAAAGAAAAATTCAAACAAACATTTTTTTTTTTTTTGAGTTGGAGTCTCAGTCTGTTACGCAGTCTGGAGGGCAGTGGTGTGCTCCATCTCAGTGGCCATCTCAGCCTCGACTTGCTGGGCTCAGGTGATCCTTCTACCTCAACCTTCCACGTAGCTGGAGCTACAGGTACGTGCCACCATGCCCGGCTAATTTTTTGATTTATTGTAGAGATGAGGTCTCACCAAGTTGCCAGGGCTGGTCTTGAACCCATAGGCTCAGGCAATCCTCTCATCTTGGCCTCCCAAAGTGTTGGGATTATAGGCATGAGCCACCGTGCCCAGCCTTGAGCAAACATTTTTGATGAGCACCTTGAACTGCAGCCACTTCCACTGAACCAGACATTAATTGATCAGTTTTACAAAAACAAGGCCAAATTTCCCATTAGTTTTATATTGTTCTCATTCTTCTAAACTTTATAATAAAAAGTATAAAAAATAAGTCTTATTGCTTACATACATTAACTATATTATATATTTATGTGTGACTTAAGACAATTCCTCTTTACTCCGTGCAGTCCTGGGAAGTCAAAAGGTTATTTGATGTGGCCCAGGGAAGCAAAAAGTTTGAACAACCCAATCTAGACTATTTTAAGCACTGAAAATCCTTTGGTACAGGAATTTTTTAAAATGTATATTTATATTTATATACATATTATTTTAAAACTGTCATAGAAATATTAGTAAAGAACTTTCAAACATCAAAATATGGAAAAAACAAAAAATATAAGTTCTCATAGGAAAATCAACAAAAATTCTATATAAAGAGGAACATGTGTTTTTTAACTGAATAATTATGAATATTAATTTATTACATTATGTAAATTACATTAAATACATTCATTTAAAAGTTGAAGTCACCGTTTTATTTGTCAATGTTATCAACACATCAGATATGATATTCTTCAAAACTACTTATGATTGAAATTTACAGATGCCAAACTAAAACTGTAGGAAGAAGCACATCTTTTTTAATGAACACATGTCACAAAACAAAGCACATTTTAGGTTGTTTTCCTTAATGTAAGCAAAAGTGTTGAAAATCACTTCCCTAGGTTTTCCACTAGGAAGTCTCGTGCTACTCATCCTGAACTAAGTAGGAAACAAATTGTTGAAAGGGGCATCTCAGCCACTCCATCCTTAAGAGCCTTTGGTTGAAGACAAGATGCTGAAAGCTGAAGCAATACACTCAATAGTCAGCAGTGGGGTGGTCATGAAGCAGTGGGACAGAGCCAAGAGTAGTAGAGACAGACTTATACATAGCTCACTTTTACACACTACAATAGACCGTGCCGACTAGATTTTTCCTAATGATATGCAACTGATATTTCCTCCATTTACCATGTAAGTCAAGTATTTGACATTTATACTGCAAGTAAAGAAATACTTTAAGCATAGTTCCAGCAGAATATATATTTCACCTACTAGTATGCCTTTCAAATTGTCAAAGGCTTAATGACTGTCAGAATTCCATTTGTGGGTTCTCTACGGCCAATTTTAGTCAGACTGCACTTAAATGATTGAAACCACTCCTTGCTTATTGATTTTCCATACTACAAGAAATGAAGCCCTGTCTCTCATGGAGTTTTGGAAAAGCAGATAGAGATGCTGCCACAACCTTTGATTTAATTTGAGGGCCTCATTTCCTGCTTGATTGAGCTCATGTACTTTTATGAAAAATTATTCGGCCTCATCAAAATAGCCTCATGAGTCAGTCCTTTCAGACAAACTCGAGTGAGGGCACGAAGCGTCTCCTAACCAAGGAAAGGATGCCTGACTTAGCAGGGGCCAGCAAGGAGCATATGCAGCCTGGTTTCCATTGACTCAGGCATGCCCTTGAGAAGGGAAACACCTTCAGCTTCAAAAAAGGCAGAATGCTCATTTGACAACTAACAATAAATAGCATTTCAGAAATTCCTTGACTTTTACCTAATTTTACAATTGTTTTTAAATAAATTGCAGTTATTGTAGTCTTGGCTATATCTGGACAAGTTGGCCTACCCTGATTTAAATTACACACACACACACACACACACACACACACACACACACACACACAATAAAATAGTAGAATTAAATTTTTCTCCCCCAGAACCAATATAATCACACTTCATTAAATAAGGACGTTGTATACTACATTGTCTCCATAGTCCCTTCTGATTCTATCATTGGTAATTTATTCTTCTAGGTGTGGCAAAATCGATAGAAAATTGTCACTGGAATTATGCGGTAAGGTAAACGAAGGCTCACTGAGTTCAGATTGCCTAGTCAGAAATGATAATGGTAAAACCAAGGTTGGAATCTTAGTTCTAATTCTTCTACTAGCTCTACTAGTCCACCATTTTTCATGCCCTTGTTTCTGCTGTCTTTGTGTATGAAAGAGATGTGTTAAAATCATGAAAGAATCCTCCCTCCCTCCGGCAGTTCTCTTCATTAGCAAATCTAACAGACATCTCCTCTCTTCCTGGACAACTCCACTGCAGAGGCCAGAAAAGCTAAGTACTCCCTTTTCAAGCCATCATTGCAGGTAGAGATTTTGATGTACACAAGACTGGCCAAAAAAATGAAAATGGGTGTCTTCCAAGGTCTCAAGAGAAGAGGGTTGCCTTTTTGGATAAAGGATGTATAGAACTAACCTTGCCTTTTTCTTTCTTCCTGCCTTTAATACAAATTTGCAAACTGAGTCAGCAATCTTGTGACGTGATAAACATGAAGAAATATCCAAAAAATTATAGCGATATCTGGCAAGTTTGGGCCACTGAACCATTACCAATAATTATCTATTTCCAGATTTCTTTTTATATAAGAAAAAATAACCTCCTCTTTGTTTAAGCCATTGTATTTGTATTTTCTGTTCTGTTCTGTGATCATTTCTTACTGACATTTCTGTTTTCATAAATGTTTGCATAAATGTATACTCTATTTAAAAAAAGATCCAGGATATCACCTTTTGGAGCCCAAACGGAGGGTGTGTGCCTGATGGCTTAGGCCACCTGAGGAAATTTGGAAAATGTGTTCTCCACATCTGCTGACTGTCTTTCTAATTCTTGTCTTCACTTTCAAATTCACTCCCTGTAGTGGGTTGAATAGTGATTCCTAAAAGATATGTGCAAGTCTTAACCCTTGGTACCCATGAATGTGACCTTATTTTAAAACTGGCCCTTGCAAATATAAGCAAGTTAAGTGTCTCAAGACGAGATCATTCTGGATTTAAGGTGGATCCTAAATCCAATACTAAGTGTTCTTACAAGAGAAAGGAGAGGAAACTTTGTCAAACTGAGATTCAAAGAGAAATAGGCATGTGAATATGGAAGCAAAGAATGGAGAGCAATCACTAGCCAAGGAACACCCAAGATTGCCAGCATTCCCAAGAAGCTAGGACAGAGTAATGGAATTGATCTCTCAGAGCATTCAGAGGGAGCACAGCCCTACTGACACCTAGATTTCAAACTTTTGTTTCTAGAACTGTGAGATAAATTTCTGTTATTTGAAAACCCTAAGTTTGTGGTAATTTGTTAAGGAAGGCCTTGGAAACTAATACAATCTCAAAGATGCCTAGAGCTTTGATGCAGTTTCAAAAAAAGTATAAATAGGAAGAGTAAGCCCTACTTAACACTTAACATGTTGAGATTCTAGGCATCAGTATGCTGCTCTTTAAATCACATTCAGCCGGGCGGCTCGGTGGCTCAACCTGTAATCCCTTGCCTTTGGGAGGCTGAGGTGAGTAGATTGCCTGAGCCCGCGGGTTCGAGACCTGCCTGGGCAGCAAGACCTCATCTCTACAAAAAATCAGCCGGGCATGGTAGCACACGCCTGTAGTTCCAGCTACTTGGAAGGCTGAGGCGGAAGGATCGCCAGAGCCCGGCAGGTCGAGGCTGCGGTGGCCAGGAGTGGCCACTGCACTCCAGTCTGGGTGACAGAGTGAGACTCCAATTCAAAAAAAAAAAATCACGTTCAGACTTCAAGGGTGCTCTGGCAGACTTTTTAATTTTTCATAAAATTTGTACTGTGGAATATAGCATAGATTTGAAAGGACTAACAGCGTACTAAGAAAATTACCATTTCCTTAAGTGCCCTAGTAGCTATCTGTTTTGATTTTTGTTTTTTTAAGAGGATGAAAGTAAGGAGTGGGCAGACACTCTCCATAAATCCAGGCATTATCAAGAATCTTATCTGGAAACAAATAATTGAATTTAGGGAATGTTTGGAAATCAGTGGGGTAGTTTATTATTATCAAGGGAACAATGGGTAGGGGATAAGGAAGAGTGTCATTTAATTGGTGAAGGTGTTAATTGTTGTGCAGTTCAACAGACGTCTACTCAGGATGCCTCAAAATCAGGCACACTCTCTCTCTCTAAATATCCACATCATCCTGAGAAACAGTACTCCGGAGGATCCTAGGAAAGAGAACACAGTATCCCACTTCCATTAGGCAGCCTTTTGGATCACACACCTTGTCCCTGTGTCCATAGTAGGTGAGAATTATCCTCTTCCACATTAGGTCAGAATACGTTGGCCAGGAGCATGGCCTTAGGTTTATGCCAAGCCTGCCTTCTTCTCACTTCCTTTGCAAGGGAAAGAAGGGAGACTTTAGCAGATTCAGCAACTAATTCCTTGGTAGTCAAGAATAAGGGGCTGTATTTTATTTTAAAAGCTCTCTTCTTCTGTTATGGATTCCAGTAGAGGCTATATCAAAATTATAATTAATGAAAGAAACGTTAATTCAAGATATCTATTATTTAATGAGTTCATGATTCATTGACTTGAAATGAATCCATTTGTTTTCATAAAATGAACCTCAATGATGGAACTATGTGTCTATTTAGTATGATGATGATAGTACATTTAATAAAATTAGAACAATTTTTTGATAAATTTTACAGATTAGGATGAATTAACAATGATTATATATAATAGTTTTACATGTTATATATGTAAATTACACTATTATAATAATTAAAATGTTTTAACAAATAAAATTATAGCACCCAATTCTTAGTCTTATAAGAAAAGTTTTCCGTCACCAAAATGAGCCAATAAAATTTAAAAGTATTCCTACTATCAGATATGCTTACAAACTTTACCTGTACATTGATCACTTATGTACCTAACACGGAATTGTACCCCACATCTTAAAGGAAATAAAAGAATAGCTATACTGTATTTGAGGGGGAAGACATGGTGGTTTTATTTCATCTGGTTTGATGTAATTTTTTTTTTTTGAGTTGGAGTCTCACTCTGTCGCCCAGACTGGAGTGCAGTGGCCCCGCCCAGCTGATCCTTCCCCCTCAGCCTTCCGAGTAGCTGGAATTACAGGCATGTGCTACCACGCCCGGCTGATTTTTTGATTTATTGTAGAGATGAGGTTTCCCTGCCCAGGCGGGTCTTGAACCCGCGGGCTCAGACAATCCACTCACCTCAGCCTCCCAAAGGCGTGGGATTTCAGGCTGAGCGACCGAGCCCAGCAATTTTTTTTTTTTTTTTTTTTTGAGTTGGAGTCTCACTCTGTTGCCCCCACTGGAGTGCAGTGGCACGCTTCCAGTCACCGCAGCCTCGACCCGCTGGACTCCGGCGATCCTTCCGCCTCAGCCTTCCAAGTAGCTGGAACTACTGGCGCGCACTACCACACCTGGCTAATTTTTTTATTTATTGTAAAGATGAGGTCTTGCCATGTTGCCCAGGCAGGTCTCGAACCTGCGGTCTCAGGCAATCCACTCACCTCGGCCTCCCAAAGCGCGGGATTACAGGCTGAGCCACTGAATCCAGCTGATGTAATTTTTTTAAATGAGCATAATAACTCTGAAGTCTGTAATATTCTTAAGAAACAAATACTGTATACATGATTCCATACATAATGAGGTGCAATGGTAAATTGTGCCTTCGAAGAAAAAGCAGCAAGGCAAAGAAAGGAGATGACTGAGAAGCTCAGTCCAAGACCATTGCTAGCTCATGGAGACACCATTTGCCTCAATTATTTTCTTTTTCTACATAGAGGAAAGGGCATTGTTTTAGAATTACTGAAAACTAGTTTGCCATAACCATAGGTATTTCAGCCATCATATTCCAGATGACAACTATTTTGCCTTAAAACAGAGCATTTGATTTATAGAACATTTATTTTCCTATGAGGCTCTCAGAACAACAACAAAAATTCTATTAATGGCCCAAACAGGAGGCTATTTTGTACCAACTATGGTGTTACTCTCTCTAAACATTTGTTTTTGTCCATGATCCCTGACTCATAATTCCCATAGCATGGTCCTTGTTATGTTGGAACACTTGAGTAGGCCTCAGGAAACAGAATCTCTGTCTCTGACATTCTCCTATCCTATTTCCACCTGTCCAATACACAACTCTAATCTGATTGTGATTCAAAAGACCCTCAGTTCAGAAAGGGTTCTGTCCCAAACCCTAGAGGAAGCAATGATACACAGAGAGGCAAAAAAAAAAAAATCGGAACAGCTAGAACTTGCTGGGTTTAGAGCATGTTTTTCTTTGTCCAATCACATTTCACTGTGTTTGTCAATCATGCCTATGTAATTAACCCTCCGTAAAAACCCAAAAGGACAGGGTTTGGGAAGTTTCCAGACAGCTGAACACATGAAGGTTCCTGGAGGTTAGTTCACACAGGAAAGGCATGGAAACCCTGAGCACCTACCTCCATACCTCATCCTACACATTTCTTTATCTGAATCCTTTGTAGTGTTCTTTATAATAAGCTGGTTAATGTAAATAAATGTTCCCTGAGTTCTGTGAGTCACTCCAGAAAATTAATCAAGCCTAAAGAGAGGGTTATAGAAACCTCAACTAGAAACGAGTCAATCAGAAATTCCAGAGGTTCAGACTTGCACTGATGTTGGGTCGAGGGCAGACTTGGGGACTGAGCCCTCACCCTGTGGGATCTGATGCTATTTCCAGGTAGAGAGTATCAGAATTGATTTGGAGGATGCCCAGCTGGTGTCCACTGCTTAGTGCGGGGGGAAGTCCCCAGACATTTGGTTACAGAAATCTTCTGTGTTGATGATTATTGTGTTCATGTGAGAACAGAAGAAAAAGAGAGTTTGAGAGAATTTTCCTTAAACCAAGTAAAACTGAGGTATATAGATACATGAAATGATATGCCTCAGTTAGCTACAGGAATAGAACTGGAAAACAGATATCCAATGATCCATCATTAAAATGCTAGAAAGTTCCTTTAGGGAAAATGAGAAGAAAAGGAGAATTCCATAAGGAAAAGAGAAAACATTTGGTATGCATTTGTAGATATTACTCATTGAAAAGGGAAAGTCATGCAAAAATGCCATGATTTTTCCTGAAAACTTGACCTCTAACTCTGCTCATGGATAAAGGGATTTTCTTTTTGACTGTGCTGCCATCCAGAATTGTTTTGGGTCAATATCCTTCAGACCGTGGCCAACTCAGTGTATATTCAGCTGTAACAGTGTGTGAACCCCTAGTAAGTTAATTCACAAAGCGTCCTGTAAATGGGGTCCTTTCACATTAGAATGAGCCACATGTTGATGTGGAAAAACAAAATACAGATTTGCAATTGTGCCTAGTAAGTTAAATGGATAAAACATACTCTTTAAAAATATACATTGATTTCTACATCATTTGGATTTCCTAACTATAACTACATTAACTAATAAATTATAAATATCCATTTCAGGGATACGTGTAGACTTAGTGTTTGGCCTGGTATAGGCACAGGAAGTAAACAGAGTCAGAACATAAAAAAACCCTTTCATATGAAAGGAACAGAATTCATCATTCCAAGTACAATATAGCAAGCACATTAAGCTTTTTTCTACCTTTTCTGAGTATCAGCAAGAAGTCTATGAGTTTACATATAATAGACTATATGGAATTGGTTGGTTAGTTAATGAATTTCTTCATTCATCCATTCACTTAACAAATATTGATTGAGAACCTTCTGTGGTAAACGCTTCAGTGGAAACACATATGAAGAAAAGACAGGACCTTGACCTTAAGAAGCTCACAGCTAGTTGGGGAGATAGACAATAATAGATAATTAGTAACAATGCAACAATGATAAATTCTGAGGCAGTGGTATGGGGATGCAAAGGAGAAAATGCCGAGCCATGCTTGGGCCAGTTAAGTAGTTTTTCCAGAAAGGAGGCTGCTTTGGGGCTAGAAAAAGAACACAGAAGGAAGGGGACTGGAGATCAGGGCATTCCAGACAGAGAAAATGACACGAAAAGCCATGAGAGTATGAGGTAATTCTGGATTACAAATACTGAGGACTTTCTATGGGCCAGGTGCTATTCTAAGCATGTTCACGTATTGAGTCATTTAGTTTTCACAACAATTCTATAGGTGAGTGAATTTATTTTTATAGGATATGAAAACTGAGGTCTAGGAAGGTCCAGACATTCTCCTGAGATTTCAAGGGTGGCAACAATGACACAGCTGGACTTCTAGGAGAAGCAGTCTATCTTCAGGGACCTCATGGTCTAACACCACAACCCTAATTCTGAGCTTGGACATGCACAGTAGTTTGATATGGCTAATGCTTAGGCAGCATGAAGAAATGTGGAAGGAACCAGAACCAGAACCAGAAAGGGAGCACAGGCACCGTCTATCACAGTCTCCAGGTCTCAACAGCTGACAAGTAAAGATAGCCAGAGCAGAGCAGCTTGTAGAAACAGCCATTGTTTGATGCTCCACTATCATGAAGGCCAGAGAACAAAAAGCAAGAATCAAGGAAACATTCATCACTTGCTATAACGTCTAATTACCTGTACAGATGAATGCATCTCAACTACCTAGTGTTGTTACACTGGTTTTTGTTCTTTTGTGACATTTGTATTTTCTAGCCAGTTTAACATACCAGGAGATATCCTGAGGTGTGACAATTACCAGAATGGATGATGCAAGGATTTCATTGCTTCGTTTCTCATGGCATAACACAAATGCCTAGAGTTCCCTATATCCTTAGTCACTCATTTGTTTGTAAAGAAAAAAAAAAAAACAAAACTTTGATTGTTAATAGTTTTGAATCTTTCCTCACTATGGTAGCAAAATGTGCCCAACATTGCATGACCCACCACTTTCTTTTAGCTGCATTAAAGGTCAGTGTCCAACACGGCTTTGTGAAAGAAGCAGTAAAAGGAGACTAGACAGACTTGAGCCAGTTCTCTCCCATGGGATCTTGTGAACTGATTTACTCCCTGGGCTTTGATTTTCTCATTTGTAAAATGAAGCTTGATGGAACTAACTTCTAGAGTTCCTTCTAGTCTCCATATTTGATGACAGTGGTGGTATGGTCTCAAAATAAAACAAAATATATGAACAGACCGTTTGTCAGAAGTCCAGTATAGTCAATAGGTGACACTACCGCATGTGTAAATTTTAGCGCTCCAGGCCACTCAGAGCTCTCTTTCCCAGACTATTAGTGTGGGATGACATTTAATGTTCTTCTTCCCAGATAAGTCTAGAATAAAATGAAAATTACATTTCTATTACATTTCCTTTAGTACTTGCTGAACAATTTACCTTTTTGATGTACTATTTTTTCAAATAATAAAAAAAGTTGTTTTATATATATAATAAATATATATATATATAAAAATATATAAAAAATATATATATATCTTCTTCATCCAAACAAGCCTGCTTTTTGGCTCCAGATATGATAGCTTGTTGCTTATTTGCACTAGTCAGTATTCAAAAACAGTACATGCTTCAACATCCAAATTATGTCACACAGACTGGTCATTTTTATCCTAATAATGTCTCAGGCTGATCACTTTTACACTCAGCACTTCCAAACTCTCTCAAATTCTATACTCCTTTTATAGAATGCTTTGTACTCTCCTGTGACCTCCACTAAACATCAGTTCCTTCGAGGACAGGAACGTCCACTTTCACCTATGTATGACTCTTGAGTGGGATACACCTTTGACTGAAGTTCAACAGAAAGTAGGATCTCCATATTGTGGCCAGGAGTACCCCAACTGTGCAGGTTCCTATAGCTCCAGGAGTCTTCCTGTGTGTGGGACCACAGACTTTATGATATTATCTGCAGGCAGATCATGGGAATTTTGAGAACCTCTCTTTTTTTCTTTATTTCAATAGCTTTAGGGGGTACAAATAGATTTTGGTTTCATGGTTGCATTGTATAGTGGTGAAGAAGTCTGGGCTTTAAATGTATCCATCATTCCCACCTGTGCCCATTGTACCCCCTCCCCCTTGAATCTCCAATGTCCATTGTATCGTTCTCTATGCCTTTTCAGATCCTTAGTTTAGCTCCCACTTATAAGTGAAAACATGTAGTGTTTAGTTTTCTGTTCCAGTGTTAGGAGAACCTCTCTTGACTTTTCCTCAAGCATCTGCTACAATGGCTTCTCTTGGCTAAAGACACATGATCCCCAGCCATCTCCCTCATTTCAGTGTATATAGCAGATGCTTAATACAATACTGATAAAGTCAGTCAATAAACCTCACCTATTTATAATTCTTACTTTTCTTTCTTGCTCATACAGGATGTTATGGGTTGAATTGTAACCTCCCATCCTTCCCCCAACAAATTCACGTGCTGCGTATTTGGAAAAGAGTCATTTTAGATGCAATTCATTAATCCTTGGGGGTGGGCGCTAATTAAATATGATTTACAAAATGGGAAATTTGGACACATAGATGCATACATATACATGGAGACTGTCATGTGAACATAAAGATGTTCATCTACAAGCCATAGAAAGAAGTCTGGAGCAAATTCTTCCATCTAGGTCCTCAGAGAGAACGAACCTGCTAATACTTTGATTTCAGATTTATAACCTCCAGAACTGTGATACAATAAACTTTTGTTGCTTAAACCATCCAGCTGTGGCACTTTTTTACAGCAGCTCTAGCAAACTAACACACAGGGTCATGGTGGATTTTCAGGCTTCTTTCTGGCTCTGCCTTTGAGAACTGCCCCATGTTTTAAGACTGTGGAAGGGTGAAAGAAGGATAGTCTCATGACAAGGTTTCTTTCCACCGGTGTCCCTGTTTTTTCTCTCACATCCAGAATTCCTGTGATCCTCTCCTTTGACCCTTTAAGAAACCTGTTGGAAATCTCTCGCCTAGCCTGGGACTGATTCCTGAGTTCTCAGACTGCTACTGGATCCTGAGGACTTCTCATAGGACTGAGACCAGAGATCACAAATTCAGCCTGCAGGTCCAATCTTATCCAGGAAGAAGTTGGTTCTACTCAAGAGATTTTTTCCAAGTTTAAATTTAGTTACAACGTTTACAGTGATCATACCAAAATATTTCTGTCTTAAACAGTAAATTGGAGAATTTGACAACACTGGGGTATATTACCTATGATTATTGCAAAATTGACCCAGGACAATATGGCCATGTACAACTCTTGGGTTCTTTTAATAGGTAGACGAAACCATCAAAAACTTTGAAGAAGGTGAGAGTTAGCTCTTCTTCCCAATGTCACAGGAAGTTTCAAAGCAAATACTACTATGGTATATTATTTACTAAATAAACATTTGCTAGCAAGCTATGTATTCTGTGGCATCGATGAAGTCTTACCCAACTCTCAGAACTTTTTGGAGCCCTGAGTGCACCTCAAACAAAAGTTTTACTCCAGGAAGATGTGACAGGATCCCAGAGGCATGATTCTGGTACCATTTGTGTCAGTACTGGGTGAACCTCATTGTTCAGACCCAATGGCTAAATGTAGGTATCTGCGTTAGGTGCCATCCTTGTAGGTATCAGACCACGGGTTCTACCAGCTTCTACGTGGTTTCCATACAAGTAGGGAATGTCTCCTAAATAGGCTTTAATGCTACCAGTAACAGCCTGTTCCTTCAATTTATTATGCTAATAAACAAGTCACTGATTTAAAAAATGAATTTTTGACATTCAATATGTTTATGAGCTGAATTTCTACATTGATCTGACAGAAACAATGGTAGCAGATATTTCTGGAGTGTGGTTTTTAAAATATATTATCGACGGACTAATCCTACAGTGTGAATTATTTGCTGATCATGAGGTCTGCCGCACCTGGTTAGCAGCTTAACCTTATCCACACAACATAACATATTGTCTTGGCTACAGTTCTTTATCCCGGCCGCACATTAGAATCACCTGGAGAGTTTTTAAAAAATTCCAATGCCCAAGCACTACCCCCAGAGATTCTGATTTAATGGGTCAGGGGCAAGGCCCAGACATCAGTATATTTTAAAAGGTCCTCAGATGATTTTTAAAGCCTGACAATCACTGGTTTCTGCTAAAGTATTTTGTAATGTATTACTGTCATGGTAACAACAATTAGCCAGAGCTAAGTGGAGGCTGCTCTGCTTCAATGGCATGGTGTTCTGCAGTGGCGTCGCACACACACATGAGTTAACCCTATGATGTGTTTAGTCCTCGAGCAGCCCTGGAACCTACAGCAGATCTACTTCTAGCCTTCAAAATGCTTTTATGCTCTTCTAGAACCAGTACTTGTGTAATAGGTTCAGCTTTTACTTGCCAGGCCCTGGCATGATATAAAGCAAATAAAAAGAAGTAAAAAAGAAAAATTAGAAAATGACACTTTCATGCAAAAGAAGAAAATACTTTTTCACTCAAACAAATTTGCTTTAAAAATCCCATGCCCCCCAAAAAGTATGAGAGGTTCCAGGATAGCTCTAAAGAAGATTTTAATTTTTCAAAGTTTTTGCATCTTCTCCTGAAGAAGTTGTCCCCAGGTAGATAGCAGAGATGAAACAATTAGGCTTATTTCAGTTTTGATTGACTAAGAGACAGGAGGTTATAGGGCTATAACTTGTTATTGACTTGAGCACACTTTTATACAAGAAAAAGTTTATTATGGAAAAGTAATAGTTATTTATCTTAAAAGTATTTAGTTATTCATCTTATGTATTTATTTCTATCAATTACTTATATTATTTATTTTTCTACAAGTGATGCTCTATCACTAAATTTGAGTAAATTGACAAAAAAATTTCTATTTGTGAATGTGTTATATAGTCACATTTCTATGTACAAGTTGTGCTTATTCTAAATATTTTTTTTTCCTACTTTCTGGTTGTCTAAGCTATATTCATGGCTTCTCTTTTAGCTTGTATCAGCTGTTAGCTAGAATAATCATACTCTAACTTCCAGGTGGGGGATGTGGGTTCAAGAGAGAAAGATTTAGAATTCCTTGGGTAAGAGCCAGGTAAGGGTACTTAGAAAAAATTTCTAAGTGATTTTTATATTCAGCATCAACCTCTCGCCTTTGGTTCTTCCCCAATCACCCAATCTCTATACCATTAGTGCAAAATAATAATAATAATAATAATACATACATACATACATACATGCATAAATAATAAATAGAGAATCATTGACCATAAACTCCAGGGCTTTCGTTTTTAAACACCTCAGTGATTTCTCTGCTGTCACTCTGCCACTTAATGCTATAGTCCAGATTTATTGTTATGTATTCATAATAGGAATTTCAACCATCTCTCCTCCACTCTCTCCCAGGCATGATTCTCAACTTTTACTGCACATTGAATTTCCTGAGAAGCTTTTTAAAATGCCCAATGAATGAGATGCACCACAGATCTCAATTAAATCAGAATCTCTGGAGGCAAGGCAGGACCCAGCAATTTTTAAAGCACCCCAGGTGATTTCAATGGCTGAGAAGCACTGCTGTAAATTAACAAATTAACTACTTCCAATCCACTCATCAAGTCCCCACAAGAAGCTCAAAGTTCAATGATTCTTAGACTATATTATGGAAAAGACTTTCCCTAGAGTAGGGTGCCTAGATTAGCAAATAAAAATACAAATTCAGTTACATTTGAATCTCAGATATACAAAATACAATTTTTTTAGTGTGAGCTTGTCTCATTTGGGTTATCTAAAACTCAGACTTGAATGAGCATCTTGTATTTTATATGATAATCCTACTCTAGGGAGTTTATAGCAGTGTAAATTCCTGAGCTCCATCCCAGTTCAGTAGATCAGGAGTGGGTCAAGCTATCAGGTGATTTTGTTGCAGATGATGGGTCACACTTTTAAGAATATTGTTTTTTATTACCTTACTTGTCCATTAGTGGCTAGTGTCTAAAATTTCTGGCCTCTTAAAAGTATTAAAATAAAACATGAGCAAAAATTGAAAAGCTGAATAGATCTCTTTTCAAATGGTGACTCTCGTTGTTCAATCAATTCAGGGACTAAAACTAGAGTTTAGTTACTGATGGTGTAAAAAATTCCTTTGACATTTAGACAATAAACATTTTGAAAGCACCTATTTACTTCACATTCCATCTGAACTAGGCGATGAGAATGCTGAGACCCTATCTATGCCCACAAGAAATATGATTGCACCAAACATTGTTGGGGTTAGAACAGAGAGATGATAACTCCATCCAGCAAAGGTGAAGAACTTGCTAAGTAACACATAGTTTTTAAAAACTTCAGCCATTCAATTATTCTTTCATACATTATAATAGGAGTCCATGTTGTGCCAAGATTTGTGTTAAGGGTTGGACTCAAACAAACACAATATGATCCCTGCAGTAGGGCAGCAATTCTCAAACTTTTTAGTCCCAGGATCACTTAAAAATTACTGAGATTACCAAATAATCTTTGCTTATTTGTTTAAATGTTTATTTATTAATTCATTTAAAACTAATAATTATAAACTATCTACTAAAATAACATTTTATAAAAAATAATTATACTCATAAACAATAGTGAAATTGGTGGCACCATTTTTTCTTTGATAATTTTCTTAATTTCTCACTTCACAGAAGATAACTGGAATTTAATACCTGCTTCTACATTATATCTGTTGGGTTATGTTATTTTGGTTGAAGTATATGAAGAAAATCTGACCTCCCACAGACATGGAAGTTCAGTTGAACACAAGCTGCACTGAGAGAGCTCCCAGTGTGGCAATGTGGTGGGTGATCAAGGGGGGATCACTGATTAGATTTCATTACATTTCTTTGCCAATTAAATATTTTTATCAGGATTATACACACACATACATTATTATTACTCAAGGCAAAAAAAATTCACTTATGCCACGGTACTTTGTTAATTATAGAGAGTATAAATCCATTTTTCGAATAATCTTAATAAAAATTTCACTTTTTATTTTCCCTCAGATCTTGACAGATATGATTTCATAACATGGCTGATAGGAGTGAAAGTGTCAATTCTACCATTTTATGCTTCCATTATTAGCATTTATGTTAATCTGTTATTCCTGTTTAAAAATCTTTTGTAAGCCGGGCTCGGTGGCTCAGCCTGTAATCCTGTGCCTTTGGAAGCTGAGGTGAGTGGATTGCCTGAGCCCACGGGTTCGAGACCCATCTGGGCAGTGAGACCTCATCTCTACAATAAATCAAAAAATCAGCTGGGCGTGGTAGCGCATGCCTGTAATTCCAGCTACTTGGAAGGCTGAGGTGAAAGGATCACTGGAGCCCAGCAGGTCGAGGCTGCGGTGGCCGGGAGCGGCCACTGCACTCCAGTCTGGGTGACAGAATGAGACTCCAACTCCAACTCCAAAAAAAAAAAAAAAAATCTTTTGTAGGCTAGCTATCCATTTCATGAAAGGCGTTTTAGCTAACCCAGAAAACATAATTTATATGACCTACAGGAAGACTGAGCTATCGAAGGCACCACTATTATTTCTGTAGCATCATGGAATCCCAGAACACCTTGGGCAGCACATGTTTGCATCTGATGAAAGGACAAAGGAAAGACTCCAAGATCAAGAAGTGTATTAGATATGAGTCATACTTAATTTATTTTCTTTCTTATTTTAATTTCCTTCTTAAAAAACAAGGTTTAATTCCCCCTCCCCACCCCCCACCCCCATGCAAGATGTGTGGTTTGGGGCACACTCTCAGGGAAGATCACTTCGGAAAAAACTGATTGGAGTTGGGTTGATCACAGCCCTGGAAGACTGCAGGTGCAATGGAGCATTCATCAGGATCCCTAGGGCATTGTGGGAACTTCAAGAAAAGTCTGCTGAAAGAAGGAATACTTGCATTAAGATTTGAAGAACAAGAAAATAGGGTGTGTTGGTGGTGTGGTAGGGCATTCCAAACAAAGAGAACTTATATGTTGTTATTTTAACGAATGATTTTGAAATCTCCTTCACTGAATAACTTAAATAAAAAAAATACCACTAATTGATTAATGACTAGGGACCAGTCCTTGCTAAGTGTTGTATGTGCATTTGCTCATCTATTATCCCAACAACTCAATGAGTTGGGTCACACCTGAGGAATAGAGACTCAAAGACTTACTTAAAGAATGGAAGATACCCAAGGCAGCTAGTGGCCAGCCAAACCATAGTAATAAGACTTGTGTTCTTAACTGTTGAATGATATTGCCTCCTAAATGCCTGGCCAAATAAGCCTATTTCTTATTATTGGGATGCCAAGAGGTGTTATTCATTTATTCGCTGATTATGTGCTTATTGAACTAGAACCATTACACTTGTCAATAAGTGAGATGAATTCCTGACTTCATAAAGCATATGATAGTGTGGAATGGGGAAAAAAAGTAAAATGATTACAATAATTTCAAAATGTGGTTAGCGCTATGAAGAGAAAAAACAGGCTGAGAAAGAGATAGAATACTCCAATTGGGTAGTCGAAGATGGCATCTCCAAGACAGCATTTAAGTTGAGATTTAAAGGATGAAGATGCTGGTGCTACACACAGAGAATGAAGAAGCACCATTCCAGAAAAGGGCATGGGCACATCCAAATGCCCTGCTGTGGGATAGAGTCATCCACAGAAACCAACTCCTGCCTTTGGCCACAAGGGGAAACAAATAGAGAAAGTGGCTGGCCAGGCAGGGTGTTCTGGGAGACGAGCTGTAGCTCGGTGGTTTGTATTCTGTGTGTTATGTCTCATTTGATTCTCCTTCAAGTAATTGGGGTATTAAAAGATAAACTTGCCATCTGAGCCATGACCACTGTGTTGTCACCTAGAGACTTTTATCATCTTGATAAGATCACTCAGGCATGACATGTGAACAAGGTATAGCTTGGCCTGCACTCAAAATGAAAATCTGATACAATTTGCAAGGTAAAATGGAGTTGAGAAATCAATTAAGAGAATACAGGCATGAAAATTTAAAGTTATATGAGAAGGTAGAAAGAAACATTTATTTCTAAGATGCATTTAATAAAACAGTATATTATTCATTTATCACATTTTCATAGAATTACATTATCTCTAAAATAATATTCAGAAATATTAAGTAAGACCTTGCTGTGTAATAACTTACTGCACGGTATTAAAAATCCAAAAGGCAAAAATACATGGTCACGATTGCTGTACTAATGATGAATATGTGCTCACAGCTAATTTGCTTAGTCTTGTTGGCCTAACACATTGTATCCAATTTCATTTAAGCAGTGTCTGCTGAGAATACAGCATTGTAGCACCAAAGGGAACGGGATTTAGACACGTGTAGGGTACATTTCATTTTCCTGGTCTCTGACACTCACTTAGCAACAATCAATGAGGTACTGATAGCATTATTGATTAAAGTGATGGCATTGTTGATTTTAGTAGTCACGTTAAACTCTGCAGGTGCCTGGACAAGAGCTACTGTTTCACAAAAGAGAATGATTTTAAGATGTGGGGAGTCTGACCCTTAACCCTCTAACAGAATAAGGAGCACATGGTTGCAAATTAACATTATCCTCTGGATGAACTTTAGGCTTAGTACCTATTCAAGCTTTCTTATCATTTTAGACACGGTGGGCCTAATTCCCAACAACTTTCACCCTCAATGGAATTCCATTTCCAACTGGGCTGTTGCACGAGGTGCACACGTTGTGCACAGTAAGCCTCAGAAGGTGCCGTTCCCAGAAATCCTGCAGGACAGCAGCCCTGTCTTTGAAGACAGAGGTTACTACTTCGTAATCATTATGTTGAACAAACACAACTTGAGTTATAACCAGAACTCAACTCTTTCATTCCGTCAGTGTTACTTTAAATTTATTCACTTTATTTTACTTAGGCGAAGACTCAGATCTATGACTTTTTGGTGTGACCATTTTTTTTTTCATTTTAGAGTTGTGGAGTACAAGTATTTACTATATAAGAAAGTTGCATCTAGGTGAAGTTCGGGCTTCTAGCTGGCCCTCTCTCCCCCTGGTAGTAGGCAGGAAGACCAAGGAATGTGGCCCCGTTCCTCCTCCCTCCCTTCCTTCCCTAGCAGTGTACAATATCTGCCAATCCCACCCTTGTGCTCATGTGACCCGGGATCAGGGCCAATTGATAAGTGAGAACACCCATTATTCAGTCCTTTGTTTCTGTGAATGTTCACTTCCTATGACAGTCTCCAGTTATATCCATGTTTCTGCAAAGGCCATGATTTTGTTCTTGATGACAGCATAATATTCCATCATGTGTGTGACTTTTAACTAAATTATGGTCATATCATTCCTTTAAGTCATAAATGAGTCCTGAAATCAGACATTAGTATCTAGTCCAATATATCAATTAATGGCTAGAATTGATTTAATGTCAGATCTTTTCCCCACCTCCAGCTCTGGTCAGCTTTAGGTCAAAATTGTAAAACAAAAAAAGGGAGGAAGCATTGGTCTCTTCTCTATTTCTCTGCTAGTCTCTCTTTCTCTCCATCTTCCTCTCACTTTACCCAATTACTAACTAGACAGTTTCTGATCCCTCTGTGAGAGAGAAGGGTGGCACAGGGATAGGAAAATTCTGTTGACCTGGTGCCTTTGTAATCTGTCCTTACACTCTCCGGTGACATCATGTGCTTAAATTAGACTCTCTCAAATGCCTGCGTGGACTCTTTGCCATTCCTGTGCCTGCCACCTGTCATCTAGTCTGTGATGTTAATAATACCTTCTGGAATTCTGGAACAGAGAGGTTATTACAGCATAATCAGGACACTGAATAAGCAAAATTTGAGTCGGAGTCAGAATCTTGCTTTCGTGATTGTCTTCCAACTGTCATAACATGTGCAATGAACGTTTCCTTCCCCTAACTTCTCTCAATCTGTCCTCAGCCTTTGCCTTGCTGTGGGCCTCCTTACTCAGAGTTGGCTTTGGTGTGGTCTCACCAGCTCCAGGTGGGCTCCTTTTCTATTGTGACCCACATCTAGGTCAGCACATCCACAGACATTAGTTGTTCCTGACAAACCCTGGATGATCAGCACGCAGATCTCTTTATCCTGCCACCATAGGTTAATTTAGCCATCTTAAGTCACAGTTCACCAATGCTTCAACTATAGGGAACACCAAACAACTATCTGTAAGGTCCTCTTGAAGAACCTCTTCCACCGAGGACTCAGCAGCATCATCCCCAGTGAGCCCCCTTGTTTCCCATAGCTGGGTCCCCCCTCCTCCGCCTGCCTTCTCCACGGCAGCCTCCCACAGGCTGTTTCCACCGAGGAAAAGGAATTGTAGCACTTGTCTGCTGTCTAGATCCTCCACACTTTCGACCTGTTTACTGATGCAAGTAAGGGTGATGACATGCTTCCTACTGGCACTGAGGATTATATTCATGTAAGAATTCAACAGAAAAACGACAGGAAGACCCTTACTACTGTCCAAGGGATCTCTGATGATTTTGATAAAAAGATAGTGAAAGCGTTTAAGAAAAAATTGGCCTGCAATGGTATTGTAATTGAGCATCCAGAATGTGAAGAAGTTATTCAGCTACCAGCGCAAGAGCATATGCCAGTTCCTCGAAGAGACTGGACTGGCCAAGGACGATCAGCTGAAGGTTCATGGGTTTTAAGTGCTTGTGTCTCACTGAAGCTTAAGTGAGAATTTCTTGGCAATAAGTAGAATTTCCCTTCTTTTACCTTGTCACAAGTTTAAAAACCTCACAGCTTGTATAATGTAACCATTTTGGGGTCTGCTTTTAACTTGGACTAATGTAACTCCTTCATTCAATAAACTGAAAAGAGGCAAAAAGCATTGTTAATAATGTATCTTAGTTAACATATCCATATATGCAAAATATTTCAACATGTAACCAATATGTTAAAATCATTAAGATAATTTTTCATCTTTTCTCCCCATCACACATCTTTGAATCTAGTGTGTATATTTCAATTATATTTACAATTGCTCATCTCAATTTGGACTAGCCACATGTGGCTAGTGGCTACCATATCAAACAATGAAGATCTATTGAAAATCTCCACTACTGTCTCTATTTTTCAGAATAGCTCTTTTAAGGTACAATGTACATACTATCAAATCCTTCCATTTTAATTATACAACTCAATGTTTTTTAACAAATTTGTAGTGTTGTGCAACCATCATCTCAATTCAATTTCAGAACATTTTCATCACCCTCCGAAAATCCTTTGCACTCACTATCAGTTCCTACATCTGGATCTAGGCAATCATTAATCTATTTTCTGTTTCTATAGATTTATTTTTTCTGAATATTTCGTATCCATAGAGTCATACAATAAGCAATCATTTGCTTCTTTCACTCAGTATAATATTTTTTTAGGTTTCTCATGCTGTCGCATGTTTCATTATTTTGTTTCTTTTTTTTTTTTTGAGTTGGAGTCTCACTCTGTCGCCCAGACTGGAGTGCAGTGGCCGCTCCCGGCCACCGCAACCTCAACCTGCTGGGCTCCGGCGATCCTCCTGCCGCAGCCTTCCAAGTAGCTGGAATTACAGGCATGCGCTACCACACCCGGCTGATTTTTTGATTTATTGTAGAGATGAGGTCTTGCTGCCCAGGTGGGTCTCGAACCCGCGGGCTCAGGCAATCCGCTCACCTCAGCCTCCCAAAGGCGCGGGATTACAGGCTGAACCACCGAGCCCGGCTTTATTTTGTTTCTTTTTAATGACAAATAGTATTTCATTGTATGGATATACCACCATTTGTTTATTCGTTTTCTGGTCGATGGACATTGTGTATGTTTCCAGTTTGGGGTTATTATAAATAATATTGCTATCAACTTTCACGTATAAGTCTTTAGGTAAACATATGCTCTAATTTATTTTGGTAGATTCCTAGAAATGCAGTTGTTGAGGCATATGGTAAATTGATATTTAATTTATGAAGAAACTGCCAAATTGTTTTCTAAAGTGGTTCTACCATTTCTCTCCACTTTCTGTTTTCTTTTTGTAGGTCCTTGATATTATGAGGATCTGAGACCAAAGGAACTGGTCCTCCATGATGTCCTTTGAAGATTCAGCATGTGAGGTTCTACATATTTCATATTTAATAGCTATCACACAGTTATATCTATAGATATCTAGCCTGGAAAAGTCCCTTTTATACATCTTATAATATAGAGATTGAATCTCAGCATGATCACCTCTTAGGAAAAGTTAAGCACGACTTAAAAATGATTTCCTATGACTCTTTAGAGGACACACACTTCAAAGGTATTGGAAAGCAAGGTCTATTTGCATAGCATTTCTAACATAGTGCTTGCAAACAATTAATTAGTAAAAGATGTACTTGGGCAGAGAATTTTTAATTTGTGTAAAATCAAACAAGAGATCCTAAAAGCTCTCTTAATACCCTGGGAGGGGCAGAATTTCTGAATAAGTGTCTCTAATGGGCAGCCTTGACTCTGAAAGAGAACTCGTCTCTCTCAGGAGTGCATTTACGGCAGCTCCATTTTAAATAAAAGGCCCCCTAGATGTAGAAAGAATGGAGAGAAACACTGGATACAATTTCTGTGTAGATTAGAAGGAACTATTCTGTTGTTTCTTGTTTTGTTTTGTTTTTAATCAGTTTAATAATCCTGTTGGGGTTTTTGAGAAAGCTTGAAGTCAATGTCCTATGATTCCAGTGATTTTTCATGGTGTTCACTGGAGGGGAATGGGAAAGACAATGTGTAGATTTAATCAGCATTTGATTTTCCTCAATCCCTTTGCATGTAGAGAGGAGCAGCTGGTTGTAGGTAATCTTGCTCTTGGGAATTATCAAGTAAAAGAAAGAGACAAGCAGCAGCTTCTACAAAGGCAGCTTTTATGAGGCTGAGCTAGAAAATCACCAGGGAAGCAGCTGGGTTCACCATTTTCATCCCAGTAATTACTGGAAGAGATAGATGGTTTTCAAGGTCACTGGTAGAAGGGGGAACTAATGGCCACCCCTTCCTCTGGGGGAACATTCACAGGAGAGAGAATGGATGAAGACGTCAACTGCCCAGCCTGCTTGAAAGAAGCAAGGCAGTGTTCAGAATTAAGGGCTTTTCCCATTGGGCAAGAAAGATCAGAGTTCAAATCCTGCTTCTGACTTTAGTCACACATCTTAACCTCTCTAAGCTTAGTTTCTTCATTTGCAACATGGAGACAATAATACACATCTTGCAGGTATTTTGTGAGTATGAAATGAGATAATCAGGGAGGGTTTATTTCCATCTCCTCTTCGGTAACTAGGTCAATGAATTTATCTAGAAATCTCCCTCTAACATAGCCAACATCTAGCTACCTTTTTCTTTTGAAATCATTCCCATTAAAGAAATCTTGGAAATGATGTTTTCTGGTTATCATAGCCACTGTAACAAATCAGAAAGAAAATCTTTTAAATACTTCACCTTTAAAAATGAATCAAAGTAAATTAACCTCTTTTTAGTGACAAAATTCACTAAAGACTTATTTTATTACAGAGCTGCTCCTTTGATTAAAACCAACTAATAAGCCATTACAACCTACAAGTGTTACTGCTTAGTTTTTAGCCTAGCCTTGTGGCTCCAACTTGTTTTGGGGACAGTTGGTCTCTGCTGTGGCTAAGTTAGGATTTCTTGTTTCTCTGCATTTCTAAGAAAGGCAGGTCTAAAGTTATGTGGAGGTGGGCTTTGGTGAGGTACTTTAGCATGGCAGCCCTTGAGAGCTATTAATAGCAATACTGAACTAAAACTGGTTGCTATTTCAGTCTCTACTGAAAATCATACTGTACAATGCAAGTTTTTTGCCAATCAGCCAAGGAACTGGCTTCACTAATAAAGTGCCTTTCATTCATATGAAAGGAGGAACAATGAACAATGAACAATGAATATACATGCCAATTTCTTTGAAAGTCCTGGTAATTAGTGCTTCAAAGTATGTACTCCAAAGTCACATAGATCCCAATTCCCTGGCGTATTAGGCAAAATGCAGGTTCCTGGGCCCAACCTATTCAGCCAGTCTCTGGTACAGCCTAATAATCTGAATTTTAAACAATCTTCCAAATGATACATTCAAGCAAAAACTGGATAAATCCTGCCTTTGACCTGAATGGTCAAGAAGGTCTTATGCACAGTAGGTAGGAGTTATGATCCTCTCTGCTTTCTGTATACCTTAATTTTTCTCATATTCTTCTGGACATGTCTATGTTGACAGTGGAAAGTCAGCAAAGCAGCACCAGATAGCTGAGGTTAATTTTGCTATGAATTTAGAAAGGAATTCCATGCATAAGGTCTTTAGGCAATTTTGTTGGTGGTGGAAAGAGAGACCTTCATAAAGCCATGCATTTGCATTGCTTGTTCCACTTTCATCAAAGATGACTATTACCTCAATTTCAGCCTCTATCCTCCAGTTTTAAAATATTATTCTTGTAAATATCAAAGGCGGCAAAGGTTATCTTGACAGAAGAGTTTTGGGAGACAATTCAACTCAGTATTGCCTTTTCTTTCTTCAAATAGTCTTTTCTGGTCTCCTTCCTCTATTTTCTGAATAAAAGATTTTATCATATTGCTCTCCCTCCCATTAGAGGATGATCAATATACTTTCTAACTTCTTTCCTTTTTAGGTTTAAAATAAAAGAAATCGATTTCATTATACATACAATTAATGCTCAATATTCAGATTCAGACCTTAAGCCCATTTGGTCTTCTTTCTAACTCTGGACAAGGCTGATCCCCTGCTAAGAGTTTACAAATGGGCCCGGCTGCGGTTTGCAGGTGCAATCATTTTGCTGGAGCCCGTCAAGATTTGCATATGCAAATGTTC
Organism: Cephalopachus bancanus; assembly: GCA_027257055.1. NCBI lineage: Eukaryota > Metazoa > Chordata > Mammalia > Primates > Tarsiidae > Cephalopachus > Cephalopachus bancanus. Next base: position 1,137,422 of record JAPVLO010000031.1, on the reverse strand, counting down.
ATGGATGTGCCCAAACTGAGTAATTGTGCATGCAAATAGGTGATTAAATAGACAATTACCAAATTTGCATGAACAAATGGGAGCTGTGCATATTCAGAAAGCTGGGGACACCTGAACATTATGCAAACAGGCAGCTTTCCTCAATTCCTGTGAAAATCTGGCCTCTGGAGCCTCAAAGTTGCCTCAATCCCAGAGTAAGTTGGGGCCTCAAATTGCACAGGTGAAATTTACACTTTGACCTCAGCTGCCATGGTCATGGCCAGATCTCTGACAAGGTCATTTCCAGGAAGTGCCATAGGAAAGGGTTTTGATTTCTATCATTTATTTCCGTATACTAGATTTAAAGTATAAATTTGAACTAAGAATTTTTTAAATGATCAGAAGAAATAAACTTTGGATATTTCAGTGTGTTGTTATTATTTGTCCACTCCTCCAAACCAAAACCTCAAAATAGGTATAGATAATTCAATCCAAACTAAACTACCATACCACACTAAATACAACTTCATAATGTTCTGTCTCACAACTCTGCTGCCAAATACAAGAGTGGGGCTTAATCACTCTTCAGTTGCAGTTTTAGTTTGCTTTGTGGGCTAGAGCAAAACACTCAACGGTTTTAACTCTTCATTTCTTAGTTCGAGATCTCAGTTCTCTACCTACCACATAACAGTGATGGATGGTGTTGTCAGCAGAGTACATCAGTGCGAAATGATTTCACATAACCAGGGGGGCTTTTCTGACAAAAGATTAGTGGCAATGCCTAGATGAGCCCACCAGGAGTCAGAGATAAGTAGAGTTTGAGGCAGGCTCGGTGTACTGATTGCTGAAATACTCATATTTTTCAGGAAGATATTTCATCTTGAGGATATTCTTCCTTTCCCACATGCAGTTTTATATGAACCACTTCAAGTCTTTTACTTTACAAAGTAAGGAATGATATTATGGCAGACCATGAAATCAATTACTCAATTCAATCAATAATACAGTTAAGGGGAATAATTTATTTACCTAGCACCTGTCAGGAGGAGAACTCAAAATATTCTTACCAGGGGTCAGAAATTAATGGAGATATTTTATCTGATATTTTATCAGATATTTTATCTGCAGTTGCCAGAAAAGCCTTTGCATTGTGTTGCAGCTTCTGTCCCCTCCAGCCCCTCAAGTCTTTCTGAGATGCAGAAGTTCAGAAAGCTGTTACGAATGAGTAATCATTATTTATCAGGCCCCTCCCAGAGAACACATGTACATTTTGTCTTTGGTCTTTAAGAGACCCTTAACACACAGCTTCTTTCATGTCCCTCTTAATATTTGTCTTTTCCATGTTTAAAGCGGTGGTTCTCATCTAGGCATACAGGGAACATACCTCAAAATAGTAAAAGCCATCTACAAGAAACTCACAGCCAGCATACTCCTAAATGGACAAAAATTGGAACCAATTCCCCTGAAAACTGGAACTAGACAAGGATGCCCACTCTCACCCCTCCTGTTCAACATAGTATTGGAAGTCCTGGCTAGAGCAATCAGAGAAGAGGAGGCAATCAGAGGTATTCAAATAGGAAAAGAGGAAGTCAAGTTATCTCTCTGTGCAGATAATATGATTGTGTACCTTGAAAACCCAAAAGAATCTGTCAAAGGCTTCCTTACATTGATAAAGGCCTTTGTCAAAGTCTCAGGATACAAAATAAATGTACAAAAGACTATCGCATTTCTCTACACCAATAATAAACAAACAGAAACCCAAATAAAAAACACAATTCCATTCATAATAGCCACAAAATAAAACCTTGGCATCTTCCTAACCAGAGATGTGAAAGACCTTTACAATGAAAATTACAAAACACTACTCAAAGAAATCAAAGCTGACACGAACAAGTGGAAAAATATCCCATGCTCATGGATTGGAAGAATCAGCATTGTAAAGATGTCCATCTTACCTAAGGCAATCTACAAATTCAATGCAATACCCATTAAATTACCAACAACATTCTTCTCAAACCTAGAAAAAACAACACAGGGATTCATATGGAAACACAAACGACCAAGAATAGCCAGAACAATCCTCAGCAAAAAAAAACAAAGCAGGTGGTATCACAATACCAGACTTCAAACTTTACTATAAAGCTACAATCATCAAAACAGCTTGGTATTGGTACAGGAACAGGCATATAGATCAATGGAACAGAATTGAGATTCCAGAAGCAAAACCTCAATTTCTCAACCAACTCATCTTCGACAAAGCCCCCACCACCTACCACTGGGGAGAGGAGAACCTATTCAGTAAATGGTGCTGGGAAAACTGGCTGACCACATGCAGAAGATTGAAACAGGACCCCTACCTATCCCCATGCACAAAGGTTAACTCCAAATGGATCAGAGACCTAAATGTAAAACCTCAAACCATAAGAACCTTAGAAAATGAAGGAAATACTCTCATGGAAATCGGAATTGGCATCCAATTCCTGTACAAAATCCGAAACTCACAGGTCATAAGAGAGAAGATAGACAAATGGGACCTTATTAAACCTTATTAAACCTTATTAAGCTTCTGCAAAGCCAAAGAAACCATCAAGAGAGCAGGGAGACAGCCTACAGACTGGGAAAAAGTATTTGCCAACTCTAGGTCTGACAAAGGCTTAACATCCTGGATCTACAAGGAACTCAAATGTGCTGAAAAGAAGAAAACAAACAACCCCATTATAAAATGGGCAAAAGATATGAGTAGACACTTCACAAAAGAAGACATCCAAGCAGCCAACAAACACATTAAGAAATGTTCAACCTCACTAATCATCAGGGAGATGCAAATCAAAACCACACTGAGATACCACCTAACTCCAGTCAGAATGGCAATTATCAACAACTCAAAAAATAACAGCTGCTGGAGAGGGTGTGGTGAAAAGGGAACACTTCTACACTGTTGGCGGGAGTGTAAACTAGTGCAACCTCTGTGGAAAGCAGTGTGGCGATTCCTAAAAGCTCTAAAAATCGACCTTCCATATGACCCCGCAATCCCCCTACTGGGAATATACCCTAAAGAACACAAATCACTCTATAAAAAAGACACCTGCACACGTATGTTTATCGCAGCATTGTTCACAATAGCAAGAACCTGGAAACAACCATGCTGCCCATCAAAAGAGTACTGGATTTAAAAAATGTGGTACATATACATGATGGAATACTACGCAGTCATAAAAAGAACAAAATCATGAATTTCGCTGCAACCTGGATGGAACTAGAGTCTATAATACTGAGTGACCTCTCACAGAAACAAAGATCTGAGTATCACATGTTCTCACTCATATAATGGACCTTGAACATCCAGTGTAATACTATAAGAAAATGACTGCCAGTACTGGGAAACTATGGGGGGGAAGGGGGATGGGATTAACAGTAGCAAATATCTGTCTGGGAATGGGAAAACACCTCTTATCAACAGGGTGCCTGAATGAAACGTAATTGTACACCTAACCCTTAACTGTACCCCACAAAACCATGATAAAAATATTGATTAATAAAAAAATAAATAAAGCGGTGGTTCTCAAAGTATTCCCTATGGAACCCGGGATGATGGGTCCCCTCAGGCCCATTAAGGAGGTCTACAAGGTCAGAGTGATTTTTAAAATAATACTAAGATGGTATTTACCCTTTCACTTTAGGAACATTAGCACTGATGTTAAAAATAAGCAGTGGTAGGTAGAACTATGGGTGTCTTATCTCAAATTAAGGCACTGCCACCTAACTGTACAGGTAGACATTGTATATGACAACATCAGATACTCACAGGGGAAAAAAAAGTTTCACTTAAGAATGTTCTTGAGGAAGAGTATAAAGTGTTCATTTTATTAGACCTCTACCTTTGAGTCCACATCATTTTAATATTGTGTGTGATGAAATGTGAGTACACATAAGGTACTTCTAAGCTGCACACAGAAGTATAATAGTTGCCCTAAGGAAAAGCACTTGTGTGGTTGCTTTAGTTGCAAGCTGAACTAGTTACTTCCTTCATGAAATACTCTTTAATTTAAAAGAATGAAGGTGAAATGAGCCTGTGACCTCCATGAAAATAGTTGATGCTATTTGTTACTAATAATAAAATTAACACTTGCCAAGCAAAAATTAGAATTTGGAAAAGCTTGTATCCACCACTGCAAGTTTGACAGCTTCCCAAAATTTAGAAAAATTTTTTGACGAGATCAATGGCAATATTGAGATTGCAAAAGGTGGTATGTTAATTTGAAAAACAACTTAAGTCAGTGAACCAATATTTTCCAGATAATCAATACATGATCTCACAAAATTATTCAATGATAAAAGATCCATCCAAAATGCAAGATGAGTCAATATATTTTAATATTCAAAATGTTTATTGAAATGGGTTTTGAGTCCACATTACAACTAACATTTACAAAACTACTGATACATTCAAAAACAGTAAACTACCACAGTGAGCATTAAAACAAAAACAAACAAACCAAAAAAAAACTACTGATCATTGAGTTTTGGTGTGGTTTTGTGGAGTTTTAGAAATAAATATCCACAATCTGGAAAGACTGTTAAAATACTTCTCCCCTTTCCAACCATGAGGCTGGCTTTATTTTTCATATACTCCAACCAAAATGACATAACAACAGATTTAATGCAGAAACAGATATGAGAATCCCTCTATCTTTTACTGAGCCAGATATTGATAAGATTTACAAAAATGTAAAAAATGCCTCTCTTCTCATTATTTTATTTTATAAAACAAAGTTTTTATTAAAATATATTTTGTATGTAATTATTTTTATTATTACTATTTTAAGTGAATTTATAAATAAATATTTTAAAATACCCAGTATTAATTTCAAATATGTTATTTATCAATAGATAACAGTCATATAAATAACTGCATTTTTGAGGTCCTCAATAATTTTAAAAGTATAAATACATCTTGAATGCAAAGAGGTTTTAAGAACTGCCAGATGAAAGCAATTGCTGTAGTCTGAATGTTTGTGTTCCTCTAAAATTCATATCGAAATCCTTACCCCCAAGGTGATGGTATTGGGAGGAAGGGCTTTGGGAGGTAACTAGGTCATGAGGGCAGAGCCTTCATGAATGGGATTGGTGCTTTTATAAAAGAGCCCTGAGTGATCTCACATCCTCTTCTACCATATGAGGACACAAGACAGTGACCCTGGATAAGCCTGAAGGTTTGCCCTCCCTAGACATCAAATTTGCCTTAATCTTGGACTTCCCAACCTCTAGAACTGTGAAAAATAAATTTCTGCCGTTTATAAACTACCCAGTGTATGATATTTTGTTATAGCAGTTTGGATGGAGTAAAATAGCAGTGGTTTGTGAACTTGTCTGTAATATCAGAAACCTGTCCTCAAATAAAAGTTTATATGAAAGACTAATTTACAGCTGGGCTCGGTGGCTCAGCCTGTAATCCCGCACCTTTGGGAGGCTGAGGTGAGTGGATTGCCTGAGCCCGCAGGTTAAAGACCTGCCTGGGCAACTTGGCGCGACCTCATCTCTACAATAAATCAAAAAATCAGCCAGGCATGGTAGCGCGTGCCTGTAATTCCAGCTACTCGGAAGGCTGAGGCGGAAGGATCACCGGAACCCAGTAGGTTGAGGCTGTGGTGGCTGGGAGCAGCCACTGCACTCCAGTCTGGGCGACAGAGTGAGACTCCAACTGAAAAAAAAAGTAAGACTAATTTACAAAAAGACAAAGTTCAGAGTTGTTTTGGTGAAATAGAAAAATAGGACCCAGAGCCAGCTAGTTTTGCCTCTCCCCTATCCCCTTCCACTGCCTCCTCAGTCCTTCCATGAAATCCAGTTAGAAAATCTTTAAGTGGACGCATCAGTGGACTGAGACAGCAGGTGGGGGATGCAGCAACCCAGGCCTTGTGGGAGTGAAGAACAATGTCAGGGTGAACTGTTAAGACAAGTAATGTGGGTGTCTGGAATCAGATTGCAGACATGGTGGCCTTCCTTGTCTCCTTTTTGATCCATCAACTGGAGGTTTCTTACTGAAAAATATTTATAACTACTGATCTCTTAACTATGTGTGGAATCACTAAAGAACACACCCAAAAATGATTACTTTGGTATGAAGAAAAGGGTGGTGCCTGAGCATAGGGTAGATAGTGAGAAATTCCTAGCACATTATTTTCTCAATGGTCAATGTTGGGGTTGGGCAATTCTGCCTGACTGTGGGGCCAAATACCAGGGGGACAGAAAAAAACTCAAACAAAGCCAGAATTGTTTTTTAGAGGGCATGCCCCTTGTAGTACAGGCTTCCCCTGTCAGGGAAGTATTCTAGGAACCCATCGGTATACCAGCTACTGTTGTTGTGAGAGGCTGTATTTGGCTTCAGTAAATTTTTTTTTTTGGATGATTCTTTCAACATGTTTGCCCATTTCATGATGGGTGATTTACGAGCACACTTGTCCACACCACACTGCATTTTCAGCAGTTTTTTTTTTTTTTAACCAAAAACAGCATGACTCCCTTTCTCCACCCTCCCTATTCACCCAATCTCGCCCAGAACAACTTTTTTTTTTTTAAGGCATCAAAATTGACAAGTTCAAAAACTGTTCAAAAGGCATCTCAGGCCGGGCACGGTGGCTCAGCCTGTAATACCAGCACTTTGGGAGGCCAAGGTAAGAGGATTGCCTGAGCCCCCGGTTCGAGACCTGCCTGGGCAACTTGGCGAGACCTCATCTCTACAATAAATCAAAAATTAGCTGGGCATGGTAGCACACACCTGTAGTTCCAGCTACTTGGAAGGCTGAGGCGGAAAGATCGCCGGAGCCCAGCAGGTCGAGGCTGCAGTGGCTGGGAGCATGCCACTGCACTCCAGTCTGGGCGACGGAGTGAGACTCCAACTCAGAAAAAAAAAGCATCTGAATAGGTGTATTGCATCAAAACGTAGAGTACTTTGAAGATGACTGAGGTTTAAACACATAAGAATAAATACACAAATTTTTATAAATAAATTCCAAGGTTTTGGGGAGGGTTCCACCACTTGCAGTCATTCACCATATAATGATGCTTGCATCAGCAATGGTCTGCACATAGGATGGTGGTCCCATACGATTAGAAAACTATATTTTTATGGTACCTACTCTGTGTTTAAATATGTTTAGGTACACAAATACCATTGTGTTACAATTCCTACAGTATAATTGCTATACACTTTTGTAGCCTAGGAGCAATAGGCTATACCATATAGCCCAGGAGTATAGCAGACTATGTACACCATCTAGGTTTGTGTAAGTATACTCTATAATGTTTACACAATGGCAAAATTGTCTAATGATGCAATTCTCAGAAGATATCCCCATCATTAAGTGATATATGACTGTATATGAGAAAATATGTAGAATGTCTACTTTGGGAGATCTCTGCCTCACAATACTTTGTTTCTATTTCTAGTATACACTTATCCTGATATAGTAAGTTTGATTTTGCCTGCCTCATCCAGTAACGCATGAGTTCTCCCTGGGCAAGAACCATGTCCTATTTATCTTTGTACCTTTACTAAACACAGAATCGTTGCTTGATATATCTTTGCTACACTTACCCCCTGGAGAAGAAGTCTGTTTTATAAGAAGGGAGTGGATACGGGTTCCCACAACTCACGCAGGAATGGTTTTACTTTTCAACATTAAATATTCTCTTTGCTGAAGGCTTTTTGCAGACATCTTTTGCCAGATTAAGGACAGCTAACTTTTGCTCCCTGTTCCTTGAGAGTGGTGACCCCGAGGGCTTGACATTTCCATATCAGAAACATTTCCTCCCATCTCTGGCAACAGAGTTCCTGGGGCATGGTACTTATACTGGATACTGCACAGACAAAATTGAAATAAAATCTCCAAACTGTTTCTGACAATGAAGAGGGTTCTGAAAGCCTATGAAAACCTCTGTAATTATCTCTAGTGAAGCCTTCTTATTAAACTTAAACTCTTTTCATTTTGGTTATTGTCATTTATATGAAATGGGTGAATGGGAATGAAGCTTGGGAAAATCATGAAGTTGTTAAGCCTGTTTATGTTCATTCAGCTCAGGGTTTGGACTTAAAAGACGGGGGGTGTGTAGGGGAGGTATATGAAACATCTTTATGAAGTAAATCCAATAGCAATTAACAGATACAGTTGCTTTTTTTCTTTGGCTGAAAAAGAGAGAGGGATCAATTGTAGGCAATGTATTTTCTGTCTTGTCTCATGCTGGACAACTTTGGAATGTTTAGTATATTCTTCAATTTTTTTAATAAGCAAAAGAAGAAATTTTATTTGACTTTTTTTTAATACAATAAGACTATGATATACTGAGCAATGTAAAATGTTTCCACTTTAAGGGACTGGTCTCTAGTGGTTATCAATCTCATTTAAGAGCCTTCTCTTAGGTCCAGCAGCCCCCATTTTGGGGGATGTCTCAGCCAGAGGACCGTGAAGGCGGGAGAGGCGTGGATGAATAACAGCCTTGGCACGCCAAGTGGTGATACCTGCTTATCCATCATTCCATTTAGACAAATGAAAGATTACAGCCCTATGAGAAAAGGCAGTCACAGCCGCACAATGCTTTGTGCACAAAGTAAATTGCTAGTTTCCTGTGATCTTTCTGACAAGTAAATTACTGTAGAAAATGGCATAGATGGGAACACAATGACAAAAATGCAGAGACTTGGTCGTTCAAAGGAGTTATTGGACCTCTGATATAACCATTTCTTAAGAACCCCAGGACTTCACCCCCACCGTCAAAGGAAAGTGGGTTTTTCCCCTTCATCTTTCCATAGTGTATTTTGAAGGAAAATAATACATGATAGGCAGGGTGAGAAGTGGTCTTCTCAGTAATCAAATATCCTCCTTTCAGGAAGATATTAAAGAATATGTAAAAAGAAGAGCTTGCCTCGGGGATTGCTGTGCCTGTGATCATTCTTGCTTGGTATTAAAGACCACAGTGATGGAGTATATTCTGCAAAAGAAGAGAAAGCCTCAGAGAGGTCCTTTTATAATATATCTTAACAATTTCAACTCTCCATATTACTTTTATTCAACAATAAAATGTACGTTTTAACTTTTTTAAATAAAATAAGGAATATTCATCTCATTAGACTATATTTCCCTTTGCCTATTCAAAGCCTAAACTCTCAAACACCCTCTAAAGGCTGTATGAAACCCCAAGGCAAAAAAATAAAAGTTGTGTTAGCTAAGTTAAGTGGAACTGAGTAGAGAAAGGCATTGAAGATAACAGAGATAATAATAAAATTACAAATATCATACATTTATTAGCTTCAAATTCTTTGGAGAGTGTCTTAAAGTTGACATACTTCTTAAAGTTGTTGAGTCAAATAGCGTTTTTAGCAAGACTCAGTGATGAAATGACCTATTCAGTACCTAAGACACTGCATGTTGAAGCTGACACTAAGATCCTGATATCGCAGTCTGTTGAGTTTACCACTACTAAAGTAGGTATTTCTTTTAGAAAATCTTACAGCAGGGTGCCATAGTCAGTAAAGTACTTAATTGCAAGACCTGATCCTAATCTAGCTCAATCAGTATCTTGCTGTGTGATCTTAGGCAAGAAACACAAATTCTTTGGGCATCATACAGAGGATGAGGGTGTGAGATACTATCAGGGGCAGCAGGGGAAGTGTGTTCTTGAGCAGCATATACTCAAGACCATTGACATAAATTGATATTTAAAATAGTAAAGGCCAGGCTCAGTGGCTCAGCCTGCAATTCCAGTGCTTTGGGAGGCCAAGGTGAGTGGATTGCCTGAGCCCGCGGGTTTGAGACCTGCCCGGGCAACTTGGCGAGACCTCATCTCTACAAAAAATCGAAAATTAGCCGAGCGTGGTAGTGCACTCCTGTAGTTCCGGCTACTCGGAAGGCTGAGGCAGAAGGATCGCCAGAGCCCAGCAGGTCGAGGCTGTGGTGGCCGGGAGCGGCCACTGCACTCCAGTCTGGGCGACAGAGTGAGACTCCAACTCAAAAAATAAAATAAAATAAAACAGTAAAAATACATGTTGCTGATAGAATAAAATGTCAGAAAGCAGAATTCCACCAAACTGGCTAGTGGGGTATATGTTAAATACATTAAGAAACACGGGAATAAAATGCTTAAATCTTTTCCAAAGCTAGTAGTTACTGTGATCTCAAGTGATTAATGATAATTCCTCCTTGTTCCTCCAGTGCTGCCTCAGTTTCCACTCCCTTATCATAGTTGGTTTGATACTGCATTGAGTCCCCTATTATGGTCTTGGAAAACTTGATCAGGATAATAAAATCATTGGCAGATTTTAAAAATGTCAAACATACAACTTCTCCCATTGCATTTTTAAAAACATCATTTAAATTCAGTTCAACAAATATCTTTGTGCCCTAAATGTGTAAATAAGACTTTGTCCCTGACTTTGGTGAAACAGCTTTGTGTAGAAGATAGACGGATTATCAGAAAATGACCTTTGAGACTTCGCTTCCCTTTAGGTCCTCTGTCTCTTTGTCAACTTTATCCCCAATAATCCTGCATTCTGAGGTATTAGGGGGGATGTATGTATACAGTAAGGAAAGAAGCTTTCTTCATTTGAGAGAGCAAGCAGAATGAACATTCATGAATAGGTTGGATTCTTTGTGCCCTTTTCTGCAAGCTATTTATTTGAAGAGCAACAAAATCTAATGCTTGATTTATTACAAGGAAGTTTTTCTATCTGATTTGGTTGACTAGATCTCAACACTTGATTGTAAGGTGAGGCCTAAGATTTTACATTTTCAATAAATTCCCAAGTGATACTGATATGCTGGTGCAGGACCACATTTAAGAGCTCTTGCCGGCTTGGTGGCTCAGCCTGTAATCCCGCGCCTTGGGAGGCTGAGGTGAGTGGATTGCCTGAGCCCGAGGGTTCGAGACCCGCCTGGGCAACTTGGCGAGACTTCATCTCTACAAAATCAAAAATCAGCCGGATGTGGTAGCGCGCGCCTATAATTCCGGCTACTCAAAAGGCTGAGGCGGAAGGATCTCCAGAGCCCAGCAAGTCGAGGCTGCAGTGGCCAGGAGCGGCCACTGCACTCCAGTCTGGGCGACGGAGTGAGATCCAACTCAAAAAAAAAAAAAAAAAAAAAAAAAAGACATGCAACATACAAACAGATGTGCGTACATGCAGGAATATGTAAAAGCTTTCCAGAGCTACTCAGGAGCAATAGTTGGAGTCTCACTCTGTCGCCCAGACGCGACCTGCTGGGCTCGGCGATCCTTCCGCCTCAGCCTTCCAAGTAGCCGGAACTACAGGCATGCGCTACCACGCCCAGCTAATTTTTGATTTATTGTAGAGATGAGGTCTTACCAAGTTGCCCAGGCGGGTCTCGAACCCTCGGGCTCAGGCAATCCACTCACCTCAGCCTCCCAAGGCGCGGGATTACAGGCTGAGCCACCGAGCCCGGCTGATAGTTTTAATGAGAGCAATTTCCAGATTCCCAATTTGTATATTACTCTTTCCTAATTAATAAATTAATCTATCTAAGAATCTACCTGTGGCTCTAGATTCCCTCTTCCCGTTTAACAATTGTTCTTTTTCCACTTTGCAAAAGAAAAGCAAACCCTCCCCACAAGGAAAAGGGATAAAAAATTGAGTGCCATTGCTATTAAAAATTTCTTGCATTCTTATTTATATAAATAAGGTTTCTTAATGCATCTATTTAAACAAAACAGCAATAGTAGTAAGGCTGAAATCTGTCTTACTCTAGTAATAAGTGTTATTTATTTATGGATCCATTAACCCATTAGAAAACAAAAGGCCTACTTCTCACTAAATGATACATTTCAGTAAAACTTTTCTCTTTAGAATTAGTTATTCAATATTTTAATATATTCGGTTTTGATCAAATATATAAAATAATAATAACTCAAGAAGAAAAAATTTTAGCACCTGAGGCCTGTAGTTACAGAAAAATCAAATAAAATGTCAATGTATGTAAATATTATTCCAGTATAAAAGTATGACAAAAGAATGAGTAAAAATTTTTAAAGATGAATATATTAGGACAGACTGCTAAGAGAAAGTGAAATGGAAATATCAGGTCATGGAAAATAAAACAACGTGTAATTTTATGCTGTTAAGTCATTCAGATAATTTTAAAACAGACAATAGTGGGAAAGAACTCACACTGATATTTTGATCCTTTGGATACACTTAAAGGGGAAATTAATATTTTTATTTTAAAATGACCTTGTTTATGATATGAAAGAAATTACAATTTTTGCTTCTACTTAAATTTAAGATAACAAATTTTATAGACCTAAAACATGTATTAGTTTATATATTTGCTTTTTTAAAAATAATTCTTTTAGGAGATACTTCAACAAAAATTTGAAGACCATTGGTTTTGATAGTACCTGTAACCAGGGAAAATGTTTTCTCTGAATCAATCAATTATCAATGATTTTTATTAGCTTTCAAAACATTTTATAGCTGACTCTCAGGTTGGGGACATCCTTAGGACCTGAAGGGACTGTGACAAGCTCACCTGTGCAATTCAAAATGTAGTCTTCTGCCGTGACTGACATCTTAAAGGTTTCTAATGCAAGTTTTCATATCTCCCTTCTCCATAGGCATATGAGACATGGGAGAAAAGCCATCAGTCTTTGATATTTTTTCTACTACTTCTAACCTCCTCTGTTTCTGATTGCTATGTGCCAACTCTATCAAATGCCATCATATTCACTTATTTGCTAAGATTTGTCTCTGACATTCCACTGGCTTAAACAGTCGCTTGACTTCCACGTTTTGCTTGAGTCGTCACCGACATTTCTCTGGCTCTCTTTTCTTATCACTAACAGTCACCTCACCACACAGGGTGCACTATGTAGGCTCAAATATATGGGCGGCTTTTTCGGGTGTAGCCAGTTTCTAATGTGGAACATCTTGGATGTGACTAAAAGTTAAAAAAGAAAATCTTTCTATATACCAACTCAATATCAAGACAGGATTTAACCTTCTTCCACTACTTACAAAATTAAAACTTTTTTTATTTCAAAAACCATTATTACATGAAAATGCATTTTAGTTAAAGATATGACTATGTAAAAACTTCAAAACACTGTGTTCAAAAAAACCATTAAAAAAATAGAAGATAAATGATAACCTTGAGTGAGTATTTCATATGTATCAGAAAAAAAGGTCAATTTCTTTCTTTTCTTTTCTTTTCTTTTCTTTTTTTTTTTTTTTTTGAGTGCAGTGGCACACTCCTGGCCACCGCAGTTTCGACCTGCTGGATTCCAGCGATCCTTCCACTTCAGTCTTCCAAGTAGTCGGAACTAGAGGTGCGTGCTACCATGCCCAGCTAATTTTTGATTTATTGTACAGATGAGGTCTCGCCAAGTTTCCCAGGTGGGTCTCAAACTGGTGGGCTCAGGCAATCCACTCTCCTCAGCCTCCTAAAGTACTGGGATTACAGGCTGAGCCACCAAGCTCAGCCAATTTCTTATTTTTTAATGCCAATATACTTTTCTTCTTTTAAAAATTGTATATATGTAAGTTTTGCAACATGTTTGAATAGACACAGTGAATTGATTACTACAGTCAAGCAAATGATCATATTCTGTCATTTTATCTCTCTCTTTTTGGGGGGGGTATGATGAGCGTACCCAAAATTTACTCCCCTGGCAAATTATCAGTAAACAACTCAAAATATTATTAACAATAGTCATCATATTGTATTTAAGATCTCTAGATTTATTCATCCTATAAAGCTGCAACTTTGTACCCTTTGACCTACTTCTTCCTATTTCCCCAGCTCTGCATGCCACCTCTACCACCATGCTACTCTCTATTTCTATTATTTGAGGCATATTGCTTTGTTTTGACTTTAGATTCCACAGATAAGTGAAGTCATACAGTATTTGTCTTTTCTGTGTCTGGCTTATTTACTTATCATAGTGCCCTCTAGTTTCATCTATGGTGTGGCAAATGGAATATATATATTTTCACACACACACACACACACACACACACACACTTGCTCACTAGCACACACAGCAAACTTTATTTATTTGATGGACACTTAGGTTGTTTCCATATATTGACTATTCTGAATAATGTTCCAATGAACCTGAAAGTGCAAATATCTTTACAGGGTGGTGATTTCATACACTTTAAGTTTATACCCAGAAGAATTGCTGAGTTATATAGTTCTATTTTTAATTTCTCTAGGAAATTCTATACTGTTTTCCACGGTGTCTATACTACTCTACATTCCTATCAACAGTGCACAAGTGATCCCTTTTCTTCACACCCTTTTCAAACACTTGCTATCAGGTGTCTTTTTGAGAAAAGCCATTCTAATAGATGTGGGGTGATATCTTATGCTGGTTTTGATTTTTATTTTCTTTATAGTTAGTGATGTTTCATACATTTTTGTGTACTTTTTAGTCACTTTTATGTCTCCCTTAGAAAAATGTCTATATTGTTTGCCCATTTTTAAATTGTGTTATTTGTTTTTTTACTCTTGAGTTGTGTGGGCTTCTTATATATTTTAGACATTAACCCCTAATCAGATGTGTGGCTTGCAAATAGTTTCTTACAATCTGTAGACTGTTTTTTCATTGTATTGAATGTTTCCTTTGCTATGCAAAAGACTTTTAGTGTGATACAGTCACCATTGCTTTTTGCTTTTGTGACCTGTGCTTTGGTATCTTATACAAGAAATCACTGTCAAACCAATTCAAGCAGCCTTTCCCCTATGTTTTCTTCTATGAGTTTTGTGGTTCCAGGTCTTATGTTTAGGTCTTTAATCCATTTTGAGGTGATTTTTTTTTCTTTTTGCATATAGTGTAAGATAGGTGACCGATTTTATTCTTTTGCATGAGGATAACCAGTTTTCCCACTACCATTTATTGAAGAGACTATCCTTTCCCCCTGGTGGGTTCTTGGTACCCTTGCCAAAAAATAGTTGACAAAGGGTTAATTTTTTATCACTGGGGTTTGAGAGTGCTTTTATGTATTCTGAATACAAGTCTTTAATCTGATAAAATTCAATTTATCTATTTGTCCTTTTATGGAGCATGTTGTTTGCATCATCATACTTAATATACTTTTGCTAGCCGGGCTTGGTGGCTCAGTCTGTAATCCCAGCACTTTGGGAGGCTGAGGTGAGTGGATTGCCTGCGCCCGCAGGTTCAAGACCCGCCTGGGCAACTTGGCAAGACCTCATCTCTACAGTAAATCAAAAAATTAGCCGGGCATGGTAGCATGCGCCTGTAATTCCAACTACTTGGAAGGCTGAGGCGGAAGAATGGCCGGAGCCCAGCAGGTCAAGGCTGCGGTGGCCAGTAGCGGCCGCTGCACTCCAGTCTGGGTGACAGAGTGAGACTCCAACTCAAAAAAAAAAAAAAAAAAAAACTTTTGCTTAACTAAAGTCCACAAATATTATTTTTCCTATATTTTTTCTCTAAGTTCTATAGTTTATTTTACACTTACATTTGTGATACACACACACACACACACACACACACACACACGTTCTTTGTTTTCATATAAATACCTAATCTTTCCAGTAACATTGATTAATACAATCCTCTTTCATTCATTGAATTGTCTTGTTTTTCCAACTTTGTCAAAAATGAGTTGTTCATATATGTGTAGAAATATTTTGGGGCTTTCTATTTTGTTCTGTTCATCCATTTTTTATGTTATTTTTACATCGATATCACACTGTCTTAATTAGTACAGCAATAGGTTTTGAAAGCAGGTAGTGTTAGTCTTCTGACTTTACTCTTCCCCTTTCAAAGTTGTTTTAGCTATTCTAGGGCCTTTGCATTTTCATATGAATTTTAGAATCAGCTTGTCAATGCCTACACAATGCTTGCTGGAATTTTATTTGAGATTAGGTTGATTCTATACATCAATTTCAGAAAACTTGATTTTAAAAATATTTAGTATTTATTTCTTGAACAATATAGATCTCTCAATTCTTTAATTTGTCTCAGCAACATTTAACATTCTTGGTATACACGTTTTGGGCCCCTTTTGCCAGATTTATCCATTAATGTTTTATAATTTTTATGTTCTTTAAAATTATGTTGTATGTCAATTTTGATTTTCTATTTTTTGTTGCTAGTATATAGCATTTTTATTTTTTATTTTTTATAATCGATATTTTTAATTTTGATATTGTAGGGTACAGTCAAGGGTTAGGTATACAGATATGCTTCATTCAGGCCCTCTTGTTGATAATTGGTGTCTCCCCGTCTCCAGACAGATGTTTACTACCATTAGTCCCATCTCCCCCCCATAGTTTCTCAACATAGTATATAGAATTATAATGTATGTGTATATGCAATATATCTTATATTGTTGATAAACTCCCTTATTAGTTATTGCAATTTATTTTGCATTCTAGCTGATTTCCTACATTGGCAATCATAATGAATGTAAATAAAATGAGTTTTAGTTCTTTCTTTCCAATCTCAATGCCTTTCTCTTCTTGAATTATCGTCTCACCTACAACCTCCAGTGCAGTTTTGAATAAAAGTGGTGAGACCATACATCTTTCTTGTCTTGTTCTTGATCTCAGGAGAAAGGTATTCAAATTTTCACCATTAGGTATGATAGCAGCTGTTGGTTTTTTATAGGTATCCTTTATCCAATGAAGCTAGGTCTTGTATATTCCTAGTATGCTGAGATTTTTAATTATAAAAGAATGTTATAAGAAAATATATAGATATAAACAATCACACAAAAGTCTATTCAACATCATTGGCCATTAGGAAAATTAAAATTTCAGTGAGATATCAATCCATAGCTATTGGAATGGCTAAAATTAAAAAGACACTATACCAAGTGTTGATAAGAATGTAAAGCAAGCCGGGCTCAGTGGCTCAGCCTGTAATCCCACGCCTTGGGAGGCTGAGATGAGTGAATTGCCTGAGCTCGCGGGTTCGAGACCCACCTGGGCTACTTGGCGAGACCTCATCTCTACAATAAATCAACAAATTGGCCGGGCATAGTAGCGGATGCCTGTAGTTCCAGCTACTTGGAAGGCTGAGGCGGAAAGATCACTGGAGTCCAGCAGGTCGAGACTGCGGTGGCCGGGAGCGGCCACTGCATTCCAGTCTAGGCGACAGAGTAAGACTCCAACTCAAAAAAAAAAAAAGAATGTAAAGCAACTGAAACCCTTAAATACTGTCGATAAGAATATAAATGACACAACTTATTTGAAAACTATTTGGTAGTTTTAAAAAAAGATAAACATACACATACTATATGAATCATTCTGTTTCTACATCAATGTTTATAAAAGCTTTGTAAGTAGGTCAAAGCTGGAAACAACCCAAATTTCTATCAACAGGTAAACAAGTAAACCATTTTATATACATACAGTGGAATACTACTCAACCATATAAGAAAATGAAATATTGAAATATGAAATTTGAAAACATGGATGAATCTCAAAATAAATTATGATGAGTGAACGAAGCTAGACAGGAAGAAGAGTGCAAACTATGTGATACTATTTTTAGAAACAAAAACTAACTTATAGTGACAGAATGCCAAGCATTGGTTGCTTGGTGCTACAGCTTGAATATGAGTTCCCTAAATCTCATGTTGAAATTTGATCCCCAGTGTTGAAGGTAGAGCCTAATGAGAAGTGTTTGGGTCCTGGGTGCAGATCCTTCATAAATGATGAGGTGCTATCCTCATGGTAATGAGTGAGTTTTGGCTCTATTATTTCCCATGGGAGCTGGTTGTCAAAAAGAGCCTGGCATCACCTTCTCTCTCAATCTCGAACTCACCAGATGTAGATGCTGAAGCCATGCTTTTTATACAGACTGCAGAACCATGAGCCAAATAAATCTCCTTTCTTGATAAATTACCCAGCCTCAGGTATTCCTTTACAGCAACACAAATGGGCTAACACATCTAGGAACATGGCTGGGGACAAAGAGAGGTGAAAGAGAGGCAGATACAAAGGGACAAGAGAAAACATCCAACTCTTTGGAGACGATAGATATATTAACCATGGTCGTGATGCTGTTTTTACAGGTCAAAAGTACATTTTAAGTACATTTACATTTACATTTTATGTTCAGTTTAGTTCATGTCAATTATAGCTCAATAAATCTGTTTAAAAAGATTACTATTGTTAATCTATGAAGAACTCATAATTTATTTTAAAATATAGAAAAATTGGCAAAGAACGTGAACAGGGAATTCACACACAAAAAAGATAAATAGTCTGGGCATGGTGACTCATGCCTGCAATCTCAGGATTCTGGCAGACCAAAGCAGGTAGATAGCTGGAACTCAGGAATTCGAGACCAGCCTAGGCAACATAGCAAGAACTTATCGCTACAAAAAAATTACCCAGCATGGTGGCACATGCCTGTAGTATCAGGTACTTGGAAAGCTGAGGCAGAAGGATCACCTGAGCTCAGGAGGTCAAGGCTGTGGTTAGCGGTGATTATGCCAGTGTACTCCAGTTTGGGTAACAGAGTGAGATTTTGACAAAAAATAAAAGAGAGAGCGAGAACGAGAAATATAAATTGTTAATCCACATTTTAAAAATGCAACTTCTCTTATAACCAAAGAAATTTAAATTAAAATAGCAATATTAAAACACAACAGGACTTTGTGTTGAAAAGAATGCTTGATGAAAATGCATTATCACACTCCCTTAAAAAATAAAATTGATACAACGTTTCTAAAGTGCATTTAGACAATATATATATCAAGAATGCCAGAAACAATCAAGTCCTTTGACATCAGCATTTCCACTTCTTGGAATTTGTCCACAGGGAATAATCAAAGAACACATCAAGATTAATGTAATGAAGGCACAAATATTGTAACTTCTAAACAGAATTTTAGAAATATGTTAAAATCCAAAAACACAGGGTTGCTTAAAGAATTAAGGATATATCTATATGATAAAATGTTGTTTAGCTCAATAAAGATACAATATTTAATGAAGTAAAAATACATTGGGTGCAATATTTAGGATCCAGACATATGTACGCATTCTGGTTTCAAAGCTGGTTAATATTCATAGGTAAACACACATATCACACATACACATCTATATGAATCATTTTTTGATTAGAAGTAAATCAACAGCAATATTCAAAGATGTTATCTTTAGCCAGTATTAAAACCACATAATTTTTATATTTCTCTTTATGTGTTTTATTCCTAAGATTTTAAATAACAAAATTTGTAATTTTATAAAGATATTAAATCTTTTATGAAGAAAGGGAGACAGTAAATCAATATAGCCAGTATGGAACACAGCATGGCGGTCCCTAAGAAAAAATTAAAAATAGAACTGCCATACGATCCAACAATTCCATTACTGGGTATATATGCAAAGGAAATAAAGACAGTATGTTTAAAAAAAGAAAGAAAAAAGAGAGTGCAAAAAATGATTTAGAATTTTTTTTGCCGGAGAACCAAAATAATCTCAGTTTAAAAAGTAACATGCACGATTACATACAACATTACTTCCTCCACATCTGGGCCTCATCTCAACCTCTTTGTATATTGTTTTCTTGCACTCATTTCAAAGGATGTGAAATCCAGTTTTAGGGTGTTTTTAAGGGACCTGGAGGGAAGCTTTTTGCCTCCTAGAAAGTTAGTTTAAACCAGCCATGAAGAAAATACAGCAGGAATATAGACGTGATGGAAAAATTTGAAGATCAGAGCCAAAAATTTCACTTTACCCAGGAAGTAAAGAGAGATAACTAAGAAAGAAAGAACCCAATGATTGATAACAGCGTTTGCAGAAGATGTTTTGCTCAAAAAGGGAAATGGTAGTCACTCATATCGTATGATCCTCCCCCTACTCCAGAAATGGCCAGTTCCAAGTTCTACTTTGGTTCTCTAAGATTAGTGATATTGTCTCTGTAGCTAGCAAACTCTAATTTCCCTGAGGAATAATTCTAGGTGTTTTGACAGTTCTGAATTATATTACCAGTTAAGGTTTGGTGACCTTTATCATACATCTTATTTTATGGGTGAGTTAATCAGAACATTCTGCAATTATAATTCCATATTCTCTAATTTATAGTCTTTTTTTTCTTGCAAAGCAGTGCAACATTCTTCTCCTTCCCTCACTTACCTGACCCTGATTTTTGTTGGAGGAATTATTTATTATAGCTTTGATGTAAATGCATAAATCTCATATTTGTGGAGGCCTTTCTATCACCTTCCTTAACCTCAATGGATGGCTTTAAGAACATTTTTCTTTCAGACAAGTTGCATCCTATGTATTTTCTGGTGTTGAACAATCTACCACATCCTTACTTGTCAAAGCTAAGTTATGATTTTCAAGAATGGACACAAACACTTAAACTCTTTCGATCTTTGATTGTTGAGCTGGACCATTTTAGCTCCTTCTTGCTATGGCTCAAGTGGTCCTGTCACAGGTTTCAGCTTTTATGTTAAACATCTGACATGTTTATGAGGTTCAAAGTTTCATATGTTCAAATGGATGATTATGTCATGATTACACATCTCCACCATTTACTTTCAGCACACAATATTCCTGAGAGGTCTGTATTTTTGAAAACGTATCATTGGACTTTGCATTGCTTAACTGACACAATGCACAATAATAGACCCACACAGGTCTATCACATAATATCACTGTGAAATTTGTAACCACCGGAGACAAAGTAAAGATTGTACACATTTCCAGAGGAAAAAGAAGTGTTCACATACAAAACAATCAGGAATTCAAATGGCTTCAGACTTACTGCTAATAACCAATAGAAGCCAGAAGACAAATGGTACAGCACTTTCAAAATTCTGACTGAAAATTATTTACAACTGGAATTCTATACTCAGCCGGACTATCAGTCAAGCCTGAACATAGAACAAAGATATCTTCAGACCTTCCAGATCTTAAAAAAATTTATCTTCTCTGGATGATTCCCTAGAAAGCTTTCTGAGAGTTGTTCCACTCAACCAAGGAACATGAGTATGTGGGTTCCCAGTCAGGAGAAAGGTGAGAGTGTCCCAGCGATGGCGTAGCTGAAAAGCCCCAAAGTGCAGCTGTGCAGGGCAAGATGCCAGTCAGGCAGAAGCAGTTCAAAAGCCATCAGGAGAAATTTCTTCAATAGGAGGATATTGATTGACCACCTAAAATACTGAGAGGGGCTTTATAAATTGGAGGAGAAATTAGGGCTCAATTATTGATGAGTGTAGAAAAAACTAAGAAAGCCAGAACAATAATTTAGGAATTATTATTCCTAACTTGAGAAAAAAAATTTTTTTAAAGAAAGTTAACCAAGGCATATTACACAGATCCTAATTGTGCCAACACTGAATACTGCTCTACCAAATGAAGGGACAGCAGATGAGAAGTGGGAGTGAATGGCAGGGCAGGACAATGCAAGAAAGTTCCATTTTTATCTCTTTTTTTTTTTTTTGAGTTGGAGTCTCGCTCTGTCACCCAGACTGGAGAGCAGTGGCACGCTCCCGGCCACCGCAGCCTCAACCTGTTGGGCTCCACCTCAGTCTTCCAAGTAGCCGGAACTACAGGCGCGCGCTACCACACTTGGCTAATTTTTTATTTATTGTAGAGATGAGGTCTCGCCAAGTGCCCGGGTGGGTCTCGAACCCTCAGGCTGAGGCAATTCACTCGCCACGGCCTCCCAAAGTGCTGGGATTACAAGCTGAGCTACCGAACCCGGCTAGTTTTTATCTTTCATAGGAGAAATCAATAGGTAAGACCAAAGAGTAAAAAATTCAAGAGAGCAATAACAAGCAAATTTGTAATATCAAGGAAGTAGAAAAAAAGGGCCAAGCCCCCCAGAAATATTTAACTCTTTTAAATCATGTGTATTAACACATATAAAACTATTAATTAAAAAACTGAACAGAAAGGGGCTGTGAACATTAAAAATAAAGATGGTGCCTAGATTTCTTTTTGTTGTTTTTTTATTACTTCTATTTATAAATAATTGCCTGCACACTTTCTGTTTGCATTTGGTGCACCAAGATACTGAATACAATCCTTGTCCTTGGGGGTTTATGGTCTAGCAGAAGTGATCTAGTATAGACTATTATAAAAAGTAGAAAATCATAAGTGTCGTGAGAGATGCACAGAATGTCATGAAATTTGGAGGGGGAGAGATCACATCGAGCTGAAGAGGCTCAGTGGAGGAGGTGGCATCTGAGCTGTCCTCTAGAATGGGAGGCTGTCAAGAGGCATACATACATCTGTGGGGTGGAGGAGGGGTATAGTCAGCTCAGGGTGTTTGCATGAGACCTCATGTGGTTTAGTTTGTTGTAGCTCAAAGCAAGTGTAAGAGTAATTAAGCTGGGAAGGCAGGCTGCAAATATATTGTGGAGGCTGGTTCTGCCAGCTTAGAGGTTTCTGGGGCTTCAAATGCTTTTCCCATGTACTTTGACCCTTTGTTTTCAGAAATGTAAATCTGTAGAAAGAGGATGGCGGAGTCTAGCTATTGCATTATTCATAAAGTATGCTGTCTCTTAAAGTTCTCACCTTCTGAATCTTCCTATATCCCACAAGAGACTTTACCAGTTCCCTAATTAAACTTTCATTTCCCAAAGGATTTTTTTTCATGTTATAGATATCTTTGTACAGAAAAGCTGAATTTTATTCTTCCCTCAACTCAGCCTGATTCCTTTTCTCCCAAAAAAGTTAGCAAATGCAGTGAAAGTAAATATTCTTTGATTCCTGGATTCTTTTATTTCTAGCGATTAGTGAAGCAGTTTTCATTTTGTACTGGATAGGCAGTGTTGATTTATGAACGTTAGGTGCACAAAAAATTATCACATATGATGAGACAGTCTTGTAGTGAAACCCTTTTTGGTCTGCCTTTCTCAATTCCCACTTTTTAAATTGAGTCCTGGAATGTCAGACTGACTCTCTGGTCCCATAGCATCTCCATTCTGCATCCCCCAACTCTAGGAGTATGTCAAAGGCTAACTAGCTCTTTTAGGGTAGCCTGGATTAAAGTCTCCTTACAGGCAGGCAGCCCCTAGAAAGCTGCAAAAGCAGCTAAAAGACAGCAATAAGGAATCTCACTCACCAAGCCCCATCCCACCCTCCAGACTCTTCTAAGCTTTGGGTTTGTAACTACTGTACGTATTTCTCAGGATTGTATTGTGAATCTCCTTTACTGACGCCCTAAAGTCTGCCCACAAAGCTGACTTCCAGGTTACGCATTTAATAGGACCTCTGATATTGCAACATATTTAAGAGTCTGGCATATGCCAGACTTCTTTTTTTTTTTTTATCAACCTTTGAGATTGATTATAATAAACACAACACTACACTGATTTAAGGGTGAAGTCTGTTTAACCAGCGTACTCAGTGAATAATGCCCTTCCTTCAGGGCCAGTTCTTTTATTTTCATCTCTTCCTTCTTATTAGTTTCTATGGAACACAGCTGAATATTTGGAAGCTGGCAAGCCCAAGGCTTCTACCTGTTGTCTCTGGACCAGAATCTGGGGCAAAAGAGTTACCACTTAACCACTAATGCAGTGATGGGGCCTCTAAACCAGCATCAGAATTTTATAAAAAATGAAGCCAGGGCGCAAAGTTGATTCAATTTTGGACTCAGATAGAGGAACCGTGATGACAGCTAGAAACCTGAGTAACAGCTCCATTTAGATGATACATGGATTCAGCATAAAAAAACAGATAAATATGCCGGGCTCGGTGGCTCAGCCTGTAATCCCACACCTTTGGGAGGCTGAGGTGAGTGGATTGCCTGAGCCCACGGGTTCCAGACCCGCCTGGGCAGCGAGACCTCCTCTCTACAATAAATCAAAAAATCAGCCGGGCGTGGTAGCACACGCCTGTAATTCCGGCTACTGGGAAGGCTGAGGCGGAAGGATCGCCAGAGCCCAGCAGGTCGAGGCTGCGGTGGCCGGGAGCAGCCACTGCACTCCAGTCTGGGTGACAGAGTGAGACTCCAATTCAAAAAAAAAAAAAAAAAGAAAAATGAAAGAAACTGATTCTGGGCCGGGCTCGGTGACTCAGCCTGTAATCCCAGCACTTTGGGAAGCCGAGGCGAGTGGATTGCCTGAGACCGAGGGTTCGAGACCCACCCAGGCAACTTGGCAAGACCTCGTCTCTACAACAAAAATCAGAAATTAGCCGGGCGTGGTAGCGCGCGCCTGTAGATTCGGCTACTCGGAAGGCTGAGATGGAAGGATCGCCGGAGCCCAGCAGGTCGAGGCTGCGGTGGCCGGGAGCGGCCACTGCACTCCACTCTGGGCAACAGAGTGAGACTCCAACTCAAAAATAAAAAAAAAAAAAAAAACCCAGATAAATTATGAAACTAAGAAAAATATAAGCAGAGTATGAAGAAGCAAGGGGGATAGCCAAGTATGTGCCAGTTTCTGGCTTAGAAATTTATTTACGTTTTCTCATTTAATTTGTACAAAAACTCTATAAACAGAAAGGGAAGGTTAAAAATACTGCTTTAACACTCTATCACTCCACTTTTGCTCTAGTAATAAACACCAAAATCTCAGGTGTTTTTAACAGAAGACCATGTACTTCTTGCTCTGGAGTCTACAGGTTGGCCCTGACACTGTTAGCTTCTGCTGGACTCAGCTAGGCTTGGATGAACTCCACAAAGTCTTCTTTGGAAAAACTAAGAGGGGTAGGGTTTTTATGGCGGAGGAGAGAGTTTCAAGAAGAATGAGCAGAAACACATGCTACCTATATAACTCTCTGCTGAGATCTATTAATTCCACCCTCAGTCTACAACTTAGAGCAAATAGCATGGCCAAGTCACACAAGAAGCCAATGGAATGAGGATGTTACAGTTGGCATAAATCGTATGACAGTGGGCTGGTAAGTGTTATCCTTACCAGGGCTTAGGATATTGTTGGGAGCAGTAATTCACTCTATCTCAATCTCCTACCCACTCATTTACTTTTTAAAATTTCTCTTTACTACAATAACATTTGAAAATAGGACTTATGCCTGACATTATCAATAAGTGAATTGAAACTGCAAAAGATTAACTAATTTGCCCAAGGACTAGCAAGTATCAGATGAAGAATTTAAACCTAATCTAATTCTCAAATTCATGTTCTTTTCATAACACTTTTGTCTAAAGAAATCCAAGTCTAAGCTTTAAAAGATTCTAAGACTACCAGCAAGAAATTATGCATGAAGTGGAAATTGTGGGGATCATTTCTATGCAGAGTTTAAAATGTAAAACTAATTAAGTTTAATGAGTGTAAATGTTAGAAACAATTTTCTTAGAAATCTTCTTTTGTAATACCGTCCGTTGGAAGGATGGGGTAGAATGAGGTAACCATTAGAGTCAGTCTTAAACAAAATTGTAAAGAAAGTTTTCTTTTCCTGCTCTTTTGTCCTTGTTTCATTTATTCCCTAATTCATTTGAGACCCTGCTATCTGACCCAGGGGCCGGCCACACATCACTCCTTGTGCAGTTCATTCATTGTGGCTGCCCTCCCAGAATGTATCCAAGCTGTACAATGTTCCTTGCTCCTGTACAATATAAAATCTCTAGGTCATCAGTGTTCTCATCAGGAGGTATACATTTTGAAAGAAAATTCCTGCAAAAGCAATAGCTAGCCTTAGATAATATGTGTCTTATGACAATTTGATCCTAGGTCTAATGCTAAAGAAGTAAATTTGACTAGGCAGAACTTTTTAATAACTCTACAAGCAAGAGTGTATACTCCAATTAATCTGTAAGCATGAAAAATGATTTAATTCTTGTGATGGAAGCAAAAGCCCTTTTTTCTTTTCATTTATGGTCTAATGTCAAGTGGATTTTATGCTTTGTTGGAAATAGATGTTTGGTTGCCAACTTGGATGCCACTCTACCTTTTTTCCTATGAGATGCTTTTTATTTGGGAAAAATACAAGGTTTTTGGCATGTTAACTTGAAAAAAGCCATTCTACGCATATTTGTGGGGAGGAACAGTCACAGACAGAATTGTTTTTATGAACTTTACCAGAATAGCTTCTCTAATCCTGTATTCCACTGTATCAGTGGATCTTCCTTTTCTAAGAGAGATAGGAGAATGAGGAAAAAAAGTGTGATGGCATTTCTTGTCCATCTTTCTCTGGTCAATCTAAATACAGGCTTTCTAGCTAGTAAATGGCAAAATCGGGCTCACTGTAATTTTGAAAAAGGGAATTAATCCAACATGTTCTTATTGTGTGGCCTGGCACATAGTGGGTATTCAATATCTACTTGCTGAATGAATGAATAAATCAATGAGTGAATGTGTTGGTATTAATCAGGCCTTGAAATCTACTAAATATATAAAAGGACTTTCATTTGTGTTTACTCAACATTTGCACATTCAGAAATATTAAATAACTGTATCTCATAAGCTTTATTTTGTTATTGACAAATGGCATCTGCACCATGATAAATGCTATAGTTAGCTGGAAATATTTGGAACCATTTTATTTACAAGTCACTAGAATAAGCCATGATACCTTGCTTTTACATGCTTTATATGCATTGCCTATGTATTTTTATATTATAGAATTCGGAATAAATTGTCAAAGAGGAACTACTGTCTTTGTAAAGTGTGGAAATTAAATCTGCACACTTAAAAGGAAACAGTTTAAAAATTGCCTTATTTTTGCAGAATATACTCCTGCATGCACATGCTGCAGCATTTTACACTGCAGCAAGTTTGTGTTTCAAGTGCTGCCTTTCAACATCTGGTTGACTGACCTTATGGTATGGCTTGGTGAGAAGGGAATAGAGGTCAATATGAGGAGAGTGGTGTGATAGAGCGAGGACAAAGAGTGAATGAGTGGATCATTGCTAATGTCAGAATTCCAGAAATGCCTGAGATGCCTGGAGCATTCCTGCTGGAGTTTAAAATCACATAACAGAGTGACCCTAGCTCTGGAGATTCCTGCCTCATTTATTTTGCATTGCAAACCACTGTAAAAATGGTTCTTAGCTTCACTTGAGCATTGACCTACCCTTAAATCGAAAGAAACCAATAACAGTTTTATCTACAATCCCCAATGCCAATATATCTGAAAAAGTATGTTGTGAAGGAAAAGGAAAGAGGAAAAAAACAGCTTTCATGAGCATAACTTATCTTTGACTGTCACAAAATCAATAGGCTTTACAGAGCTGAGGAAATTCAATAGCTCGGCATTCATAATAAAGATTGGTTTGGGTGATTTGTCTCTCTCTAATAAGGCAGGCTTTGGACTCTAGCTTCCCTTCCTTTAAATCTCAAAGGGGGTGGGGATTTCTTCATCACAGCCAAGTCCTCTTGCTTGTCTATTGTCAGGACTTTACAATGGTACTGCTTGTCTAGCCAAGCCTTGCTTTACCCAGGAGAACAGCCCTCACATTGGGGCGTGGAGTAACAGATGCCCAGCTTTATACCAGCATTCAGCCTCCCTTAGCCTGCCTGACAGCCTTTTCATGCATCATGGATTCATCTGTTTCAATAAGAAACCCAGAGCAATGCTACAAGTGTGTGTGTGTGTGTGTGTGTGTGTGTGTGTGTGTGTGTGTGTGTGTGTGTTTTCCAGAGACTATTTTATAGAATGTGTCTAAATACTCACTCTGGAAACTCAGACCACTGCAGAAACATGTAAAAAAAAATATGAGTGCCCTGACCTGACACCACTCTCATCTGGGAATGCTTGTGCCTATCAATGTGTTCAGTCCAAGACGAAGGAGAATGAAGAAATTGGTTATAGTAGATGGCAGACCATGCCCAACGCTTACCATCTCCATGGCTGTACAACTCCCAACACATGTCCTTGAACGTGGCAGGAAATCAACAGATATTGGCTGAATTGAGGTAAAGGTCTAGCATATATTGAATTCCTAACATGTGCCCTTCACATTACGTACTAGTCCTAATCTTCAAAGCATCCCTCAGAATAGATGTGTTACTATCTCTGCTTTATTAAAAAGAAAAAAGAAAACTGAGATTCAAAGAGATTAAAAAACATATGCCCAAAGACATGTAGTCAAAAGCATGACTCTAATCAACATCTTCCTGACTCTAAAGCTATGTCTTTTCAACTACTCCAGAAGACTTCTCTTAGCTACATTGCCAGACCAAGGTATGAGCAAGCAGAGACCAGGTTAAATGATATTCCTTGAGAGTTGTGTGAATCAGAGGTCTCACAGTTAAGGTAGTGTAACTCTATTGGACTTCATTTTTATTTTTGATTGGAGTCTCACTCTGTCACCCAGACTGGAGTGCAGTGGCATGCTCCCGGCCACCACAGCTTCAACCTGCTGAGCTCCAGTGATTCTTCCACCTCAGCCTTCCAAGTAGCTGGAACTACAGGCGTGCGCTACCACACCTAGCTAATTTTTTATTTATTGTAGAGATTGCCAGGTGGGTCTCGAACCTGCAGGCTCAGGCAGTCCACTCGCCTTGGCCTCCCAAAGTGCTGGGATTACAAACTGAGCCACTGAGACTGGCTTCTATTGGACTTTAAAACCTGTGTTTTAGTCTTGCTTCTGTCGTTACCTCACTGTATAATCTTACGCAAGTTAATCTTTTTTGAGCCCAGGATTTCTTTCTATAAAATGGTGGTTAAGAATCCCCATCAGCCAGACTCAGTGGCTCAGCCTGTAATCCTGCTCTTTGGGAGGCTGAGGTGAGTGGATTGCCTGAGCCCGCGGGTTCGAGACCCGCCTGGGCAACTTGGCGAGACCTCATCTCTACAATAAATCAAAAATTAGCCGGGCGTGGTAGCATGTACCTGTTGTTCCAGCTACTTGGAAGGCTGAATCAGAAGGATCGCCGGAGCCCAGCAGGTCGAGGCTATGGTGGCCGGGAGCGTGCCACTGCACTCCAGTCTGGGGGACAGAGTGAGACTCCGAATCAAAAAAAAACACCGCATCCTGTCCCCTTTTTCGGTGTGTATTCACGAGAAAAAGCATGCAAAAGCACAGTAAGTTCTCACTTAATGTGATCATTAGGTTCTTGGAAACTGCAACTTCAGCCTAAAGGACAATCGCAGGTCCTGGAATAATGTCATTTCATTCAACATTTTGTTATAACGTTAATAAGAAAAAAAATGGTTTCGCTATACGATGTTTCACATAAAGTTACAGTAGGTAAATCCTAGGTGATCTAAAAATGTAGGATAGCAGCAGTAGCTGGGGCAGAGCCCTGTCTGGGAACAGAGAGAAGGGATGCCCAGCAGAGCAAAGGAGGGATTGAGCAGGACCAGTAGGGTGGCAGCTGTCTCCCCCTCCAAAACTGCTCTAAGGGTCCCTCTTGGCAAAGCAGGAATTGATCAACGACCACCCAGTCAATAAGTAACTATTACATACTTTCTCAGTATTTGCCCATTATCAATCTGCCAGCCACCTGCACTATGGATTAGAGGACTGTAGGTTGAGGCCACCATTGAGAAACAAGGTGATGGAGCTTGGCCGAGTGTGGCGGCAGAAGGGATATTTAAGAGGTAGGAGCTGTGGAGCCACTGGTCCCTCATCTACGCTCCCTAGGCAAGAACCCTCTTCTGACTAATCCTACCTGCATTCCAAGTGTGATTCTGGCCCAGAGCTGCCAGAGGGGAGGAGAAAGTTGGCTCTCTTCCCTAGGATGAGCAGCTGGCAGATGAGCCGAGTCGAGATTTAAGGAGAAGATGAAACAAGCATGAGAATCATGGAAACAGCTGTTCATTGCTTGAAACATGATGAGTGAAAGAGAATGAAGCAAATGCCAGAGTCAACCTGTTCCCCTACTTGTTTAAAAACCTCAGGGTTTCAACATGGATATAGTCAGGGAAGAAAAAAATGAAGTGTTTGTGTTAAGGCCACCAATGTTGTTACATATGTTGTATGTTAGGACAGGGTTTACTGTGAGTGACAGAAAATTAAAATAAAATTGGCTTAAGTAAGGTAGAAGTATATTTCTGTCATACACACACATGTGCACACACATGGTCTGAAGATAGCAGTCCAGACTTGCTAGGATCGTATCAAGAAGTCAAAAGGAGCTGCCTCCTTCTCTTGTGCTAGTTCACCATTTCATCTTCACTTGTGACATCTACCCAATGATTCAAGACAAAAACTCAAACTCTGACCACCATCTTTAAAGTCCAAACAGCAGCAAAAAGGGAAGCGCAAAGACAGACAATTCCCTGTTTCCTCCAGTGAACTTCTCGAAAGTCTCACATGACATATCTCATTGGCCAAAACTCATAGTCTTATCTAGCTGTGAGGGAGATTCTTGGTCATATTCCCAGCTAAAATTTGTCTGTTCTATCGTTAAGAAAGAAAGGAGGAATACTAGGGAGCATTTGCAGTATCTTTCACACAGTCTTAATAAAAAAAATAATAATGCCAAATCTTTACCACAATCCCTAGAGGAGGCTTGCATAAAAGGCCAATGCCTTTTTCTTATCATATCTAGATGACTGGTACTCAGCCTGGAGACACTAGTCAACAGGTCAAACAGGTACACTGCTATCCCACTTACTAAGCTCCCTTCAGAAGGCAAAATCAATCAATCAATCAATCAATCAATCTTCCAGGAGAGAAAAGGAAAAAAAGGAAGGAAGGGACCCTTCCTCTAAAAAAAAAAAAAAAAAAGTTCAAAGAGGGAGAAAATTAATAAAATGTGGCAATTGATTGGCTTTGGGAATTGCAGTACTATAAGTAACCTCACCTAGATGCCCAGAGGTCCCTGGATATAAATTCTTGATGTCCCTCTAAAAAGTGCACACCTACACACACACACCCCTTCCAGTCACATTGTTGGATGCCCACTGCTAAAATCCCTCATGCTGCTGTTACAGGTGTCTATTTGAGATCTAGTCACAACTAATTCTTATTTAAGAAGTACTGCTGTTTTCTATAGATGATTTACATAAATGCAAATTTCATAGCTGTGTATTACTCCTTTGACCACCAACAATCAGAAACACATAAAATATGTATCATTTGTGACTTCTTTCAGAAGTGCAAAACATGTATTGAATGTAGACAAAGAAAAGTTTCCCTCTTCCATCCTCTGTTGCTAAGGGTGGTGGTTGGAATACAGTTATTTGACTCTTGCTTTAAAAGAATATTTAGACCGGACTTGGTGGCTCAGACTGTAATCCCAGCACTTTGGAAGGCCAAGGCTAGTGGATTGCCTGGGCCTGCGGGTTCGAGACCCACCTGGGCAATTTGGCAAGACCTCATCCTACAATAAATCAAAAATTAGCCAAGCATGGTAGCGCAAGCCTGTAGTTCTGACTACTTGGAAGGCTGAGGCGGAAGGATAGCCGGAGCCCAGCAGGTCAAGGCTGCTGTGGCTGGGACTGTGCCACTTCACTCCCGTCTAGGGGACAGAGTGAGATTCCAACTCAAAAAAAAAAAAAAGAATATTTAGAGATTTGGGAATCTGTGACACCCTTTCACAGATCTAGTGAACCAGCTAATTAGACTGCCAGTGAACTTGTTGCTGTGCAAAGGAAAAATGTATTATTTCAGATAAGCAAGTTTTATAATGTGGATAAGTTAGTGTTAAATGAAATATGATTCATAACATTCATTAAATGGAAAGTTCAGAAAACTTTAGATTGTATTATAAATGCAGACTCAATGAGAAAACCTAGCACATTTTGGAAAGAGTAAATGTAGCTGTTTATTTTAATTACAAATAGTGATGAATTAGCAATAAAAGGGGAGGGGATAAACAAAATTATTTATTGCCCGAAAACAAAAGCGGAATCATAGTGAACTAACTTAAAAATTGCCAATGCAAGAGAAATAGGATATACAGTAATGATTACTAAATATTCCATTTGTTTCTCTACATTTCTCAGTTCCCTCGCTATTAGGCTGGGCGATTTACTGGTTTTGCCTGATAAAATGTGAACAAATGTGACTTAATACTTTTAGACTGAGGCAGTAAAAAGTCCATGGTCAATTCTCTAATTTCCCTTCTTGCCCTTATTATTGTGACTGAGAAAGCCTTGCACTCCAGATGCTGGAGCTACAAAATGATGGAGCCTTTATCTGAATTCCTGAGTAATTCTATGGAGCACAGCTCCAGTGGTTCAATGTGGGACATTAACAGAATGATAAACAAACTTTACCACATCACAACTTATCCAATCCTGACTAAAAGAGAAAGTAATCAAATATCTGTGGGCTAGCCAAACTCTGAAATTAAAAATGAAACAAAGACAAAATCCTCAAAAATCTCAGGTTCTCTATAGTTCTCTAAGCAGAATTTTTTCTTTAATTAGGTAAGATTACTGCTAAAATTTTCTATCTTGCCTTAACACTAGCTCTATTTTATTTAACTGCCAAAAATATTTCTGAATTTAATAGCTCTGGATTATTTATTTATTTATTTATTTATTTATTTATTGAGTTGAAGTCTCACTCTGTCACCCAGACTGGAGTGCAGTGGCCGCTCCCGGCCACCGCAGCCTCGACCTGCTGGGCTCCAGCAATCCTTCCGCCTCAGCCTTCCAAGTAGCTGGAACGACAGGTGCGCGCTACCACACCCGGCTCATTTTTTATTTTATTGTAGAGATAAGGTCTCGTCAAGTTGCCCAGCGGGTCTCGAACCCGCGGTTTCAGGCAATCCACTCACCTCAGCCTCCCAAAGGCGTGGGATTACAGGCTGAGCCACCGAGCCCGGCTGGATTATTTATTGATCAACCAAATCTACAAAATGTTTTTTTTTCAGTTGGAGTCTCACTCTGTTGCCCAGGCGGGAGTGCAATGGCACACTCACGGCCACCGCAGCTTCAGCCTACTGGGTTCAAGTGATCCTTCTGCCTCAGCCTTCCAAGTAGCTGGAACCACAGGCATGTGCCACCGTGCCGGACTAATTTTTTTGATTTATTGTAGAGAGAAGGTCTCACCATGTTGCTCAGGCTGGTTTCATACCCCCTGAACTCAGGCAATCCTCTTGCCTCCGCCTCCCAAAGTGCTGGGATTACAGGCTTGAGTCACTGCGCCCGGCTTTTTTTCTTTCTTTCTTTTTTTTTTTGAGTTGGAGTCTCACTCGGTCGCCCAGACTGGAGTGCAGTGGCCGCTCCCGGCCACCGCAGCCTCGGCCTGCTGGGCTCCGGCGATCCTTCCGCCTCCGCCTTCCGAGTAGCCGGAATTACAGGCATGCGCTACCACGCCCGGCTGATTTTTTGATTTATTGCAGAGATGAGGTCTCGCTGCCCAGGCGGGTCTCGAACCCGCGGGCTCAAGCAATCCACTCACCTCAGCCTCCCAAAGGCGCGGGATTACAGGCTGAGCCACTGAGCCCGGCTCTTTTTTTTTTTTTTTTTTTTTTTTTTTAAACTGGGCTGCTTTACCACTGAGTTGAACATAGTTTTAGTGTAGGTAAACTCATCTCCCAGACACCTGATTTGTTAGTTCTCTGATAGGAGAGTCAACCTCTGCAGGTTGTCTTTGATAGAGGAAATTTGGGATGAATACATTTAATAAATTCTGCCAAGTTGCAAAATATACTGTAACCATGTGTTGGAGAATCCTCAATTGGGACTCAAACTACAAAATGTTAACAGGACAAATAAGGGACTAAGAATACTAGAGAATTGGCTGCCTGAAATAATGAATTAATGGGGCCTGTGTCAAACTGCTGAGAGAAGGGGTTTATATCGTAATTAGCCTGAGGCACCCTAGTATCAACCTTTAGCACCTTAGAGTGCTCCGTAATTTCCTCTGCTTCTCAGAGCCCAGAGACTTGAAACTACCAGCTGGTTAAAAATATCAGTCGTTGACCATTCTTGGTGACTCAGCCTATGATCCTAGCACTGTGGGAGGCCGAGGATAGTGGATTGCCTGAGCCTGAGGGTTCAAGACCAGCCTGGGCAACTTGGCGAGACGTTGTCTCTACAATAAATTTTAAAAAATTAGCCAGGCGTGGTAGCACATGCATGCAGTTCTGGCTATTTGGAGGATGAGGCGGAAGAATCACTGGAGCCCAGCAAGTCGACTCTAGGGTGGCTGTGAGTGTCCCAGTACACTCCAGCCTGGGCTAGAGTGAGATTCCAATTCAAAAAGTAAATAAATAAATAACAGTCATTAAACATCAATAGTATGCTAAATGCATCACTGTATATTTTCTAAAGTAGATTTCCATTTTATAGATAAGGCAACTGAGGCTAAGAGTAGTAAGTAACTCAAGAGACAGGTCAAGAATCAACCTGGGTTCAGACCTTCCCATCATAACGTGCTGTTACATTGACCAGCATATAAATCGGTCCACTTAGCTGTACTGGTCTTGATGGAAATCGTCCTGGCAAGAGGATGCAATACAAACTGATGTTATTTTTTAAAACAAAATATGAGTCAGTGTATATGGGTGCATAATATCACATATACAATATGCAAATGTACAGGTTTGGGTGAAATTTTACTTTGGAATGGAGGAAGCATAAGGTGGCTCCAGGAGAATGATTTATCATGTCAACTTTATGCTGTGCAATCAACAAGAAGGAGAAGAATGCTAAAAGTTATAATTAAAAATAGCATTGACACCTTGCTGGAGAGGACTTGGCACACACAGTGGAAAACATTTCTTTGTTCTACCCTTTATGCAGATTTTGCTCCTGTATAATACATATTAAATTTGTTTAGATTTTTGTCTTTTATTTTTAAACTATATGAAAGGAACATAGACAAAGACTCTCATGCATAGTAATTTCATCTCATTTTAAAAAAAATAGAATTCTTAAATAATAATTTTAGATTTTTAAAGCACATTTTTGATAAATAATCTTTCTGGTCATTGTAAACTTCCTTTCTTTAATTTATTTATTTAGTCCATGGATTTATTCCTATTGTATATAAGTACTATTAGTCTCATCATCATCTTTGATTTTTGCATTATGCAAATATGCAGAGAATAAAGTTTTCTACTGTGGGACTGGGGCAGACGCAGACTGAGAGTATGAAGATAGGAAGGATGCTCTTTCTCCTGTTTAACTTGGCCAAATGTTTGTGTTTGGCCAAATGTTTGAGCAGAAACAACTGGTGTACCACCTCCATATGTACTGCAGGCTTCCTGAGATTTTGATTCCTTCATCCCTGAGAAGTTAGGGGAGGAGGTATTGCTGAGGGAGTTTGTTCTCTCAGACTGAGACAAGTCTTTTCCTTCACTTCTAGTGCTGCGCAAATACTACCATTTTCTATTGTGTGCCATATCTGAAAATGCTTAAAAAAAAAATGTCCTAGAAGATTCAATCCTCAATCTGTTTTCTTAAAAAATAAACTGCTAAAATAAATTTAACTTCTAAATGCAAGAGGATGACATTTCCATGTGAATAAGCACGATTTTATTTTAATAAATGTATTCATCTATAGAAATATAGTTCAGTAAAAACTAAAAAAGAGTTATAACTGAAAGGAAGCAACACATTGCCTGAGTCATAGTATGTGGCCAAGACATATTACTTTTCTTCATTTTTTTCCTTCAAAATCCTAATGTGTATTTGTGCTAAATGTTCACTAGAGCTTAAATATCTTGAGGTCAGTTGCCTTTTTAATCCATCTCAAAATTCACAGAGCTCAGAAAAGTATGTGGTACATTAAATATTTCTTAATTCAAATGACTATTCATTTTCTTATCTGACAATTTTTATATACACTTTAAAATTTTTATTTTTTTCAACTTCTTAAAAATTAGGGACCCATAGATGATGATACTTCTAGGTTTCAATCTTACTGCAGCCTTTCATGATCTATCATTCAATGTTATTTCCCATCTTGCTGAACTAATTCTCCAATTTCTTTTGGGGATTACCAAAAATATTGCATTCGTGCTCAGGCTCTAAATTCTTCTACAGAATATGGTTTTGGAGAGTAAACAAAGGTTTTACATGCTTCCTTCTTTTATGTGTGTACTTATAATGCTCAATGTCTCAAGTTACTTAAGACTATTATAAGCCTAAAATAAAAACTAATCATTTAGAAAGAATAAAAAAGTTATCAAACCAAAACTTAGAAGTACAAATCTGCTGAGAGTTCTTATTGTTGCTAAGTTGCCTTTTTTGTTTTGTTTGTTTTATATCATAAGGAACCTGGAAATGCAGTTTTCCAATTATCTAAGAAAGCAAAAAAAAAAAAGCAAAGATTAACAAAATAGATATAGTTTCTAGTTTCTTTTTTGAGGTGGAGTTTCACTCTGTCACCATTCAAGGCCACCCCAGCGTCAACCTGCTGGGCTCTAGCGATCCTTCCACCTCATGCTTCCAAGTAACCGGAACTACAGGCATGTGCTACCACACCCGGCTAATTTTTTTATTTTATTGTAGAGATGAGATTTCGCCAAGGTGTCTGGGCCGGTCTTGAACCCACAGGCTCAGGCAATCCACTAGCCTCAGCCTCCCAAAGTGCTGGGATTACAGGTTGAGCCACCAAACCCAGCCAGTTTCTAGCTTAACAGATAGGAGACATTTTCTTGCTCTCCAGCTTCTTTCAAATTTTCTATTTGATACTCCCCTTTTTTATGTTAACATTGTAAACTATCATTTTATAGCCATTTTGGGAGAGCCATTTCTTTCTTCCTCCTTTCTTTCTTTTGGAAAAAATAAGCTCAAAACCTTTGCTTCAAAGCAAAACAAGGCTGTGGTTCTTGTACCTGCCATTATTCTGGGGAAAGCAAATCAAAGTAAACATTATTTGTCTTTACCCTCAGTCTCGTCTTTGAAATGGTTATACAGTAGCTGATCTCTGTTAGGACAGCTCTTACCCTGAATAAAACGTCTGTTTATAATGTCTACACATAAGCCCAAAATGAAGGAAAGGGGAGAACAAAATTATATACATAGAGCTTTATTTAGTCATCAGAATCAGAACCCAAAGTGAGCTGGTCAACCAGAAGAATGGGTAGTGGGTAGGGGCGGGGAGCTTTCTGCTCTCAGGATAAATATAGCCTAGTTTCTGTTTTTCTGTGCCAAGAGGTAACCCTCAATCCACTCATAGCTCTATTCAGCAAGGAGCAAATGCCCAATTGCTATTGCAGTGCAGTTAGGAAAATATCCCAGGATGGTCAGCTCATTCTATCTTCATCAGAGGACAGAGTGCATAAGACTGGGCACAGATACTTTGAAAGGCTTGTAAAACTGAAACACACTAAAGAGAGCAAACAGATGGCATCAAGGAGTTCTCACTCATAACACCTGATTAGTTCTACCTAATGCGTGTGCTCTGACCACCTTCTAACTGCTCATGTTTCTACAGTCAGTCTCTGCACTCTATTTATCCTCTTCCACACTGATACTTTGAAAACAAAAGTCTGATAATATCTCTTCCCATTGCCAAAGACCCAAAGGCAAAGTCCTAAACTTTTTTGTATAACATGAAATACTCCTTATAAGATTCCCCATGTATATATGTCTTGACCGTTGTCTCTACCTGCTACTATCAAACCCCTTATCATTCTCTTGAGTTTGACACCTATTGTTTTTCCCGGAAAGTCATTTGTTCTTGTGTGCTCCCAGGAGTCAGTCATTTCCTTCTTTGTGCTATCTTTGCACTCTTCGTTGCTGTGTATCTTAAGTTATTTGTTGTCAAGTCTCTTCTGTACCACAAACTGCCACATATAGCCATGCAAAATTTTTCCACTCACAACTGCGGAAAACCGTGTTCCCATTATAGAATATATTATTTGTCAGTGTGACAACTCTGCCTGCACAACTAGTATCAATAATAATAGCTGCTAATTATTGAACATAGGTCAAGCACTACTCCACTGTCATCTCATTTTATCTGCACAACAAAATCATAAAGTGAGCGCCATTCTTACCTCTGGTTTATGGATGAGGAAACTGAAGCCCACAGAGCATAAGTAATGTGCTCATGGTCTCATTGTGAATTGCAAGTTCTTCGAGAACAAGAACTGGGTCTAACTCATCTATGTATCTCCAGTGCCTAGCGCATGTCTAAAATTATAGAGTCGGCCAGGCTTGGTGGCTCAGCCTGTAATCCCAGCACTTTGGGAGGCCAAGGTGAGTGAATTGCCTGAAACAGCAGGTTTTAGACCTGCCTGGTAAGTTGGCAAGATCTTGTCTCTATAATTAAAAAAAAAAATTAGCCGGGTTCAGTAGTGCATGCCTGGAATAGCAGCTGCTTGGAAGGCTGAGGCAGAAGGGTCACTGGAGCCCTGTAGGTCAATGCTGGGATGGCCATGAGCATGCCATTGCACTCCAGCCTGGGTGACAGAGTGAGACTCCAATTTTAAAAAAAAAAAAGCCCAACTCCAGCATCCTCTCTGGAAGCTGCTGAGGCTTTTAAAAAAATTAAATTAAATTAAATTATAGAGTCAACCAAATACATGTTTAGATGACTGAATGAACGAGAAAAGGTGTTTACTCTCTTTTACTACTGTAAGTGTTTCACAGAAGTCAGGGCTCTTGGTTACACAAAAATCTAAAATAAGAATTAGTTTAGGGAAAACAGAAGTGATAGACTCAACAAATATGAATACTATAAATGAGTCTTCAACTCAAAAAAAATTTTTGTAAAAATGAGTCTTAGAATAAGAACTAATTTTATGTCATTCATTCAACAATTGTTTGTTGAGCATCTACTTTATGTCAGATACTCTTGGATTGGGGATACACCAGATCCCCTGTCATTCTGGGGCTTACATACTAGCAGAAGGAGACAGTTAATAGGGATAGACAGACACAGATACATGTACTGGTAAAAGAAGACTTAGAGTAGCGCAGAGGTAATGAGGAGTAAGGATATAGTGGTCTGTGTGAAATCTTGGAGGAAATTTAGGAGAACAAAATACCCCTCATAAGAAGAAAATAGTGAAATTTAAGCAAATACTTGAAAGGGATGAAGGTTGGCCAGGTAGGTGTCAGGGGAAAGAACAACTCCTATGCATAATCCCTAAGGTAGGAGAGCATCTAGAATGCCAAGGGATAGCAAAGATGCACTATATCTGGAGTGGGGCTATCAGATAAGAGACCGGATGCAGTTAAGTTTCATTTTTGAGGTGTCACTGTTATAGCTGGATGTCAGGGGACAGGGGTAAAAAAATGTATATGGCAAAAGAAAGTCACAAATATTACATGGAACATGCCTATGCCAAAAATTTTGTTAGTTTTTAAATCTGATATTTAAAGTTAACCAGGCATCTGTATTTCCATTTGCTCAGTCTGGCAACACTAATCTGGATCCAAATGAGAAGAGGAGAATGGTCTTTGCCTTGAGTCTCTGCCTCTCTCTGACCATAGCTGTTATTTTCCCACGCAGCAGTCTGTCTTCCTCCACATGGAAGAAAACGTCAGAGCTTCAGAATTTAATCTCACAACTTTTGTCTTTAAAGGAGTATAATTCATATGTATTGTGGTTCCAAGTTCAAAGAATCCAGAGGAGGACTGTAAATGACACAATATGAACCAGGGACATTGTGGTTAAGATGACCAGGTACTGTGAGAGACTCAGCTTGGGGCAATTAAGTACCTTCAGTCATGTCTGACGTGGACAGTTCCCAAAGGAACAGCATGGCTATGGCTAAAGGAGGAAAAAGTGGTGTGGAGGGTGATATGC
Source organism: Cephalopachus bancanus (assembly GCA_027257055.1). Lineage (NCBI taxonomy): Eukaryota > Metazoa > Chordata > Mammalia > Primates > Tarsiidae > Cephalopachus > Cephalopachus bancanus. Next base: position 1,097,933 of record JAPVLO010000031.1, on the reverse strand, counting down.
AAACAAAAGGCGTCCATACCTGATGCCTTGGCGGCTTCATGGTAGCAATTGCTAAATCAGATTCTCTGGAATATGGAGGCAAAAGTATATTTTAAAAATATTCCTCCAAGCCGGGCTCGGTGGCTCAGCCTGTAATCCCGCGCCTTTGGGAGGCTGAGGTGAGTGGATTGCCTGAGCCCATGAGTTCGAGACCCACCTGGGCAACTTGACGAGACCTCATCTCTACAATAAATCAAAATGAGCCGGGCGTGGTAGCGCGCGCCTGCAGTTCCAGCTGCTTGGAAGGCTGAGGCGGAAGGATCGCCGGAGCCCAGCAGGTCGAGGCTGCAATGGCCAGAAGTGGCCACTGTACTCCAGTCTGGGCGACAGAGTGAGACTCCAACTCAAAAAAAAAAAAAAAAATTCCTAAGTGAATCTTCCAAACGTACCTTGTATTTGAAATGTATTACTCATATTTTTTTGTTTGTTTAGTTTTAAAGTGTTATTTCTCAAATTATTCCTTCACTGATTAAACCAATATTGTTAATTGTTTTAACATATACCAAGTGTCTTCAGGGAGAGATATTTCACAACTATGCTTAGTAATGAGTGACTAAAGCTTCCAAGAACTAATAATTTCTCACAATAGTCCACCATGAAGGTAGTCCACATTTAGGTCATTAGAATGTGAAGCTTCCTATGCTGACTGTAGCACTGCATGAATGAACATAAATATTCTAGCATAGAATTACAATCCCACCTGGATTACAGAAATTGGAATCATTTTAAAAAATAGTGTTTGGATGCCCTCAAGAGCTACACACCTGCAGCTCTTTCTCTCAGAAGCTTTGAATATACTGGTGGTAGTAATTTCACAGAATTCAATAATTTATCACCAGATTTTGCAATACATCTTGCCTGATAACTGTAATTACGAGGTGTCACCACTATAACTGGCTGTCGGGGTGCTGAAGTGGAGAAGTGTCTGTGATGAAAAAAATGTACAAGCAAACTTGGGTTAGAGAGTATTTTTCTGGCAGGAGAAGAAAAGGGTTTGTGGATTCTGGTGTTTAGGGTTGTGGGCGGCTGTTTGGCTCCACACAGCTGAAGAGAAATTGTGCCCAGGGGTCACAGCCAAAACCCATCAGAAACCACACATTATAGTTTGAAGTGTCCTCTCTGTGCTCCCTGTGGAGTCAGGGCGTCCTCATTTCATACATCATTTATTCCTCCCATGAAGGGATTTCACAAAGGAATGGTCTGGAATAGTTATCAAGCTGCTTGTGACACTAGCACGTGTGGTCCCTCCGTTTGGAAGACCATATCTCAACCTGTCGGGTTTTGCACAGTCCCTTCCTTTCAAGACAAACCAACTTGTTTGTCAATTTGTTTATAAAATGAGACTTTAAGTTTCTCTGAAGCTCTATTCACTAGCCATACGCCGAGTCGTGTTTTTATTTGGTGATGTTACTGGCATAACATTGACTGGAGGAGAATTGTTCTGGTCCTTTCTCTGTCATAACATACAAACACCCACTGATACACAGTGAAGAAGAAATACATTTGTCAGCTTTGTCAGTATCATAGCTTCCCGACCACTTTCACAGGCTTTGCTTAACAACTCTAGCCATGCACGGAATATTCCTCAGAGATGTGCTTATCAAAAATGTTAACATCGATTGTGAGATTGTATAGCTGATACCTCTAGTGGTCTGATACTCTAGTTATTCACAAGGTATCACTGGGTATTTCCAGGCACATAACAGAAAAAGCTCAGGTGAAAATGATTTTTTATTTCCTTACTTTCGAAACATCAACATGCTGCCCAGTTCTTTCAAGGGAAGGGACATTCCAAATAAACCCACACAAGGACTCTGTAAAGGCTGAGATGTGAAATATCTTGCACTTGGGCTTTTGGTAGTATCCCCAACACTAGCATCGTTATCCCTTTTTTTATTCCATTTAAGCAAAGTTTCTTAGAGAGCCCACTCTGTCCCTCTGTGCTAGGCACTGTGTGGGCCGTGGGAAAAGATAGCTTTTATACCCTTTCACCATGGTCTTGGGAAACAAGTTTTCATCCTGAAATATGTTAACGAGTTCGCCTTTCTTCCTGATGCTAGTCCACTCTGCGGGGAGTTTTTTTCCTTTCCCAAGCCCCCAAAACAGCTGACCCACAGGGGGACCACGCTGAGCTGCCTCATCCTTGAGCTCTCTGTTCCTGTGTTCACTAAAGATAACCCGAGGCAGGGAGGGGCCCAGGACACTTTCCCAGAGTAGATTTGTTCCCTTTGTCCATTAGCCAAGGCGCTGTTATGGAGAGAGGGTAGTGGTTGTTCGGCTTGTTTGTTGGAATCCCTCCCCTCCCCATCCTTTGTTGTCTGTCAACTCAAACTCCTACCAGGACACATTGGGAGAAAAGCTGTCACCATGAAAGGCTTCAGCTGCCTCACAGCGCCGCGTCACGCTGCCAGCTCCCCCGGCCTGGGCACTGGCATGAACTCTGTGTTTCCATTTAGAGGAAAATGAAAGGACGAAATGAATAGACTTAAGCCCTTTTGCGTTTCCTTTTCAAGTACACCCCACCTCTAGGCACCCCCAAAATGGCCTCCTCAGGTTTTTCTCGCCCCCTTTCTTAGTAAGAAGACAATGGTAGAGAGAAGAAACAGTACTGCTAAGACTTTAAAGTCTTCAGTACTGGATTTTCTTTATAAAACCAGAATGCTGCTTAACAGAGGAATAGGAAATTTCCTCCTTTCACAGTATTAATTTATGTAGGGCCTGCCCCGGTTTCCTTCCTCTGACTCCATTTGAATTGCCTTATATTAAGGACACGTAGTTTTCATTGTCATCCCAAAGATTCTTGTGAGTTTAGGGGAATTAGGCAGAGGAGGTGGACTTGCCTATGATGTCATTCAAAGGTGACCAAAACTTATCCAGCATGGTGGATGGTGAAGCATGTGTGAGTAAGGAGGGCTTATATTTGAAAAGATAGGGGGAGTTTTCCCTGTGCATTTGAAGGTTGCACACAAACCCATTGTCTTTCTTCAATCTTGTTTCAGCAGGCTGCTGACTTTCAATCACTCACCTCTTCTCCCTCCTGGAGCAAGACATTGCCCCTGGGACCAAAGCTAGCTATTTGTTATTCAAGGTTTTTTTTGGAATAAGACATAGATCATCATTAGCCCCAACTTTAGGCAGAGAGAGAGAAAGAGAGAGAAAGACATTAGGTAGGAAAGCATAAGATAACCCAAACTTAATGTTACTGGCATTATAAACACCTTTCCTCATAGGAGACACATGTACCACTGCTGCAGGCAGGCATTTTTGTACAAATAAGCCCCATTCTTTATATTCTTGCACAATTTCAGTTATTTTATTTTCTCGAACTTACTAATCTATTTTATTGCGGTGTTCTCACTACACTTCCTCTATTGTTCATGTTACCAGGCATTTCTTGGTAACCATATCCATTATTTATGATGAAAAATAATCTTGACGAGCAGAAAGAAGTCCAAGAGCATTGTCGAAGTGTCCTTTGAACTTTTCATGAGTACCCCCAGCCCTTTCATTTACCTTTGTACTCAGTTCTGTCAATGATGAATGCAATACCCCCATCTAAGTGATGAACTCAAACTTGAACTCATTCTTCAGTGCCCAGCAAAAAAATGACTCTCCTCTGTCAAACTTTGTGTGATTTTGTGGGCATAATGTTTCCCCTTTCCTGCTCCCAAAGCATGCTGTATAAATATGATGTGGTTATTGTCTTACACATCTCTTTCCAGTTAGACCACCAGCTCTTGAGAAAACAGGAACAGCGTCTTTCATCTTCAGAGCTCTGGTGCCTAGCACACAGTGGGGAGTCAGTAAGTGTTTCCGGGTATGTTTAAATAGTTTTCTCTCCACCTTTTTCTCATCCTTTCATTTTGCTGGAATTTCTGCTAATTGACCCCGAACATTCCCTTTATCTTCATCATGGCTCACTGAGATAATGATGTCTACCAAACCTCTTTGAGAGCTTGGAGTGATAAGACAAGAATATTAAACAGGCTGGATGTGAGTGTATTGAATGTTCTTTAAAAGTGTGTACAAATATGGCAGCATTTTTATTGTTTTGTAAATTAGATGCTCATAGGTTTTTTTCTCACCCAGAAACAGAATCCCAGACTCATATTGTCCTTAAGCAATTTACTTAATGAATGCGTTGACACTCCTTTTCCTCATCTGTGAAATGCAGGGATTGAATAAGAGTCTCTCCAATGTCTCTTTTGGGTCTAGAATGCTCATTGAAGATTAACCTCATTTGCAGGTAAAGTTGGAAGGGGAAGCAGAAGCAAAATACTATAGGCCCACCCACCCATCATGCACTTCAAGAAGCAAAATCCCACAAAGGGCCATTTTGATTAACACTCATGGCTACCAGCTGCGACTCCAGCCACAGTGACAGAGGCTGAGGGATAAATTGCCCTCCTCATTAAGAAGACGCGTTGAGAAATGTACTGCAGTGAAGTCAGGGACAGAGCACAGAGCTCCACCCATCTTGCTTTTACTAGCTGTAAATTGTTTCTTTCCTCCGCTTGACGTTATCTAATGCAATAATATAATAGAACTTATTTTTGAAACCAATTTATTGAGTTTGTTCCCATTATATAATATTTGGCAAAACATAATAAACATGTTCTCTCTTGGTATTAATATTTTGGCAAATGTATTTCAGAAGGTACCCAAGAAAAAAATGAAGTCATAGTATGTAGTCATAGCACAGCTTAATGTTTTATTGATTTAGTTGTAAGGATTTGCTTTAAGTCAGTTTTCAGAACCCAACCACATACAAAAAATGTCTAGCATAAAAGCATTTGCCCGTAACATAGGCAATGAAAGGATTATTGTAATAATTTAGACATGTGCCATGTTCAAAAATAAAGAAAGGTCTTGAATGATTTCCCGTGACATGGTACTTATAAATAAATGCACTATGGATTTTGCTGTTATTTGTTTATTTGTTTGGGTGGGTGGGTGGGGCTTTTTGGGGAATATTGGAGTCCCAATCTGTTGCCCAGGTTGGACCTCCTAGGCGCAGGCAATCCTTCTGCCTCAGCATTCCAGTAGCCTGGCTATTTTTTTTAATTTAATTTTTTTTGTGTGTGTGTGTATATATATATATACACACACACATATATATGTATATATACATACAAAATTTAATCTAATTTTGTGTGTATACACACACACACATATAAATCCTTCACTTTGGCAATAAAACATCATTTGGAATATTTCAATTTTAATAGAATGTTTTGATACTCCATTTGGGATTTTGGTAATAGAGATTTTTCTGTTGTTCCATATCTAAATGCTATGTGACTGGCTAATATAGCCATGCAAAATATATGTAAATGTACTTGACCCTGGTAAATTCATATATATTTGTTGTGACTTTGCCCTTTGTCAGCTGTAGCCGTACCTATATGGTTTTTGTTGTTGTCGTTGTTTATCTTTTTCTTTTTCTTTTTCTTTTTTTTTTTTTTTGAGTTGGTGTCTCGCTCTGTTGCCCAGACTGGAGTGCAGTGGCCACTCCCGGCCACTACAGCCTCAACCTGCTGGGCTCCAGCGATCCTTCCGCCTCAGCCTTCCAAGTCTCTGGAATTACAGGTGCGCGCTACCACGCCCAGCTGATTTTTGATTTATTGTAGAGATGAGGTCTCGCCAAGTTCCCCAGGCAGGTCTCGAACCCACAGGCTCAGGTAATTCACTCACCTCAGCCTCCCAAAGGCGCGGAATTACAGGCTGTGCCACCGAGCCGGCTGTCATTGTTTTTCCTAACACCCTGAACAAAAGCTGCACTCATACTATTTTGGACTCATTACCAAATTCAGTTTCTTTCTTTCAAGTTATGATGTTTTAAATTCTAAACAGATTCCTTCAAAGACATAAATTTGCATGCTCAGCCTGTAATCCCAGCACTTTGGGAGACCAAGGTGAGTAGATTGCTTGGTCTCTCAGGTTTGCGACCCACCCAGGCAACTTGGTGAGACCTCGTCTCTACAATAAATCAAAAATTAGCTGAGCATGGTGGCGCGTGCCTGGAGTTCCAGCTACTTGAAAGGCTGAGGCAGAAGGATCGCCGGAGCCCAGCAGGTCGAGGCTGTGGTGGCCAGGGGCATGCCACTGCACTTCAGTCTGGGCGACAGAGTGAGACTCCAACTCAAAAAAAAATTTTTTTTACATGTATATCCTACTTTATTTTTGAAAAATAAGACATATCATGAAAGTTAAGGAAACGTAGAGATGATATATTATTACTTTTTTCCACATGTTGTTACTCTTCCTCTTCCCACACTCCATCTTCTTTTTATTGTTTTCCCCTTCAAGCACTCTGTCAGTGCCTTCTTCCCTTTCTCTCTGTGCCCCATTTGCTCTCAAGTATAGCCACTTCTATGACACATCCTATGGTGAAGTGACATAGGGTGATGACCAGTTCGTTTTATAACCAGCCGGAGGGTGGCATCAGGGAAATAAACCTCACTATTCACCTAAAGCTCCGTCAATTAGAGAAAACTGACTTGAGAATAATTACAAAAGCATCTGTCTTTCCAAAGTAGAAAATTATTTTTTGTCTGTGGTTGTATATGTATGTGATTTTAAAGTCGCTGTTGCCTTACACATGCCAACATTCTTGCTCTGATCCTTTTTTTTTTAACCATTAGGAACTGTATTTAGCACTTCAGAGTCTACTCATGAATTTCCCCTATAACTGGCTTGTCGCAAGAATGTTCAGTGAGAAGACAAAGAAGCAGCACCAGAGTTGGGAAGACCCGACCAACTTAAGTGAAATTGTCAACCCCCTAGGGAGGCATTAATAGTTTATTGGGTATGGAAGATGTATAGCAAAGTAAAGGAAGAAGGTTAGTAACCTTTAACATTAAGAAAAAATAACTATTATTGTGACCAGTGTAGCATGAAGCACAAACAGAGTACTCTCTGGGCAACAAAACATAACATGTAGCCCACCAGAGAAATTAATAAAATGAAAGCACTGTTTCTTGCAGATGGATATGTAGGAGAATAATGGCGCGGGGCTATGCTGAGCTGTCATGCATCAGATACTGCATCTGTTATGGAAATCAGGGGAAGTGGGGGCCTTTTGTTCATGCGAGAGCCCTCCCAACAGGGATTTGGCTGGAGTAGATTTTCTTGTTATTAAACATGATTTCTAGCTAGTAGAGAGCAGATGCTTCTGCAGCATTTGGAACTAATAACCAACCTTCAAGTATATGCCACCCCTTCAAGAGGCTGGTACCATAGGAGACACCAATTTCAGTTCAAAGATAATGTGTTCAGTTCAGTTTCTACTTTGCACATGAATGACGCTGATACCAGATGAGTTTTCTGGCCTAGGGTTTGCTGGAGACCATAAAACAATGACACTGGCCCTAAAAAGATCAAACTGTAATGTTTCCTATTTTTGCCTCAGCGTAAAGGTTGGAGCTTTCCAGGTGTGCCTGACAATTCAGTCAAGTCAGCAATGTGGTAGACTTTAGTTGGAGAACAAGGAATGCGAATGGAGGGAAACAGGCAAACTCATACTGAACTTGGCAAGTACCCTCAGCCCATGGATTCCCCAGGCTCTGACCTCTGGGCTATGACTTTTGTTAAATAATTCATAACCCCACAAGTCACCTAATTCACTAAAGAAAAGCATGTCTTTTTGATAAACCACCTAAAATAAACTTCTCAACATCTTACCCTTGAGTTTTTTGTAAATGTATGTCCAAATGTAACACATTAATTTCACAAAAAATCAGATTAAGCCTTTATTTTATTCCAACCAATAGATAGATGGCTGTTTCCAAATAGGAAATAGTCATTTAAATCAAAATTTTTTCAGTTATAAATGAAATGTAAATAAAAAGCTTTATGTCTAAAACTCAAAATTTATAAAATACAAAAGCTAGGAGCAGTACATACGTATTTTTGCATTTGATTGGTGTTCTTATATATTGTTGCAATATGAAGTTTTAGGTATAAGCATAGATATAGCTACAGGTAGTGCTTTTCTCTTCACCTTAGAATTTTTCTCATATCAAGAACTGTCCTATAGTTAGAATTTGCTTTCGTAGAAACTAGACAGTAATTCTGGGGGTGGAGGGACCTACGCCAAGTGTGACGCAGCTTGAAATGGCAGCATACTAGACATTTCTAAACACAGAAATGATCGTTCATATTTTGTTGTCATTTTGCCCAATCTTTAAAGGCTGCATCTTAAACTTGCTTGCTAACCCTTTGTTGCAGCTTGAAACACTTTTTCTTCTAGGGATGTGAATTTTGACCTCCTCCCACATTTTCTCCTGTGATTCCGTGTGACCTGCCTCATAAACAACTGCCTCAACCTGTTGAGCTCCCAACTGCCCCGTGACATTTCCTCAGTTCAACATATAACTAATAAATCACCTTGGGGCTCTGTCCAGAGCTCTTCCAGGTGGATAGAATACAATGAAAAGATTTGGTTGATGGATTATATCTGCTCTTGAGAAACGTGCCTACAGAATGCTTTTTGATGTTGCCGCATAAAGGGATACTGTATGAACTAAGAATGTATAATAAGAACAATAGTTTGCATTAGCAAGTGCTTTCATATGGTTGGTAACATTTGATCTGATTCTCACTATCTTTCAGAGAAGGTAGTAGATGAATGTTATTCTTATTTTACAAGTGAAAAACGTTGAACCTGATGCAGGTTAAGTGGCTCTCTGGATATCACACAGCTAGAAAGGGATGAGTCTGGAGCTGATTCCTGGGACTCCTGACCTGGAAAGAAAGGGTCCATTTTTAAAAACTGTTTTGCATCATGTTACTTGAAAGTGCAATTGATTATTTTTTCTAAGGTCACAGTTGGAATTCTTATTAAAATATCTACGACAAACAAGATTCACGAACACTTTAAAAGTTAACCGTGTAGTTTCATAACAGCTAAATTTTTGCCATATTTTTTGTCATGTATTAAGGGATACTGGATGTAAGGAAACTTTTAAAGGTGATGTAAACTTGTATATTTCAGATGCTTGTGAGTCACAAAACATGGAAAGTAGATATTTTGTATTATTATTTTGCACAAACAAGGTTGTTAACCCTAGTGCCCTGGCCAGCTTCCAAATAAAGGATTACAATTTGCCTTGCTAAAAATCGTTCCCTGCTGCTTTAATTAGATATGGTCTTTTCCCCTCCCTTTTCGGCAGAGTCTGCAGAGCTGCTCTGTCCTGTCAACCAGCTGCTATCATTCACTCTAGGAGGAGAAAGTGATTCTTCTAATATCAGGAGACAAAGCAATAGCCACAAAACTGCATTTCAAAACAATATATAGACTTACATGACTAATGGTTAACATTTTAAAAATTAAACCACAGAATGAAAAAGAAGCTTTTAAGATTATCCCGTTAAGCTGGATCATAGAGGGGCCATAGCCACAGGAAACCAGAACGCCAAATTAATTTACTCAACTCTGCTTCTAAAAATCCACCCATTTCTACCTTCCCCCAAGTCAAACCAATTATTTTTTGCATAAATGTTTGCTTAGTTAATTAGCTACCCTATGTACATACTAAGAAAGGTCAACATAGTCCTACTTATTACCATGATGGTAAATAATTTTTAAATTCTCTACTAATATCCAAAATTTGATAGGTACACATTTATTTAACTGAAGGAAGCCCATTTAGACCAAACACCAAGAAAGTAGAGGGTAAAAAAAAAACCGAAAAGGAATATTCCACACTTTGCAAGTGGTTTGGTGACAAAAAAATGAAATATTCATAACATGTTACAGTAAAACAGTTTTCATGGGATTATGTGGGAAGGGCTATATCCCATATGGTGTTTCCAGACTGCCATCCCAGAGAGCCGCCATAAGGTGAGAGCTGGCTTCACAGAGGCAGTGCCCCATCTGCATTTGGAGGTGCTGCTACCACCGACAGAGTCGATCTCCATATCTGGGTATGGCTCAAAAGCTGGCCGTTCCTCCCTGAGCCCACACAACGACTGCCTTTTGGTTTACTTTGAAGCTGCTTTGTCAGACTCCACTTTTCAGTTAGTGTAAATACTCGCCTCTCCCACTACAAAAAGAAATCCCACTTCGGATTGCTTTCTCCATATATACTTATCTGTAGACTCCTGTTATTCGTGCTAACCTTCATCATTCACTCACTGCTTCCTCTTTTTTTTGGTTTCACTAGATCCATTTTCTACCTTTAATTCCTAATGAACCACAAGGATAAAATTTGAAAGTGATGGTTACATTTTTTGGATACTCTATATGCTCATTCAAAAAATTGCAAGTGGCACACTTGCTTAAATCAATGAAGTTTAAGTGTCAGACATGAAAACATGACATGTTTATGACATAGCACATGGATTCTGTCTTGGATGACTTGTGTTCATCCGAGATTATTATTAAATGAGGGAAGCAGGCCTGTGTGGGGTAATGCAGAATGGTAGGGATTGCGGAAAACTGGAGAGCTTATTCCCTGTATAAAAGTGGCAGCTTCTTCTTTGTACCTATTTAATTTGTAAACTATGGTAACTAATATATTTAAACCATTTTATCAAAATCAAGCAAAACATAAATATAGCATCTGGCATACGTGTGTATGTCCTCAGGGGAAGCATTATAATATTATACTAATATAAAATTAAGCTCAGTGAAAATGAAACTAGAGAACAGTCTGAGTTGTTCAAAGATGTGAGGTTAGTTTTCCCAGTCATCCAACATAGGCAGGATGTCCCCTCAGTAGAAGTTCTATGAAGGGGATTAATATATCATATAAAGGACAAATCGGGGTACTTCTGAGTCTAAGACAGGATTCTAAGACTAGGGACTTTTCCAACCACACCACAATGCTTTCTTCCTCGCTACTATGAACCACCTCTGAAAGATACTTTTTTTTGAAGATAGTCATTATATTGCAAAATAAACGAGCAATGCATTTTTTACAAAAAGAACAAATATAAACAAGAACTGAGATTGGTAAATCCAAGTGACTGTCGGGAGACCTGATTCCTTGGCTTTTAGATTCACCATATTATGTGTTCCTGAACAACCATTAATGTTTCTTGACCTGTTTCAGCTTTTATAAAATAAGGTAGTCACATCATATTGATCTTCATAGGACTAGGGCAGTCTTACATTAGCAGCAGACTCATTGTTTGAATCAACTGCTGAGACCACTTAGTAGAACAGTTAAAAATGGAGTTATTTGCACACAAGAATATAGGACCTCTGATATCTTGTTGAAATTATGGGAGGAGCTCCTCCAAGCACATTTTGACAACTGGACAATATTATCTCTAAGTTCCTTTCTATTATTAAAATTCAAAACTTTATTTACATTTATTAAATTCTACCCAAAATGAAAAATGAAGACATTTCCCTCAAAATGAACTTCTGCCATAACTTTACTATCCATATTAACAATCATCATATAAGTGCCCACTGTGTGCTAAAAAAAGTATTCTTGCATTCAAGGAGCTAATAATATTAGTGAAGATGAGATTTTTTTTATTAAGTGAAAAGCTATAATTATAAACCAACTAATAAGAATGATAAAATAAATTTATAAATTACAATTGTATAACATAATTAACATGGTTAATCTGACATAAATGTGGTTAACTTTATGGACCAAGGAACATTGACTCAAATTCCCAATGCTATAATATCTTCAAATTATTTCTGGGAATTCCTGAGTTTCTTCAGCTTTGCTCACAAAACAGTCTATCTACTAGAGTTAATTCTTACTGCCATGATTTTTCTCTGCTACATCTCCTTCTGCTAATGTTACTGCTCTCCCAGGTAGGGCACATTTGTAAGCCTGCTACTGATGTTCTTCAGGAGATAGCCAGTATTTTTGACACCCCAAAATTCTTCCCCTCCATGAGTCACAGCAGTTCCAGATGCTGTGCAAATGAGGCAAGAAGTCTTCTCTTCACAAGAACATGCCACATCTGTTTTAGTTGACCTTCAAAGCATCGCGGTACATTTTTAAAGTTCTAGACTCTTAAAAGTTGGCACAGAGTTTCTCCACTCTTGATCTTCTATTGTAAACCCTCAGTTCAACCCCTTATCAGTAAATTAACACATGCTTTTAAGCAAATAATGTTTTTGTAGTTTTCTCCAAATAATGGATGGGCATGTACCTTCTCTGTGTAATAAAAAGCGCATTTTGGAGAGTTTATTAAATAAACTATGTCATTCAGGGTAGGTTAGGTTAGGTGTAAATAACAATCCCCAAGACTTAGTAGCTTAAAAATCAAAGACTAATTTCTTGTTCATGATAGCTATTAATCATCAGTTAACTGTATGTTAATCATGATTATATGGGCTCTGCCTCACTGAGGAGAGGTAATTTAGTGATTAGAGGGGCTCTTATCTATATTATTCGCTAAAGCCAGACTGAGGTTGCAATTGTTATCATGTATGCTAGGGAAGGAATTTGGAGAATTCACACATTGACTCTTCCAAAGGGAAGTGTTATATGTCACTTGAATTCACAATTTATTGACCAAAGCATATCCTGTCACCACACATAACCCTAAGAGAGCAGAAAATCCTGTTCACCATATTCCTAGAAGGCAAAGAGCTAAAGATACTTGACTAAAACAAATGACTACCATATCCATAAACAGTCTTCCACAAAACTAAATTAGAATCTCTACCTCTAGAGGTAGAAAACCACCCACAACTTGAAAGACCAGCTCCTCTGTCCCTTCCACTTCTCAATGGCTCAACAAACTCAAGAAGCAGTATTACCCTGCAACTCAACTTATGGTTGGCATAACGGTTCAGAGGAGGGAGTGGCCATTAACAATGGGGAAGTTAAGGAAGAAAACAGGAAAGAGATGGAATATGAATGGCATATCAAAGAAAAAGAGACAGAGAGAGAGAGAGAGAGATTTTCTTTTTGAAAAGTGAGTAAAGAAAATCTGGCAGGATCACAAACATGAAAATCCAAAGGCAAGAATGGGCATCATGGAGTATGTGGGAAGCAGTGAGTTTGTTTCATTAGCAGGTTTGTAGTATGGTCATCAGTGACATAAGGTTGGAGTGGTAGTTTGGAAACAGAACGTGGAAGGCAATGATAAAGAATTTGATCTTTGTTCTACAAAAAAAATCATTAAATGTTTTTGAAGACAGGGTAGTGATTGCAATGTAAGAAGATAAATCTGTTGATGGTAAAGTTGATGGATTAAAAGAAGAAAGACGGATAGAAAGAAACTAATTAGTCCACTATTGCAGTCATCAAGGCCTAGACAAGGATGGTGACAGCAGGAATGGTGGGGGAAACAGTTGGGCAAAAAACCTGACAGAGGATGATTTAATAGGAGAAACTATGTGAATGAAGGAAAGGAGAAAGACAGAGTAACCAGGTCTGTGCCTACTTATTTCTCATGTTAGCACGGGCAGAATTGGCAGCAAACAATGTGTGTGTGTGTGTGTGTGTGTGTGTGTGTGTGTGTGTGTGTGTGTGTGTGTGTGAGAGAGAGAGAGAGAGACAGAAAGAGAGAGAGAATATGGGAGAAAATGTCTATCTCAGGCTCTTAATCTAAATCAATTTTCTTTTTTTAAATGTCTGCAGTAGCTCCTACAAAACTTTCTTTATGTTTAGTTGTGTAAACTAACTTGGCTCTGATACTATTAAAAGAGATTCAGTGTCCAATAAATTGAGTAATGTTATGATGAAGAGTGCCTACTATTTTTCAAACAAATTATAATTTTTCTTGTTAAACAGTTTATGACTGAACAAGTAGGCCCACTTTGTGATTTCAGTGTTTTACTCTTTAAATTCTTTCTCTCGGTTTTCTCAGTTCAAATTGTCCCAAAACATTAACTGGATTTGACTTTTCAGTTATTTGGCACCATTAATATCTCCTTTATTCATTTAAATCACAGCTCAGGATAAGTTTATTTTCTACACCGCCCCTTGTTCATACTTATCAGAGTTGCATCTCATGTTTTGTCATCTCTTCTGCCAGCTAACATAGTTTCTACAATACAATATTAATATTTGCAGCCATTTCCTTTCAACATATTCAAGAGGTTTTGCTCATGGCATTTTCCAACTGAGTTATCTGGAGTATCCCCATGGCCAGCTGTAATTTCTACAAGTGATCAAGGAAGAAGAAAGTACTCTACTTTCTGTATTTTCTCCTCTGTGACTGGCAGCTTTGGGTATTACTCTTCTTATAGGGTTCTCAAATACATGTTTTATTCCTGTTACTCTTCCCTTTCTTCTAGATCCTCCCACAGTCTGTGCTACCAGCCAAAGAACACAACTCAAGCTATTTGTATCTTATGCCCAAAGACCTGAGCACTAGAACCGTTTCACATTGGAGATGGACAGCCATCAGATTATCTAAAATAACTTTATTTGTAACTTCATTAAAGTCATCATTGCATCCAAGTCAATTATGAGTAAAAAAAGTAGAAAATTTTCAGAAAAATGGTGTTTTAAGGAATTTTAATATTTTTGTTTTAGGAATACATTGTTTAATACACATCTCTCACTGAAAGTCAACACCCAACGAGTTGTAACCATAAGGTGCATTAAACTATAGTGATGATAGTATCATGCTTTTAGAAGAATATGCTGCTTATCAAAGTTATCCAAGGTAAATAAACGATTATTCTCCAAGGTTAGAGACATATTTGGCCTGGCTCCAGTAACTGCACTTCTAACAATCATGTCCGGGCTACTTGCTTATAAGATGCCAAAGCACTATACAACTTTAATAAAACAGGGTGGTGCCGCCATAATAATAAATAAACAGATAACTGGAATAGAAAATAGATTCTAAAAACTCATCTATGACTATGAAAAAATTTGGTATATGATGATGATAAGAAAAGATTAGTCATTCAGTAAGTAGGTTTTGGAAAGTAGAATGCTTCTGGGGAAAAATAAATTGTGATCTGACTTCAGACAACGTACTAAGTAATTTTGGGATAAATTAAAAAGCTAAATGTAAAAAAGCAAAACTCTAAAAAGCAGTAGAAATAATGTAGAATTACTGAAATATGAGTCTACTTTCATCAATATTTTATGCAATATTACTGAAGCATTAAAAATAAGATTTATTCATGTGTGCTAATATTTATAGATAGACATCAATATTAAGTTAAAAAAAAGCCGAGTCAGGCTCGGTGGCTCAGTCTGTAATCCCGCGCCTTTGGGAGGCCGAGGTGAGTGGATTGCCTGAGCCCGCGGGTTCGAGACCCGCCTGGGCAGCGAGACCTCATCTCTACAATAAATCAAAAAATCAGCCAGGCGTGGTAGCGCGTGCCTGTAATTCCGGCTACTTGGAAGGCTGAGGCGGAAGGATCGCCGGAGCCCAGCAGGTCGAGGCTGCGGTGGCCGGGAGCGGCCACTGCACTCCAGTCTGGGCGACAGAGTGAGACTCCAACTCAAAAAAAAAAAAAAGCCCTGATGATATAATAGTATAATTTCTTTATGTAGTGTATATATATATATGTATAAACATACGTACAATCATATCACATACAAGAAAAGAGACGGATAATTCTCACTGTTAATAGACCAACAAGGGAAAGGTTTGTGGATAATTGAGATACTATATCTTTTTCTTCAATATTTTGCTCTTTCACCTGCACTATATTTTTAAAAAGCAGGCATTATTACTTTTGAAATAATGGAATATTTGTGATATCCCTTCAAATAAAAATATAATATTTGATATTGTTTTATGCTGATAAAATGAGACAAGATCAACATCAATAACTTTCAAAAGTCTTTTTTTCATCTCTCCCCTAGACTTGAGCAACAGCATTCTAATTCTTCTCCTGCCTACAGTTTTGTGCCCATTCTCTCCCATCAGGCTCTACTTGGAAGACATATGGAGATCAAGTTCTCTGACCTCCAGCTATGTCAGTTTGAATGTCACTTTCTCTGAGGATTTACCTATCTAAATCGTTGTACTGTTTTAGAGCATCTTGCACTTTTTTCCTGATATCACATAGTACAATTTATGTTTGAACTTTTTGCTAAATTTCTTTTCTTTTCTTTTTTTTAGTACATCTGCTTCACTGTTCTGTAAGCATCCTGAGGACAGGGATTGAGTCTCTTTTGTTTTATATGGAAGCCCCATCACTTAACAGAGTACCTGTTAAAGTATATTACAAGTAAGTATTGAAGAAATAAATGAATGAATAAATGTGTTAATCATATTAATCAGTGAATTGCATAAATATGTATTAAATGAATGAATAATTATCCAAAATAGAAGCCATCAGGTACAAAGTATCTTCACTAAGGAGGAAATATTAAGTATAAATATCATTTACACATTACCAGAAGGGGATTTAAGCACAGGTACCCAGAGAGGAAGTGGACAATAAACGAACACTATCTCCCGATTTTCTTAGAGTCTTTTTGAACAAGAACCACACCAGGAAGTACTAAGTGATGAAGGTCAGATTTGTTATTTACAAAGCTGCCTGCATTTTCCAGCTGTATTTCAGGTCAGAACTGGCAAGATAACAGGATACCCAGGAGAGTTCTACTTTGATTCTGTAAATGAATGTACTAAAAGAAACATATTGGTGAAAGAAACAGTCCTCATACCCTGGAAGGAGCATAATGCAGGGCTGGCCTGAGGGAGGGAAAAAAATCAATAGCTTTAACAGTGAATGAGGCCAGCTTCTTTATAACTAAAGTTGGCAAAGGGGGAACCCTCTGGGGCACCGATATTGGCACTGTCTTCATCAATTTCCTCTGGCTCTGCTTGATAGCAGATAACAGCAGGATCTGGGGATGCATAGGGTTAGCTGAGACAGGGAGGGGTAACCAGGGAAGCTCAGCTGGCTCACAGAGATGATTTCCCCCTGCTTAATTCCCTCCTCTCAGCCACTGGAAGCCCATGGGGTATCTACCAGGCAAGAGCCTGACCCCGGGAGCATTAATTATATTCCTGAATTGAAATTAGGACTCGAGTCATGAGCTTTCTCTCCATCAGCCATTGTATTCTACCATATAATGGAAAAAAATTAAAAGATTTTCAAAATTAAGATTCTATCATTGAGGCAGACAACTCTCAAACAATGAAAAGAACTCCTAGGCATAGTCCTTCTCAATTCAATTGACTAATGATAGATGGAGGTTTTAAACCCAAACTTTTTTCTTATCATAATCGTCTGTGTTCTTTCCAAGAAAAAGGAACTGGTTTCCCATGACAGTATCCATTAATCAAAATCAATAGCCATAAAAGCAATTTTTGTTGTTGTTTTTGAGTTAAGAGAGGAGAAACCATATGGAAAGAGAAACCTGATCCCTTAGAAAGGAAATACCCTCAGCCCTGCATCTAAACTAGATTATTGCCTTACCAGGAAAGCAAGGGATTTTTTTCTTAAACAATGATATCATCTAACCCATTAGTTACTAGTACTGTCTGGTTTTGTATATTTGTTTGTTAAAAAATAGGCAATTACTCTAGATTCCAGGCTTTCCTTCCTAACCTTAATTATGACATTATTCTAAAATTATGCAGTTGAGAACAGTTGATAATCTCCTTTTGGTTCATCTTTTATAAATAAAAAATCTCCATAGCCATGCCACTCTTGTCACTTTTATTTTTTATTTTTTGGGTTGGAGCCTCACTCTTGTCACCCAGACTGGAGTGCAGTGGCCGCTCCCGGCCACTGCAGCCTCGACCTGCTGGGCTCTGGTGATCCTTCTGCCTCAGTCTTCCAAGTAGCTGGAACTATAGGTGCGCGCTACTATGCCTGACTAATTTTTTATTTATTGTAAACATGAGGTCTCGTCAAGTTGCCCAGGCGGGTCTCGAACCCACAGGCTCAGGCAATCCACTCACCTCAGCCTCCCAAAGTGCTGGGATTACAGGCTGAGCCACCAAGTCCGGCTTCTTGTCACTTTATAATAACTATTTTTACTAATTTGGAGTGTAATGTACATATATTTATTGGTTTATTTATAGATTTCAGTATTTATTTAGTATATGCTAGAGGCGAGCTAAAACTACAGAAAATTGACTTAGAGTAAGTTTGATATAGGTTTGTAATATTTAAAGATAACTTAGTTTAAAAAGATTAACTTAATGCAAGAGGAGAAACTGTCCTATTTTTGCATTTTCTAGCATGTAATAGGAAATATAAAGCCTAATCATAAACAAGTATTTTCTTATTTTTCTATTTATAGGTGAAAAATATTACTATTCATGCAACTTCAGTATTGTTCTATTCTAGCATCTCATTGAGTTTTTGTAAATTATTACAGTCACTTGGAGAGTGAAACTCAGAGGAAGTCAACTTGGTCCCAGTAGCAGTCCCAGACCTCTGTCTTTGCAAAGCTGAGATTACTTGAGGTGAAGTTCTGCCTGTGACCATTGCTGATGACAAGGAAATATAAGCTCTATCTGGCTCAAAGGAAAGAATTGAGAAAAGTTATTCAACTAACTTCAGTCATT
Organism: Cephalopachus bancanus; assembly: GCA_027257055.1. NCBI lineage: Eukaryota > Metazoa > Chordata > Mammalia > Primates > Tarsiidae > Cephalopachus > Cephalopachus bancanus. Next base: position 1,079,468 of record JAPVLO010000031.1, on the reverse strand, counting down.
TCTCATCTTCTCATAATTTCCCATATCAGTTTCTTTTTTTTTTTTTTTTTTAATGCAGAGCTTAAGCTCTTTTGGCCTAGGAAGAAGGCAGTGCTGAAGCTTCTTGAAAACCAAGCAGGTCTGGGTTGAAATATCAAGCTCACAGCATTTTGTTTTATATCTCTGTTCCCCTATTCAAAATCTAACTTAAAAGATTAAAATAATGTATGCAAAGCAGTTGGAACAGAGTAGACGTTACATGATTGTTATTTTTAATGTATTTGATTTTCATTACATTGAAAAACATCAGGAAAATTGAAACTTAGTGGTTTATAATATTCCTGGTGAATGTATATGCCCAAACAGCTATGTTGATCAATATTAGACATTGAATGGAAGCCTCAGTATACTTTTTCTAAGGCAGTTATGGTTGACTGGCAATGATTGATTTAGATTTTTTTCCCCAAATACAGTCATGCAGCATATAACGACATTTTGATCAATGACACACTGCATATATGACAGTGGTTCTGAGAGATTATAATGGAGCTGAAAAATTCCCATCACTTAGTGATGTTAAAGCTTTCATAATGTCATATGCAAACCATTACTGTTTCTATATTTAGACATGTTTAGGTATACAAATACCATTGTGTTACTATTACCTATTAGGTATTCAGTACACTAACATGCTGTACAGGGTTTGAGGCCTATAAACCATGGACTATAGCATATAGGCTAGGTATGTAGTAGGCTGTACCATCTAAATTTGGATAAGTACACTCTTTGATGTTTGAACAATGAAATTGACTAAAGATGCATTTCTCAGAACATATGCCCGTCATTAAGCAATATATGACTATACAATAATCTTGTGATGCTCTATGTTGCAGAATGTGAAAACATTATTATCCATGCATGTGCTAAATAAAACTAGCAAGATTTGCATCTTAAGAAAATATTTAATCTTGCCTGTAGGTTCTTCTTCTACCTGTCTCTATAAGGAGATATACGTCCCTACAGAAACCTGCAGAATCTCGTCCACTTATTTACACATGCACACATGCATTTATTCAGCAAATATTTGTACTTTCATAAGAGAAGAGAACCTGAAATTGCCTCATTCACAAGTCATATAAAAATATATTCCTAAAGATGTTTTAAAGATAAAGTTTGGCGCTGTCACTCAGGCTGGAGTGCAGTGGTGTGATCACAGCTTACTGTAACCTTGAATTTCTGAGTTCAAGAAATCCTCTTGCCTTAGCCTTCCAAGTGGTTAGGACTACAAATGTGTGCCACCACACCCGACTAAAGTAAAAAAAAATTGTGGTGATGGGAGTCTCACTAGGTTGCTCAGGCTATTCTAGAATTCACGGCATTAAGCAATCCTGCCACCTTAACCTCCCAAAGTGGGAGGATTAAAAGTGTGACCCACCGCACCTAGTCAAAAACTTGATCAAGAGAAGTAATATCTAAGGGTTATTGTCTCCCTATTGTTTCAGAAATTAGTATTTATTTTTCCCTTTATTATACAATAAAAACATATTCATGGAAGAAAACATTAGGAATATAGATATTTTAAAAGTCAATCTTAATACCCTAATATAACTGCTATTAACAATGATTAATAACAACCATAGACTTAAGTCACTATGTATATATATGCATTCATATATTTAGTTTTTGAAATGATATTATATAGTTTGGCAAGTTTCATTTTCCTTTAAAAATATACATTTTTTAGAAGTCCTTCAGTCACCAGTGGCAGGACACTCAATGCCATATAGCTTAAGAAACGAAATTTATTGGCCTTTATAGTTGAAAGGTTGATAGTTTGAGACATGGCTTAGTTTAAACAGTTAACATTTTACACAAACCGGTGAAGCATGTATTGTGAAGGCAAAAACAAATATCTGTCATGTAATGCAAGATAAATATTTTTACAAGCGATTGAAAATGAATATTTTTGCATATCAACAAATTTACTTTTAAAACATAACCTGGGATAATATTCTATTTTTAGACACACCATGATTTATTTAACACATTTTCTATTGTTGAACATGTGTAGTAAATATAAGATACTAATTAAAAAGACAAGCCCAAATAATAAACTGATTATCTTTGGGCAAGTTATTTCATCCCAGTTTCCTCAATTGTAAAATGAGGATAGTAATGGAACTTACCTGATATAATTATTTTATGTTTAAAATTAGTTAATTCATATACATTTTTCACAGCCATTACTAGCATACAGTAAGCACTCAATAAAATTATTATTATTATTATTGCTGCTACTATAATTGCAATTATATTATATGTATATAAATGTCAGAATGACAAATATATTACCATATAGGAGATGAGAAATTTAGCAGTTTTTCTTTTCTCTTTTCCTGCTTATACAAGCTTAGATTTGTAAGCTCTGTTTGTATTATGATGGCACTCCTTGTTATTTTACAATCATTTTACGATAATATCTTGACATTTGTATTTTGTCTTGTAAATAAATTTATATCTATGTGTATGTGCATTTAAGTTGTTTTGACGTTGACAACTAGCCACTTTATAACACGATCTCCCCATCCAGCTTCTCGTTTTCTTTTCTATCTTAAAGTACATATTTAAAAATATTTTATTAAAAAAAGTGTTATATTGTTTGTGCCTACTTATATCTGAGTAATCATTTCTGACTTTTTCACACAGACCAGTTGATTAAATATGAAACTCTTGACTTACAATTTTCTCCCTTTATGACTCTGTAGATGTTACTCTACTGCTATTGCTGTTTTTGTTCTGTTTTGGTATTCTATCATGCAGATTCAAACAGTCTAAATTTTATTTCATTTGTAATAGTTTGTATTTCTTGTACCTTTTATAGTTTTACTTTATACTTTGGTCAAGATCATTTAGATGTCTTTGTTATTGATATTGCCTAGAGCATGGTGATTCCTTCAATAAGCACCTTGACAAAGAAATTTTCTTCTAGCCGGGCTCGGTGGCTCAGCCTGTAATCCCGCGCCTTTGGGAGGCTGAGGTGAGTGGATTGCCTGAGCCCGCGGGTTCGAGACCCGCCTGGGCAGCGAGACCTCATCTCTACAATAAATCAAAAAATCAGCTGGGCGTGGTAGCGCATGCCTGTAATTCCGGCTACTTGGAAGGCTGAGGCGGAAGGATCGCCAGAGCCCAGCAGGTTGAGGCTGCGGTGGCCGGGAGCGGCCACTGCACTCCAGTCTGGGCGACAGAGTGAGACTCCAACTCAAAAAAAAAAAAAAAAGAAATTTTCTTCTGTTATATCTCTTACATTTTTACTGTTTCATTTGTTCTTTTGGCCCACAATTACCCTATGCTAGTTTCCTATCCCTCCCCTTCCACATTTCTCATTGGGTTAATTAGTCACTATTTGCCCCCACAGATCTGTTTATTCTCCATTCCTCTCCACTATGTTTTATGCCTTGAGAGTCTGAACTTTATGATAGTTTACTGGTTTTCCTAGCCCTCTGACTTTTGGATGTATCTGACCAATGAGAGACATCTACAGGGGACTGAAGAAGAGGAAAAGTTAGATATTTATCCCCTCAGTTCCCTCCTGCTGGGACAAGGCTTGAATTATTTTACCTCCAATCTTAGCTTCTATAGGCAATCTTCTACTGTTCTCTCTAGGTGTCAACACTTGCTGCCCCCTTACTTCTTTTGACCTGGAAGTTCTGACTCAGCCCCACTATGACTAGTTCTATATACTTCCCCATCCCTTGTTGGTTTCACTTAACCCTACCCCATACCATTGTACATAGTTCTTTCATTAAATTCTTAATTACTCTACTTAATTATCTATGTCTTTCCTGCCAGAGCCTTTACTCATTAACCAGTATAATCATTTTTTCTCTCATTTCCCTCATATTTTTATCTTTCTCTTCATCTGTGAAAGCTCCTCAGTTTTGTCCTTAGATAATGGTTCTTTAATGCCTTTAGTTTAGGTATTAATTCTACTATTATATTTTTTAGTATCCTTGCATTGTTTGCTTATTCCATTTCTTTTTCACTTTAGCTAGATGCCTTTTTATCCCACACTATTTTCTTATAATACTTGTCAGTTCTTGCTTTGTAGAAGACATATTTCTTTGCTATTTTGTTAGGTTGCCAGACGTTTACTGGATTTTTTCTTAAGGCTACAGGTGATAATTTTAAAAGACAAACTTTTATTCTGAAATGACTCGTTGCTATTTCCTTCTTTTTTCTTAGGAGGTCCCCCACCACAAGTTCCAGTTTCCTCTACATATTTATTCTGGGCCCAGGTGAAATCTGTGCAGCCACACTGACACCAACCCATATCTTTCCCTTCTTTCTTCTCAGTCATTCCCTGAGTTGTGTTTTCTTTGCCTGTATGCAGAAATATGCTGATGATGAGGATCATTCACCACAGAAAAGCACCCAGAGGTGAATAGCGATGGTCGCTGGGTGCTTCGGTAATGCTGGGTTCTAGATTTTGTAATAAATGGAAACGTATTAGGAGAGTTTGAAGCATTTGCTACTTTTTTTAATGTGACCTCTTTCTCATGAAACAAAACTGTGATATACCAAGAAGAAATATGCTACAATTATTAGGAGGTTTCTTGGTTTACATGTCAACACCACCATTTACTAACTGTAGGCAAGTTCAGTTAACTTCTTTATGCATCCTTTATTCATCAAATAAAAAATAGGAAAAATTATAGTAAATATTTTGTAGTTTGTTGTGCAGATTCAATGATTAGTACAAGTAATCCTTTTAGGACAATGTCTGGCATATAGTAAATACTTCATAATTTATTTGCCATTATTACTGTGAGTTGCAACTTGGGAAGATTTTTCCCTCAATCTGACTCCTTTATAATGTCAATTTTAATGTCAATTACCTAAGGTCTCAGTAGTAAATCATTTGCCAGTTGTGGTTTTTGATGTTACAAGTTTTTAGTTTCTTCTTTGTATTCCCAGCTACTTTAGGAAAAGATATTGAGAAGTTTAGATGCTCTTCAGACCTTCTTGGAATAAAATAGACCACCAACAAACTATGTACCTGAGTTATACTTTCTGGACACTGCAGAACTTATTTCAATAAAGTAGGTTTTGAAGGAATTTATTGTTTTTTTGTTTTTTGTTTTTTTTTTAGATTGAACCTGGAAACCCTAGGTTATGAAACTTAACACCACAATTTAAAACTCTGGAGGCAATCCATCCTAAAAAAAATGAAATACCAGGTAGGAAATTTTTTTTAAAAAAGACATTTTTTTTTTTACAACAAATGAATGGGTTTTCCACACTAAAAATTAACTACATCAGCCGGGTTCGGTGGCTCAGCCTGTAATCCCGCGCCTTTGGGAGGCTGAGGTGAGTGGATTGCCTGAGCCCGCGGGTTCGAGACCCGCCTGGGCAACGAGACCTCATCTCTACAATAAATCAAAAAATCAGCCGGGCGTGGTAGCGCATACCTGTAATTCCGGCTACTCGGAAGGCTGAGGCAGAAGGATCGCCAGAGCCCAGCAAGTCGAGGCTGTGGTGGCCGGGAGCGGCCACTGCACTCCAGTCTGGGCGTCTGAGTGAGACTCCAACTCAAAAAAAAAAAAAAAAAATTAACTACATCAACTACACAGAGCTAACACAAACCTCACAAGGCAAGGGCTCTTTCCCACAAAACTGCTCTGACCTTAGAAACCAGTCACAAGTCCTAGGTTGTGACCTGTATGCACTTCTGATCAACTGGCTATAAATAAGAGACATCCAAAGTTCCTTCCTCAGGTTCAATAATTTGCTAAAATGATTCACAGAACTCAGGAAAGCATTTTACTTACTATTACCAGTGTATTACAAAGGATACAACTCATAAATAGCCAAATACAAGAACTGCAAATGGCAAGGTGTTCTTGAGCTTGAGAAGCTTCCATGCCTTCTCTGGTTATACCACTCTCCCAGCCCCTTCATGTATTTACCAGCCCAAAAGCTCTCCAAAGCCTGTTTTCTAGAGTTTTTATCGTAGCTTCATTAAGTAAACATGAATGACTGTATCATTGACTGATGGTAATTAAGTCTACCTCTAGCCACCTCACCTCCCTGGAGGTCGGGGGGTGGGACTGAAAGTTCCAGCCTCCTAATCACATAGTTGGTTCCATTGGCAACCAATTCTCATACTTCCAGAGTCACCTCATTAGCATAAATTCAGGTTTGATTGGAAGGGCTTATTGTGAGTAATAAAAATGCTTCTCTCAACCCTGTCACTCAGAAGATTCCAATGATTTTAGAAGCTCTGTGCCAAGAACCAGGGTAATGGACCAAATGTATCTATTTCTTATTATATCACAAAAGTATATACTCTCATGAAAGAAACTATATCAATAAGTGCTTTGGCAAAATACAACACTAAACAGTCTGAAACCCAGCTTCAAATCCTACCAGATTCTTTCTGTTTAATACTGTTCAAATGAGCCACAGGCTTTTCAGAAGAAATTATAAAAGCAAAGATCAGACTTGCTTTGGAAACACTTGAACAAGTAAGAATTCTTTTTTCCTTTTATCCCCTTCAGTTTGCACAAGCTTATGTAAAATGATTGAAAGAAGAGGAATAGAGATGAAAAATGGTCTCTAGCTACAACTGTTGATATTATACATAGTTTTAAAATTCATGCTTTTATTTTGAGGTTGTTATGCTAATTTGAAATTCCAACAAAAAGACACTAATTGCATAATAAAAACATAAAAACAACTTGAGGCAACATTAAACCATGGAGCAATTCAGTAAACAATCTGTCTATCAATACTTACATTTGACTTTTTGAATTTAATATTTCATGTGCTTTCTATATGTATAGATTTACAATGTGAATTTAGAATTACAGATAATTGAACACAAAGTATATAGGTCCAAAGCTAACAGGGAAATACATTATTTCTACAATAGTAGTATTTTATTTAGGTTATGTGATCATTATCTCAACTCTAATCAGGGCTGATCTAGTGTGCTGCCAGAACAAATTGATGCCAGAAGAAATTTAGGAAGAAGCAGCAGCATGTATATGCTAAATCTGATAACTCTACCTAACACATGGTAAAGGTCTGGCTAATATCTAAGTTTTGTAATCTAACATGGAGAGCCAAACTGAGAAATATTGTATAACCAGAAAATTAACGTCTCTGCTCAACTATGGCTGTGCAGTTGAAAGTTCAGCGACATCTCTGAACAGAGTTTTGATTTTAGTGGCAAACTCTAGTCTCTGCAAAGAATCAATCTCCGCAATGTACACTGAATGGGGGGTATTTATGTGTGTTTTCCCTCAAGTGTTAAATATAAAATTGAAGAAGGGAAAGGACCACACATGTGAATAAAAGAAACTTCAGAGACTAAAATAAAATTAATTGTGTACTTAGAAATTCTTTCTGGCAATATGTGCTTTGAAAAGGATGATGGCAGATTCAGAAACTTTCATGTGTGAGAAACTACAAGGGTAATCATGTCTTCAGTAAAAAGGCATGCATAAACTATGCTACAAGTTTTGTCTCCAAATCAGTGGAAGAGCAGGTTTTCTGTTCCAGAGGTTACCCATACAGGAAACAATTGTGTTTCTGAAGATGAAAGCCTGTCAAAGGTTCTGGGAACCAGCCCAAAACGACTAACATCTCTGACAGGATGTGATGGATAATAAAAAATATGCAAAGAATAGAGATATAATCTTTGGGTTAGTCAATTGATCTTTAAAAAAAGATTTTGAATATACATAAATATATATAGAACATTCTAACATCTAAGAATAAATAAATTTTTCAATAGTATTACTATTTATCTAATCAGAGAGCAATAGGAGTCACTAAAAATATGTAATTACCTTTAAAATGACATTTTAAAATTAGAGATGAGAAATTAAGTACAGAGTCTAGAATTGCCTAGAGCATTTTGTGTAGAAGATACAGACCCATGTAGTCACCTATACTACTTACACATATATTTTTATAATTGTGTTGCATAACTTTTATTTTAAAAATTTCAACTTTATATGCATCATAATTTTACAAAATCTCATTTATGTGTAAATTTTGAAAAACACCAAAATTCCAGTCCTCTATGTGTCATAATCTTACAAAATCTTATTTCTAAAATTTAGCCTCAACAACTCAAAACACAAAGTAAGAAACTTCCTGTCATAACATTCAGACCTCACTTCTCCAACCTCTGGGGCACATTCCATCCTTTCAGCCTGCGACCAGCAGAGAAAAAAAAAATTACCTATTTTCTTGCTTCATGCATACCTTCAGGCGAGTCACAAAATTAAAATAAATTTTAGCCATAAGGGAAATCGTGCACATCCAGGCCAGTCAGTGTGGCAACCAGATCAGTGCAAAGTTCTGGGAGATGATCAGTGATGAACATGACGTCGACCCCACCAGTACCTACAATGGGGACAGCAACCTGCATTTGGACTGTATCTCCATGTACTACAGTGAAGTCACAGGTGGCAAGTTTACTGTTTGTGCTATTCTGGTGGATCTAGAACCTGGGACCATGGACTCTGTTCACTCAGGGCCTTTTGGGCAAATCTTCAGACTGGACAATTTTGTTTTGGGTCAGTCTGGGATGGGTAACAACTGGGCAAAGGGCCACTATGCAGAGAGGCCGAGCTGGTTAATTCTGTCCTGGATGTGGTAAGGAAGGAGGCTGACAGTTGTGACTGCCTGCAGGGCTTCCAGCTGACCCACTGGCTGGGCAGGAGCACAGGCTCTGGAATGGACACCCTCTTCATCAGCAAGATCTGAGAAGAGTATCTTGACCACATCATGAACACCTTCAGTGTGGTACCCTCACCCAAAGTGTCAGACACTGTGGTTGAACCCTATAACGCCACCTTCTCTGTCCATCAGTCGATAGAGAACACTGATGAGATCTACTACATTGACAATGAGACCCTCTATGACATCTGCTTCTGCGTCCTCAAGCTGACCACACCAAGCTACGGGGACCTGAACCACCTCCTCTCAGCCACCAAAAGCAGTGTCACCACCTGCCTCCATTTCCCTGGCCATCTCAATGCTGATCTCCGCAAGCTAGCAGTCACATAGTGCCCTTCCCACATCTCTAATTCTTCATATCTGACTTTGCCTCTCTCACCATCCATGGAAGCCAGCAGTATCGGGGTCTCACAGTCCCTGAACTCACCCAGCAGGTCATCCATGCCAAACCAAGAACATGATGGCTGCCTGTGAGCCCCACTATGGCCAGTACCTCACTGTGGCTGTTGTGTTCTGCAGACGGATGTCCATGAAGGAGGTAGATGAGTAGATGCTCAACGTACAGAACAAGAATAGCAGCTACTCTGTGGATTGGATCCACAACAACATCAAGATGGCTGTCTGTGATATCCCGCCTTGTGGCCTTAAAATGGCAGTCACCTCCATCGGCAACAGTACGACCATCCAGGAATCCTTCAAATGCATCTCCCTGCAGTTCACTGCAATGTTCCGCCAGAAGGCCTTCCTCCACAGGTTCATAGGTGAGGGCATGGACAAGATAAAGTTCATCGAGGCTGAAAGCAACATCAGCGACCTCCTTTCTGAGTATCAAAGTACTAGGATGCTACCTCAGAAGAAGAGGACTTCTGTGAGGAGGCTGAAGAGGAGCCCTAAGGCAGAGCCCCCATCACCTCAGACTTCTCAAGTTCCCTTAACCTTCTTCCTTATCTGTCCCTTTCCTCTCCCTCAGAATTTGTGTTTGCTGTCCCTATCTTTTTTCCCCCTTTGGGGGTATAGAACAGTGCCTGGCCACATAGTAGGCATTCAATAAGTATTCATTTATTGAATGTCTCCCCTCTCCTTCCTCTTTGTGAAATGTAGATTTCTGCCATTCTTAGTAACCCTGTATTTCCCATCTGTCCAGTTAACATTTTTCTGTTTTAAAAATAATTCTCCAAGAAGTTGGGTCTTATCCAGATCCCGTTTAGAGCTAACTGGATGCCAAAAACTCAGATAATGGCCACCACCCAAAGCCCAAGAGTAGCAAAGGTGTGGAAAATAGAAGGTTGCAAGTAGAAGCCACTATAAGGGATGAGATGGGATTTTTCCATTCTAGAATAGTTTTGGAGAGAGAAATCCAGGCTATTCAAGTCATAATTTCCAGATATTTTTATGTTCCGTCCCTCAGCTTTAAAGGATGTGTTATCAGTATTATCTCCATTATCAGTCTCCCTCCAAACTCTGTCCTTTGGGGAGGTGTCTGAGCCACCCTTTCAAAAGAATCTTAGAAAATGCAGGAGACACCCTTATGGAAATTGGAATAGGCAATGAATTCCTGATCAAAACCCCAGATGTCCATGCCATCAGAGATGAGATAGACAGGTGGGACCTCATTAAACTGAAAAGCTTCTGCAAATCAAAGGAAACCATCAAGAGAGTGAGGAGACAGCCCACAGAATGGGAAAAAATCAACTCTATATCTGACAAAGGCCTAATATCCAGGATCTACAAGGAACTCAAATGTGCTGAAAGGAAAAAAAAACAAACATTTCCATTAAAAAGTGGGTAGGCTGGGCTCGGTGACTCAGCCTATAATCCCAGCACTTTGGGAGGCTGAGGCAAATGGATTGCCCGAGTCTGAGGGTTCAAGACCTGCCCGGGCAACTTGGTAAGACCTCATCTCTACGATAAATCAAAAACCAGCCAGATAAATCAAAAACCAGCCAAATACCAAAAACCAGTGGTAGCACCTGCCTGTAGTTCCAGCTACTTGGAAGGCTGAGGCAGAAGGATCGCTGGAGCCAGGCAGGTCGAGGCTGTGGTGGCCAGGAGTATGCCACTGCACTCCAGTCTGGGCGACAGAGTGAGACTCCAACTCAAAAAATAAAAATAAAATAAAAATAAAAAGTGGGCAAAAGACATGAATAGACACTTCTCAAAAGAAGATATATGAAACAGACACATGAAAAAGTGCTCAGCCTCACTAATCATCAGAGAAATGCAAATCAAAATCACATTGAGATACCACCTAACTCCAGTAAGAATGGTCATCATTAATAAAACAAAAAACAACAGAAGCTGGCAAGGATGTGGAGAAAAGGGAACGCTTCTATACTGTTGGTGGGACTGCAAACTAATTAAACCTCTGTGGAAAACAGTGTGGTGATTTCTAACAGATCTAGAAATTGACCTTCCATATGACCCAGCAATCCCCCTACTGGGAATATACCCGGAGGAACTCAAATCATTCTACAACACATGTTTATTGCAGCACTATTCACAATAGCAAAAACATGGAACCAATCATGCTGCCAAGTGAATGTGGGCTGGATTTTTTTAAAAAGTAGTACGTATACATGGTGGAATATTACACAGCATTAAAGAAGGAAACAAATATGAACTTCACAGCAACTTGGATGGATTTAGAGTCTATAATACTCGGTTATCTATCACAGAAATAAAGAATTGAGTACCACATGTTCTCACTCATAAGGGGACCCTGAACATTTACCTTAATACTATAAGAAAGGGATTGGCAGTAGCAGGATTCTGCCAGGGGAGGGATGGGGGCCACACCATTAATAAAGGTACCTGATCTCAAACCTGGCAAAGTGGGAACCAAAGGGAAGCCCAAACTTTACCTGTATGATGACCACTTGTATACCTAATCCTGAATTGTACCCCACATCCAGGTGACAGAGTGAGACTCCAACTCAAAAAAATAAATAAAATAAAATAAAATAAAATAAAATAATTTAAAAATTTAGTTAACTAAAAAACACAAATTGATATTTATGAACCCTTTTCATTCTTTTTATGTCTTTAAATATCCCAACTTCTTCCATAACACCTCCCCTTACCAAAATGTGTTGCTCTTCCTTCCCTGTGAAAACAACTTGACCTCTTCTTTTATTGTGGTAAAATATACATAATATACCATTGATTATCTCAATCATTTTTAAATGTACAAGTCAGTGGTTCACAATATTGAGCAGCCAATACCACTATTAATTTCTAGAACTCTTACATTACCTCAAACTGAAACTGTACCCATTAAATAATAATTTCCTATTTCCTACAGTCCCTGGTAACCTCTAGTGTACTTTCTCTCTCTCTTTCCCTCTTTCTTTCTTTCTCTTCTCCTCTTGTTCCTTTTTCTTTTTCTTTAATAATAAGCATCTTAATGATTGTGGAGTAGCACCTCATTGTGGTTTTCACTTGCATTTCCCTAAGGCTAGTGATGTCGAATATCTTTTTATGTGGTACTGTAGGACATTTGTATATTTCTTTGGAGAAATATCTATTTTAGTTCTTCACCTATTTTTAAATTGGGCTATCTGTTTTTTGCTGTTGCCTTCTAAGAGCCTAAAAAAGTGTTCTGGTTATTAATCTCTTATCAGGTATATATGCTTTGCAAATATTTTCTCCCATTTTGTAAGTTGTCTTTTCACTCTCTTGATGGCATCATTTGATACTAAAAAAGTTTTAAATTTTGATAAAACTCAAATTTATCTATTTTTTCTTTTATTGCTTGTGCTTTTAGTCATGTTCAATAAATCATTGCCAATTTCAGTGTCATGAAAATTTCCCCCTCTGTTTTTTAAGGGATTTTATAGTTTAACCCTTATGTTTAAGTCTTGACCCCTTTTGAGTTAATTTTTGTATATGGTATCAAATAAAGGTCCAACTTCTTTTTTTACATGTGAATATCCAGTTTCTCTAGTGCCATATGTTGAAAAGAATGGCCTTTCACTATTGAATGGCTTTGGTACTCTTGACAAAAATTAATTAACCACATATGCAAGGGCTTATTTCTGAGTTCTCAATTCTATTTCATTGTTCTGTATGTCTGAGCTTATGCCAGTATCATACTATTTTGATTATTGTAGCTTTGTAGAGAGTTTTGAAATCAGGAAGTATGAGTTCTTCAACTCTGTTCTTTTTTTTTCCTAAGATTGTTTTGGTTGTTCATGGTTCCTTGATATTGCACATGAATTTTAGAATAGGTTTTTGTATTTCTGCAAAAAATGGTGTTGGAGTTTTATTAGCAATTTTATTAAATCTGAAGATTATTATTCTGGGGCTAGAACTTTTAGTGCTATCTTTAATAGAAATGGCAACAGTGGGGATCATTGTCTTGTTCCAATTATTAGGGAAAAATCTTTAGTCTTTCACTAATGAGCATGATGTTAATTGTGTCAACTCTACATTTGACTTTTTTTTTTTTAATCCTAGGCTTACTAAGAACTGAGAAATTAATCTGACCTAAATCAAATGGATAACGATAATTGTTTCATGTCACTTTTTCAGTGACAAAGTAGTTTTTGAAATCCAAGAGTTAGCCTGGTATTCACTACCAGGTTTTGGTGTTCCGTTGAACATGTCAGTTTTATAGAATATCAGCATCTGGTAATGTCACTCTAGGACAAATCAAGGCAAGACTACTCCATGATTATGTTTGAACACTAACAACATCAACATTGTCTAGTCACAAAATACCAAACACCTCTCCGTTCAGCTAATATGAATATCTACTGCTTATTTACCAATGACAGCTTTAGTGTCCCTCCATTCTTCCTTTTTTTCCTACTTAAAATGGATTAAGATACCAAATCACAGAATTACACTGTTTTCTGACACCAATCAATTCAGGGTGAACCTCCACTCCCCTGAACTCTTTTCCAAATTACCTAATACAAACACAAATGCTACAATTAGTCATCCCTAACACCTTCTTGTTAAAGAACCCTACGGTTCTTTCATTGCAATGAGGAATAAGCTAAAATTTGTTTGATTATAGGTATGTTCCTGATGGTCTTTTGTGTGGGGGACATTGACACTACATCACAAAGTTTAGTAGCATAAAATTCAAAGTAGTAACTGAAGGTGAGGATTTCCAGATAATGAAGAGACAATACTGAGACCCTATAGGTGAGACCAGTTTTTTTTTTTCAAGAGGAATTTGAACATTGCTTGTGCTTTTATATCCATTTTCATTCATCTAATCAGTCAGTCATTCAATCATACAGTCTTTAATTAACACATTTTTACTGAGTATATACAATGTGCTAAACACTGTTAAGACTGAGAAACAAAAAAAATGTCTTTTTCTTATTGACTTTACAGGTAAACTGGTCATAACTTAAGTAATTATCTATAGAGGTGCAAAGAATGAAGAGGATTTTTGCCTTATACAATGGGATGTTTGCTCTGTCACTGTGAAATTAAAATGCTCTAATCAGAGACATATTCCTATTTTGTACCATATATTTAAGTCAAAGAGAATAAACAGAAAGTTTATACTCTTTGTATGAAAGGATCTAAGAAAAAACTCATTACTGTAAATGAGATCATAGAATAAATATTAAACATTAAATATAATTCAAGGTACAATTTTTGAAGCCTTTTCTGATTTGATTCTTTAACCTTAATACCAAGGGTTTAAGATATTTTCTTCACTAGAGGAAAGCAAGCTAGCTCTCTTACTCATATTAGCTCTACAAAATATGGAGTAAGATAAAAATTAGTCTAGGTTACAGCCATTATATATTTTTTTAATATTTTTATTTGGTGAATTCCTAGACACTCGACAGAAGAGCTAATAACAATAATGCTGTTTTCCTGCAGTAACAATGAGAGGATTTTTTCAGCCAAGGGTATAGGATCACCAAGAGACCAGACACTGAGCTAAGCATGTGGTATGTGCTATAGTATTCTTAATTTTTATGCACTCATATATTCATTCATCCAATAACTCATTCATTCAACCAATATTTATTGAGCATCTACTGGGTTCCAGGAGCTGGGCTAAATACCAGGACACACATTAATCAAAGAATCACAAATATAAATGTAAGGTTATAGCTGTGATGAGTGCTAAGAAGGAAAGTCACAAGTGTCTGATGGGGAAATGATGTTGTCAGACAGGTTAAGAAGAATTTTCCTGGAATCATGCTAATCCTGCTAAGACTGAAAAGAAGTTAAGATGTTCATAGCAAAGCTATGTTGCAGGTGTTATCATTCCACCTTTAGATGAGAGAATTGAATCTCATTATGTCTAGCAATAGAAAAGTGTTTAAACCTGTCTGTGATTTTTGCAATCTGGTGTGCAGCCACCACATTGAGAGACTGTGCATCTTTCGATGAGTATGTTTTTGATCCACTGGAACTGTGTGAACATGTCTATCTTCCCAGTTAAGACTGAGATGTCCTGAAGGACAGCAACTGTAGTTGATATAACACAGTTTCAGATACCTGTGTCATTCTCTAAAAGTTGATTAGATGACGCATAATCAACATATTCAGTGCATTTTTTTCCTTTTTCAAAAGTCCCCTACAAAGGGAAGGGAACTTGGAGAAATTTTGTATCTTAAAACAAAATACCCAAGTAAGTTTGAACTGATGCTGCTGCTGTTATTTTCTCTGAATTATAAAGGTATTTGTTCAAATTCATTCTATTGAAACTAGAACTGCATTTAAAGTGGTATTATCCTTTTAAAATAGCCTCTGTGGCCCATATCTTTTTAAAGGCTCCCCACTTTGTCTGATCGATTAGAAAAATCAAAGTCAAAATTGTGGTTTATTTTAAAGCAATTGCAGATCTGTGCAATACAGACCTTGATTCAATTTACTTTCCTTCCCTCATGTTCTTCATGCATTTATTTTATTTTCTTGTTTTATACATGTGCTACAAGTCACCTCTAATTCTTCTTGGAATATGGCGTATTATAAAAAATAATACTTTAGAAAGCTTTACAAAGGAATTTGAATTTAAAGAACCAAACTTCCATAAGACTATTTTCATTGTTATTTCTCCATGTTTAATTTCAATCTTTTTATCTAGAAAAAAATTGAGGAAAGACACTCAAAAGAAAAATAAAATAGAAAAGTAAACTGACGGGGATGCCTGGAGGTGGAATTACAGAAGCAGTGAAGTCATTGTATCTTGGTGGTTATGATGGTGATGAAGGGGTTTGTGGGATAACCACATGGATATATTTACAGGACCTTTGCACCAACAGTAAATGGTTCTGTCATCTTGTTGATTCACTGCTAAGTACCAAAATTGAATGGGTAAATAAAAGCAATAAAAAATGAAGTATATATGTAGTAAAGCAGATGAATCAGTAAAGTAGAATGAAAGGGGCAAAGCTGAAATCCTGGACAGAAGGAGGCAAATAAAATGGACATTGTATGAGATTGGTATTGTAGGAGTCTTTGTTGTCTGACTTATTTTCCTAAAAGAAGAATACATTTTTTAATTCCCTATTTAATCAATTTATTTCTAGACCAATTGCCTACAGAGCAGGTTTGTGGCTAGGTTTTCTATATCTCAAAAGTTCAACAGCATCACAATCGTTCCATAAGTAGCTGTCTAATAAGAGATCAAAGCCTATTTTATTTTATTTTATTTTATTTTTAATTTTTTTTTTTTTGAGTTGGATTCTCACTCTGTCGCCCAGACTGGAGTACAGTGGCCACTCCCGGCCACCACAGCCTCGACCTGCTGGGCTCTGGCGATCCTTCCGCCTCAGCCTTCTGAATAGCCGGAATTACAGGCATGTGCTACCACACCCGGCTTATTTTTTCATTTATTGTAGAGATGAGGTCTTGCAGCCCAGGCGGGTCTCGAACCCACGGGCTTAGGCAATCCACTCACCTCAGCCTCCCAAAGGCGCGGGATTACAGGCTGAGCCACCAAGCCCGGCTCAAAGCCTATTTTATTTAAAATCCCCAGACAGTTTTCAATCTTAAGCTGAGCATCACCAGTCTTGAAAACTGTTAACCCACAGTCTTGTAGAGATGCATAAATAGGCCGTCTAAAACCAAACAACACATAGAAAAAAAACTTGACCTAAGATTAGTTTTTAAGTCAGAAGCTAGATTTGAACCTCAGCCATCACAGAAAGATTAAAAAAGCCTGTATGTTGTTTACAAGGCATTTTCTCAGAATCACCAACCATAGGAGACAGTCCTGCTAGTTTAAACAGAGAACTTGAGTTTTATACAAATATAACCTCTGGACTAATTTCATTGGTTAGTTTTATACAGAGATATGGATATATGAAAAGAAAAAACTCAAGACTCTTTAGTAGTATTTTATATTAATATGTGAGCAAACAATCTCCAGGCAATGGAAGATTTTGCTTGATTCTTTAACAAGCCCATACCAAACCATTTCCTTAAAGAAGAAATGTCACCTAATGGCTTCCACCAAATCAAGTTGCTCATGAAAGCAGACGGGTCAAGGAGGTAGAAGAGAAAAGGCTGGTAAATCAACTGAAGGAAATTTCTCTGCTTTGTTTATTTGTCAACAATAAGTCATTATTTAGTGAACATTCATGAAAGATGACATTGAGGAATAAAAAGAAATTACAACTCAGTAATATGAAATAAGAACATTGTCCTTACTCTCTGATACTGTCAATCAGCACTCTAGGTTTTAATTGTAGAAATAAATTAATAATTTTAGTAATTATTTAAATATTTTATAAATTGTCTCATAAATTGATTATATTCTTGGGAGAAAGTTTTTTCATTTTGTTTTGCCTCTCTGTGCTACTCTTTACTTTGGTGATCATAAAGAGATAGGGCTGAAAATTTTCCAAATTCCTTTCCATTTCAAAAATACTATACTATATCATGCTATAGTATAGTACAATATGATTCAATAATGCTTATTTGCATAGAGTATTCATTTTTAATTTTATCCAAGTGCACTTCTTTAGTAAAACATATTTTTTACAAAGAAAGCCCCTATTTTTAGTGTTTAATAATGTTTTATTGTTTATTTAACAAATACATATTGAATAATCACAATACACTATATTCTGTGTTAGGTGTTGGTATATAACATCTAACTCCATGGATCTTACAATTTAGAAACAGTGTTCTCAATAACTTAGTTCCAGTCTTTTTTAAAAAAACCATATTTTAAATGTCTTTTTTTTTTGAGTTGGAATCTCACTCTGTTGCCCAGACTAGAG
The DNA here is from genome assembly GCA_027257055.1 of Cephalopachus bancanus. NCBI lineage: Eukaryota > Metazoa > Chordata > Mammalia > Primates > Tarsiidae > Cephalopachus > Cephalopachus bancanus. Next base: position 1,061,532 of record JAPVLO010000031.1, on the reverse strand, counting down.
TGCAATGGCCGCTCCCAGCCACCGCAGCCTTGACCTGCAGGACTCCGGCGATCCTTCCGCCTGAGCCTTCCAAGTATCTGGAACTACAGGCGTGTGCTACCACACCCGGCTAATTTTTTGGTTTATTGTAGAGATGAGGTCTCACCAAGTTGCCCAGGTGGGTCTCGAACCCGCGGGCTCTGGCAATTCACTCACCTCAGCCTCCCAAGGCGCAGGATTACAGGCTGAACCACCGAGCCCGGCTTAAATGTCTTAAAGTTTGTAAAAAAAAAGAACCCATGATCATTGTTTAGTCTCAACAGTACACTAAGGCACTGTGAGAATGTTGTCAGGAGACGCATAACTATGCTGTGTTATACATAGTACCAGAAGCAGCTACTTTGGGTAAAAGGAACAAGGGCCATGAGACAGTGAGGAAAAAAGCAAAGAGGATGAAAAATTATAGATAAGCTTTCCAGAAAAAAAAGCCACTACTGTGTAATCATCTGTTACTTAAGGATGTGGTCCCTGTGGTTTCAAATAGACTTACTTGTTTGAGGCATGCCTGTCTGCAGGGTTGACTGAGGTTGTAGTTGGGATGGGAGGACAGAGAAAGATAAACCTCTTTTGAGAACAAACACAAAAGAAACTGTAACATGAAGTTGTCTGGCTCTTGAGCACTCTCAATGGTCTCCTGAACTATGTCTCATTGGCAGGTGTAGATGTTGCACACATTTCTAAAGAAGCAAGCAAGCAAACAAATGAACCACAAAAGTCCTGATGGTTATTTTCCCATGAGAGCAATGAAAGAATTTGTCTAAAGAGCTAGAAAGGACCTTGCTTTGGAAATGTTTCATGAACCTCACCTATGGACAGGTGGGAATCTGTTCTTGAGACTCCAACACTTCCTCAATGTCCTTTCTGACAGTCTGTTCCATTGGCAAGTTCTCCTTTACAGAAAGCTTTATTTTAACTACAATTTCTATTATCCTCTATTATTTATTTCCTAACCCAAAAGGAAAAATGTTGACCACACTTTCTTGTAGTTGAGTAATGACAACAGAGCAATGAAGGTAAATTCCATGGGCCACCTTTGAAAGGTGAGTCCCATTACTTCATTTTCTGACCCCGAAATCACCTGGATCACTTGAAGGCAGTAATGAGGACTCTTTTCATGTTTAGAATATTCTTTTTTGTCTTAAGCTTGTTCTATCATAAGCTCTACTCTGGATCCTTCCAATTCCTCTTTTGTTTGGGAGGCCTGATTCCAGTGTCACACTTTGCCCTGAGAAGTCCCTCTGAAAATTTAGTAAAAGGTGAGGTCCTGCTTTCTTGAAGGAATAATTTCTTCCGTATTGTTACTCTTGACTCCAAGATTAAATATATTTTCTTAAACATAATTGCTTACATTTTTCATGTGTTCACTTGGGGTTATATTTAAAAATGCTCTAGATTTGTTTCTTATTTTCTCAAAGATAGTAAATTATGTTCCATGCCTTTTTATAGTTTGCCATACTCTGCCTCCCCAATCCTATGCTCAACTTGAACTGAGTTGACATCTCTTGACTTCAGATGAGCATGGCCATGGTTTGATCTCTTCCTTTTTGCTGGAGTGGGCCAGTATTGGTAGGCAGAATGAAAGAAGAATGTTAGCTTTGTTGTTTGCTTAATAAACGCACATCTATTGAAGGCTTAGTAAGTACCAGAAACCAGGCCAGATACTTGGCTATAATGAGGAATAAGGCAGATATGGTTGCACCCTATGATATGAGAAGTTCTATAGATCCTGACATCAGGAACATCTAACCCAACTTGTGTGGTCAGTGGGAAGATATCTGGATTAATGATATCTAAGTGGAAATCTGAAAGATCAAAACAAGCTTGCCAAGTAGCCATGGCCAACCGTGGGAGGAGAGATTGTTTCCGGCAGAAATAGCACATGGGAAGGTCAGATATGAGAGACCACAGTGGTAAGGTTCCACTTTGTCTTTGCCTTCTTAAACTTTCATGCAAGGTAAGGAATGTGGAAGAACATACATGAATACTTTTCTCTTTTATTTGGGAGAAAAAAATACTTACAACTTATATATGTAGCATTATAAAAATAATGTTCTTATGCCACAGAATAATTGCTTATAAGCTTTGGAGTCAGATTAGGATCCATCTGGAGGCTCCATTTGGAAGGACTAGCAGTCCATGGACCATGAGTCTCAAAGATTGAAGACATTTTAAAGAAGCTTTTTAAGGCTGGAGCAGAAACTACAAAAAGGGAGAGGAAGCCAGCAGGGGCAGAAAGAGGAAGAATTAAGAGATGAGGCTCAACTGGTGAACAAGGAGCAAATGGGTCCGGACATCTTTAACCAGGTAAATGTGTTTGAGCACATTGATTATAAGGGAAGTCACAGTTTTAAGATAATGACTGTTTTTCCACCTGGAAAGGAAGCAGGGATTGTATTCCATCCATCCCTTCTTCTCCTATCCTATCCTTTACTTTCCTTGACTGGAAATAAGAGTAATAAAAATGAATGAAAATGATGATTTCTCCTATTCCCTTTTTTTTTGGGAAACAACCCCGTTGATAATTCTAGGCTGCTTTGATAAGAACAAAACTATGATTAAATTATCCTCAAAAAGAGTTTCTCACTATCTAATTGTGGGCAGCACTTAAAGGAGTAACACATACAAAAAATATAACCACCTGGGGTCTGCTACCTGAAAGTGCATTGTTTTTTATTCTGCTTGTGGTCTTCCATGAAATGCGATCATTACTCTGCCTTTCCCCAACCTGTTTTGTCTCATTAGGGAACAAGAAACCCAACACAATTTTTCTCTTGAGTTATGTCAAGAGATGGCAATGAAAGTGTTGCCACATTCAAACCAGAAAGCTATTTACTTCTTACCTTGGCATAACCTCAGAGAATGACAGAAGTAGGCATAATATGAAAGGCGCAACTGACAGGTTTTGGTTTTTCCTGGCTGACAGTTTCATTTCAGGATCTTGTTTTGCCAGCCTCATCCAGATCTATGCATCTGCAAGACTGACTTCAATAAATCTGAATGTCTCTTTAAGAGTAGAGGCAATCTATTGCTTTGTTTCCAGATTCCCATTTCTTTATAATTAAGTCAGCATTAAAGGGATTTCCACCATCTTCCATCTAAAGCTGCAGAGAAGATGACTAAATCCTGCCTGAAGTGAGTTTAACAGATTCTGGGGTGAGCATTAAGAAAGTCTTTCACAGAAAAATGGCTTGGTATGGGAAGGGAAGAAAGACGTCATTCAGGCATCTTTACTGAATTAAGGATTTAGATTTGAATTCCTGAATTCTGTCCCTTAGGCCAGCACAGATGTTACTGCTATTTTGCTCTTGAGATTAATTTGTCTATATATGTACCAATATTCTCTCTTTTACCAGTACATACTCACACTATAGTGTTTGTGTCTTTATTGAGAAAACATGACTTTTTACTATTGATTATGAAAAGTAAGACCCTCCTACTTCTGTATATGGCATCAAGAGAACACCTGAGGCTTCTACCTTGGAATTTTGGGGAAAGTGTGAGTTTGCATTTGAAGGAAAAGGAAACACTTTTTTTTTATCAGCAAAGTTGGAATACTCATTATTTTCCATAGAATTACAGAAGGAAACAATATCAACCACATGCAAACTAATCACAACTTCTTTGCCCTTTAATCCTCCTGAGAATCTGACATTTAGGACATGAGCAGAGAGCGGCAATCACATTAATAACAACAAAGGAAGGAGAGGACAGTCTGTTTATACTCCCCAACATTTTTTATCACTCTGAATTGTGGTTTTTTTTTTGTATCTGTCTTTCTTATCCTAGATAGGCATCCCATAAGGACAAGAACAGGGTCTAATTCATCTCTCTCTAAGCACAGCACAGATCATAGTGCCTAACATATAGGAAGCAGTCAGAAAGTATCTGTTGACTACATAAATGACTGGGTCTGAAAAAGCAAAAGGCATCACCCAAACAGCTATTTCCACTGTATTATTTTCTACTCTCAGAAAAATTCCACCGCATTTTCCAGCAGTACCACATCTGGCTTTGGAGGAAACCATGCATTCTAGTCCCATCAAATGGCAAACACTCAGTGACTGGGCCTCCTCATGTAATAGGCTGCTTATTGGCCAAGGTCTGGGAGAACAGTGATCCAGAAATCTGAAAGTTTATTTTTAGTCTCTGCAATTAGCTTAGTGACCCTGGGTAAGACCTTCATGGTAACTGGGCTTCCATATTCTTCTTTGTATAACAAAGAAGTTAAACAAAGGATATTTAACCTGAGAACCACTGAGTTGTAGATGAACATCAAGAGAAGTCTGTGAACTCCCTGGAATTATGTGTAAAATGTTATGGTTATATGACTATATGAATTTATGCAATTTTAAAAGAAAAATTTTGTAGTTTTTATTGTTTTTAAAGAAAATTAGTTATTTTTTTAAAAAAGAGGTTAACATACTCCTGAATAACTACTTTTAATATTCTTTTCTCCTACAAAATTCCTAAGCTTCTATGAAAACTTCAAAAACTGCTTTAGCCCATAATGTATATTTTTTTCTCTGATTGTCCATTTCCCCCAATCATTCACTACCTCATGATAATTTAAACATCTATGTATGCCCAGGTTAAACTTCATCTACATTATCTGAATCCAAACTAGGTCTTTTAAACGTCTCCAAATTCCACATAGGAATTATTATAGTAAATATTGAATGAAAATGTCCATAGATTTGTTTTATCTCAGAACGCTGGCTATTTTCCCTCAAATGCTTTATGTAACTCAGGACCAGAACCACAAATAGCATCTGTCCCAAAGTCTTAGGAGGAGAGAGACTGTTTATTAAGAATATCCACCTAGGAGACCAAGAGGATGAGATGATAATCTGGAAGTTTTGGGGACACTGAGTGAAAAGAAAGAAGAGATTTCTGACCATACCAGGAATGGCAGATAGACCATGCCTGAAAGGAGGGGCCTGAGTCTGTGGTAGCAACTCCATAGCAAAGGCTATCGCCTCATAATCTAGAAAAGCCAGATGTAAGTGGTGAAGGCAGAAGATAGTTCTGTTTAGCATACTTGTACTAGTTTCCTGTTGTTTCTGTAACAAATTAATACAAACTTAGTGACTTAAAACAACATAAATTTATCTTATTATTTTTTTTTAATTTTCTTTTTTCTTTCTTTTTTTAAAACATAATTTTTATTTTAAAATTATGGGGTACAGTTAAGGGTTAGGTAAACAAATATGCATCGTTCAGGCACCCTTGTTGATAAGGGGCGTCCCCCCTGTCCCTAGACAGATATTGACTACCATTAATCCCACCACCCTTGCCCTCCCTGCCCCCTCCATAGATTCCCACCACTGTCAATCCTTGTATTATAGTATTACAAAAAATGTTCAAGCTCCACTTATGAGTGAGAATATGTGATACTCAGATCTTTGTTGCTGTGAAAGATCACTCAGTATTATAGACTCTAGTTCCATCCAGGTTGCTACAAAATTCATGATTTTGTTCAAAGGCTTAACATCTTGGATCTACAAGGAACTCAAATGTGCTGAAAAGAAGAAAACAACCCATTACAAAGTGGGCAAAAGATATGAACAGACATCTCACCAAAGAAGATATACGAGCGGCCAACAGACGCATGAAGAAATGTTCAACCTCACTAATCATCAAGGAGATGCAAATTAAAACTACACTGAGATACCACCTAACTCCAGTCAGAATGGTCATTATCAATAACTAAAAAAATAACATAGGCTGGGGAGGATGTGGTGAAAAGGGAACACTTAAACACTGTTGGTGGGAGTGTAAACTAGTGCAACCTCTGTGGAAAGCAGTGTGGCGATTCCAAAAAGCTCTAAATATCGACTTCCCATATGACCCCGCAATCTCCCTACTGGGAATATACCCTGAAGAACTCAAATCACTCTATAAAAAAGATACCTGCACACGCGTGTTTATTGCAGCATTGTTCACAATATCTTATGATTCTTGAGATCAGAAATATAATATGATCTACAGGGCTATAGACCTTCTGGAGACTTCAAGGGAGAATCCCTTTCCTTGACCTTTCCAGCTTCTAGAGGCCATGTCCCCTTCTTCTGTCTTTAAACCAGCAGCACAGTATCTTCAAACAGCAATTTATTGAGAGGGCATCCTTGAGAAATTAAAAGTATCTCCCCTCACATCTCCAACAGGCTTCCTCAAATAAGGAGTCCAAAATCAAGAAATGTGACTAATATAGCAGATTGTCATTTATTATTATTTATAAATCATGCCCACAAAAGAATTAGACACAACTGAGTAATTGCTCGGTGATCAGAGCTCAAATCTTTTTCTCTTTTTCAGTTTATTCATTTTAATGTTGGCATCTACAGATCTGTTCTAGAACTATTGATATGGAAACTACTATCATAGTCCAAGAAGTTCTGGATTGTGAAAGACTATGCGTATCAACCACCATAGGTCCTTTTATTGGCTTAATATTCTCACCATCCAAGAAATAGAGCAAGAACAGAGGTGAAAGCAGAGGGGAAACAGAGGACAGAAGAGTGACAAAAGTCAGAAGTCAGAACCAAGGGAAAGACTAGCAAAGTGCAGTCGGGGACATCAGGGTAGACGTGGCCACACTGGGACTCAGAAAGCAGCTATATGGTCATGGTGTCCCTCTTTCATGTGTCTGGAACACCACACCACACACATGAAACATTTGTCCATGACTAGATGGTGTAATAGAAAGCCTGAGTTCCAGTCTTGACTCTTTCACCTGACCTTGGAGAAGATATCTGGTTCCTCATCTATAAAATAGGGAACTTGATGATATGTAATTTGCTGCATATATTTGTAGTGAGAAATATGAGTTATATAAACCGTTTAAAACAACGTCAGATGAATAACTTGTGAAATTTCAGTGTTAGCTATTATTTGGAAACTGAGGTTGACTGTATACTGACCTAATTTTCATTCATATTGTAGAATGTCGTTTTCTCGTTTAGTTGTTTTAAAATAAAAACACACTGTCAGTACCTCAGTGTTCATGGAAGAAAGGCACCATGGTTCCCTTCAAAAGAAACAAAAATAAAATTCCATTTACCGTTTCTGAACATCTTTATTTGGGGGCTCACTAGAATTTGTTTCTTGTGTTCTCGTGTAGACAGAGACAAAGAGCCTCAGAACCCTCACCTTAGAGAATACCTTTTAAGAGCTCCTGCAGCCTGCCAAGAAATAGCTATTTTCAACATTAGATATTAGATAATTAAGCAAATGATGGGTTCTCCATGCTCAAGCAAAGTGCTCTTTGTTTTTTTGGGGTCATCTCATAATTAATTTCATTTTTATAATTGAATTTTATTTATTTTAAATGTTATTTCAGTCTCTCTTTTTTCCAATATGTTCAGCAATTGAAGATTTCACAGGAAAAATACGAGTCTATAGCAATGTCAGCGCATTTATAATAAATGACTGCTTGAGGGTGAGCATGCTTAGTTGTGAAGAAATGTTTTCCCCTATTGGATGCCTAACCAGTCACAAAAAAACTATACTCATTGTGCAAATACCACAATGATGAGTGCTGGCCACTTTGTCATTCGCATTGCTCTGCCCCAATAACCATAAATGGATCCCAGCCATTAGGATGCACTCAAAAAGTCCTATTGCAACATTATATTACAGCTTTATATATGTGGTGTACATAACGTATGTGGCTACTGCATTGGTGTACCTGACTGTATATTGGAATATTTTCTACCAACCCATTGTCTATGAATCAGTTAATGTCAATGAAGATCACATCCAGATCTGATGCACTGTAGTTTGTGACTTGTTTGTGAATGTCTCCTTCTACTAGAGTATAAATTCCCTGGGTCAGAGATTGTGTTTCATTCATGATTATGTGTCAAAACTTAGAAAAGTACCAGACATGTAGTAGCAATTCAACAAATATTTAGTGAACGGAAAAGTGACAAAAATAAAAACCTCCAAGTTCAGAACAGAATGATGTCAAAATAATCAAAAAGAGGATAAGCAGCCTTAAAAGTTTCAAGTCTTAGAGGATGAGGTCATTTAAGAATATTCCTTCTAATAAAAATAATTCCCTGGGTTATTTCTAAGTTTGCACTTAAAACACATTCCCTATAAAACTGGAATCTTCTAAGCGATTATTGCTGGAAAAGATTAATAGAGGTGAGAGAGACACAGTTAAAGTGTTACTCAGAGTTTGAAAACCACCTTTTAGTATTTAAGAAGGCATTAATCATGATCATTAATCAATAGAAAGGAATGTTCACAGAATGCTTAGAAGAAATGTTTGCTAAAGCAAAAAGTCAGAGAAAAGAAAGGCATATATGCCCAAGGCTGAAGATAAACTTTTTCTTTACCTCAACAAATTAAAGCTGGTGAAAAAGAACAATTGACCAGAGAGGAACATTACTGTACAACATGTAAAATACTGCGAAGGTCAGCAGAGCCTCAGCTTTTAAAAATTTTTTTGTGCTACCGATTGTTGAGAAACGAGTCTCTTGCAAGCCTGACTTAGACATTATGCTTAGAAGTTACTCAACACCAAGGATTTGGAAAGTACTTTTATTTCCTTTACTATTTGATGACAAGAATGAGTTGCAAACATTTTCAGTAAATCTCTGTGCTTTTAAAAATTGTTTATAAGACCATTTCATAATGTCAATGCTCTTTAATTTCTTCACTCATGCTGGATCCTCTGGTTTTTCCTTTGCTCTGTGCTTCTGAGAATCATTTCCAAGCAAGTAACTCTACCTCAAAGATTTCTGAAGTCATTAAGAAAAAAAGAAGCCACAAGGATGCAGTTTTCTTATGAAGTGACTTAGTTGTGCAGAAAGAAGCACTGTTTTTAAAATCCCACATGGAATATCTTTGGATATTTATGTAAAACTTATGTGTAAGTATTTTTGCTGAAGACTGAGGATGAACCGGGTTTATGAGGACCCGGTCCTCTCTTCATTTTTAGGTGATTCAATCTTACATATTCCAGGTCACTAGGGCAACTTATATTATGTTGTCCTGTGTCATGTAAAGATGCTACTACCATAAACAAGACAATTTTTTTTTTCTTTTTCCTTCCACTAATTGTTACAATAACTAGGTACGGAGTCATCTATACAACTGGCTGCTATAAAGGACATGCCTTGCTAGGTGGTTGGTTGGGTTAGGCACCAAGGTTCACAATCCCAGAAAAGCAAACTAGGCTCACATTAGAATTAAACCTGAGACTTGAGGCAACATTATACTACTTCACTATTAAAGACATCAAGGAATTTCCATATTCCCTGCAAATTTATCCTAGGCAGTATCATGGCTCTTTTTTTGTATATGATCAAATCCCTTAATCTAACTATGCCCTGTTTTCTTGTGATATGAAATCATCATGAAAACTTCTTATATACACAGACTTATCTACTACTACTGTGAAGAATAAAAAAATTCCAAAGCCTTCTAGTCCAGGAAATGTTAGGCCAGATTCTGTAATCATCACTATTAAAAAAAAAAAAGCTAAACAACTAAATCAGGAAGTAGATAATAAAAAACAGATCACATTTAGACAAAGACATGGTTACTTTTTTTATTTGAAGGAAAAAAAAGTATGTTTTAATAAATACTGCAGAAACATTGACCAAACAAACATACAAAGTGACTTCAACATTTAAAAAAAATGCAACGAAAAGTTCTGCTTCATAACAGTTATAACTTATTTTCTTTTTACAATATTTAAATACAGAAAGCACTTGCCAGCTATTTTGTAATACTGCCCAAAGCATAATTCTGCATCAATCAAAGCATATTATGTTGGTAAAATGTCTGTATTTCACAGGAAATGACTGGAATGGTATTTTCTTGCAGAGACAAAACAAAGTGCTTGTAAGACATAGAACTGAATGTTGTAATTACTTTAATCCTCTCTTCTGCCACAATTTAATGGGAGCACAGCTTCAACACTTCAAAAATGAAGCATTATCATTGGAAAGAAAGCTCGTTTTCAACAAGCGCCAACAATAAACAGGTCAGATCTGGTTTCTTCTCTGAAAGAATCTCCAAAAGAAACTGGTCAAAAATATCTGTAAACTATTTTAAATGCTGATTATTTTATGCAACAACAGCAATCAAGTGTAGAATGTGAACCTCGGGTGAATCTGGTTAAATGAGGTTTAGCAACCACTCTCTAGAAATGCCCTAGTATTTTGTCAGAACTGAACATACTTAATTTTCCACTAGGGATTATCTAAACTTGGTTAAGTGGTTCCTTCTCGTATCAATGTCCATTTTTGAAAAGTGAGATAAACCAACAGATCATCAGATGCTGCCAGTTTTGGAGCTTCATCCTAAATAATAGTACTTTCCTTTGTATTTTTGGTAACTTAATTCCAGACAGTTTTACTCACAAACTGTGCTTTCTGCTACTATTCCTTCATTCATTCTTCTGGTAAAAATAGTAACTACATTTTTTTCTCCCTGTGGATCATTCTATGACATCAAACCAAGACACCTTTAATTTGACTTTGCATTTTTATCAACAATGGCAAAAAAAAAAGTCACACACCCTTCTTTTCTAAACAGCGCACAAAAATGTTACATTGAGCAATTTACCACTTTGTCATGACAATCACAAGGATGAACAGAACCATCAGACTGAATAAAAATCGATACTTTTCTTTCTATTTGATCTATGTAATCTTTGTAGTGCTGGTCTACAAATCTTGCAAAACTGCAAAAGCCTTTCTTTAGAACCATCTCACTCAGCTATCTTCAGGAAGGCAAGATTTCAAAGCCTCATGAAGTTTTCCTCTGGATGTCCCCATGGGTCCTGATACAATTTCCATTTTAATGATGAGCTAGAAAGAAATTAGATCACATCCTCTAGAAAACTAAACGCTAAGGTCACAGTGCCAGTTCCCCAATGAGGACGGTATATTAACATATACTTTTTGTAAAGGAGATTAAAATATTTAAAAATTAAATCAAAGTAGAGATCCATGGATAGATTGTAATCAAAACAAAAACAAAAAAATGCAAGCACCATTCAGAGTGTGATTTTTCTTCTGGGAGGTACTCGCATTCCTCCTCATCTTCCTCTAGCTCATTTGTATCTTTCTCTTTTTTTCTTTTTTTGGCATATTTTTCAAGTTAAACTTCAAAACTCTCCTGTGTATTCACGTCTCATCACTCGGTCTACATGCTGAACCTAAGGATAGGATTCCAAAAAGATGAGTATCCGTTCAAACACCTCCCAAGCCTCCAATATACATGACTTTGGCTGTGTGCACTTTGTTCAGACTTCACCTTTTTGTTTTGCTGTTGTTTTTTACACTAGATTCTCTTGTCTTCACTAAAAATAAGGAAAGATTCACATCACAGTGCAGCTCTTGGCTTTGTCCTTTCGTAAGTCTGTAGCAACTGCCGAGAGTTCTGGTCTGCTGGGCATGTGTGAAATCCGCTTTGTGGCCCTCTGTGATTTGTTCCGCTTAACGTTTTTATTTGTCTTATTTACACACGCCAAGGTGGCAACATGAAAAATGTCTCTGACGCTGTTTTCTGACTGTAAAGCTGAGCATTCAATGTAAGTAGCTGCTCCAATCTGTTTGGCCATATTTGCCCCCTGGGAAGCAAAAGAAGAAGTTTCAATCAGCAGTAAAGACTGGTGGAAAGTTATCAAGTCTCTTTTAATACCACAAAACAATACTGCATTGCAAAACATGTTCTAATATATTAACCGAATTTTCCAAGTGTTGTTGCAAAAAAAGTATATTTTTAAAAATTTGAACTGATTTATTACTTCATAAATATCTCCAGTCAAGACACAGTCCTAAGATGCTCGTTATCATGACTCAGCACCCTATAAATGCTAAGGGCTGATCTAATGTCACTGGGTCATTAATAAACAAAGGTGGTGGTTTTTCTCACCCATGCCGGCTCTGGCATATCTATCTCTCCTCTTTTCCCTCTCTAATAAACTTTGTTTGAAAGCTTTGAGAATAAATAAACAAACAAGCAAACAAGTACCCTGGTTATCAATTACTTAATATGAGGTGCTTCAAAGACGTAGGAGTGAAGCTAAGGAAGTGATTCATCTTCACTCTCAACTGTAACCAAGAGGTAACTGGTTACTCAGGCTTTCAAGGGTCACAGCAGGTATGGAACAACCCACAAAATCTTATTATTGGAATAAGCTAGCTGAAGACCATGAACATTAACTCTGCATTTTCCACAGAGCTCTGGCAGAGGTGATGTGGCCTCTAGAGCCTGTCCAGCACCTTATAGGAGCACTCAATTGATCTTTTCTTGAGTGTAAATGGCACTCAAGACTAAAAAGCAGGTTGTATAAAAAACAAGGGCAATGAGTGAAATTTAAAATCAATTTTGAAATTTATGTGATTGTGTCTTATAGCCATAGTAAGTTTAGGAAAGAAAGAATACTATATTAAGACATCTGTTACTATAGGAAACAAAAAAATATGTAATTTCCAAGTGTGGACAATACTGTCAACATACATGTTGATAAACATGTGTGCATCAAATAAAAACAACTTATTTAAAAAAACATATTTTTGTTAAATTCTAGCTACTTCAGCATGAACTCTCTTTAGAATTTAGTTGTAGGTTTTAAGAGAAAGAACTTTTGAAACTAATTCTCCTTTCTAAATACTTAGGGGAAATGCCATAGAAATGATGAATCTCTGAAAGATGGTTCTGAGTGTTCATTTTATCAGCAACAGTCTTTTTATTGTGCTGCTGAGTGTAAAATAAGATTACCTCTCTTAAAGAGTATTACTGATTTTGAGCACATTTCTCTTAAACCTACTTAACTTTAAACCTACTCAACTTTAAACCTACTGGAGTTGCAAATATATACAAAGTTAGCATATGATCAACTGTTTAGATACTCAGGTATCATGTGTTTACACTAATAAATGACACAGCATTTCAAATTTCGCAATTGACCACTGGCTGAGACTTTAGAATAGCAGCTACTTTTCAAAAAATTGTTACATTCCATTTCTATTACTCTTTTTAAAATGCACTTTTGCACACTGATAAGATACATACCTGGTCATATGACACTGGTGTCTGCCTGTGATTTGAGAGCTCTACCAATGTACTAACATCTGTCCGAAGATCAGACTTGCAGCCAACCAAGAGCATTTTGGTATTGGGACAAAACTCCTGGATTTCACCTTTCCACTATGAGAAAAAGAAAAAGAAAAAAATTAAGAAAGTGCTGATATCTATAGAATGAAAACAATTTCTCCACTAGCAGACATTAGAAATGGGACTCAAAGAAGACATTAAAAAGACCGTCATTTCAGGTGAAAAAGCAAACTTGCACGGTCTCCTACATAGCTATTAAGCTTTACTATGTTTTAAGCCGTGGGGAATGCTTACATATACTATTATCAGTTCTCCCTCCCTGTGACTCATCTGTCTCGACTCCAAGAGACTTGCTGGCTCTTAGAAAGTAGTTTCAACAATTTCTTAATTAATTATTAGGGTATCTCCGAAGGATAAATGTGTCTTAAGAATAATTATGTATCCTAACAAGTGGCCGTATCCTCAGGAATGTTGAGCTAGTATCCCCAGTTAGAAGGCTGGAAATAAGACAAAGCCAACACTAGTACAACTGCGCATTCACTAATCCTATTACTAATCCCATGCCACCAAATGCTAGAAGCTTCATTTAGATATATGAGATAGTTAATGAAGCAGAATACCTTGGTTTGAAGGAGCTTCCATTAAAGTGATTGTATCAATACAGAACAAAGCAATTGCAAAGGACCATCTCTTGGGCTATTAGGAAGGCATTTGGTCCCATAGCTCATATGCCCTTGATTCATTTTTAAGTTACATAAACCGAAATATTTCAATCCAGTCCAATTTGACTGATTGTTTCACAACCTAACAAGAATTACTAGAACCTCCAGAAATGCCTTGTCAGATAATTCCAACTGTCCTCTTTAATAACAAGGGGATGCCTTTTTGTGGTTTCATTTCCTTGGGCTTGAGTTCTCCATCGGGATGGGTGTCAGGGGTTCAGAGTGTTCACAGGAGAGCTCTAGCTCTTGAAGGCAGGGCCTAGAGAGATTGAGACAGGCCAGCGGCAACTGACTTGTTCTACCCATGTTCACAAATACGTCTTAAGTGCTCTAAGAAGTATTGTGGTGATGACAAAGATGATGAAGACATAACTAACTGTATCTTCCAGAAAAGAATCTCCACAACAACTGGGGTGATGAAGTCATGTATATAAGATGTTTATATACTAGATAAGAGAGACATCCTGCAAGAATAATTTAAAAGACCACTATAAGAGACAGCTCGAGGTCTAGAGGTGTGCTTTGGGCAATGAACTCTAGTTCAAAGTATACCAGTGGATTGAAGGGAGTAATACACTCTCCATAAGAGCCTATTTTTCCACTGATTCCTCCCTTCCAGAATTATATAGGAGCACTTATCACATGCAAGGTGGCACTGGAGTTAAAACTGGAAGGTGAAATAAAAAAAGAATAAGAAATCCATCTTGCTTCAAGTCACTCTAACCTCTTTGATATTCAAGGACTTAACAGATTCAATTAATCAAGACGAACCACAGCAGGAGGTATCATGAGCCTTTAAACCTCACACGAATGTAAAACATACTCATTAATATCTATAAGGCCGAAGTCACTAGTCATTTGGTCTTAGAAGACAAAAGCAAAGTAAAACAGGAGAAAGGCTTTTCATAATAAATTATGCATAACTTGATAGTACATCAAGTAAAAACTCTAGTAAATAAGCAACCTCTTTTATCTGCAGACAGAACTAGACATGTTGCCATGTTGCTCTTCAGCTGCGTAATGACTTTGGCTTCCTTCTTCTTGTCTAGCAATTGCTTACAAGCATTAAAGACAGGAAAGCTGTATTCCTGCCTGAATTTGAAGAGCATTAGCATTATTTGTGCTAGCTATACATTACTCAAAATGGAAAAGAGTTTAAAGGGGAAAAGGAGCCTTTGATCTATTAAGAATGCCATATTTCACTGAACTCTGTAATGTTCAGTAGCAACAGGGGAATGGTTATACTTCAAATCCCAATTTCACAATAACACACAAGCCAAGCGATGAAAAACAACAGGGAAATAGAAACTAATAAAGACATGTGAAATACAAATAAATTCTACTAAAAATTAAAAGCAAAAAAAAGCAAAACACAACCCAGACCAACTACATGGGTGTTTCTCTTTCTCAATCCTACCCTACTCTGACGGGGTCGGACACACAGGTCATCCCCCCCCCACCCAGCTGACACTGCTTTGCTTTCAACCTCATTCAGCATCAAGCTTGTTCATGGGGAAGAGGGGCTGCTCCACCAAGGGTCTGATCTGAAACCCCACAGCATTCAGGCCAAGGCTGAGAAATACCTAGTGGCTAATGAATGCTGATTCATGGACTAGCATGCACCTTTTTTAACTACCCAGAGGCTGAGGTCCCAGGTGCTGGAGGACAAGAACCACCCATCCCTCCCACTGTACTCTCTACCACCTGTGAGCCAACCTGCAACCGCTTCCATTCCTCTCAACCGCCCCTAGTTCCTTTTATCCAGAGATTTCTTCTCTAACTCTAAAATGTGACTCAACTTTGCCTCCAGAAGTCAGATATACATTATAATTTATAACACATTTATAACTATGACTTCTATTAGTATTAGACAAATAACTAATCCTAATTCACACCATCTAACGTCTGGTGACACAACCCTATTCCTCCTGTACTAGTTCTATTGCTGTTTCTAATAAATAGTACCAGAACTGAAACAATCTGCACTGAGGTGAAATGTGAATCTGTAAACTAAGGGGCAGTGTGTTGAGTAAATTAACAAAGGAAGAAAGGAAGACATGAATATGACAGTAATCAAATTCAACTGTCTTTAACTGTACCACTTTCTCTCAAAAGACGAACATGGAGGCTCTTAAAGGATGCTTTATCTCAGAGCCTCATGAATTAAAATTTCAAGCAGGTTCTTCATCAAAATTAGTGACACATATGTAAGCAAACCCCATTTTGGTGTGAGAGTGTCCTTTCCAGTGCTTTAATTACAAAACATAAGGCAGGGAATTAACTAGTCTTAGAGCTCCCCCGTGAACCACATGTTTATATATATATATATATATACATATATATATATATATATATATATATATATATATCGCCCAGTGTTGAACTATGTCACCATTCCCCAGGACTTGCCTTTTTCAGGACACTGTCCAGAGTCTCTGGTCTACTGATGTCGAAGCAAATCAGCACAGCATCCGAATCTGGGTAAGAGAGGGGGCGGACGTTGTCATAGTAAGGCGAACCTGAGAAGAAACGAAGATAAACAAGTTTTCATATGAAAGTCTCCTTTGTCTGTCATGCATTAATGCTGCTCTTTTGAGCTAAATCCCTTAAATATCACATCATGGCCCCACCCGCACTTCCCCCAATTCTTGGGGAAAAAAAAATGCAAACAAACACACAAAGCCTGGTGAGTAACATTGTCTTTTCTTCCAGAAGATGAAGGAAGCCTGACATGTATCTGACCTAAATTCAAGGCGTGGACCAGGATCTTAAGGTGAAATCTTCACGGCTTAAAAACTAGAGCCCAAAAGAGCCTAGGTGAAGAGGGGAAGCACCCGGGGACAAGTGGCCTTGAGCTCCAATCCTAAGGAGAAAGAGGGCAGGGTAGCTTTAGACTCTGTGTCTCTGATTCTCCACTCATAAAATGAAAATGCTGACAATGTATCTACCCGGGATTAAAAAATAAACCCAGGTATGGCATTTAGTAAGAGATCAATAGGTATTAGCTATGGTTATTATGGCTGTGTTGTTGCCACTGTTAAAAGCTGAATGGTAGCAAGAATCATAAACTGAGCTACTTCTTGGGAAACAGACCAGAACTCAAGACTGGTCTGACAGAAGGATAGCGGTGAAAGATAGAAGGAAGAAGAGGTACATTCAGTTATGCAAAGAGAACCACAGTAAACCAAGTTGTAAGTTTCGATAAGCCAGTGTTGAGCTTGCTTACTTAAACTTATACCCAAGACCTATATGAGAGGGGAACCCAGAATCAACTTTTGGAGGGCGGGCCCTTGTAGTATGCTCGGAATTTGTTCCTCCAGATCAGTCAACTAAAGTTTTTGAACTGGAAGTTTTGAGAAGGTTGTGTCACAATGTGTATAAGAAACATCCTGAGATATGGGAAACAGGTGACTGGTTCTTCAACCTACCTATATGCACCAAATGTTCGGCAGTTTTTGACCAAAAACAACATGACCCCTGTGCCCTACTCTCCCTATTCACCTGATCTGGCTACAAGTGAATTTTTTTTTGTTTCCCTACATGAAAGAAGTCCTCAAAAGAAACGTCTTGCCAATGTAGAAGAGGTTAATTAAAAAGCCTCAAAATTGATGAGTTCAAAAACTGTTTTGAGCAGTGGAAAAAGCACCTTTGTAGGTGTATTGCATGAAATGGAGAATACTTTCAAGGTAACTGAAGTTTAAACATGCAAGAGTAAATACACAATTTTTTATAAATAAATCCCAGTTTTTGTGGGGTCACTCCTTATATACTTTCTTACTGTTACAAACAAGAATATAATAAATGTCATATCGGATCATGTCACTTTTTTATAAAATTCCATCTCTGAGAGTGACACTGAGGCAGATCCAATGATCTTAGCCTGACTTAAATCCAAGATATCTTAAAAGTTCAAGTCACCAGTCAATTAATTTAACCACAGAACCCTTTAGTCGTTTGAGAAGTTTCTTCTACTCCTTTAAGAATTCCAAAGGATGAGCAATTACACAAGGTCAACAATTATAAAGTGGTATGACTGTAAAACCAAATATAGCTTGACAACTGCTTTTTTTAAGAAATCACTTTTAGTATGCTAATATTTCATAAGCATTAACACAAAGTCACTTTACTAGGCAAATGCATATACACAGATATATTTAAATTCAGAGTAGAGAAAGAAAATCTAAACCACCAAAGTCTTCTTAAACTCCTATTTCTTTTTGACATCACTTTCTATTGTAGCAGAAAAACAGGACATGTTGTCCTCTGATAAATCAAAGCCTCAATGGGCAAAGTCTGGAGAACAGACTATAAAAAGAAGCCTTTAAAAAAAAATCACCGTTTACGTTTCTATCAAAACAAAATTCCTCAGGAGCCTGTTCTTGTGATCTAGAAGACACTGTACTTAGCAGGTATCACCCTCTGTTCACAGGATATTCTGGGTTTCTAGCATCCATTGTGGAGCCCCAGGCAACACTGTGGCTTTTTCACTAGCTGCTTTAAGACAGAGAATGACAACTACAAGACAGGCGTGTCTGCTAAGCAAGCAAGAAGGAAATGTTCTAGGAGTCAGGAAGAAACGTGTGAATAAGTAAAGACAATTAAGTCAGAATTGTTCATGAGCAGATCCCTCCCCACATCTGGAATTAGGCCCCGGATGCAGCAGAGGCTGACAACCGAAAGATATTTCCCAAAAGCTTAAAGGGCTTAGAGTTTAAAAAGTCAAGTCATTTTCAATATTAAGCGCTATTAGATGAGACTGTCTCTGAAAATGACAAGCTGTGTGTGGCTGCCTTTTCAGTCACTTAAATCTGAGGTTAAAAGAATAATTCACAAATAGTTCACTCCTTTAAACATTTTTGAGAGGCATCAGAAATGAGACAGCTGAACACTATTTATGAACACTATTTATACCAAACACTATTTGGTATTTCCTTATTCGTTTCTGTGAAGTTCACACTTTCCCAATTATAACCTTTCCTGTTTCTGTGTCCAAAGTCTAACTTTGACACAGCTCCTGCTGTAAACATTTGGATATCTCTTTGCAAACAGGCAGTCAGAAAATTCCAGATCACAGAGTGGAAATCCAAACACTAGACATATACATGAGTGTTTCCTCTGCTCTTCAAAGTTCGCAAGAGATGTCCTTACCCCAGACTCAGAAAGGCAAAGCTGCCAACAGTTAGGGTTGTCAGAAACCTAACCAGGCTTCAGAGATCTTCTTTCCTGGAAATCACTCGCTTTAGGAAAGACTACTCTCTCACTGTGGATACCCTCCAGTCTAGAGCAGACCTAAACTTTGAAGGACTGTCATCTCCAGGTGCCTCACCCCTTTCAGGACATGATGTTGTATAACATGCGAGTACTCACTGCTAACTTTGAATCTAAGACTAATATAACAACGGAGAACACGTTTTCTAAATACAAAAATTAGGCTGAAGAAATTCAAAGAGGATAAAACAGTTTAATTAAAACTGGGACTCCCAGGAAAATCCCCTGGAATTGTTTCGACATTCAGGTCACCATGTGGCTGCCGAGAATAGCCCTTCCTTTGTGGACTGTGTCTCTCTGCCCCCACCCATTTTATGGCCACAAAGGGGAACTGGCTTTGTGTTTAGCCCTCTGTCACCGGCTGGAGTCTTCTACTTACGAGAATCAAGTGGGCTGGCTTCTGTGCTTAGAGGGTACGTCCAAATATCTGCAAAATCTAGACTCTGGTCTAATTTTAGATTGAAACAGATTTCTCAAGTTAAACCAGATATTAAGGAAAGTTTGTTTCGCTTTTGTTTTTATGTAGTTCCCAGTTTGAGTGAAATGAAAATGCATGTGTAGTGTAAAGTTTCATGAGAAATAAACCACCATGCTTATGGAGGTAGAAAAGTAATTTTTAAGAGCTTTAGTAAGATCTAATTAGGGCTGACACTTTGAAACCATCCTATTACTTTTGCTAATGAACAGTTCTACTTTTAGATCAACAAGAGTGTCCAAAAGTACTAATAAAACTGATCCCCACATGTATTAGTTATAAGTGTAATTGTCTGACCACCAATGACAAGAGTAATTTGCTATTAAAAATAGCAAGACTACTTATTATATTTTTATAAGTTAAAATTAAAACTTTTCTTGGATAGAAAAATCCATGGCCTCTATTTTTTCATAGTTTAAAAAAAAACTGATATAGAATTATAAAAGAACTGTCCTACCAGAAAAGATGTAACAATTCATCAGCTAAGCAGGACCTTCAGGGAAAAAAAAACTCCTGTGTAACTTTATAGTGTTTACTCTGAGTTTAAGCACTTTGAATTCTTTCCTATTCTTCTCCATAAAACCCAAGCGACTGCACAAAGGAAGTGGAGCTGGAAAGGGCATGGTGTAATCACAGGCATGCGTGGGATAACACAAGCCAAGAGAAAACCAAGAGGAATTCCAGGAATGGCCCTGTGAAGTGAGAAGTAATATGAGGAGGCAGAAATGATGCCAAAGAAAGGAGCTGAGAGTAAGTGGATAAAGCAGGAGCAATACCGGCCCCTGACTCCTGCATCCCTCCAGAAAAGTTTTACAACACCCTGTAAAGCCAAATAGCAACAAAAAAATTAATTTCTACAGATTTTTTTCTAAAGATGCACATGAAAAGTCTCCAAGGTGCTAACTGTAGTATTAAACACAAGACAAGAAAGAAAGCTGAACATATTTTTTACTAGGTATGAAAGTATTTAAACTTAAACTGCAGTACATGGTAGGTATGTACAGATGTACACACCATATTTACTCTATTACATTACATAGGTGCTACAGTTAAACTCCAGTAAAACTTGTGCACTGAGCTCTGCGAGTCAGATGAAACTTCTCAGCATGTGGAATAGGCTTCATGCAAATGAAAATTCTCAGAGGTAGCATTTTCCTGATACTGCAAGATCCTTTTAAAGTAATTTACCAGAACTTCAAAGGGAAAATTTTAGGAAACTCCATATTGTAAGAAAACAACCACACTGCACTTGTAAAATGTATGCCATCCCCTAAAATGTAGCTTGAAGGGCTTTGCCCAGGGATCAATTCAATCAATTGGACTAGGCGTACATTTGGAGTTCTGTGAGTTGCTCAAGTTTGGCAAACATCAGCAAAGTTCTAAGGCTTTTGAAATTTCAGGTATACCCATCTTTGTCTTCAAGATCATTAATTCTGGTTGAGAGCAAAATTTCCAGTCCAAGAATAGTCACAACGTGCCTCACCCAGAAACTAATTCTTTAGACACATACCTGCTTGCTGAAGTCACCCTTTCGCAAAGACAGAGCATACCATATATGTGCATAATTAAATGTATATGTAAGAAGATTCATACCCAAAAGGGAGACTTTATGGAACCTTTTGCAGAACTAGTTCAACACTTTAGAGGCATTGCAGAACTAAACATTCTTATTGTTGAATATTCTGTAAATATAACTTATTCTACTTGAATCTCAATTTGAAAAGCTTCCCTTTCTCCCCAAGCAATTTTTGCCAAGAAAAATAAGTTAGAAATATTGCAAATATTGGCAGAGAAAAATATATTAACTTTTGGTAATTTTAGTGACCATCAAGTGCACGTCTGAACCAAACCAAGCTAAACAACAGCTAAGATGTGAGGCTGCGTGACCTGCCCAATTATTTCAAGATTGCATTTCCTCATGCCACCTCTAATCTGAGTGAAAGCTTTAAATTAGCAGCAATCTCAAGAATGTGAATCAAGTCTGGGCAAAACTTTCCCATCTGGCTCAGAATAAGGCTCTGTTTAACTTTTTCCAAGCAGTCTGCACGGCAAATACTGTCCTGCAAATATGCAACAAACATTCCTATGAATGACATTTAGTTTGTTTCTTCCATAGATTCAGATGAATAGAAATTATGAACAGATCTTATATGAATACACAGGCATTTTTCTGTTGCTATAATAATAAAATCAATATTTTCTATTTCTGGGGGCAGTGAAGATACATAGAAAATCAGACAGGTAGAAATCAAATTGCTATTTTTGGCCTGTAAATCAGAAGTTGGCTTTAAACTCCTAATCTTCTTGGCACACTTTTATACTTCTATATAATTTTGTATAATTTTTAAAAATTACATTATCATTCAGTAACAGATTGAAGTTTTCATGTTTCATATGATACTTAGGGCCAGATTTCTTGGAGTGGAGTCTGATGAGTGAATTCGCCTTTCCACAAACTATGTCTTCAGCCTCATTTTTCAAAACCAATGTGCACAACACCTGGCCAAACTTTGGAGGCAGCTTACATTCCATGTCAATAAAATTTATTTTTTGCCAAAGGGGACTGAGAAAGTTGCCAATATGCAACTGAGAAAACATTTAAAGGACATCAGAAAATGAGTGAGGCACAACAAATTCATTTGGCATAGCCCACCATGCACTGTGCTTGAACTGAAGAAACTACTGGTCCTTGGTGTCATATTTACATGCAAAAGAACTGGATTAATGAGGAAACATCTGGTTATTTCAGGTGGCATCAGAATGACCAATCTGGACACCTCACTGAAATGTGCAACTTAGCAAGAAACCAGATTGGAAAAAAAATAGCTTATATGGGGCTAAAAAAAAAATCTAGAGACAGATGTAGACTTAGAAAGGAAATTCATACCTCCCTCTCCCTTTGTTGGGAAGTGCAATGGTTTAAAGGAAAATTGTTGCATGGTGGAGAAATCTCCAAATGCAGTTTTATGTACTGTTTATTGGAAACCACCATCCAAACTATCTGTTGTGGTATAACCCATACTTATCTCTTACAGAATTTTATCGTGAAAACTCAAGTTAAAAATTGAACCTGGTTTTGAAACCCTAAACTCCAAAGGATTATTACAACCTTATGAAATACCTGATAGTCCACAATTTTGCCCTTGATACTCAAATCACAAGTATTCGTGCTTCTCTACTTCCTTGGTAAACTCTCATCTCTCCCTTTATCTAAGAAGTTTAATTATAAGTTACATATCTCAACTTTCTCTTATTTTCTCTGATAGCCACTAAATGTACGCATGTTTCCAAGTGGGAAGAGCGTGAAAGACTCCTTAAGAAACTCAGCCAACTAAAGAAGGGAGTTGCTATAGGCTTCAACGGGCAATAAGTTATGAGTCAGGGGCTTGGGCTACTCATGTGGCCCTCAACAACTCTTTGGATCTTGTTGCTGCTGGGGGAATCCAGATTTTAATACTTCAGGCTCGCCCTCCTATAAACAGGTACTCAAGCACCACAGACAATGAAATGTTTCCCTGTCCCCTACTCCTGTGGGTATTTCTCAGAAGGATCCAGGGGAAGACTTCCTTACCCTGTTCAAGTTTCTGCTTATGGGCATGTCCCACCTAAACTCCTGACATTTAATCTGGGTTTCTCATTTGATTTCTTATGTTACCTTGAGAAAGTCTTAGTTATTTATGTTTTCACCACTTTTTATCTTATCTAACCAGACTGTGAGTACCAGAGGGCAGAAGCTTCTCCTGCCCAACTTTGTAACTACCGCCACAGCACGGAGCAGAGTGTGTGCACACAGGATGCCCCATAACATGTTAACTGGTTTCATAATCATTCCTATATTTCTGGTCTAAATGTGCTAATTTATATGTTAAATCATCAAAATAGGGGGCACTAGTGATCTCTTTTTAAGTTGCTTTTCTGGATTAATTGTATACTAATCTCTAATACTGCTGAATCATTTCCATCCCTATTAAAAAATATTTCATTAGGATGACTGTCACCAAAACCGTTCTTCAAAACTTGATGTATAAGCTATAAATTAACAAGTTTGTCCTCAAAATAAGACCATGTGGTAATAAGATTTGTCTTTTCTCCCTTTCCCAGTCTAATATTTAAATAATACTACATTCTGTTAATAATGCTAAAACCTAATATAGGAAGTGCTCACTTTAGCATTTCGGGCCTGAAAGGAAGCTTGCATCATGACGAGATTCAAAAGAGTCTTTGTGAGGCAATAGCATAGTTATTGTGGGGAATTTTAGCAGCTGAATTGAATATTTTAAAAAGAATAATATCTCATAAATAAAATGTACATTAACTTGCCTTGGTTAAAAGCTAGCATGAATGATTATTAGTCCCTAAATCAAATGTGTTGAAATTACACTGCAATCAAATCTCTTAGGAAAAGATGTGGTGATCCTTAAATGACTAAGTTTCTATTATTAGTAGGCATTTGGCTTCATGCTACAAATTGCTTCTATGCTTGGCAAATGTGGCAGATTTTGAAGCACAAGATATTAGAATTACTTTGGTCTCATTTATCACTTTAAAATGTTGAAGCCATTACCCATTGTTTTGCAGAAATTCATTGGGTGAAGTTAAAAATCAATAGGAGCATTTCTGCAGCTATTAATAAAAATGCTCATTTTCTAATGAAAAGGGAATATTCCTCAGTAGAATGAATAAATTATGGACCTGTATTCGAAAACTACCTTTAAAAAAAAAAACCCCTCTTTTGGATGATCTATATGGTATTTTTTAAATGTTTTGTTTACTCTTGGGGGGGGCTGGAATATTTTAGCCCTAAGAATCAAGTGGCAAAGTGCCATTTGTGGTTGCTTTAATTGGTGTGTATAAGGGGTGGGGGATAGGGTTGGTTCTTATGATGAGACTCTAATCTAGCTATAAGCAATAGGGATGCCTGACAAGAAATACGTTGCAGCCAGGTGGAACAGGGCACTTGGGTTCAAGAACCCAACAAAGTTGGGTGACATGATGAGTTGACAAAGAACTACACACTAAATGGGAAGAGCTGCTTTCTCTCCACTTCCCTATTAAAACTATATGCTTCTTAGGGTCAAGGAGAAAGGAAGGAAACATTAAGTTAATGTGTCTAAAAAAAGTGAGAAATGAATGATTTCCTTTTCTCTTAGTGCAAAGAAACCCCACATATGTTACTTTCACTTGATGTTCTTACCCATATCCAAACTGGCAGAGTTTTGCTTATGTGGACCATATGACCGCTGGGGGAAAAAGTAGAGCCCTTATGAGAAACCATCCAAATAGAGACACCAGATATGTTTCTGTTTCTGTGTCCTAAATGGTTGCCCCTCTGCTAGAAGGCTAAACAGGTCAGGAAATACCATTCAAAGGATAATGTTATGCACCATCTAGAATAATATCATCATAATAGAAGCTAGACACGCCCAATTTTTCCCATATAAATCTCTTTCATAAGGTTCTAGGAGAGGAAAAAACTGACATTTTAGGACTTCACAGATTTGGCTTATATCTTCTCTCCAGAGTTAAATTGGTGGCCTTTGGAAAAAAATAAATGTATCCAGAAGCATGAGGCATACACAATTATTTCCACAATCTGAACTAAATAAATGTCTTAGTGGGCAAATAAAATGTCAAACATTTATCAGAAAATAATCCTGTTCAGAAATTTATCATGAAAAGTTTGGGATAAAATAGAAAAACGTTAAAAATACTTGAAGTAATTAGTTGCTAATGCAATGGTTCCTGCTAGATGTATTTTACTCATGACAAATCACCTTTGTTGAAAACAGGCTATTCTTAGACTTTAAGCAGTGCTTGGTGACTATGTTTAATTAACTAAAATTTCGCCTCATGAACAACATAATGGAATTCTAAATAATTCCCTTATGACTCTTTTTCCATTTGTATAAATCTAAACTACTGGATCATTTTGCAGTACTAAATTTTCTTAATCACAGTTTCAAACCTTTTCTATTTTAGTGAAACATGCATAGATTTTTGTTTCATTAGATAAAAATACATGGAATTATTCCACTATAAACTTCATTTCACTACAAGCTTCATTTCGGGCAATTATCTTTAATTCAATGAAAAGCAAGGTTTATAAAGTTGCCATTCTTTGTTCACAGGTAGTTCAGTGTTAATAAATGTCAAGGAACCTCATCTCCTTGGAAACTGTGCATATCATTGCTCATTTGTTCATTCATCAGATTTTATTGGGTGACTACTGTGTACAAGGCATTGTGCTATGGGTGCAGAGACTATGAACTGTAGAGTTTTGATTAAACACATGAAAATACCTGAAGTGATATTTAGCTGAACATACGAAGAACAACTTCCAACTAAAAATGGTTCACATTTATTGGTTTTATTTTCTAGGCTTTGGAAAACAGTGTGCCTTTCCTCTCCTAAAAGAGTCAATTTAGCCCTTCGGGCACCTAATCTAAAAATCTCTGTTGGTGGTCCTATGACTCTTGAAGCTTGAGACAGGGAATATATAGCCCAGCATTCCTATAAGCCCACCTATTCCCCTCCCTATTCAAATGAGTCTCATTCCTAAATCCACCAGGAAGCCTGACTGTGCCCAGAACCTGCTTTGCTTTGTAGGATGTGAAAACACCAGCAGAGATGCCAGATCCCTTGGGACTAAGAGCTGAAGCCAACCAACATTCTGGAAAAAGACCTGCCTGAACGGTCGGTGTACTACAGTCAAGAAGTGTAAAGCTGGGAGAGATTTTGCACACTATCTAACTGTGTCCTCTTTTTTACAGATGATGAAAATGAAACCCAGGGAGGTAGAGGATCTGCACATAAAAATCCGTGGTAACCAGGAGCTTAGACCTAAACACAGCTTTGTATCAAGGGCTGAGTCAGACCCACTGCCCCACCCCAAGCCAAAGCAATTTCTATCCTGCATTCCATCCAAACAGGATTGGAAGCTGAGAGGTGAGGAGGGAGTACTGATGCCTATTATTGGTGCCACACCAGTTGTCCTGTCCTCTAATCATAACAAATACATACCATGATACTTCTGGGAATTAGAGCCCATTAAGTACTAGATTGTATAATAATTCTGATAATAGCAAGTATTGAAATAAGGAACCACTAGACTTCTGTCTGCTAACACCTTCTCTCTAGTTGTGTGCAATCCCCAACACAAAACTCAGCGAGATCCTTATTCTACTGCCCTTGTAGTGGCTTAAGCTTGACTCTCCAGGGGAAACACAATCGGCCCTTCTCAGTGCAGCAGACAGAGCATCTGGCACCAGCCGTGAGAGGCGCTCGTGCGAGACTTCTTGCCTTTGTGCAAGGGAACTGCCTCTGGCGACCTCGTCATTTTGGTTCTTTCCTCTTGCTCTCTGATCCCTCCGCGTCCCTTGGGGCCTCCTGAGGTCCAAGCCAAGGGTTATGGGAAGCTCACTGAAGCACCTCCACGAGGCCACTCCCAGCTGAGCGCGGCTCCACGTCGGGCCCTCCCTGACTGACAGCAAAACCTGCGTGTTGGCACTTGTGCGTTCCTCCTCGCTTAGTTTCGCCCCAGATTTGGCTCGGTTCACCAGCAGACCAGCTCCCTGCTAAGCTCCCAGCCTTTAAACCACAGGCTTTTACCCTGACTTGCCGAAGGCTCCTGCTCCTCCAGAGGCGACACTCTTCTTGAAAACGACCCTCCGCCGGCACCTCTGGCAGGCGCCCGTCTCCCAGCGCGAGATCTCAGCTAGTGCTCTCCCCCCCTCCCCGCTTTTGACCCTGCCCAAAGTCAGTCGGGGGCTAGATGCCTTCCCACCAGCAGGGTACCTGCTTCTCCCTACCACTGCGCGCCAGATAGGTGGGTGGGCGCATGGGAAGGCAACAGCCCGGCCTGGAACCCCAGACCCTTGAATATAACCCACCGCGGCGCCAATAATTCAAACAGACTGGAAGGTCAAAGGAGAATAGTGCAGCCCACCGCCCAGCAGGCAAGCGGAGGGGTATGCAGTAGAGGCCAGGAGCGGCTGGCGTGGCCGGGGACCGGGGGCGGGGGGGGGGGAGCAGAGTGGGGGGGACGACACGATCACTAGGGGGAGGGGACAAAAGGGACCAAGAGCAGGCTCGGTGCAGGCGAGTACTGAGGGGCCGCGGGAGGCCGGCGGCGTGCAGAGGAGGCCCAGCGGCTGCCCAGTCCTTGCGCTGCCCGCACCGCCAGCGCATTCCTGGCTGCAGGCGTCACGGGCGCCGCGCCTGCCTGCTCAGTTACTCTCCCCTAAGCGCGGAATCTGCAAGTAACCGCGTAGCTTCGGGGATTTTCTCCAGCCTTCCACCACCCCCGCCGCACTCCTCCCGCCTCCCCG
Organism: Cephalopachus bancanus; assembly: GCA_027257055.1. NCBI lineage: Eukaryota > Metazoa > Chordata > Mammalia > Primates > Tarsiidae > Cephalopachus > Cephalopachus bancanus. The sequence goes on along the minus strand of JAPVLO010000031.1, from coordinate 1,033,621 downwards.
CCTCCTGGCCAACCAGCAGGTTAGATCCAAGAGGGGCGCCCGCCGCGAGCCGGGTGGTTCCGCGGAGGCGCACGCATTCCCCTCCCCCTGCATCGGGCCACCTTGGCCGCCCCAAAGCTATTGGACCACGGCCCCGCGGGCAGACCGCGCCCGGCCACCCGGCCACAAGCGGCTCTCCCTGCGGGGTCATCCCGCGGGCACACAGCATCTTCCTTTCCCCCACTGCTATCACCCCGTCGCCACTGTCGTCCCCCGCCCCCACCCAGAAGGGATAAAATTTTCACCCGACAGGGACCGTGGGAATCCCTGGGAGGGGGCAAAATTAATGAAGGGGTGCAGACGGCCGGAGGCGCGCGGATTCTCTAGACGCGCCGCGCACCCCCAGTGGCTGCAAACCCGCCCCAAGCGCCACGCGGTCCGAGGACTCTTACCCGAAGTATCCCACAGGCTCAACTCTATTCTTTGTGTGTCGATTTCAAAACTGGCCGTGTAATTTTCAAACACTGTAGGAACGTAATTCTGGACGAACAAAATGGACAGAAGAGGAAGGAAAGAGAGCAAAGTGGTTATCTTAAAACGCACGACACCCACTAAACACCCTGTTTCAACATCGCCTACCCACTCCCCAACTAAAAAAAAGGAAACCCAAACACATCAGTCCACCCACTAAACATACCGACTCTTTCCGAATCCCTGTCTGGTTCTCTTGCAACCTGGCTCTCGTAGACGTGCCCCAAATCTCCCAACCCCAGGTTCTGCACCCAGGAACGAACAAGTTCCAGGAGCAAACCAGTCCGACGTGCAGGCGGCGTCCCAAACCCTGAGCCTTTCCCATGCCCTCTGCCTCACCCAGCAGTCTAACAAGGAGGAAAGTAGTAAGGAGTGGAAAAGATGACTTTTTAAAAGAGAGAACGGGTCAAGCGGGAGAAGCGAGGGAAGCCCATGTGAAGACCGGGGATCCCAAGGGCAGCCCGGCTCCACGAAGCCGCAGCCGGCCATACTCACCTCGGGGAAGCAGTCCTTGGCGAAGACATGCAGCAGCGCGGTTTTTCCACACTGACTGTCTCCCACCACTACTATCTTGCATTTCACGTTCTGATTAGGATCCATGATCGATTTACTGGATAATTTTTGACTGGCTCTTCTCTCCTTCATTGATGTTGCCTTATTTTCTCTTGGAACAGGAATTTTCTCTTAGGAAGAAAAAATATATGTACTTCTTTCTATATAAAAAGCAGATAGAAAAATAAATCGCAGGCTGATGGGACCCCCTGAAGCGCGGTGTACACGAGGAAGAGACAGAGGAGCAGGCTTGTTACTCTCCGACAAGTTTTATGCCTGACTCCACACCGCGCCTCCCAAGTCCAATTCCGATCCGACTGCTTTGTTTCACGCTCTCTGCGCGGCTTTATACGCCCGGCCTTCCAATCCTCTTCTTTCTCAATGAGAGAAGGAAACTGATCTGCCTCCTCCCCTTTTATGGAGCCTGGGAGCGAGTGCTGTGGCGTTGCTTGCAGAAAATGTAAGCAATGCGCCCTCTAGGGTGTCCGTGCGGGATCCATTTCAGACCAAGGCTCTAGGACAATCTGAATATCCCAGAGACGTTTTGCTGATGGATGGGGCTTGTACCAGTCTGGGAGGAGGTGGAAAATTGTTATCTGTGCGTGTTGGTTTGAACGACAATTCCTTTAAAAGTACTTTAATAGGGGCTCATATGTAGAAGCTTCATTAAAGAAAACATTTCCCATCCAAGTTAAAACATAGTTATAAAATATAGGAAGCAAATCTGGGATGGGGAAAAGATTAAGTGGTTGTGTAAACGGAAGGAGGGAGGGAGAAAGAGATGGGGGGGAGAGAGAGGGAAGGGAAGGGAAGGGAAGGAAAGAAAGAAGGAAAGAAGGAAGAGCTCGTTATCAGGCACATAGGCTGTGGAACAATAGCTAAACCAGGCTAATCCAGATGGAAGAACTGGCCTGTCTGGGTCACAGTAATAGACTGACTTTTGAAACATGTCAGTTTCAGTCACCTAGAAGGAGGCCACAGTGTTTTGAGGAGTGGGTAGAGGAGGTGGAACTGAAGAAGAAAGAAAAGTAGAAGATACTCATAACAGAGTAACAAAGGCGGTTGGAAACTCAACCCTGCTTCACGAGAAACCCAAACACGTCAGTCCAGTTGCACGGACCCCCTACTTGCAGTGAGGAGACTTTGGGGCAGGGGAGGGATTCTGGTATTGCTCTTTAATTTCTTTACCTTTTATCCTTCACCTGCCCGGAATGAAGGCACTCCTAGGCTACACTCAGAAGGCGTAAATATCCGTAGCTGTAAAATGCACACACAACCCTCTACCTGCTCTTCATCCCTTTTCCACATCCATCCCCACAGCCCCCCATCTCTTACCCCCAGCAAGAGCCTTAGAAGGGACAAGATATAGTCCACATATTTGTTCTCTGTTTTCTATGAGAAGTCCTTTGTTTTTATCTCCTACACCCCAAATGGCCAGGAGGTTTCAATTAGTAAATTGTAGTAAGGACGTTGCCCACAGCCAACTTATAGATCTCCCCATAAAGACTTCTAGGCTTGTAAATGAGAAAAGGTTGAAATGAAAAACAAAAAACCAGTAAACTTCAATATGAGGGGTGAAAGACAACGAAGGGTGGTTAAAATCCCTGATGTAAGCAGTAGAAGGGTAGGACCCTTAAGTCTATGAGATTCAGGGATGGTCTCCTTTTTGGAGCTGAGAAAACTGGAGCCCCCCAAAGAAGAACCCTGACTCAGACTCTATGTATGGGTCTGTGTTTACACAGGTGGAGCTGTGACCCACAGAAAAGGGTGGTAGCTGGCCCTGCCAAGGTTCCTAGAGCAGCATTTGCCAAAATTTGTTCCACAAAGTTTAATTTCCTCCTCATACAAAGGGTGCCATGGCCCAATTACTGAGGGAAACACTGTGCACACATCACCCCTTGAAGATATACTAGTCATTTTAATATGTTACAGACTCTAAAAGTTCTATAGAAAAGTAGCTTACTTAACATAGTTTAACTTGGCATTTCCCAAACCTTTTTAAGCACAGGAAATGTTTATCGAATTATTCATTTGTTTGTTTATTTGTTTGAGCTTCGATGGGCACTGTAGTTGGGGCAGGAGATCACAAAGAGGTGTTTTGGGATTCTGAACTTTACATTCCCTAACTGTGTGACCTTGGGTAAATTATTGAACCTCTCTCAACTTCAATTTCATCATCTGTAAAATAGGACTCATAATAGCAATTATGAGGAAATGCAAGTGAAGTTTACAGAACAGTTTTCTGGCATAATAAAGAGTCCTTGACTTATGTTATATTTGGCATGTAAATCTTACTGGTACTTCTCAGAACTGTTGAACATATCTTGGGAAATTTTGGATTTGGGAAATTCATTAGTGGACTCACTAATTGGAACTGGGTCTATTTTGTCTTTTATCATATTTTTAACTTATAAAGTTACCCCCTTTTCAGAGATAAGATTTGACCCTCATATTCCTGAATTGATGTAGCTTATATGGTTAAACACTCTAACTAGCAATAATTATGAGTGTCATGAATTGGCTGATCAATGAATAAGGTAACCATATAATTTATCACCTAAACTGGAATACTTTGACAGCAAGAGGGGGCTAAACAGCAGGGGGCAAACAGGGGTTGTTCCAGGCAAAACAAGAAGCATAATCACTTTACCAGGGAATCTGGAATCATAGTGGATGACTATTTTTGGAAATCAGGTGACCTGAATCTCTAGGAATCTGCCAGTTGCTGAGTGAAATTTAATGGATGTTTAAAAGAAGAAAAAAGCCCAACTACCTGAAGTCGCCAGGCTTTGAGTCCCTCTAGGGTAAGAATTCTTTCTTTTTCTTTTTTGAATCTCTAGTACTTGGTGTGTGGTGGATATATTAAATATATTTTTTGATTCGTCTAACTCTTAGTTTAACAATTATTTATTAAGCTCCTACTATAAACTAGGTGCTGTTCTAGGAACTGCAGATATAGCAGTCAGCAACAGAGCAGACGGTCCAAACAGGAGACAGAAAATAAATAAGAAAGCAAGTACAAAAATAAGAATGAATGTGCTAAACTCTATGAAGAAAAAACAGGATGGCATGGTAAGGTATATTAGGGTGAGAATTAGACCCAGAAGCCTAGCAATGCCTCTTCAGGGAGGTTGAGTCTTTAATGATGAGAATAAATCAGCCATGAGGAGGTCCAGTAAAAGAATGCTCCAGGCAGGAGACCAGACAGTGAGAAGTTTATGTAGAAGGAAAGAGTTTGGCAAGCTTGAGGAACAGAAGGAAGGCCAGAGCAAGAGGGCCTACTGAAAGAGGGAGGGCGTAGGCGGGGGAGCAGAAGGAAGCAGGCAGTGGCTGAGTAATTAGTCACAGAATTTGGATTTCATTCTCAGGGTCATGTGAAGTCAGTCACCAGAGGGCGTGGAGCAAGATAGCATGATTTCGCGAATGAATGAGTGAATTAATGAATGGCTCCAGTTCTAGATCTGCACCTGTCACTCACTAGCTGTGAAACCTTGATGAAATCTCATTTTCAATGGGAATATGGGTTCCAAGTATACCTATACTCCTGGAAAAGACTAAAAGTTTAGACTGCAATGAAAAGTTTTTCCCCTAAGAAATATTCCTTTGGAAAATGTGAAACCTCATCTAGAGGAATTATATATTACCTAATGCTCTTCTTTTTGTTATTCTTCTTGTTTATTTTCTATTACTCTCTCCTTTCTCTGATTTACCCCTAGATCGAGAGAAAAGAAAACAAATGGCAAATGTTACTACATGCTCTTGTTAATAGGGAGTATTTAGTTGCCCTGAAAGATTTGAGCTTAAAAAGTGTTTCATTTGTGGTTAACCCTTTACTTAGTAGAAGAAATTCCCTTTCCAATGGAAACGACATCCCCTTTGGCTGATTCCAGGCCTGGAGAGCAGGCTAATTATGAGTCTGTCTCCATCTAGGGATAGCACAGGACAGACAAACAATTCTTTCTTTGAGTCTAGTGACTACAAGTTCAGTGCCTTGGGTTTTGCTCCAGGCTAAACCAGCAACATACTATCTGACCTTGGGCAAACACCGACTAGATTCTTTTCCTTGGTCTCATTCTTACATGAGGATGATAACATCTGTCTCCTTTAAGCTGCACAATAGGGCTACTTAGAAAATCACCTGTCCTATACTTTCCAACATTCTTCCTTAGAAACACAGTACAGACACTTCCCTATTCAAGTTCAGTGTGCTTATGGAGATCTTGGCTCACAGTGTAATAAGTAAGGCATAATCCTAATTGTTTATTCATGGTTGCCTGCCTCTCTTCAGACTCCCGCAGAAATGTTTGAAGGAACAAGTGCACACTGAGGTCTCTTATGGGCATCATCAATAGAGTAGAGAGATGACTGACATAAAAACAAAGAAATTTGCAGGATGCCTTCATAGACGTTATGTCAGAAAATATGAGTCATGGGCATTCTCTTTGAGGCTTTAATAAGATGATGGATATTAACTGGCTTCAAATACACGCAGTTCAATATAGACTAAGGGCAAGGGTATAAATTTGTGAACTGCTTGGTACGTAAAGGCAGCAATTACACAGGTATCTCTTTTTAGGGATGGTCGGAAGAGGGTGATTACTTAGCTGGCCTTATATAACATCAGCAAAATAGAAAGCCTTTTGAGGGGAGAAAGAGGAATTGAGGAAAGAAGGTTCATAAAATTAAAAGGATTGAACTTCTTATTTGGAAAGAATTTCTTTTCTTGGAAAGGAATCCTTTTCTTTATTTTCCCTTAAAATTATCCCTGCTTGCCCTGTCAAGGGCATTGCAGTAAGCTGTCTAAGCTGTGTGGTAAGAGCACTCTGGTCTGGGTTGAAGTATTTGGTCTTGTTTTTCTTCATTAATGCTGACTGCTAATATGATTTAGTGCTGCTGTGTGGATTTAGCACTCACTCTTTTGCCAACAGGAAATGACACAGCTGTGTGAATGCTGAATAATAAGTCCTTCAAAATTGATCATCCCTTTCTTTGTTTATAGCAAATTTGACAAATAGTCTGCTGCATTCTTTAGAGATCCAGACCACATAATTTTGGTCCTGTATATTATGGGGCACACATAACTTTTTCAAGTGCCCTTCCTAAATTTCAGTGTCTTTGATTTCAGATGCTATTGTTTTATACTTCAACGTTTCCCAGGAAAAGAAAACAAAGGATTGATAAAAATTATCAGACTCATTGATTACTTAATATACTAAACATCCAATTATGCTTTATGTCAGTTTGTCAGTGAGACATGAAAAATATTTAAGGAACTTCCCTAAGAAAAAAATTTAGAGAACTAGTTATTTTGAAAAGCATATAGTACATTCCAAAGATACATCGTTTTCAGTGTTTTAGGAGTAGCCAAAGGAAAGCAAAGATTATTGCTGAGCATATATTAGGCCATCAGAGATTGCCAGAGCTTCGTTGCCAAGCTGAGGAGATCTACTGAGCTGAGTTATTTAAGGTTATGTGCATGGTCAAGTGGCATTTAATATTTTAATCTAGGGTGGATTCAGAGATAAGCTATCAAGTTTCTGGAAAAATCCTTTGCTGCAATTTTTGACCTTTATGTTTAAATACTCAACAGAAGTATATGTGAAAACATAATTGAAGTCAGTGTTTGTTTCATTAAAAGGCAGGAATTGTTAGATCAAGCCTATTTAAAAAAAACCCACAGTAGTCATTATTTTATTATTCTTGAACTCAAAGTGAGGAAACAGAAAACAACTGGCTGGTATACCTTGAGGAGAGTCGTTAGCTTAGGCACAAAGGCAGAAGGTAGATTTTACTGTTTTGATCAGTAGCTCTTAAATATGTTTAGGCAGTAGACTACTACTTTGGCAAACAAAACCAGCCAACCAACAAAGAAAAAATACACAGATGTTCTCTGGGACATCAAGCCTCGAACTAGAGGGCAGGTTGTAATAATTTTGATGGCAAACTTGTAAAGAAGTATCTAAGTCTTGTACTCTGTAATATTTATTTAAAAGCTGAGTGCCTTGGACGAGTTTATGTTAGAATTAGAACTTGAATCCTGAGTGAACCATGAACAAAGATTATAATGGCTCACTAATGTTTCCTGGCCCAGAATTTGAAAGCCATTGCCTTAGGTCAGTTTTTAGAAATTAAAAAAAATGTTTCCTTTTGACACAACTGATTTGACTTCGGCAGAGTTGATTCAGAACTTCAGGTAATATTTGCAACTGAACACATAGCAACCAACTATATTTATCAAGCAGTTTATGGTTTATCTGATAAAGATATTATAAATATGACAATATTGATTCTTTCTGACTTTTTGTCACAGAAATGAGAGTAAAATCATCTCATTTACTTTTATTTGCTTATTCAAAATAGTTTGGTTTTAAGTTTAAAATTTCCAGTTATATCGAAACTGGACTGAATAAAAAAAATTGGTACAGATACACAATGGAGTATTATGCAGCCATAAATAAGGACAAACATATGGACTTCATAGCAACTTGGATGGATGTAGAGTCTATCGTACTCAGTGATCTATTACAGAAACAAAGAACAGAGTACCACATGTTCTCACTCATAAGCACATCCTGAACAATTACCATAATACTATAAGAAAAGGATTGGCAATAGCGGGATACTACTGGGGGGGCAGAGGGGGACCATCAATAAGGGTGCCTGATCCCTAACCAGCCAAAGTAGGAAGCAAAGGGAGGCCCAAACTTTACCTGTAGATGGCCACTTGTATACCTAATCTTGAATTGTACCCCACATCTTTAAAAGAAAAAAAAGTTCCAATTAAAATTTTTTAAATATCCAGGCTACAAATTAATACTTCAAATCTTATTATTTCCTTTGAATACCCTTTTTGAGAGACAAGGGAATCTTGGAAAAGATACCCCAAGTACTCAAAGTAGCACTAAAGAATATCTAAGGTAGTGTAGGTCCACATAAAGTCTTGCAAACACTAATTTTTGAAAAGGTATATAAGAGAGAAAAGTATTCTTTTATTGGTGGCCAACAAGAATCTCACCTTCTTTACAGAAGAATCTCACCTCTTCTAGTCCTGAGGGTTCTCTGTGCCTGTTTCACCACAAGCTCTTGGGATCCTTCTCCGGAAGGCAATACTTTTTACAACGCTCGCTGAGACATTACTCGTTGGTCACTGTTGGATGTGATTATGAATTGACTGTTGGCACCTTAAAACTGGCCACATAAGTAGAGGTCAACTGACTTATCACAGTGTGATGCTACCTTTTCTGTAGGTCACATCATGGTCACCAATCCAGAGCAGACAGGCACATAGGTTAAATGAATGCATAAGCATTGTGATGCAATTTCTAGTGACTAGCAAGATATGTAAGCTATATGGGGGGGGGGGAATTATCCTGTTCTTTGAAAGCAGAGAGAAGGTCCTAATACATCAATAATGTAATTCATCTTAATTCTAACTCAGAGCAAAAAGCTACTGTCAGCACATCTTATGTAGCTATTGGTCTTAATAAATATTTACTGAGGAATTATGCCAGTACACTTTGTTATGGCTTATAGCCTCCACATTGCCTCTGAAAATGCCCCAGAGAGCTTCCACACTGTCATAGCCACACTATGGAGTCAATCAAATGACTGTAATCCAGAATATCCCATGTCATCATACTTCAAATCTTATCCTTTCCCTTGAATACCCTTTTTGAGAGACAAGGGAATCTTGGAAAAGATACCCAAGTACTCAAAGTAGCGCACATTTAGAAGTCGACTTTAATACTAGATGAGATCACTAAAGGCTCTTAACACCTTGGGACCAGGGTACTTAAGGTGGCTCATATACAATTAAAACCAACATTTGTAAAAAACCAAAACACAATTACCTTGCAATAAAATTCCTTCTCAGTCATGAACCAGCCCTAGAGGGGCATGGGCTCAGGCAAGTACTGTTACTCTTCCATTTCTGGTCTAAATTTCTTCTGAATATATATCAAAGGAAGCCTCGAAGGGGTTGGAGAGACTCAAAAGTCAATGTTTATGCTAAATATCCTGAAAGTTCATCCATTCACTTCTGCTTTGAAAATGGTAATTACAGCTGTGAGAGGCATCCAGATATAGCAGCTTCATATGGTATTGGGAATAAAGATACTGGGATTATAGCTTCAGATCACCACTAACTAGCTGTGTGATCTTTGGCAAATATTGAACCTCTCTGGGTGTCAAGTTCTCCTTCTGTACAATCAGTAAGCTGACCTGGATGACCTCCGAGATCTTATATGACCTTAATATGCCATGGCCCATGACTCAGGTTGGCTTTTAGATCAATAGGAAGAACGACACCCTCTACTGTCTGCTTCCCACAAGCCCACAGCATTAAGGCTGCCAAATATCGGATTTGAAGCACTTGCCTCTCTTTCCCTGGGCCTGGATCTGCTGCAAGCAGTTCTGTATTTGGGCTTATGAATCCAACTGCATGACATATTAAGCTCATTGGCCAATAAAGCGTTGGCCAATTTCTGTCTCATAAAAAATATCATTTGTAAGGCATTGAGAAAAATCCGTTCAAATCCAATTCAGAAGATTAGATTCCAGTATAGTCATGCAAACTGGTTTTTACATGTGCACGCATACAAATATAACTGCATAAATAAGTCATCATACACATGAGATTTGAAGGGTTGAGGGTTTCTGTTTTATTTTATTTTACTGAAGTATAATTACATACAATAAAAAGCATAGCTATTGAGTGCAGAAAAGAATACATTTTGACAAATGTGTGTGCTCATGTTATCGATATCCCGAACAAGATACAAACACTGCTCTAGAAAGTTTTCTTGTGCCCCTTCTCAGTCTTTTTTCTGCCATGATCAACCATTATTTGACTTTATCCCATAGATCAGTTTTGCCTATTTTTAATTTTATGTATTATATAATATAAATATATTGTTGAGCTATATGTATGCAATTTCATGGATTTGTAGAATGTTCTTTTTTATTGCTGAGTTTAGGATTTCATTTTATGTACACACTACAATTTGCTTATCTATGCTTCTATTGAAAGACTGGGATTGATTCCAATTTTTTATGATTATGAATTAAGTTGCTGTAACAGCCAGGCTTGGTGGCTCAGCCTGTAATCCCAGCGCTTTGGGAGGCTGAGGTGAGTGAATTGCCTGAGCCCACGGGTTTGAGACCCACCTGGGCAACTTGGCGAGACCTCATCTCTACAATAAATAAAAAATTAGCCGGGTGTGGTAGTGCACGCCTATAGTTCCAGCTACTTGGAAGGCTGAGGCGGAAGGATAGCCAGAGCCCAGCAGGTTGAGGCTGCGGTGGCCGGGAGCAGCCATTGCACTCCAGTCTGGGTGACAGAGTGAGACCCCAACTCAAAAAAAAAAAAGTTGCTGTAACCATTTCTATACACATCTCTTTGTGAATATATTTTCATTGTGGGGAGTAAATACCCAGGATTGCAATTGCTAGGTCAAAGGTTATATATATTTTAATTTTAGGAGAAACTATCAAACAGTTTTCCCAAAGTTGTACTATTTCCTTTCCACTACATTCTCTCTGTCATTTTGGTAGTTTTAATTTTAGCCATTCTAATGGGTATATAATGATAAGTCTTTGTAGTTTTAATTGCATTTCTCTAATGTATTTACTATATTTTCATGTGTTTACTGATCAGTCAGAACTTTTGCCCATTTTTATTAGGTGTTAATTCTATTATTGATTTCTGAGTTTTTTGTTGATGTTTTAATATTCTGTGTTCAAGTTTGTCAAGTATATGCATTGTGAATATTTTATCCCAGTTTGTTGTTTGACTTTTTTTATTTTTATTAGTGTCTTTTGAATTTTGATAAGTCCTGTTTGTCTGCTTTTTCCTTTTCAGTTAGTACTTTACATTCTGTCTATAAATATTTGTCTACCATAAATTCACAAAGATAATCTCCAGTTGTTTATTTTGTATTAGGTCTATAATTCTATAATACTTCTGTGTTTAATTTTTGTATGTAATATAAATAAGTCATATCTCACTTTTTCTTGGTATGGATACCCAGCATCTTTTGTTTTAAAAATTCCTTTTACCAGTAAATTTCATTGACATTTTTGTAAAAAAAGCTTTTGATCACAAGTGGATGGGACTATTTCTGGACTTTCTATCTTGTACCTTTAATCTGATAACTAGCAGTATGTGAATACTACATTCTCTTGATTGCTATAACTTTATACTAAGACTTGAAATCATGTAGAGTAAGTTCAATTTTTGTTCCCTTTTTGCAAAATTGTTTTAGTTATTCTAGAGTCTTTACATTTCCAAATAAATTTTAGTTTCAGAAAATATTTCTGCTGGGCAGAATTGAAATGGCATTGACTCTATAGATAAATTTGAGAACAATTGAGATATTAACACTAGTGTGTCTTCTAATCCAAGTAAATGGTATATATCTCTATTTATTTTAGTACTTAGTTTTCTCACCAATATTTTAGTTTTCAATGTGCAAGTCTTGCACATATTTTGCCAAATATATTCCTAAGTATATAATATGTTTTGTACTATTGTATTTTAATTTCTAATTGCTCCTTGATAGTATATAGAAATAGAATTGATATTTGTATATTTTTCTTAAATACCAAAACCTTGATTATGTCAGCACTTATCATATCTAGCAGATTTAGTACGTTTTTTTGTTTGTTTGTTTGCGTTTTTGGAGGTGGGTAGATCTTAGGATTTTCTTCAAATATAAACACATTATTTAAAATAAAAAACAACTTTAATTTTTCTTTTCTAATTTTTTTTTTTTTTAAAGTTGGAGTCTCACTCTGTCGCCCAGACTGGAGTGCAGTGGCTGCTCCCGGCCACCGCAACCTCGACCTTCTGGGCTCCGGCGATCCTTCTGCCTCAGCCTTCCAGGTAGCTGGAATTACAGGCATGCACTACCACGCCCAACTGATTTTTTGATTTATTGTAGAGATGAGGTCTCGCTGCCCAGGCGGGTCTCGAACCCGCGGGCTCAAGCAATCCACTCACCTCAGCCTCCCAAAGGCGCGGGATTACAGGCTGAGCCACTGAGCCTGGCTTCTTTTCTAATTTTTATGTCTTATTGCAATGGTTAGGACAAGTACAATGTTGAATAGAATTAGTGGAAATAAGTCAGGCTCGGTGGCTCAGCCTGTAATCCCGCACTTTGGGAGGTTGAGGTGAGTGGATTGCCTGAGCCCGCGGGTTCGAGATCCGCCTGGGCAACTTGGTAGAGACCTCATCTCTACAATAAATCAAAAATTAGCCAGGCGTGGTAGCACGCACCTGTAGTTCCAGCTACTTGGAAGGCTGAGGCAGAAGGATCGCTGGAGCCCAGCAGGTTGAGGCTGCGGTGGCCGGGAGCGGCCACTGTACTCCAGTCTAGGCGACAGAGTGAGACTCCAAGCCCCCCCCAAAAAAAAAGAATTAGTGGAAATAAAAAATATTTATCTTGCTATTTGTCATAGCAGAAAAGTGTTTAGTATTTCACCAGCATGATATTAGCTGGAGGTTTCTCATAGATTCTCTTTACCATATTGAAAAAGCTCCCTTCTATTCCCAGTTTGCTGAGTCTGCTCAATTTTGTCAAATGGCTTTTTCTATATCTATTGAAGTGACCATGGTAATATAGTGATTTAAATGATTGATGTTTGAATGTAAATCAATATTGCATTCTTAAGATTAGTGCTATTGGGTCATGATGTGCTATCTTTTTTGTATATTGCTGAATTTTGATAATATTTGCTAAATATTTGCTAAAATAAAAGGATCTTTTTTCCTTTTATTTTATTTTATTTTTTATTATTATTTTTATTATTATTATTATTATTAATTTTTTTTGAGTTGGAGTCTCACTCTGTCGCCCAGACTGGAGTGCAGTGACTGCTCCCAGCCACCGCAGCCTCGCCTGCTGGGCTCCGGCGATCCTTCCGCCTCCGCCTTCCGAGTAGCCGGAATTACAGGCATGCGCTACCACGCCCGGCTGATTTTTCGATTTATTGTAGAGATGAGGTCTCGCTGCCCAGGCGGGTCTCGAACCTGCGGGCTCAGGCAATCCACTCACCTCAGCCTCCCAAAGGCGCAGGATTACAGGCTGAGCCACCGAGCCCAGCTTTTCCTTTTATTTTAAAGAGGGATATTGGTTTGCAAATTTTTGTAGTGTCTTTCTCAAATTTTGGTGTTAGGGTTATATGCTTTCATAAAATTCGCCAGGATGTGTGCACCACCAGGATGTGTTCCCTTTTGTCTGCAAAAGTTTGTGTAATTTTTGTTGTTTACTTCTTTTTTCTTAAATGTTTGGTAGAATTTACTCCCAAAGGCATCTGGGTCAGGGCTTTTCTTTATAGGCAGGTTTTCAATTACAAGTTTAATTTTTAAAATCTGTTATACAGATTATATATTCTTTCATTTATCACTTTAGAAAATTATATTTTTCAAGGCATTTATTTTTTTATCTATGTTGTCAAAATTGTTGGCATAGAATTGTTCATAATTTATAAATTGCTTTTCTAACATCTGTAGGATCTGTGGTGATAGTTTTTCTTTTATTCATGATTTCTTTCTATTGTTCTTGATCAAGCTTACGAGGTATATTAATTTTATTAACTTTTTAAATGTACCAACTTTTGAATTTGCTGAAATTCTTATTGAGATGTGTTTAACTGATTTATACTCTTTGTTATTCTCTTTCTTTTATTTACTTAAAGTTTAATCTGTATTTCTTTTTTAAGATTTTCAAGATGGAAGTATAGATTATTGATTTTAGAACTTGTTTTCTAATATAAGCATTTAAGGCTATACATTTCCTTTAAGCACTGTTTTAGTTGCATCTTACACATTTCAATTTGTTGTACTTTCATTTTGCAAGTCAAAATATTTTCTAATTTTCTTGTGACTTCCTCTTTGATCAATGAATTATTTAAAAGTATGTCACTTAATTTCCAAATATTTGATGAATTTTATTGATATCATTTTATTATTAATTTCTAGTTGAATTCTATGGGGATCAGATAAAATATTCTATGATTTCAATACTTTGAAATTTATTGAAAGTTTTTCATTTTTTAGTTAAAATTATATATGTGCTTGAGAGGAAAAGAATGCATACTTTGTATCTATTGGTTTACAGTGCTGCTCAAATGTAAAATTATACCATTTTAAAAAACCACTTATCAATTGCTGGAAATGGGCCGGGCTGGGTGGCTCAGGCTGTAATCCCAGCACTTTGGAAGGGTGAGTCAAGTAGATTGCCTGAGCCGCGGGCTCCAGACCTGCCCGGGCAACTTGGCGAGACATCGTCTGTACAATAAATCAAAACTAGCTGGGTGCTGGGCTCGGTGGCTCAGCCTGTAATCCCGCGCCTTTGGGAGGCTGAGGTGAGTGAATTGCCTGAGTCCGCGAGTTCGAGACCCGCCTGGGCAGCGAGACCGCATCTCTACAATAAATCAAGAAATCAGCGGGGTGTGGTAGCGCATGCCTGTAATTCCAGCTGCTCGGAAGGCTGAGGCGGAAGGATCGCCGGAGGCCAGCAGGTCGAGGCTGCGGTGGCCGGGAGCGGCCACTGCACTCCAGTCTGGGCGACAGAGTGAGACCCCAACTCAAAAAAAAAAACTAGCTGGGTATGGTAGCACACACCTGTAGTTCCAGCTACTTGGAAGGCTGAGGAAGAAGAATCGCCAGAGCCCAGCAGGGCGAGGCTGCGGTGGCCGGGAGTGTGCCACTGCACTCCAGCCTGGGCGACAGAGTGAGACTCCAACTCAAAAAAGAAGAAAAAAAAAAGTTACTGAAAATGGGCTATTATAATCTCTAATAGTGATTGTGAATTCATCTATTTCTTTCTCTAGTCTTGTCAATTTTGTTTTGTGTACTTTGATTCTGTTACAAGAAGTATCACATTCAAAATTGTTATTATTATTATTTTGCATATTTGTGTTATTGTAAAATATTTCTTTTTATCTTAAATGATACCACTTGTTTGAAGACTACTTTCTCTAATATAAATATGTGTACAGTCACAATAGCTGTTTTATAATTAGTGTTTGGATGATGTATTTTTTCTATCTTTATTTTTAAACTTTTTATTTTTTTAAGTAAGGTGTATTCCTTATTAACAGAATGTAGGTTGGTCTTGTATTATTATTCACCTTGATAATCTGTTTTTTATTTATTTTTAACTTTTTTACATTTAATATAGTAATTTATATAATTCAGTTTCCTAGGCTTCCTTTTCTTTTCATGCACAGGAGTTTTTTTTTTTTTCATATATTATCTAGATTTCTAGGTGTCATTCTCTTAGCTTGAGTTCTTTTTGTGTCTCAAGGAAAGTAGCACTAAATAGAATCAAATAAATTTGGAAATGGAAAATAAGTCAGTTGTGAACATAGGTCCTAGGGTGGATCGCACAACTCATGGTCATTAGGCAGAGAGAACTTATCAGAGAATCAGTGTCAACAGCACTGGTACTTTTTAGGGTCAACACCAGTCCCAGCAATGCTAAATATTTTCTTTGGTGATTTGTGAGAATAGTAATTAAGGGAGTAAATAATGTATCGCAAGGTGGAAAGGTCAGCTAGTAGTGGTTACTCAGATAAAATATGCAAAATGATGTGTTGGAAGAATAATTGGTAGGAAACAAAAGGAATGTCAGTTGGGTATATCTTCATCTTATTCACAGAAAAACAAAGGTTACCATTTCAAAGCCAATAAGGATGAGCAAGATTAACAACAACAACAACAACAAACTTGATGTCAGCATGAATAATAACATGATTATTTCACCACAGTAGTACAATAATTTAAAAATATCATTGTGAGACTGGGATTCAGACATAGTAGTAAAGCATATCAAAATGCTGACATAATATCTATGCCTAGAACCAGGATGCTGTGTCCAGTTCTGGATTCCATTATTAATGTCAGAGAACTAGATAGATTTCAGGAGAGAATCTGAATTTTGATTTTAGAGATACAAAAATAATTAGAGATAATTCTGTCCAAACTTCACATTTTACTGATGATAAAATTCAGATAGGTTGAAGTAAGTTATCCAAGGGAACATAGTTAATTTATAACAGAATTATAACTACAGTCTTGACTCAATCTCTTGTCTATTGCTTCTTCCAGTCCTCAAAGTGAACTAGAAATTTTGGAACTAGAGGAAGTGAGAAAAGATAAAAGTGAGGCAATTCATTTTAAAAAGAAAATATTCATTTCGATATAATATCTATCATCAAATCTATGAGATTTTTTAAATAGGGACTTCATTTCCACTGAAGACCAAACAAGAAAAACAGCACAATAATATGAAATGGGAATAATTTAGGAAATACATAAAGGAACTATTCCAAATAGCAATGATTACATATTAGAATGGTGGCTTATGATATCTGTTCTCCATGACATAGTTTCACCTAACCAAGATAGTAATACTTACAGATGGAAGAAGCAAACAAAATATTTGTTTAAGGTCCCTAAAATTTTATACCATACATGAAAATATATTTCAAAAATACATTATTTTTGCTTTATAAATTTTTTCTTGCAAGATTACTTCAAGAAAAAGAAACAAAACTTGAGACCAACTGAATATTCTTGGTCTTAGTACTGTCCAATGCCATTCCTCTAGTGAACTGACATCTGCTAAGTTTTTATTGTGATATTGAGCTTCTGAATTGTATCATAAACTGTACCGTTGTGGTGTTAGGTGGGACAATTTACTTAAGCATTCATCTTGGCAGATCGAGGTGTACTCACAAGAACTATTGGAGTGTAGGATGCTGCTTATCAATAGCAAATGAAATTTTTGATAGACACGATAGCAAAATTTCAAATTATTAAGTTGTGAATTGTTAAAAATAATAATTTATTACCAGTTTATTGGAGAAATAAAATCTTCAATGCTACAAACTACATGAGAAACTATAATTAAAAATAATGACATATGGTGAATTTTACTTATACAACTGACAGCTTTTAAATAAAAAACAAGTTCAAATAACATTAAAGTCTGCATTACATAATTTCAAAGACATAAATTGGAACAAATGTAATGATCTTAGAAGTTAGAGATTGCTTTTTATTTTTATTTATCTTCACCCAGAAAGATTTTGTGCCACAAATAAAACAACATAGCATCTTTGATGGTCAAAAGTGAATTGAAATTCTTTTTTAGACTAATACTTTTAGTCAAGAAAAAGAACTATTTTTTAGTTTATTTCAAGTTTGATTCTTTTCTATTCTAGAGGAGTGTTTACAAATGATTCTGACAAAGGTCATACAACCAAATCATTATTTTTCTTTCAATAATGCACTCCTGTAGGAGACACAAAATAAGAACCAACCATGGAAAGTAAACAAGTTTGCTTACCTCTCTTGGACATCTGTGGGGATCATTTGACTGGTCCATATTCTACAGAATTTATAAAGGAAGAAAAATAATTGCACTGTAACATCTTGTTTGGAATGGCTTTAGTGTTTTAAAAAATATCTGATATTTTAAGTTGTTTTCTATTCAGTAATGTGCTTCTATTGTAGGATATAAAAATATAGTGCTGTGTTAGGGAATCTGTGGCATACATGTTTTAGATACAGTTGTATTCTCAATACATAGAGAGAAATCATGTGTCATTAACTGGATAAGAGATTCAGCAATGGAATTTGAAAGTGCTGATTTCAGATTTTGACTCTTTCTTTACTTCCTATGAATAAGCACAATGGGCAGGGCACTAACTTTATATTTTGGGGTTTGTGAATGATGGCTTAATTGCATTATTTGATTCTAGTAATAAGGGAGGTAACATTCATCTCTGATTTCTTTAATATCTTTACTTGCCCTTATGCTTAACTCACTGGTAAGAGAGGATAGAACATCTTTAGCAAGTTCAGGAAAGCTTATAGTGACTACACTGAAACCCTGTAATGTTCCCCAACAATATGTCTCTACCCTAGAGGGAACACCTATATCCTTCTTTGTTTTGCACAAAATAATCTTAAGAGATCATCTTGAGTGTTTATAAGTATATAAGCATTGCCATTGTTAGTTTAAAACTACACATGTGGTAAACATTGCCTGAATATTAATTCCACAGAGCCTTATGATAATTAGAACTATACCAGAGTCAGATCTTCTCTCCTGCGACACAATATAGAGTGAAAATAGTGGAGTTAGGCTCCACTATTTTCAGGCAGTCAAGTATTTCAGACAGAATAGCTTTAGAGTTATTTGGAGGACTCCCATGGACTTTCATAGCATAATATTTTATTCATTTTTGGTACTTTTAATAAATATGGGGAGTGCCTTAACTCAGACTGCCATGACAAAATACCATAGACTACAAGGGTTAAATAAAAGGAATTAATATTTTCACAGGTCTGGAGGCTGGAAAGCCAAAAAATTAAGGTCTGGCAGGGTTCGGTTTCTTGTAAGGTCTATCTTCCTGGCTTGTGGATGGCTATCTTGTCATTGTATTCTCACGTGGTCTTTCTTCTGTGTACATGAAGAAAAATCTCTCTTTCTCTTTTTATAAGGCCTCCAGTCCTATTGGATTAGGGCTCCACCCTCCTTATGGTCTAGTTTATTCTTAATTACCCCCTATAGACTGTAACTTCAAAAATAGTCACATGAAGGATTAGGGCTACAACATATGAATTTGGGAGTGGGTGGAAAACACAATTCAGTCCATAACACAGGGTAAATGTGGAGCTTTACTGGCATTGTCTGTTTTATTTTTCTGTAAGAGGAAATTATTTAAATGTATAGCTAAATGTGATTTGATTTTATATTATTGCAAGATTTTTTTTGAGTAGGGGGTCTCACTCTGTTACTCAGGCTTGAGTACAGTGGCATAGTCATGGCTCACCACAGTCTTGAGCTCCTGGGCTCAGGTGATCCTTCTGTCTCAGCCTTGCAAATACCTGGGACTGTAGCTGAGCACCACCATGTACAGCACACACACACACACACACACACACACACACACACACACACACACAAACACACACATACCCACATTTTAGATATGGGGTCTTTCTATGTTTCCCAGACTGATCTAAAACCCCTGGGCTCAAGCGATCCTCCCACCTCAGACTCCCAAAGTGCTGGGATTATAGGCATGAGGCACAACACCCAGCAGATTTTTTTTTAATGTTAAAGATATGGGGTACAGTTCAAGGTCATGTACTTTAGTGGTTATCACACAGGTAAAGTTTGGGCCTTCCTTCAGTCCTCACTTCACCTAGTTTGAGATCGAGTACACTGATGTTATATGCCTGCCCTCTCTCCTCTGGCAGTGTCCCACTACTGCCAAACCTTTTCTTATAGTATTATGATAAATGTTTAGGGTTCATTTATGAGTGAGTATATGTGGTACTCAGATTTTTGTTTCTGTGATAGATCACTGAGCATTATAGACTCTAAATCCATCCAAGTTGCTGCAAAGTCTATAATGTTGCCCTTTTGTGGCTGTGTAATATTCCATCATATATATGTACCACATTTCTTTATCCAGTCCACTTCTGGTGGGCAGCACAGCTGGTTCCATGTTTTTGCGATTGTGAACAATGCTTCTATAAACATGCATATGCAGGTATCTTTTCTATAGAGTGATTTGAGTTCCTCTGGGTATATTCTCAGACAGGGGATTGCTGGGTTGTATGGAAGGTCAATTTTTAGGTAAACAGCATGATTCTGAACAACTCCTTGGTCACCACAGAAATCAAAAAAGAAATTAAAAGATTTCTGGAAACAATTGAAAATAATGTCATACCTTACCAAAACTTCTGGGATGTCATTAAAGTAGTACTAAGAGGGGAATTTATAACTCTACGAACACACATCAAGAAAATAGAAAGATCACAAGTTAACAGCCTAACAAATCACCTACAGGATCCGGAAAGACAAGCCCACCAAAACCCTAACTTCAGCAGAAGAATCCAGATCACCAAAGTAAAATCCCAAATTCAGAGAATAAAAGACAAAAATATCATAGAAAAAAATCAATGAAGCAAAAAGCTGGTTCTTTGAAGGAAAAAACAAGATTGAAGGGTACCTAGAAAGATTGGCCAAGAAAAAGTGAGAAAAAGCTCAAAAACACACAATCATATACACAAAAATCAAGTCTCAACTGACCCTGAAGAAATGCAAAAGATTATCAGAGATTACTATGCACACCTGTATGGAAACAAACTAGAAAAACCTAAATTAAATGAAGAACTTCTGACATCACACAACCTCCCAAAGTTGAAACAAGAAGAAATTGATACCCTAAATAGACCAATAACAACCCAGGAAATTGACTCTGTCATAAGAAAACTATCTACAAAATAAAAGGCCTGGACCAAATGGCTTTCCAGAGGAATTCTACAAAACATACCAAGGAGGAGCTGATACCAATCCTATAGATTTTTTTAAAGATAAAATACTTTTGTATCTTTGTTCAACTTTACTAGACTTTTGTATTTATAAAATATACTTAGACATTTCATAGATTAGAAAACAACCTTTGTTACATCACCAGCTATAGTATTCAGAGGATCATCATAGCTTCAGAGTGAGGAAGTAGGAAGAACTACATGAAGTGCAAAGAACATTAACAACATTTTGTAAAGTCTGAGAGATTAAGTTCAGTGCCTCCACTCTAAAGATCATAAAAAACTGAGGTCTAAAAAAAGCCACAGACTAATCAGCAGCTAAGGCACTTCTGCAACCCTGACCAGTCTTCTGACTCTCATTTTACTTTGCTTTCCTCATTACTCCATCCAACAATCTTTCTTGCTCCTGTCCAAGTTCTTTTAATTCCAGAATTAAATTGAAAGCTCTTCTACAGAATGCATGTAAGGTGCAACCTGAGTCTGTAGCTTAGCAGATTTTTATGACTGGGAGTTGATAGCACAACTTTGACTTTATAAACTGATCCAATAAATCTGAATTTCAAAGTAAATAGAGATTCTCAGGAGTTAAGAAAGTCATAAGATTACCATATTTAGAAGAATAAATAATGTAATAAATATTACATTGTAGCTGGCATATTTAACAATCATCAGATGAACTAGAATATTGATTAAATATTGTATGGATTACTTTATGAAATACATATATATAGCAGTTAACTAATCAACAGCTATTGTCAATTATTCAGTACCTACTGGGAACACAGTATTAAATAGGAGAATACTATAGTGCCTCTGCTTTCCAGTTACAGACAATCTTCTAGTGGTGCCAAAAGTACTTTAAGCCAATACATCCACTATCTCATAAACAAAGGATTTTTATAACAAGAACAAAATAATTGAAATGGAAAATCAAAATCGCAGATTTTTTTTAAGCTAGTGAATATTTTATTATATTCAAAATCACGGAGTTCCATCATAGTGAAAACTGCCAATTCATTACTTAGTACAGATCAGACATATAGAGTGAGGTGGAACCAAAGGGAAGGGAAAGAAGGATCCTAAATAAATGTTTATTCATGCTAAATTCTCTCTTTGGGGTGCTGAAATCCACCTATTTTAACCCAACATTTTGCTTAACTGCCAATGGTTTCTTGTCCCAATCTGAGTACCTCGGTGAGATCAGTAGAGAAAACTCTCTGTTTTCACAGTGAGTTGTAAAATACACTTGCTAATAATAGTGTAGGTGAACACCTGGTTCAGCAAGGGTTAACCCAAGGGCATGGAGCATTCCTGCTTTGGGTGGAAAAAATCTGAGTGGTGTTACAGAGCACAGATGTCTTGTAAACTGCTGAGAAGCAATAATGAAACTTGCACCTTTAACTTTGTTAAATAATAATCTAAGAAGCTCCACCCTTCTGGACAAAATAAATACATTAAGCAGCATGAGTGTCCTGATGGCAATCGCAGTGATTATCTGAGACTCATGATTTGAGATTATTTGGGTTAAGAACAAATTGTATGTGTGGAGTGTCCAACCACTCAGGAAATATTATGATTATTCTAGGATGTGTTCACTATCACACAGTGAACACATAAAAAAATCTTCCCAGAAGGGAATCAACTCACAGTTCATAGGTCTATGTGTTAAAAAAAAAATAAGAATAATTTGGCTGGGTCCAGTGGCTCAGCCTGTAATCCCAGCACTTTGGAAGGCTGAGGTGAGTGGATTGCCTGAGCCGGCGGGTTTGAGACCCGCCTGGGCAACTTGGCGAGACTTCATCTCTACAATAAATAAAAACTTAGCCGGGCGTGGTAGTGCATGCCTGTAGTTCCAGCTACTTGGAAGGCTGAGGCGGAAGAATCACTGGAGCCCAGCAGATCGAGGCTGCAGTGGCCGGAAGCGTGCCACTGCACTCCAGTCTGGGCAACACAGTGAGACTCCAACTCAAAAAAAAAAAGAAAAATTTAAATGTGCTTTCTTTTTAGACCTTTTTTTAAAAAATTGTGTATTCATTTGACTTTATTTTTGTTTAGTTTATTGCTTTAAAAAAAAAGATGGGGGGTCTTGCTTTATCGTCTAGCCTAGAGCACAATGATCGTAGCTCATCGCAGCCTCAAACTCCTGAGCTCAAGCCATTCTCCCACTTCAACTTCCAGAGTAACTGGGTCTTAAAATAGTAAAGTACTATATCATAAAATTTTCCTAAATGCTACTTATAAAGAAAATATTGTTATATAAGTAAACGGAGAAGGCAGAACAAACTATGTTGAAAAAAACCTCCCAAAGTGCTGGGATTGCAGGTGTGAGACACCACATCCAGCCTGGATTTGTCTTTTGAAGCAGATTATAAAATTCCTTAGGGCAATACCATACAGCTGTGCCTGCTGTGATATAAGCCTTATTGAATGTTCAACATACTAGACAAGCCATCAATGATTAGCCTTCTCTCTAGAAGTAAGAGTGCCATTTACTAATTGATTTTTCCTAGAGAATTGAAGTGCAATCATCTTCCTAGGAAACTGTATTATTTCATTTTTCTGAAGAAAAGTTTGCTCACTCTGTGCTTGCTCTGCCGAATTGGCACTAACAGAATTATTTGAAGAAGTCCAAACCATCACTAGTCTCCAGTCACCTCAAGCTCTATAGATATGCCACACAATTACCTAGAGGCATCTCAATTAAGTGAGCATGACTGTCCTAATTAGGCAAGAGTCCTAACTATTAAATATCATTAGACTTAATTTGGTGCCCTGGGAAAATTCTTGAAGAAGCCCATTTCACTAAGGGTGGGGCATTGTATGCTTAAATTCAAAGCAACATGCTCGATACTCACTTATTGAGGTTTATTAAGTCTCAGAAAATATCATTTGGTGACATATTCTAAGGCTTATAGAAACATAAATCATGAAAACTGAAAAGAACTGAAAAAATGTCATTGCATTTGATCCTCTTACTTTACAGATGAGGAAATACAGGCCCATAGAGGTGTGGCTAATTAGGTAGGAGAAGTAAGACTAGATTTTAAGACTCCTGACTCTTCCAGCCAAGGGCTCTTTATATGATACTATCATTCATCCTAAACAATGTCAGCGACTGAAGCACATTTCTAAAGCTATGACCTCTTAATCTAGTTATGTTGCTGGTGATAGTACCCTGATTGTGGAATTGCAATGCTTAGCTTTGAGTTCTAACCAGTGTTTTAACTTGAGGTAGCCAATCTTACTGCATCTGATTTTTATTATTTGTAAATTAGAGATGATTTTGCCTCTCTCATGAAATTGTGGTGAAGATTAAATACAATGTTGCGTGACTAGGTGTTTGTAAATGGTAAACCTTTCTGTAAATATAATGTTATACTGAAGGTAAAAATTTGTCTTTAGAAGCTTATCTGTGACTTTTGGTTCCAGATGATGGACTGAGTGCCTGTGTTTATCTCTCTCCTATCACCCTCTGACCTTAGGAAATCCTATTAAAATAGTAGTACAGAATAAAATAGATAAAATCCCACAACAATCAGATATCAAAAGACAAGAGATTTTGACATATTTCTGGAAGATAAACATGCAATGTAGGACTAGTGGCTGATGAAACTGGCCAGTGGCCAGTTCGTGTGGAGAAACCTATGGCCTTAGCTGGAGTTTATCTCCCGAAGAAGCATAGAGAGGAGTAGGATTAAAAAATGGTAGGTACTCCTGAAGGCAAGGAAAAGTTGTGGGAATGGCAACAGATAAATTAAATTCTAATTACAATCCAGTTGATCTCCAGGAACAAAAGGCCTGGCATCAAGGTATCTAGCTGCGACACTCCCACTGCCACTACAGCCACCGCAATCAAAGGGCATTTCTCTTAAAGGAAAAAAAAAAAAAAAAGCTGGAATAACCATTTGGGAAATAGGGTATATGATGTGAGAGTTGATGCACATCAAAACTCTTTGTACTCTGCCACTTAGTGACGCCAAAGTATGATAGCTCATTCCTTGCCAGTTCTCACTAGAAAAGAGATTTTGGTTGATAATCTCTATCTTTATACTACAACCCATAGTTTTTAATGTTGACTTATGTATTAATATAATAAGGCAGTCAAGAAACAAAGTCTTTGTGGAAATCTTTTAGCATGAAGGAGAAAGAAAGAAATACAAAAAGTAACCTCAGAGAAAATATGAGAACTCAGAAAACAGGAGAAAACAAACAAAAATCCTAAATAGCATCTTTAGATAGATTTACAAGGATATCATATTCATGAAAAATAGAAGGATAAGAAAATGGACAGAGAAAAAGAAAAAAATCCTGAAAGCTAAAAAAAAATGCTGAAATGAAAAGAAAAAGCAATGCAACATATATTTAAAAAGGTAGGTTAGTAGATAAGATCTTTTAGAAAACAGTCAAAACACTATAAGAAATAAAATATGTGAAAAGATTAAAGAAGATAATCAATTCAGCAAATGTACTAGTCAGATAATGAATTTCAGAAAGACAACTGTAAAATTAGATGAGAAGACATGTTATTGAAAAAAACAAAAAAATTTATTGTAGAGAAGGACATGGGCATTCATATTGAAAGGGCCTAATAACAACTACACAACAAATAAAAAACATACATGGGAACATCTGTTGGAAATTTCAGATGGCTATGTGTAGGTAAAGTTGGTCCTTGAACAATACAGGAGTTAGGAGCACTGACTTCCATGCAGTCAAAAACCAGCATGTAACTTTTGACACTTCCAAAACTTAACTCCTAATCATCTACAGTTGACCGGAAGCCTTACCAAGAACATAAACAGTTAATTGACACATATTTTGTATGCTATATGTGATATTACTGTATTCTTACAATACTGCAAACTAGAGAAAAATGTCATTAAGAAAATCATAAGGAATAGAAAACATATCCACTAGCTATTAAGTAGAAGTAGATAATCAAAAAGGTCTTCATCCTCCTTGTCTTCATAATGACTAGGCTAGAGGAAGAGAAGAGGTTGGTCTTGCTGTCTCGGGGATGGCAGAGGCAGAAGAAAAGCCATATATAAGTGGACCCATGTAGTTTAGACCCGTGTTCAGGGTCAACTTTACCTACAGATAGATAGATATAGATAGATAGATAGATAGACAGACAGACAGACAGACACTTTTTGTACTAGAATCCGACAAAACAATGCATTCAAAGCTGGGAATGTGATATACAAACTATCAAACAACTAAAATGTCAGAAGAAACTCCTCAGAGATTCAACCTCTCAAGCTAACTTTCTTAGGTGGTTTGAGGATTTTTTTTTTTTTTCAGCAAAATGAAGGAATAGACCAAGAACAAGAAACACATGAACTCAAGTAAATAGTGAAGCCAAAACAAGAAATCAGCTGAAGGAAGTTAAAGAAAGGCAGCTGCTCAGCAGGCCCACAGAGCACCCAGGACAGAGGGAAGGAGGAAAGAGTTCTTGGAAGGATCACTCTGACAAAGGCAGAAATGAAACCACAGAGAATAAATGATAAAGGAAGAGTCTGATAACAATTGAAAATATGCTACAGACACATGAAAAATTATTCAGCCTCACTAATCGTCAGAGAAATGCAAATTGAAACCACACTGAGATTCAGCCTAACCCCAGTAAGAGTGACCATCAATAATAAAACAAACAACAACAGATGCTGGTGAGGATGTGGAGAAAAACGTATGCTTCTACACTGCTGGTGGGAATGCAAACTTGTGCAACCTCTTTGGAAAACAGTGTGACGATTTCTGAAAGAACTAAAAATTGACCTTTCCTATGACCCAACAGTCTCCTTATTGGGGATATACCCAGAGGAACTCAGATCTTTCTGCCAAAAAGATACCTGCATATGCATGTTTATTGCAGAACTATTCACAATAGCAAAAAGATGAAACCAACCATCCTGCCCATAAAAACTGGACTAGATTTTTTAAAATGTGGTACATATACACAATGGAGTATTATGCAGCCATAAAGAAGTACAAACATATGGACTCCACAGCAACTTGGATAGACTTAGAGTCTATCATACTCAGTGATCGCAGAAACAAAGAACAGAGTACAATATGTTCTCACTCATAAGCGGACCTTGAACAATTATCATAATACTATAAGCAAGAGGGAGTGGGACTAGCTGTTGAGGGAAACTGCCAGGGGAGAGAGGGGCACACCTCATCAACAAGGGTACCTGAATAATGAACATTTGTATACCTAACCCTTAATTGTACCCCACATCTTTAAAATAAAACATCTAAAAGTTAAAAAATAATAATAATTTTAAAAATCTATAAGGAAAAAAGAAAGTATGCTAAAGGCAAATGTTTCAAGAACAACAAAAAAAGCAAAAGTGTTAAAGAAAGCTTATATAAAAGGAAACTGAAGAGAAAAATACACGAGTAATTGTGCTAATATAAAATACTATTACTGATTTTCAACCGTTAGAGGAATCTAGAGCCAAAGCACAGAAAAAGTAACTGTGTCTATAGAATATAAATTTACTTATGCTTATAGAATGTTGCAAAGCCAGGCTCAGTGGCTCAGCCTGTAATCCCGCACCTTTGGGAGGCTGAGGTGAGTAGATTGCCTGAGCCCGCGGGTTCGAGACCTGCCTGGGCAGCGAGACCTCATCTCTACAATAAATCAAAAAATCAGCCGGGCGTGGTAGCGCATGCCTGTAATTCTGGCTACTCGGAAGGCTGAGGCGGAAGGATCGCCGGAGCCCAGCAGGTAAGGCTGCGGTGGCCGGGAAGGGCCACTGCACTCCAGTCTGGGCGACCAAGTGAGACTCCAACTCAAAAAAAAAAAAAAGAATGTTGCGAATATGCCTGTACAAAAATAAAATTATATATGATGAAAACTGGAGGGTTGAGCAGGAAAAAAATGCTGTAGGAGATGGTGGGAGTAATATTTCAGCAGAGAAAGTGTAGAATCATATGATATTGTCTTCAGTTGAGTGAGAAATAAAAAATATAAATATAATATATCTTAGAACGACCAAGACAATGCTTAGGGGAAGAAAAAAACATAATATCATTACATTTAGGAGAAGATGAACAATGGTGGTGGAGAATGTAACTAAACTAAATTCTTGTTAGCTTCTATGGATAAAAATCTAACTAAATAAATCAAGATATAACAGTATAAACATATGGTTTAGAGATACAGGTGTAACTGTCCAAGGAATAAAAGAGTTAAAAGTTGTTCCTTTTCAGGCCACCAGAGAGGGAAGTGATGGAGCACAAAAGGGGCTATTCCTTTTTAATAATACACCGTAATAGACATTGTTGGTTGACTATCCAGTATCTGCTCAACTCTTCTTCTTTCCTAAGAGAACCCCAATTTTGTTTTTATTGGTGAAGCTTAGGGGAGACCAGTTCCCCTAAAACTCTAAGACTAATCCCATTTCCTTTGTCTATTCCTATTTCCTTTTTGGCCAATGGAGTGGGAAAGGAAGGCTTCCGTGATAGAGGAGGGGATGTTTGTAAGAACGATGTCCTTAGAGATATATCATATTCTTGATGATGGTGCCATATCTAGATGGAACAGTTAGAGCGATGGTAGCCATCTAAGAGTAAGATTCACACTGAGAATAGTGAAACAGAGAATTGGAAACAACCTGGGCTCTTCCTGCTCAATCAACCAAGTCTGCAGTTCCTTTGAAATACTGTAAGGGAAGGTGATAATTACCTCATCTTTTTGTCTGTTGATTCAAGGCTTTTGTTTCTCATAGCCAAGAGCATTCTAACTGATACATAAAGTTCTTCTGTATTACTTGGTTTTCCAAAATACATGCATATATTATACTCATTAAAAATACTTAAGATAGCCGGGCTAGGTGGCTCAGCCTGTAATCCCGTGCCTTTGGGAGGCTGAGGTGAGTGGATTGCCTGAGCCCGCGGGTTCGAGACCCGCCTGGGCAGTGAGACCTCATCTCTACAATAAAAATAATTAAAAAAAAAAAATCAGCCGGGCATGGTAGCGCATGCCTGTAATTCTGGCTACTTGGAAGGCTGAGGCGGAAGGATCGCCAGAACCCAGCAGATCGAGGCTGCGGTGGCCAGGAGCGACCACTGCACTCCAGTCTGGGCGACAGAGTGAGACTCCAACTCAAAAAAAAAAAAAAATACTTAAGACAAAGACATCATATTTAATGTTACAAATTTTACTCCAAGCATACAAAAGTCCTCACTTTGGTTTTCACATTTTAAAAACATTGAGTTTTAAAAAATTATCAGTGGCAACTGAGGTCAGTGCAAAAGTATGCAAAAGTAAAATGAAAGTTTCTTGCAAATGAATGTCTCTTAGAGGAGTCGACAACCATTATCATTATGTGTTTTTACAGATTCTATTGTACATAGTTTTTGATTATATATTTTACTAAAAAATTGAACCACATGATAGATACTCTTACAATTTTATTTTTTATACAATATTATGTCATAGATATATTTTCTTACTTATGAAGACAAATCTAATGTATTTTTTATGACTGCACAGATTTTATGTCTGTGCCGGTAGGCAGGCCATAATTTATTTAACCTGTTAATACTTTATTAATAGATACTTAGATTGCCTCCAATTTTTCAATAATATAACAACCATGAAATGCTACCAGAAACATTCAATTACTTGCTTCTTTGTACAAGTATTTTTTTTTTAAGATAAATTCTAAAATGTGAAATTGCTGGTTCAAGAACACAGATGTTTTAAGTTCTAATAGATTAGAATTTTAAAACTTCTTACCCCAAAATGGGTTGCACTATTTAACGTGCCCACCAACAATATAAGAGTAGCTGCTTCCCCACATCTTTACCACTATTTGATCTTGTCAGCCTTTTAAATTTCACTCCATGAAATGGGCAAACATGGTCGTTCACTATTATTTTAATTTGGTTTTCTCTGATAATTCTCCCTTCTTTTCACATGCTTAGTAGTTATTTATATTTTTATTCAGATCTTTTAATTATTATTATTTTCCTATATAGTGATGAGTTTTTTTCTTGTTATTGTATAATTCTTTATCTTTTTTTTTTCATTTTTAAATTTAAAGATGTGGGGTACAATTCAGGGTTAGATATATAAATATTCATTATGCAAGTACCCTTGTTGGTGAGGTGTGCCCCCCTCCCCTGGCAGTTTCCCTCAACTGCCATTGCTACCCCCCTCCCCTGGCAGTTTCCCATTACTGGCAATCCCACCCCTCCTCCCCTGGCAGTTTCCCACTACTGCCAATCCCACCCCACTTGGCAGTTTCCACTATTGTCAATCCCACCCCCACTCCCCTGGCAGTTTGCCACTACTGCCAACCCCTTTCTTATGGTATTATGATAATTGTTCAAAGTTCGCTTATGAGTGAGAACATCGTGGTACTCAGTTCTTTGTTTCTGTGATAGGTCACTCGGTATTATAGACTCTAAGTCCATCCAAGTTGCTATGAAGTTCATAATTTTGTCCTTCTTTATGGCTGTATAATATTTCACTGCGTATATGTGCCACATTTTTTTAAAAATCCAGTCCTCTTTCAACAGGCAACACGGTTGGTTCCATGTTTTTGCTATTGTGAATAATGCTGCAATAACATGCGTGTGCAGGTATCTTTTTCATAGAGTGATTTGAGTTCCTCTGGGTATATTCCCATCAGGGGAATTGTGGGGTCTGTGGAAGGTCACTTAGATCTTTTAGGAATCATTGAACTGTTTTCCACAGAGGCTGTACTAGTTTACATGCCCACCAACAGTGTAGAAGTGTTCCCTTTTCCCCACATCCTCTCCAGCATCTGTTGTTTTTTGAGTTATTGATGATGGTCATCCTGACTGGAGTTAGGTGGTATCTCAGTGTAGTTTTAATTTGCATTTCTTTGATGACTAGTGAGGCTGAGCATTTTTTCATGTATCTGTTGGCTGCTCGTATGTCTTCTTTAGAGAAGTGTCAAATATCTTTTGCCTACTTTGTAATGGGGCTGTTTG
Organism: Cephalopachus bancanus; assembly: GCA_027257055.1. Lineage (NCBI taxonomy): Eukaryota > Metazoa > Chordata > Mammalia > Primates > Tarsiidae > Cephalopachus > Cephalopachus bancanus. The sequence continues at coordinate 1,003,230 of JAPVLO010000031.1, read as the reverse complement.
TTTTTTTCTTTTGGGCTACCTAGCTGCCCCATCCAAACACACTGACTCTTAAAGGGTAAAAATATGCTAGAGTGCTTCTTTAAAATCTTTGAAAGTTTCCTTTGCTTGGTTTCCCACTTCTTTGACTTTGACATTTCCCTAGTCTTGCATCAGCTACCCCACAATCAACTTCAAATAAAATGGTGAACACACTGCTCATAGCCTCTCAATAGTTCTTTCATTATTTAGATTGTTAAGTATAATTGATAGGCTTGGCCACTGTCAACAAGAAACTATGAAGTCTTGAAGTACTTGTCACATGCCAATCCACAACTTTGTTCTGTTGTTATAACCCTTATAGTATCTTCCATTCATCTCCATCCTATACCCTGTTCAGCTCAGTCTTTTCTCAATGTTTATCTGAAAAACAAAACTTTCCTGAGTGCCGATTACTCCATTCCAAGAAAGACAGAGCGTAACCTCTGAATGCCTTGAATTTTCTAATTAACAAAAAAAGTTCAAGTAAATTGTCTCTACCTGTAGTTCTAAGCAATCAGAGATTTGTTTCTAAATAGCTCTGAGGGATTTCACCATATGACTCCTATTAACGGAAATTGCTGAGCTAATCTCTCCCTGTGACATTACAAATATTAGCTTCCGGTCCAACTTTGTTTGAAATTTTTCTTTATTTCTTTTACTGTTAGGACAAGACCTGTAAATCTGGAAAGGATTTTCAAAATCAATCAATTCAGTCTTCCAATTTTACAGATAAAGAAATAGGTTTCTAGGGGCTGTTGCTGCCTGTTAAATGGCTGTTTGAGCAATTTAATCCACTGACTTTACAGACTGACTTGGATTTTAGGAAAGTTGTTTCTAGGCATAATCTACATGAAAGATACGGAGCAGTAAGGCAACTTGAAGAATGACCCCAGGCTACTGAATTCAATGTTTCAAGAGTTGCGATTGTTCTGTTTTTGTTTTTTCCCATTAATGTTATTGTCAATGGTTGTGTTAACATTTGAAAGTTGCTCATTTAAAAGATTAGATTTGCTGGGTATGGTGGCTCAAGCCAGCACTTTGGGATGCTGAGGTGAGGGTACTACCTGAGCCCACAGCTTCAAGAACAGCCTGGGCAACTTGGTGAGACCTCATCTCTATAATAAAATCAAAAAATTATCCAGGCGTGGTAGCGTGTGCCTGTAGTTCCAGCTACTTGGAAGGCTGAGACCAAAGGATCGCTTGAGCCCTGCAGGTTGACTCTGGGGTGGCCGTGAGTGTGCCACTGCACTTCAGCCAGGGTGATGGAGTGAGTCCCCAACTCAAATAAAAAAGGATTATATTACAGAGAAGATATTAAGACTCATCAGGTCAGTCAACTAAAGGCTTGCTATTATTAATAGAGCTAACTTTAATAGGCTTAAACCTAATAGGTAGGATTAACTCGCTCTAGAGTGATTTTTGCCATGGTTACCTGATAAAAAATGTCAATAAATCATAAAAATAATTAGATTTTAATAAGCTTTTTCTGAGTGGGTTCCTACTGTGTATTTTTAGTGACATTAAGACAATTTTGAATAGCTTTTGTATAAGTGATGGACAAGCCACAAGATGATGCAAACAGTCTTGCTTGTATTTCACACACCATTGCTTCTCTCTTTCTCTTAACAGTGTAGTCCTTCTTAACTATCTGCAGTAAATGAAATTTTTCCATATTTATAGATTTAGTAAGTTTATTGCCTTATTTATAAGATGCTTGTTTTTCTTTTCTTTTTTTTTCATTTTAGTTTTTGGTATGAAAGAAAAAGTCTCTCTAAAAAAAAAAACTTTTGGTAATTTTTCCACTAATAGAATTTTAGCGCATTACTGGAATTATGCAAGCACATGGTGTACTTTGCAAGCTATTATAACCTTTTAAAATATCTCCTTGAGTGAAGAAAACATATTTGGCATTCATTCATGCGTGATTCAGGATCTTTTGACGTCATATTTATGGCAACTATAGTGACCTTGATCTGAGAAAAGAACACACTATTTCAATTTGAATCTTTTTCATTTTTGTCTCGTTAGCTTATATTCTAATTAAGGTGAACTACTATGTGAATTAATAGCTTATACAGTTTGTTTCTCCTCAGGAAAAGACAAATGAGTGACTAAGTAAAAGAAATTCATCAGCATTGGTGTTACATGTTCAAACCTGAAATTTTCCCAGGAAAGAAATATTTTATCAGTGTATATATATTTCTATCTGGAAAATTTCTTTTTCATCAAAACATTTATTTCAAGAAATGAATGATGACTTATTGAAATTCATAAATATCACAATTTTACAAGTGAATTTCTTTTTTCTTTCTTGAGGTCTTAATTTTACTCTGCCTACAGAACAGATGACTTTCATTTCATAGTATATTGGACTTTATCATGGTGGAACAATGATTTAATAATTCCAGTATGACTATTCATGTTATTTCTACTTTATACTCCTTTAAAAATGTCTCATTGCATGACACCAAAGCCAGATTCTGCAATTAAGAAAGGGTTTATATTAACTTGATTCTGAAAAGATAAAACAACAAAACCATCCATAATTATTCAAACAAGAAAAGAGAAAACATAGTTAAAAAAAAAAACAGTTCCCAAATGTTGTCATTTGTTCACCTCTTTTAGCTCCTTCATAAAATAAAAACATGTTAGAGAAATTGTTGTGTACAATTGCTGTGAACAATTGCAAAAATTGTCTAGGAGTGTCTGAAAGGAATTGACAGAGCAGATTTATTGAGCCTGAACAAAGCATACTTTTCTCATATTTTCCAGTTTTTTTATGCCTAAGTGTTCATTTGGAATCTGCACTTAGTAATGCCACTATTGGGCTCTTTACATACATTCTGTAAAGATATTAGTGAACTCATCACCAACCAAGCAAACAAAAACATATTTAGACACACAAGCTATAAAACACAGCTCATGCAAAAAACAAAAACAAAAACAAAACAAAATAAAAAGCGCTGAAAACATCCCTAGGTATGTGTTAGCTTTGAGGGAAGAACCAGCACTCAAAAGCCAAAAAGGCACAAATTTGTGTAAAGAGGCATTTCTGGTACATTGATGACAAGTAGCTCTTTCCTCTAAGTAGGATAAATGGAGGGAGTTAGGTACAATAGCTTACAATTTTCAAATACTGTAATTTTTTTTATAAAGATGGAAACTATTATTTCTTAGGCATGTGGTTTCAATGATGCATACTTGATTTATGACTAAGAATTTTTTTTCTCCATGAATGTTAGCACCCCCATGCAATTAAATAGCTTTCCTTTAGAAACTTAGATTGGACTGAAATCTGTTTTACAGAGGTAATGAATATGGCTTTATCAAAATCTATGTGTAGATGTGTTTGTTGAAATAAATGCATACTCGAGATGATGTAGACAAGTTTAAGAAAAATCAGAAATATAGGAAGTTAAGATAATTTCTCTTCTGAATTTGAGGTAAAAATCTCTGTTCTTCCTCTTCCCTTGGCAAGTACGAACCTAATGTTGGTCTGAATAACTTCGACAATCCTTAGTTTCATCTGCACCTCAGTCTTGTCAAAATGACATGGGTGTGTGAGCCTAGCTGGATTTAACTGGATATGAACCTGAGCACGTATTACAAATGCAAATCAAGTCTTCACTTTTTTAACCATAAAAGGCATGAACATAAATTCCAAAACTGATTTCGCATGAAATGACGTGGGATAACAACATTACTTCCTTTTGTGGACCTGTTTCTCCTCCCGCAGGATTTACAGCCTCTTTACCTCTCTTGAGGCTTGTCAGTGCATGCCCATAAACATTTACCTGTACAAACTTATAATTAAAAAATATATCCTAATCCTTTAGCAAGTAATTCTATTGAGTATTATTTGCCCTTTACAAGAAATCCCTTAGAGATCTAAAGAGGGAGAACCTCGTTAAATTTTCATTGTCCACCTTGATGTATTTCCATTTCTGGAAGTATCCTTTCACTTTCTACTTTACATACAGGAACACAAAAAGAAATTCAAAGGAAAGTACCTTGAAAGAAGAGCTTCATTAAATAATTATCAAATTAGAAAATTACATACTTAACTATCATACACACGCATAATATGATTAAATATACATGTGTTTGCATGTTTATATGGGGATATACAGACTCTGGCATATATAAATATGCATAATTTTCTCATACAACATAATTAGAGAAAATTGCATATCTAACCAATCAGTTTTCAGAACAATTTCTTCATGGTTTTTTTTTCTCCTCAGCTAAAATGGCCTTGATAACACTACCTGCATCTTCTGCAGTTTCACTCTTACCCACTGCCCTCTTCTGGCTCTCCTCCACCATCTTTCACATTTTATGCTTTCCTTGCAAAGTCACCTCCTTCCTCTTGCTCTGGTTCTGTTCACTTTTCCACCTCCTTCCCAAGTCTCAGATACTAGGCAAAACTCCAACTGTTTGTGGGTGGATAAAACAATTACATAGAAATTCTAATAGAAACAAAGAAGACTCCCTATCTGATGTCATAGATGGTCCCAGACCATGGTTGGTTCTCCTTCAGCCAGGAAGAGGAGAATGTGTCGACACTGTAAGCAGAATTTGGTTGTCAAGGTATCCTTCTATGCCAGAAGACCCAACGTAGTCAGAACACTTTCTTTTAGGTATCTCCATATCCTATAAGAAAGAAAAGAGTGGCAAGCTTTGGAGAGACAGCATTTAAAGCTAAGTTAGTATTGCAATTGTGTCCCTGAGTACAGAGTAATACCTGGGGAACCCCAGCTCTGTCCTTACAAGCCTGAACTCTAAGGAGAGCCATGGAAAATCCCCACCCTAAAGCTTAATGCACCACACTGAAGCTGGCAGGGCCTGCTTCTTTCCCAACTGCTACTTAGTAGACTCTCTATGTACTCTGGCTAAACCTGGCAATTTCATATTTATCCATCAGCTCTCTGAAGGGCTATCTTCAGCCTTGTTGGAGTGGTTGCTGAAGTATTCAGACAATTCTACCTTGGCTTAGAAGATTAATGGTCAAGGAGGGTTTTTCTCATAGATTTTCTTCTCTTTTCCTCTCCTTTCTCGCCCTATGTATCCACTGGGACAAGGCTGAGCCACCCATGACAATGTTCCTCAACATTTTCCTCATCATTGCTCTCCTAAAGAGCCTTTTCAGATGTGTTTTTAAACATATTAGCAGTAAGTTAATAAAATTTCCCCCATGATAATTTAACACCACGCGTATACTATATATCTGCTTAAGTACTGTATGTGTGTGTTTTAGACATTATAACACAAGTTGGATGTTTTTACCTCCCCCTCACCCCAAGAACCAATCTTCGGACTTTGGAAGTAGTAGTAATATCATCCCCTTTAAAATGCACACTCTGGCCCGGTGTGGTGGCTAACAACTATAATCCCAGTACTTTGGGAAGCCAAGGTGAGAGGACTGCCTGAGCCCACGGGTTCAAGACCAGCCTGGGCAACTTGGTAAGACCTCATCTCTACAATAAATAAAAAAATTAGCCAGGCGTGGTGACATGTGCCTGTAGTTCCAACTACTTGGAAGGCTGAGGTGGAAGGGATTGCCTGAGTCCAGCAGGTTGAGGCTTCAGTGGCTGTGAGTGTGCCTCTGCACTCCAGCCTGGGCAACAGACTGAGACTCCAACACAGACAAAAAAAAAAAAAAATACTCAAGAAACAAAAACAAACAAACAAACAAACAAAAAACACACACTCTGTGGATTTTCTGTATTACTGAGGTAAGGCTCACACTGAATTTTGCCTAACCAAGGTCCCTAGCGTTTAGGCTGCCTGCCTGCGCTATTCTCTGGTGCACATCATCCCACTGCAGCCTTTCAGCTGCAGTGTATTTTATTCAGTATCCTCTCAACATTAGGAAGCCCCAGGGATCTTCACAGGACTGTTTTGGGAACAGAGGTGGGATTACAAAGGAAGTGGGAGTAGTCTAAAAATAGAGTGTGCAGAACATCCCTGTGGAGTTAACCACTGTACTATCCAGAAAGCATTCCCCTCTTCTCAGGTTGATTGCTGCCTGGCTCTTTACCAAAATATTTAGGAACCTAGAGATGTCCCATGCACATACATTGTTTAGGAAACATCTCAGCATAGTAATGATTGATGAAGGAGGGAATATATCTGCATGCCCAGCACAGGGGGTCAGGGGAATAGGAAGGAATGAAACATGGGCAGCCCTGGTGAAGAGTGGAGAAATGACAGTCTCAGTAAGGCAGCAATAGACACCATTGACCTTTCTGGAGACCTTAGACTATGCTGCCTCTTAAATATCTCCACTTTGGACTTGCACTTGCTCTATATAATGCTTCAAGGTACAGGTATGGTCAGGACTACATTTTAGGATACTCAATCATTACTTTAAAAAAATACATTTGACTCCTCATTATCTACAGATTGAAGTGCATTCTTATTAAACTAGCATTTTAGGCTCTCGATAGAACGACAATACTTATTTATCTCCTGCTGGTCTCTAACTTGTAGTCTATATGCCTCTGCTGATGTTATGTTCTCTATTTATAACAAGCTTCCCTTCAGATGCTACCTATTCAAATCCTGCCCTTTCTACACCTTCAAGTTTACCCTTCAGAAAGTAATTTCTGAATCCAGTTAGATATTAATTCTTTCTTCTTTGAATTCTCACTTCATTCCCTTGTGTAAGCACTAAAGAGAAAATCAAATTATAATAAAAGGTAGAATAAAGTATTTAGCTCCTCCACTAGCATGTAAATTCACTGAGAACAAAAATTTAAATATGCCCATCTTTGAATCTTATTTAGTGCCTAGTGCTCACACTGAGGACACAAAAAAGTATTTCATTTCTGAGATCAGTTACGTTGTATAGTTGCTTCTAGGTAAGAACAGGAAAGAACTTTGCTGGAAACACCCATCACAAATCATCTCCTCTATGACTGATAATGAGGCTTGAACTGACTTTAACACTGAATGCATGCAGATTCATTTAGATAAGCAGAGGCTTACATTTCCTTGTTGTCAAACTTTTTGCTTTGTTTTGTTTGCTTTGCTTTTTTATACTTTCCTTTGAAGAAAAAAGGAGTTGATAGGACCAATGGGCCATATAATCTGGTTGGTTCGTCCTTTTGTGTCTTAATAGCTTTTGTTAAACATAAAGCTAAAAATAACCCCTAGATTTCCATAACTAGAGTTAATGGAAATCATTTGCATGGTTTACTAGGCCCAACAAACCAACTCAAAAAATTATTTGTTTCATTTTTTCCATCCTGATATATATTTTTTAATTTCTCAGACATTCTTTTCTGGATGATTTCCCTGTTGTCCAATCCCCTTACATTAAAGTTAAGCAATGTAGCTTGATGCAAAAATCTAGTTATTATTATTATGAGTATAAAAGGTTGTTTGGTTATTTTTACATTGTTTTCAAAGAGAAGAAAATAAGTCTTACCCAAATCAATTGAAAAAAAAAATGAAATCATCTAGGAGACAATGTTCAGATGAAGGTCATTTTGTGCTTGAGACTGAGTAGCAAAGCAGTTGAAATCTGAAGTATATTGGTTTTTTTCTCCGCTTTTGGTAACCATGGGAATAGCAGAGTAACTTAAATACAAAGCTTGTAGGAAGGAATAACCTTGGAAATTCTTCTACTGAAGAATGGTTTAAACCTTGTTGTGACATATGAATCATGGGGTGGTGCTTTCTGTCAACATTCTTTGCTTTCCGAACCAGAAAAGCCAGTATCTGTCTGGTTACTGGTGGTGCCACCACTGCTGGGAAATAGCACTGTGACAGTGAAAATTTTCTGAAATCATTTTGAAATACTTGTATCTACCTATGAACACTCAAATGATATTTTCATCACAGGTATCTTTTGGATATATCATTGATATTCTGCACTATATGAAACAACATTTTGAGCAAGTTAATTTTTATTCTTAACTCAGAGAAGGAGAAAACATTTCAAGAAATTGTTTTAACACTTGAACAATATCTAGGCATTGGGATGATGGAATCATTTCTTTCCTTTAGTTAATTTTAATTCAATGTTATCTTCAATCTGCATCACTCCAAGAAGCTATATATATATATTTTAAATCAAGTGATTTGGCATTGTGCTTTTTTTCTTTTATGGAAATTATTGCTTTGTATCACCCTTTTTCTTCAAAAACAAGAATAAATGCAAAGATAGAGTAAAGATATTCTAGAAATTATTAAGTTGGGGCTCTTCAAAGTTTTTAATCCAGAAAATTGGAAGATAAGAAATTGAGAAAAATATGTGGCTAGATCATGCAGCCAAACTAATTTTTAAAATGTACTTATCTGAGCATTTTATAAAAAATAATGTTGCGTTTTCTTTGCTGGCTGTAGTTCTTCGAATAAAAACTTCCATATCAAACTTTACATTACCTTTATTGACACAATTTCACTACAAATCATTCACCTTACAACTCCTTCAAAAAGAAACAAAATAAACTTTAATAAATCTTCATTTCATACAGCAATAGATTCTATTAGGTTTCTCCTTACCTCTCATCTTCTATTTCTATCATATCTTCACCAGCTTTTTTTGCTGGAACTCAAATACATGATCATCTAGGATACTATATTCAATGTGTAAACTCACAGAGCACCTTTTAACTCCACTTTCTGTAGGCTCATGTAGAAGATTCCTCCCTGCTCCCTCCCTTCCTCTCTCTCTTTACAAATATATATATATTTTTTACTGGCGTTTGCACTTAGATGTGGCTTCTTTTGTTCTCTTGTCTAATTTCCTTTAGCTTGCAAGACTTTTTGGCTTGTTGCTTTTGCCCATTCTCACCCTGAATAGTGAGCATGTTGGCATGTATGGACTGGAGCTACTTGACTTTGGGACCCAGATCTGAGCACCTCATACATAACTAGGAGGTGAATACAGACATTCTTTGCTAATGACTCATCCAGAGTATCTTCCATTGTCACTAGTCACTCACTGCAATGCTGTTGGACTCTATGAATCCACTCTGTCTGTGAATTTTGAATATTGGAAAAAGTTTCCACCACCCAAATGAATTTTAATTGGCCCTGCTTGTTTGCACCACTCACACTGAACTGCAACAAGATCTGCAATACCTTTAATTGCCAATAGCCTCAATTAATTGGCGCTTTTTAAAATTTTATTTTTTGTTATAGATTTGTAGGGTATAAGTGAGGATTAACTACATAAGCAGGCTGCATGCAGGCGAAGTTTGGACTTCTAACCAGTCCTCACTCCCTCTGGTAGTGGACCAGGTTCTCTTTGTGTTGTCATACCATCCCCCCTACCTCCGCCCCACCTCTGTGTTGTTTCCCCACACCTTGCTTGGTGCACAGCATATTACTTATGTCCAACAATGTCTTCTTTTTCACCTGGCTTGATAAACAATCCTGCTTTTTTTATTTCATCACTTTGAAACCACTGTGAGATTATAACAGGAAGTCTTTAACTTACAAATTTGTTCTATGTGAGCACAGAATACATGAAACATGTGAAATAGGAACCCATGACTGTCTGTGGAGATGAAGTCATCCAGGCACTGTTTGGATTGGGTCATGGGAATGGGCTGCAGAGACTATATGTAACTTCCCTCTAGAGTAGGTGGCTGTGGGATGGTGCAGGAGGGAAGAAGACAGGGAGAAAAGACAGTTTTCTGGTACCTGGTGTGGCTGTGTCAAAATTCAAAAATAGATTCAGTTCATTTGGGACATTCCTCCACATTTTATTTTTATATCATTTTCAATTGTTTCCTAAATTGTGCTATGCAGTTCTTACCTACTCCCACTCCCCACCCCCATTCAGTGACTTTTTGTTGTTCTGTACCTTCCCTATAAAATTTCTGCAGGGGTGGGTGATGAGGAAGGTTACAAGAGGAGGCTGATTTTAATGAGAATGACAGCAACCCTGAGTCAGCTAATATCCACTATGGTTTGAATGACTAATCGTATTATAATTCTCCTGTTATTTGTATTTTGAAGTCTTGCTCCATAGCAAATTATACCGGTTCCTGCTTCTCACAGAGAAGAAACTTCTCCACATTTATACTCCATGTCCAGTATTTAAATTGAAAAAGTTCTTACTTGCCTAGATATTCTTCACGATGTCTGTGTTATGAATCAACATTTTTGCATGAAGGGGAATGTGAGTTTATGTGGAAACAGGGAATTCTGTGAGTCTGAAACTGATGTATGATTTTATGTTTGGAAGTCAGAAATACTGGTATGTGGGAAAGTGTTGCTGCTCAGATTCCATTTTGGTCTCCATTTCATGGTCTTTGCAGCTTAAAAGATAATCCAGTGAAAATCTTTGGTGGGGAATGTGGCCTTCAAACAAGTTTTCTTTATTCTTTTGTGATCCTAGAAATTTGATTATATCAATTAAGGAGGGTTTATGTTTCCTAGGTGTCTCTAGAGAGTTTCATGTTTTATTCCTTGGTAATTACCATCAAGTTATGAGTGTGAACAAGCTTTAGACATCAGAGAATATCATCAGTTTCGTTGAAGGGTCTATAAGAAAATAATGTTCTCTGAGTCAATGATATGAGATGTAAAAGGAATATATGAACTTCAATGATATTATCCCACCTTGTTATCCTTTATAAACAATATATAGAAAAATTCTTATTACATATATTGTATATACGCTATATACACACAAATGTTTGTGTAGAATTAAACATATATAGCTGAACAAATATATATAGAAGATATGTATTTATAATATATGTAAATATTTGTACATATTGTACTTTAGGGTGTGTGTGTATGTGTATAACCTTGGACGCCAAAATTATGTATATGCATCTTAAGAGATTAAGAGATGTTATCTATGTATTACTTTTAGCTTACCATAATCAGAAGTGTCTGGATGCTAATGGTAACCACTCTGAGCACCTCTTGTAATTGCAGAAGTCAAATATGACTTGTATTCACCTTTTGTAATTGGTATATGTTAAGTATCACAATTTTAATACAGTATTTTCTTTCTTAAAATGTGTATACATTTTTGGTACCCTCTGTATATAATGCTACATAAACAAACTAAAATATGGTTATTTCTGGAGCACAGTTATCATGTTAACACTAGAAGTTTAAATATAAATTAATCTAAAGTTCTTCAACCAACTCCAACCCCTGACTCTTGTTCTTAACAAAGGGCCACTCTGAGGAAGGCCCGAACAGTTGGTTGTATGATTAAGAATACCTCTAATCCTTTAGTGCCCTCAGCCATGTACCTTTAATTCATTCTGAAATTGAATTGAAGAATGGATTAGTGTATTACTGTATCTTGTTGACATATTCTTTCTTGCTTAAGTGGAATCTGTTTGAGGCCTAAAAAACAGCAGACTCTTTGCCATAACTATGTTTCCTACTGCTATTTTTAATCATGTTTTCATTTGGTCAACAAATATTTATCAAAGACCTACTGTGTGTAGATACCAAGATGAGAAAGACATTGCTCTAATACTTCAAGGACTCATACTTGAAAGAGAGTTACTGTTTTATATTGTATTTTGTGTATATAACTGTGCACTATAACTATGTGTTTAGGTTTACATGGGAGCTTTCTACAAATGTTATCTATATAAAGATATATTGAGATACAAGATAACTACATTACATAGTTATTTGCAATTAATTCTAATTGCAGATCTTGAATCACATTTTTATAAAAGTCCGTGCAATGAGAAGATACAGTGCATCTTATAAACAAAAAATAAAAATGTTTAGCTTATAAAAAGAAAAAACAATAATGTGCATTTTTCTGACAATGATGAGTGTGTTTTTAAATATCTATAACCTAAATTATTAAAGTTAAATAGTCAAACTATATATCTTCATAAGTTATTTTGTAACTTTGACTTTATAACTAAGTGTGTTATTGATCAAATGTGGTTTCTCTTTTCTAAGAAAAAAAGCCTTTAAAAATCTCATATAGTTTATTGATGATCAAGTGCCTTGTAGAAAGTAAAATTTTGATGAAGAAAGTGAGAATAAATCAGAAACATATGGATTACATTTACCTCTAAATGCACAGACTTTTTAAGAGGTTCTGAGAGAAATTCCTGGCAAAATGCCCCTTGATTTAGACTATGAAATTTATCTGAAAAAAAAGTGGGTAAAGGAAAATTTAATATACAAAGTCTGAAAAAGCTTGAATTGCTTTCCCACTCAAAAATGTCCAAGACTATTCTAGAAATACACATCCAAGTTGTGAAACAACTAGTCCTTGCTAAAACTTCAATTCTGTGTTGAATCTGTAGAGTGGCCCAAAGGATAGCCAGTTGTATGATCCTATAAATGTTGCCCTGGATAATATAAGATCTCCAATATGTGAATTGAAAAATCCCTTACTAGCAACTGAGGGAATACATATGGGTGTGTGTGTGTGTGTGTGTGTGTGTGTGTGCAAAACATCTAGAAGCATGCTTTCAGAAATAGAGAATTTATATCTTAACAATGCATACTTCTGCCACTTTCTGTGATGCATTTGCATTAATTTTCTTTATATGTGCAAAGTTATTCAGTTTTTTTTAACCTCGTTAACATGTATAATAGTCTGAAAAGCAGGTGTGCACATCGGAGTCTTTGGAAGGATTGAGGAGGAAACCAGGGCACATTCTTCCTCCCATTTAGGGACAGCGGTACTGTTTATGGGGTTTCTCTAATCCCTGCTCTGTGCTCATTCATGTAGAGCCCATGGAAAAGTGATTTATAACTCTCTGAAGGAGCAGTGAGTCTGCCTTTCACCTGCAAAAGTTCCTTACAGCAGAATGATTCCATGGTGTTCTATGAGTCATCATGCAACCAAAGTGTGTCATCTTTCCTCCAAGGCAGGAGGAGGACATTGAGACGCATCAGGGGTGGATGGCCAGAGGAAAGGAATAAAAAACAAATCCAAAGGAGGGTGGTGGCACAATGGTGGGCAGGCCATAAGCCTGAAGCAGAGGTGATAAAAGCCTGGGGAACCAGGTAAACAGAAGGTGACCCAATGCATGGGGCTTCCTGGCTTAAGTTCCTATAACCTCTAAATGTCTCTCACTCTTCAGCACTGTATCCAGAGCTGACTCCAAACCTAAGGAATTGCTCTTGTAGTCTTAAAATTGAACCTGAGTCTAGGACTAAATGGAACTTGGAATCTCCCAAGTGATTGTCTCTGTGATTCCCCACAGGAAGTTGCCTCTTTTCCTGAACATGGCTTCTCTGAGATTCACACCTTCCCCAGAGTCCATGATGTGCAGAGGCTTTGTGCCACGAGGAGTTGATGAGCTGTTTACCACACTCCAACAGAAGGCTCTCTGTGCACATTCTTAATTTGGGTGAATATTTTTCTTCGGCTATAAATACAATCCAAATTTGAATGATAATTTCTACATTTTTTGATAATGTCAAGCATTTATCTCTTTCAGTTGTCCTGACTATAAATTCTTTCCCTGCAACACTGTAATATATATGATCTTAAATAACAGAGCTTTAAGCCGGGTCCGGTGGCTCAGCCTGTAATCCCGCACCTTTGGGAGGCTGAAGTGAGTGGATTGCCTGAGCCCGCGGGTTCGAGACCCGCCTGGGCAGCGAGACCTCATCTCTACAGTAAATCAAAAAATCAGCCAGGCATGGTAGTGCATGCCTGTAATTCCAGCTACTCGGAAGGCTGAGGCGGAAGGATCGCCGAAGCCCAGCAGGTCGAGATTGCGGTGGCCGGGAGCGGCCACTGCACTCCAGTCTGGGTGACAGAATGAGACTCAGATTCAAAAAAAAATAAATAATAATAATAACAGAGCTTTGGAATTTACAAAATATCTGTCTTATCTTTTGTCACCGAAACATAGACCTGATTCTTGCTTTTGCTCCATGAAGGGGCTGGTACCACAGCCTCTGAGGTACAGACAAGAGGAAAAATCACTTTGCTTTCTACCCACAGATCTAGATCTCTATTCATCCCAACTTCCACTCCTGTGGAGAGGGCAGAGGTCTCCAGGTTTCTGGCAGCATGTGCAAGTCCTCACAGCAGAAGATGGTAGGTAAATCCCAGAGTGTCACGGCAACCGTATCAATGGTGGGATCACATGAGCACCTGGCAGTCAGGCTTTCCATCTCAAATACTCTAGGGCACGTGGGCATGTGTAGGGTTAGGGAATTCCCTAACCTAATAGAGCTCCACCTTCTACTGCATCCTTGGGTGATTTTCTCCCAGTCCTCTTTAGTCGTCAGTTCGAGAAATGTCTGCAGAGAAACAAACTCCTGGCCTTGCAACAGCATGGCTTCTCAATCTCATAAAAGGGCAAAGTCAGAGAACCACAGGATTCCAGACTGTGAGATTCTACACGTCTTCCAGTCTGCCCCTTTCTCACTCCATTCTCTATCAACAGCTCTCAAAGTACTTTGACCATGCCCTATGGAAATTTTGGCCCAACATAAATATGAACTCCTACCCCGGCACACATACACACACCATATGTACCAGAAACACTAATTTCACAAAACATTACTTACCTTGACTCTGTCACCCAGACTGGAGTGCAGTGGCCACTCCCGGCCACTGCAGCCTCGACCTGCTGGGCTCCAGCGATCCTTCCGCCTCAGCCTTCTGAGTAGCCGGAATTACAGACATGCGCTACCACGCCCGGCTGATTTTTTGATTTATTGTAGAGATGAGGTCTCGCTGCCCAGGCGGGTCTCGAACCCGTGAGCTCAGGTAATCCACTCACCTCAGCCTCCCAAAGGCACGGGATTACAGGTTGAGTCACCGATCCTGGCAACATTACTTACCTTTACATGGTAGTGTACTCTGAGACTTTTTTCTTCTGTTCTATTTTCATCTTTTTCCTTTGGTCCTTTTTACGACCCAATAAATTGATTTTATGACCTGGAAATGGTCACACTTACAATTTTAAACATAGTACCTTATGTGATATGGCTTATTTGCACATTAGAAAAACATTCTAATAATATAATAATAATAGCTGTAATTTATTTAATATCTACCACGTCAGGTATAGGAGTTTGCACAACTCCTCTAATCCTTATGATATCTTTACAAAGTAGGTGTAATTACACCCATTTTACAGATGAGATATTCAAGTTTAAGAAACTCAAAATATTTAGATTTTTAATGTAGTTCAGCTTTTAAAGATATTTCTATTTAATACTGGGCACAGTGGCTCAGTCTGTAATCCCAGCACTTTGGGAGGCCGAGGCGACAGGACTGCCTGAGCCCGAGGGTTTGAGATCAGCCTGGGCAGCTTGGTAAGACCTCATCTCCACAATAAATCACAAAAACTAGTCGGGTGTGGTGGCATGCATCTGTAGTTCTGGCTACTTGGAAGGCTGAGGCGGAAGGATTGCCCAATCCCAGCAGGTCGAAGCTGTGTGGCTGTGAGCGTACCACTGCACTCCAGCCTGGGCAACAAGAGTGAGATTCCAACTCAAAAAAAAAAAAATTCTATTTACAAAAACTGAGTGGAAGTTTTATAATATATATATACATATTCTGTAAGATAGTGAATGGACTCTGAAGGAGGCAGATTGAATGCATGTGCAGGAGAGGGCCTCAGGAGAAAAATAATCCAATGAATTTTGTGTAATAACTCATGAAATGAATTTAAAGCTTGGGCCAATACAGTCATAAAAGAAAAGCCTATCATGTATTGCCGGAGACCAGCTCCAGCTGGGTTCAGTGTACCCCAAAGGTGGAGATGGTGTCGGCGATTGGGGGGAAGAAGAAAGAGAGAGAGAGAGAGAGAAAGAAAGAGACTGGACTCCAGTCTAGTGAAGAAGCAATGTGTGTTATTGGGAATTACAACAGGTCTTTTAAACACAAAGTCAGATGTGGGAGGGGCGTCCCCTACCCACCAGAAACCTTAATCCATGAAAACTTAATCAATGATTGCCTTTAAACCCTTTTCATATGATAATCTTAAAATCCCATAACAAAGGATAACCTAATCCATGAATGACATATTCTATAAACCTTTTTCATCCTAAGCTGATTGATTTATGCCAAGTTAAACAATTCTATAGAAGCTTAAGTATTTACTTTACAAATGAAAGTGGCCCATCCCAGAATGTTTGGAATGTGGCCCAGTCCAAAGTTCACAGTGGGCTACCTGCAAGTAACCCAGCTGCATTCTTTCAACAAGATGGCTTCTAAAACTATATTCTACAATTTACACCTTCAATAAATCCTAAGATCATGACCCAGAAGCCTGTGACCAATACTAAGGCTCTTAGATGTGACACAAGTTTGAATTGTAAGTTGTGTGAAAGCCAAAACTGCAGTTTGTGGAAGAATGGGAGCAATGAGCTTCTAAAGTGAGCTTATGTTCGTCCCAATCTCAGAGTTTTTTATGTTTTGAGCTCACAGGAGCTTAATCTGGTTAGTGCTGAGTAGAAAGGGGGAGGAAATGGGGTCAAATCACTCCCAAAATCATCCTAGTGGTCTCGGGGTCAACGGCCCTTCCTGATCCCTAACGTTCAGTGGGCCTCCATGACTGGCTCCCAACAATGTATCAGGCAGTATAATTTTTATAAGGTTAAGTTTTTTCTCTTAAAAAAAGAGAAAAAACTATTTTTGTCTTTCTTATAAGATTTTATAAACTATCCTGCATCTTATGTATAAAGTGAATGTGCTTCCTAAACTTGTCTCAACATACTATGATAACTAGTTAAATATGAAAAAAATAAATTAGCCGGCTACTTGGAAGGCTAAGGCCAAAGGATCGCCGGAGCCCAGCAGGTCGGTGCTAGGGTGGCTGTGAGTGGGCGACAGAGTGAGACTCTGACTCAAAAAAAAAAAAAAAAAGAAAAGAAAAGAAGAGAAAAAATGCATTGTAGCAACAATAACTAGTTAAAAATGGAAAAATGTGTCAGAGAGTCAATGCTGTTTGATTAACTGGTCTCTAAACATGTGGTTAGGCTGACTCTCCTAAGCAGGAAATTATTCAAAAGCAGCAATATTTACTGCTTTTGTTTTTGTCTTATTTTGTTCTTTAATCTGTAGGACAATCTTTGGTGCTAAAGAGTAAATCCTGGTGATTTTAAAAGGTATTTTGTCCCTCTGTCAACTACACTACTCCCAGGCCCCAAAGCCAGTTTGTGGGGTCACAGAAGGAGGCTAGTCCCTCACTGATGTTCCTGTGTAGTTCACATAAAAAAGCAAGCAATTTGTCTATGTTGTTCTGTAAGCCCTGAGATAAGCCTTTGTGACCAATCGTCAATAGAGCACAGCCTACTATGGATCTCCAGCTAGATGCTAGCTCCTTTGCCCTCTTATCCTTGGTTGATAAGCTTCTTTTCCTCCCGATCAAAATCTTGCACTGAGAACCAAATTACATATCCAATGGTAGTCATAAGACAGCAAGAAAATCAGAAGTTGCTCACTTTAACACAGTCTGCTGACCAAAAACTACCACATGGAAGCAGAAGAAATTTTTTGATCATTTTTCCTCTGCCTAAAAGGAAACCAGTTATGATTGAATAAGAAAGAAGTTACATGCTTTTAGGGAACTTTCAACACTTCATGGGACTTTTGAAGAATAAGCAAATAGCAAAGGCCAATTAAGACCCAAACATATGTGGGATATGTCCTATAATGGGTCAAGAGACTAATGTGACAGAAGAGTAGCAGAAAAGAAAGCCTCTGTCATAGTGAAATAAAATTCTCCCCAGAAGAGAGTGCTAAATGTACTTAGAAAAATGGAACCATTATGGATAAAAGTAAATCCTTGAACATAATGATCTTAACAAAGACATAACCATACAAGAACTTACAAGGAGTTCACCAAATAACAATTGTGGAGAATAAGTAGATATCCTCTAGTAAACTATCAGCAATCTTTTTCTAAAAGTCTATTGTTATTTGTCTAGAAGTCCTGTAGTAAGGATAGTGTGATGACATGTAGGAGCACATGTGTGCTTAGACATCTCTTGAATTTTCTAATTATCCCTAAAGAACTACTTAGAATGGAAACAATCAAAAAAGTGAAAGGATTCTGGACACATCTTTAATTTTACCTTTTTGAGCTTTTCTGGAATGGACTCTTAAATATTATTTCTTAATTTTCAATTATTATGGTTATACAATATTCTACATACTTATGTGATACATGTGATATTCTGATAAAATAACGTATAATGATCAAATCAGGGTAATTGGAGTGTTTATCACCTCAAACATTTATTACTTCTTTGTGTTAGGAGCATTCCAATTCTACTTTTTTATTTGTTTTGAAATATAGAATAAATTATTGCTAACTACAGTCTCTATTGTGCTATTGAACTCTAGATCGTATCCCTTCTATCTAATAGTGTTTTGTACCCATTAACCACTTTACCTTACTACCCTTTCCAGCCTCTGGTTACCATCATTCTACTCTCTATCTTCATGGGTTCAATTTTTCTTTTTCATCTTCCACATATTAGTGAGAACATATAATATGTGCTTTCTGTGCCTGGCTTATTTCATTTAATATAATGAAATCCTGTCATTTGCAACAACATTGAGGACATTATGTTAAATATTATTTTCATTTGTTTATTACACAGATGTCCCTAGATTAAAAAAAGAAAGGTTTTTAAGTTTCTCACCCAGTAAATCATAATCCACTGATGGATTCAAGTATCAATTCCCATTCTCTTTTTTCCTTGGCCTGTGCGAATTTCCTTCTCCATCAAGGCCTTATAATGATAAGACGTCTTCCACTTATTCTGTGACAATCATAAGCTACTAAGAAAATAATGTCATTGGGTTCAAAAGGAGCTGAAAGGAATTCTGACAAAATGTTACAAGGATAGTAAATCCCCATAAGTCCATCTATTTTTGTCAACCTCTGATTAAATAAGAAAAATGGGGTCCTCAACTCCCTGGGATAGAGCTTTCAAAAATAGCTTAAAAATTCTATTCAAATCATGTGAACAATGAGTATTAGGGTTAAATACTCATACAGGATGGACTCCAGTTTTGATTGCCTAGCCATACCTATACTGACTCATTCAAAGCACCACTCACTGATGGTAAATTTTGGATGTTATTCTTGCCAGTGATGATCTGAGTTGGTCAACACCCCGAACGATTGGAGAATCAAGTAATTATTCATCTTACCTAGGTTTTACACACTTCAGGGCTACTTTTTAACTTAATGAGAAATTGTTGTCTTTATTAACTAGATTTTAAATTCCAAAAGTTAACTCCGGCCACGTGCGCGTTTTGTCACTTCTCTCATCAGCTCCCTGAGGAAGAGCTGCATTTTAAGCCTGTTTCATGTAGTATGACATCATGCAAAATAAACCAAAGCAGATTTTCTAAGCATACTATGCATGACAACAAAAGCTAAGATTTGACTGGTGTCCAACATGGGATATGCTTCAAACGTTTGGCTGAAAGAGAAAAGAAATTAAAATTAAAGAAAAAAAAAGCTGGGACTATTTTCACATAAAACAGAGAGCTGTTATCCACATCACAATCTTTTGTTTTGCCTTCAGCATTGCTGGGTTTTCAGCGAGTTTTTTGGTCACATCATCTGTAATTTAGACACAGGATACCAGACAGCCAAAGGCAACATTCCTCACTCACATTACTCACGCGAAGTCTCGTGATGAGCTGTAACGGAAGTCACGGGATAAACAAAAACAAGCCCCTGACGCTCAAAACCATGGATTTTAATTATTTCACACAAGTAAAACTTTGTAAACACGCTTGCTAGTCTCTTATTGGACTACAGTACTTGGAACTGAAAGCATTTTTTTTCCATATGAGAGGTATGTGAAATGTAAATATCCTAGTTTCAGTTTTTCCAGATCCTGGAGGACACTTGGAGGGTAACAAATCTTTAGACATGAAATTTCCAAGTGTGAGGTGGAAATACTGAGTCTCTTTTAGTCACCACTCTCCCACTGGGTTTGGCACTTTAGGCCTCAGTTTCCTTAACTATAATTGATTGCTGCAAAAAGACACTATCTCAAATCACTTTTGCTCTAAATTTTGGGAGTATATGATTCTTTCAGAACTTCTTCATGAATTCTGGGGGGAGTGTAACAAACTTTATCTTGCTAAAAGGAAAGTAAGTTTAACTTTCTCACTTCGTTATTTGTCTAAATTTATTAACCTCTGTTGTCTTGATTCTTAACCATTTATACATTGCAGATGACTAGTCCAGGGATGCTATCCAGAGAAAGTCCTTGTTTCTACATAAGGCATCACTGATGAGTGGCCACAGTTTTATGAAAGTTTTATTGCATTGGCAATATTTGTCATCTGCCAGATTTGCATTAAGATTTCTTGAAAATGGATCTGGTGATAGACATGTCACAGTCCAATTAGAAAGAGTAAGATGATTTTTACAAGTTAGATAGCCTCTGTAATTTACCTCTCTGAGTAAATGAGCAGTGACTAATGTGAAAGCAAATATTATTTCAATACCTTAGTTTATTTGTACCACACCTACAAGATGTAGATGACTGATAATGCCTTATGAGTTGGTGTTAGGGCATTATAGCTCTAAATATCCTCTCAACGTTTTAAAGCACACCTTTCTAAGTAAACCTTTTTCATTTAAGGTGTATGCTTAAAGGAAGTGAACTTTGTTTTGTTTATTTTAAATTGTTTAGTTATTTTAATAGATATGTTTATGTATGCAAGGGAGAGAAAAAATAAGAAGGAAAAAACACTGTTAACTTAAAGAAAAGGTAGGGCAGTTAAATTAAATGAAGAAGAAACAATTTTTGTTTTCATTTGGATATGGAGTCTTCCTATGTTTCCCAGGTTGGACTTGAACTCTTGAGCTCAAGGGATCTTCCTACTTCAATCTCTGAGTCGCTGGGGCTACAGGTGTGTGTCAGGAAAAAAAATCATTATTTGAAGCAAAGTCATATACATATATTTTAGAAAATGTCCATTTTTAAATTTAGTCTGCTTAAGTGACTAATTTTCATAGTCACTTTGATTATGGCTACATAAATAGGTAAGAAATTAAGACTTCTAGTTAGTTACAGGGGGCTATACTTTAAACTTTATCTCAATTCTCCCCAAAAGGCCTGTTAAAGAGATAATAAAACTAAAAAAGGCATAGACAGTGCTAAACTAGCTCTTACAAGCTATCAAGAAATAATTGTTAGATATTTAGGACTCTTGCAAACCTTGTCGAACTGTTGGTAGTTGGAAGACAGTCATAGTGGGAATATTTACACTCTGAAATTGACAAATGCTATAAATCAGAGTTTTTTCTTTCTTTTCCCCTATTTTTCCCCTCAAAGAGCTATTTACTAGCACATTCCTGAATAAATTCATAAGAAAAACGATTATCAAAGACTTTAGGGAGGTAAAGTCAGCAGATGGGCATTATCAGCATGAAGTCAGAAGCTAGAAAGTAGATATTATAGGAGTAACTGACCCAGTAGACTGAAGAAAATAAGCAAAGCTTGCAAAGGAAAAGCTCTCTCTACCACCACCAACAAAAACAAAATACTTATGAATTTGAGACTTCAGTGCCTGTGAAAGAAGGGCAAGGTGGGCCTGAACGCATGAAGAAAAGATGAAAGTCTATTAAAAGAGAAACTGGATTCTTAGATTTCCTCAACTACCACACCCAGCCAGGTGATCACTTCTCCCATAACCTGAAGATAAGAGTATTTAAATAAGACAGGCTATCAAGTGTGGCACACCAGAGATACTGACAGTCCAGTGTGCTGTATTGAAAACAGGAAAATTAAGGGAAAACTAATATGCTGAAATGGAGACACTCAAACTCTCTTCTTTCATTCACCAGGATGCTGGCAACCAGGTTCATAATACCCAGGTAGGAGATTGGAGTACTAAAAACCGTGGAAACCACCCTACGGATTGGGGGTAGCTAGGGATGCTAACAGCTGGAGATCTCCCAACAAAGGCCTGAGCAGATCACCCCACGGTAAAGCCCATCAATTCTCACCCAAGTGAAAACCAACGTTTCTAATCAGCAACTTACTTTTAAAACTTTATATTAAAATGTCAATTGACAACCAAGAATCAATAGGTATTACAGGAAAAACTTATATAAAGGGCAATGACCAAAACAAATAAACAATCTGGAGAAATAGAGACAATATAGAGAATAGGAAAATATTTTAAAACTACTATTCTGAGAGATATTAAAGAAGGCATTACCTCTTGGAAACAAGAGTAGCAGGCTATGAAAAGGACCATACAGAAACCAAGTATGAAATCTTTGTAATGAAAAATATGTTAATATATCTTAAAAGACTGACAGGAAACTTGAAAGATAAAGTTCAGGACAAATTTTAGAAAGCAGCACAAGACAGAGAAGAAGAAATATAGATAAAAGTTAAGAAAGATAAATAATAAGTAAGGTCTGATTTCTGGATAATGTAAGTTATAACAAGAGCGAATGAAACAAAATAGAAGAAAATTGTCAAACAAATAATACAAAAATGTCTCCTAGAGTAGAAACAAATAAACATTTTGATGAACAGGTTCACAGATTTCTAGAAAAATGAATTTAATATGTACCCCTGAATCTAAAATAAAGATTTTTTTTAATGAATTTAAACTACTCAAATATAAGTGCACAGATGTAAAATGCTAAAACACCAGGAATAAAAGAAGTCACTTGAAAAAAATGAGAATCAGAAAGCAACATTAGAGAGTAGAAAATAATGGACCAATTCTTTTGAAAATATGGGGAAAAAATGATTTCCAGTCTAGAATTCTATTTCAAGAAATTTTAACAAATAAGCTTGAGGGTGGAAAGTAAATTGTTGCAGGTAGAAAATAAATATTTTCTATTGCAAAGTCTCAAAAAGATAACTCCACACACTATGTTTTAAGAGTTATTGGAGTCGTTATTCAGCAAGATAAGATCTTTTTTTATTCCCAAAAAAGAGAGAGCTAGAAGCTTCAGGAAACAGGTGTTGAGAAACAGAAAAGGAAAAAACTTCTGGGATATTCATAAAGAGAAGTTCCAAGACAACAGCTCTTTGTGGGTTAGCAAAAAAAACTGTCCAGATTGGAAAGGAGGCAGAAAGTTTAGGGATGAATTAGCAACTGATAGATTAAAAAATAATGGAAAAAAGAGGTAATGCTTAACTCTAAGGAAAGCAAGTTATACAAAAAAGAAATGTAATCATAATTAACATCTGCAACTAATATTTCAGTTGTAATAACAATTTTGTTTTGGAGTAAGTGCATCAGCTTTTATGTTGGGTGAGGTACAGGTTGAAAAAGTTAAATTTTTAACTGGCACTATAGTAAGTCAACAGATAACATCTACCACAGGCTGACTTCTTAAATCATTATATGTATTACTCTGATTTAAAATATATATAAATAAAATAAAATACAGGTAATTGTTTGAAAAACTATAAGTCAAATTGTATCATTTTCCATATAACATTTTGACACTATTATTTGAACAAGTCTGATATTTTAAAAAAACTGAGAACCATGACTTTTGATTTTATCTCAGGCTAAAAGTTATGACTAGTTGTTACTTCCAATGGGATCGGGTTAATTATCAACTTACCATAACCCTTTGACTAGCAAGATGAGTATTTTCAGACCATCTCTGAGATTAAAAATTTCTTTGCAACTGATTTGTTGTACACAGACATGTCTATCCTTCCTTATTGTATTAGTTTGATATTGCTGCATAACAGATTGATACAAACTTAAGGACGTGAAACTGCTTTTTTATGTCACAGTTTTAGTGGATCTTGAGTGCTGGCTCAGCCTAGATGGGTCCTCTGCTCAAAGTCTTTTAGGCTGTAATCATGATGTTGCCACGGATACAATTTCATCTGATCCTCAAGGTTCTCTTTCACAAAGCCGGGGTTGTTGCCCAGAGTCCATTTTCTTGCAACTGTGGAACTCATAGTGGCTTGCTTTTTCAATGCCAATTGGAAAGAACATCTCTGATTTCTGAACTTTCTTTGCTTGGGCTCACCTGGTTAAGTCAGGGCCATTAAGGACAATCTCCCCTTTGAGTAATTCAAAATTGACTGATTTGAGACCTTAATCATATTGACATAATTCTTTCCCTTTACCATATAAAGTACAAAATTAGGACTGACATTCCATCATGTGTTGAAGTTCTCCCCACACTCGACAGGAGGAGACAATACAGGACTTACAGGATATACACACCAGAGAGTGGGGATCTTTAGAATCACCTTAGAATTCTTCCCACCACACCTGGTTTTAGTCGCTTATCTACAGTAATGTTTGCTCGCAGTAAACTTTAGAACTTGGAACCCCCAGGAATTGAATCACTTTCCTTTTACTTGTACTGTTATTCCCCATCTCGTTATCTATTGACATTCTTATTCTTTATTTAAATACATATTTCTAAATATCTCTAAAGACCAAATATTGAAGGGAATATTTCAAAGAATTCAAATCCTTCAGGCCAATTGTTTGCTTAGGTTAGTTTCCTAAAGAACTGCTAAATCAAATTCAATTCTTTTAAAAGAATTACTACATATCCCTGTACCTTTACCCAGCTGTTCCTGAAAATACAAGGGCTTTATTTTATCTGAATAAGATTTCCAAAAGAGACCATTATAGAGTTAAGCATACCTGCTCGTGACCATCCCATTTCTATGAGGGAAGCAGTTCATCTGAATTAGAAATAATTTGCTTTTGTGAATAAACATGGCTGACAAGACCCACATCATTGTTGAGATCCATTGTTTTTATCCAAGTATGAGAGCAAGTCTTTTTGTTTTCCGTTTCTGGAGGCACAGTACTGTCAGTATTACTTTTTGCTTTAGCACCAAAAAAATCTATGTTATTACACTTTTAGAAAAATAATTTTTGGAGGATTGTGATCCTTTTACAAATATGACTGGAAAAATAGTAAATACAAAGACAATAATAAAACTTGGGAGGATTTACAGGCTTTAGGCAGTACCTCGAATCCAGCAGGCATTTTAAAATATGCAGAATTTTTTTTAAGAAAATAAAAAGAGGTTGTTCTGAAATTGAGTTTTAGGAACATAAGTTCTACATTTTTATAAACCTGAAATCAAGACATAGACATATATTTAATAGTTGAGGAAACCTTTTTATTTCAAGTAAATTCTTTTTGGAATACAAATATTTGCTTTTTGACTTATTTGTTCTGAGATTTTATAGGATCAAATATTTTAAAATGAGGTATATGCATAAATACTTTAACCCTGTATGGCGTGATTTATTAAAAGGGAGAATCAGACCACTGCTTTTGTTACACTTTGTCCCCGCCATGCATGAATTAAGCTATGGCTGGGCCATACTTCTCTTTAATCTCCGGGCCCCTCCCTAATCTGGGGAAAGTGGATCCCCTTTTTCTCTCTCTCTCCAATCTACTTTCTAAATAAATCATATTTTCCAATCTAAAAAAAAAGGGGGGTGGGACCCACTTTAGAAATTATGATTTTTCAAGCTCCAGTGAGCAGAAATGCACTACAGCTCTAAAGTGACACCACTTCTCCAAAGGGGGAAAAAATGATAAATAATTTCAATAACTCTTAATCTGTTCTCCAAATGTTTCATGAGAAAAGGTAAATGAAGGCTGGAAAGAAATTGCCCTGATGAGTCCCAAAGACTATTGTCAAATATCTATTTTGAGTTTTATTTCTTTCACTTTATTTCCTATTTTGATAAAGCCGTCTGAAAGAGTACTGCTAAAATAAAATGAGGAGTTCTAGTAATCTATGTCATAGTTTAGATATATTAATAGTCACTATAATTATCCAGTAAACCAATTGGATTTTAGCTCAAATTTCATTCTATTCCTATCTTTTACTAAATAGTTTTATTGGTTTTTTGTTTTATTTTCATTTTTAAATATTTATTTTTTCTAAGTCTGTTTGAATTCTTCAATTCTAGATTATTTGATTTCCCTCTTTATAGGAAAGTTCATTTCAGAAATGAGATCTTTTTGCAATTTTTCTTCTTCTGTCTTTACTTCTGTCTTACTCATTTTTAATCAAAATTTATTCCTTTTATTATAAAATAAAAAATCATACTAAGATAAACATGTTAAGAGTATTCTTAGCCAGCATAAAAGGGTGAATGAGGAAGAAATAAATGTATAGCAATGATAAAATACTACATTTAAAATAGTGGTGATTCTTGGTAGGGAAGTAAGTTGATGCAATTGGTAAAAAGTACACAGTGCCTTCAATTATTTAGACAAAATTTTATTTTTTAAGTGAGTGTCCTTTGTAATATTACATTTAAAGTATTATAATATTGTATGATATGCTTTTTGTAAACACACACACCAAATCAGCAAAGCATATGAAATTTGAGTAGCTCTGAGTTTGCCACATTCTTACGGTTAACAAAGGGTAAAGTCAGAGTTAGTACTTATGGGCAGTGTAGCTTCATATCTCCTGTGAGAGTAAGGGTAGTGCTGTTTGAAGACTATAGTAAAGTTGCTAAAGCCTAAGAGGCTACCCACTCTGTATGGGACAATTTGAACCATCAGAGAAGGTGGGTTCATAGTTGAGAAAGTGGAAACACAAAAGGTGAGTTTATAGCAGTGTGATAGGGAAGTTTGAGTTGCTTTCTCTCTCACGCTTTGCTCTGTGGGTCTTGGATTTCAGGACAGATGAATGCCATAGGTGATGAGTGCAACATGTCATCTTCTATGGTAAACTAATCCAGGAGCTACAAAGGAGGGAATTACCCTGTGTTATTCCCTTTTTTTTCCTTTAAATCTTATGGCAGAAATAATCTCTGTAAACGTGTGAGGTCCATTACCTAGTTTTATGTTACAGTTTGGGCTTATTTTCTTATATTATCTTAGAGTCTACAGTAAAGTATTATTTATCTGCCCACATGTCATGTCTAAAGGTAGGATTGTGAGCCAAATCTTAGCATCCTTGTATTATTAGAAGGCCATTTTTTCTCCACTTTGTTTAAATAAAATGGCTTATCTAAACTCTTTTATAAGAATTAGCATAATTTTTCTAAAAAATAATTGAGTTCCTTGAAAGTTATAGATAAAGGAGATATTTGTGAATATAACAAATTTTTTATATATTGCACAATAGCACTATGTAAACAACTAAGGTAAATAATCATGTCCTATCTATCTTGTCTACAAAATAATTTGTATATATTTATTTTTAAAAGTCTTTACAACTACTTTGGTGATGTTGACTCCAATTTTTATGGCAAGTTGCCAGAATTTGTCAGCTAGAACTGCCTAATGTAATGAGTAATCATGTAGTCGATTGTGTTAATACAAAAGCTTAACCATTCTATTCATGCCAGCAATCTGCTCTTACTGTACATATCCAGTCAGAAAATCTATACTATTTATGTAAACTGAACAATTGACAGTTGCCATGTTATTCTACTAAGTGTGCACAGATCCAAGTAGGATTCAGTTCTGTTTAAACTTTGGAATTCCAGAAGCAGCTAGTAAAATGGTAGAGACTTCAATATGACCCAGACCCTCTGACCACTCCATACTATTGCAATATAGATTATTCTCTGACCAAATGGGTCATGTGATAATATGCATGTGCCGTTGAACTGTGAAAAGAATTAGATAATTTTTTAATTCATTCTTTCATTTCCTAATCCGAGTTTAGTAAAAAAATTTTCCCTCAATGCTCATATTTTATAATGTAGTGTATTAGGCTGTGCTAACGAACTCCATGTTAACAATTACGCTTCTTAAAGTACAGAACTTGACTTAAAGTTTTTCTCTTCAACAGGATTTTTTGTGAGAAAAGTCATTTTATTTTCTTTCTTAAAAGGACTTCATGCATGAGATTGTCACTTCACAGAGAATTTATCAAACATGGACACACTTCTTTTAATTCAATGTGTTAGGAGAGGTAAGTTAAAAGAGCATGTAAACATAAGAGCAAGATAAATATTCCAATTGTAACATTAGAGAAATGTTCCACTGTACAGGGCTACACGTCTCTGCAACTGGGCTTTTTGCCCTTGATCTGGTACCCGGATAAAAAAGACACCATCTTTCAGTTAAAA
Organism: Cephalopachus bancanus; assembly: GCA_027257055.1. Classification (NCBI taxonomy): domain Eukaryota; kingdom Metazoa; phylum Chordata; class Mammalia; order Primates; family Tarsiidae; genus Cephalopachus; species Cephalopachus bancanus. The sequence goes on along the minus strand of JAPVLO010000031.1, from coordinate 975,233 downwards.
TTATGGGATAGACAGCTTGTCAACATTTTAAAATATAACAAATTACATTCATCTAACATTTCATATCCCTCCTAAGCACATATTGATTGTCTATCTTATCCATTGTAATACTTAACTACAAACTATGAGTAAAAATATTCTTGTGAGCAAGAATGCTTCAAAACTGCCTCTTCTTATGATTATTAATAAACAGTTCCTGGAAGCCTGAACTTGACATAACAAATTTAGGTAAATGTGATGTTATGTATATCAACATGTAATAATATGATAGACTTTCACAGTTAATATGGTACATATTGTTGCAAGTTTTGAGCATTAACAAAATGAATTTCTTATTAAAAAGATGCTTGGGCAAAAAAATTTAAATAGTAGCAATGTTGCCATATACATTCAATATTTCTTTTTTATTTATATCTCCTATCTAGTCATCTCTCCTCTTTTGTCACATCTATGGTTCAAAACATAGACTTTGACTTGAACAGACCTACAATCTAATTTCAGCTCTTTCTGAGCTAGTTTTTTTTTTTTAATTCTCTCATCCTCCAAATCTTCATCTATAGACTATTGAGAATAATACCAATACCATAGGGTTACTGTGAGAAATTCTTGCCTCAATATTCAAAAAAATGCCTAATTCAATTCCTGTCAAATAGAACACACTAAAGACAGGTGCTCTGAATCATTCTCCTTCCTACCATAACGAGAACTGAGCAGCAGCTGCCACTGTGGAGAAAGTCGGCAGCAATTTAGTAGCATTGTTTCAACTCCTTGTACCACACTACATACTTTTTTCCCACCAAAAAGTGTTCATGAGAAAAAATTCTGATATTATCCTGAGGGCATACACAATTTATGGACCCTCAGGAGTCATTATTATTCTCAGAAATATTTCTGTTTGAATGAGTGGGGAGAAGAGAGAATGACATGAAATTAAAAATGACATGAAGGTAATAAAAACCTAATATAGAATTTCAAGCATCAGTGAGCCAAATAGCCAAAGTATCCTGTAAATTCACACTCTGATAGTCCTAATTCTTTGCTTACTATGGTTATCTTGGTTAAGAATTATTTCATTGCAAAGAACAGAAAACTACACATGTGATATCAAGAAAAAAATTAAAGGAAGGGGATTTACTAGCATGAATCAATGGTATCTCACACAAACCAAAGGAAGATGCATTTCTCCCCTTGCATTGGTGGAATTCTTTCTTTATGGAAACAGTTCTGAATTGTTCTTGGATCCTCGGCCAAGCATGACCATCCCTGTCATGAAGTATTTTAAGGGATTCTGGGAGAGTCATTTTGAGGAGTTTCCATCTGCCACTTCGTACCAAAGCTTTCAGTCTTAGGTCACCAACTACCGGCTAAAGCAGTGGAAGGCTGTTTGCATTAAATGTAAGATAAGATGACCTAAATTGAGTCTAAATATTATACCATTTTTTAGCATACACTATAACTGGCCATAATTCTATTCTTCTTAAGCAAGGAATTCTACTCTTTTTACACACACTGAGTTTTGAGGACATGGAAAGCGGTATTAATTTTCTTTTTTTTTCCCATTCAATCTGTGTGTGTTCTCTGTAAAGAGATATCCATATCTGTATCTGCGTCTGTACCCATAACTGTATGCATATATATCTATCTGTATACTTTCATATTTTAGTTCCAACTTTGGGGCTAGAAAATTCATCTTTAATCAAAGAACAAGCTTGCTTTTGATTGCTTCACAGTTCTCAGTGAAGACTGAACAAGTTTTGGGGTCTGAATGACAATTTTCCAGAACACTCATGAGTTCATTTTGGTTCAGGGGTCAATCTCTGTTCTAATTAACCATGGTCAATTAGGAGATACAGTGGGACATAGATTCCTTAAACACAGGAAGAGGGCAGTTTCTTTAAGGAAAAAAAATAAGAGTGAGGAGAGAAGACTGAAAAACAAATTTAAAAGGCATCCTCCAAGCAATGATAATTCTAATACATAGGTCAGCAGAATTCAACTTTCAGTATGTACGATAATCACTTGGACATTTGTTTAAAATGCAGATTCCTAGCCGGGCTCGGTGGCTCAGCCTGTAATCCCGCGCCTTTGGGAGGCTGAGGTGAGTGGATTGCCTGGGTCTGAGGGTTCGAGACCCGCCTGGGCAGCGAGACCTCATCTTTACAATAAATCAAAAAAATTAGCCGGGCGTGGTAGCGCATGCCTGTAATTCCGGCTACTTGGAAGGCTGAGGCAGAAGGATTGCCGGAGGGTGGAGGAAGGTGGAGGCTGCGGTGGCCGGCAGCGGCCACTGCACTCCAGTCTGGGCGACAGAGTGAGACTCCAACTCAAAAAAAAAAAAAAAAATGCAGATTCCTGAGCTCCATCTTTTGAACATGATTGCTAATATGGAAAATAACCTACATCACATATTTTTATTTGTTGGTAAGGTCTACAGTTTTAAACTGTGGTAAAGAAAAAAAATAAGCCAAGTGTATCTTTTCAGTATACATAGGCATTTTGGGGTAATGTTTTCTGAGTTCTTTATGGAATTAGCAAAATGGAAGTGACAATACTTTAGAATATATAAGGAGACATTTGATTAAATTGTGTACATGATATATAATAAATAATTCAAGGTTTTGTTACAGGTTACTGGGATTTGATTATTCCTAATGAATATTATCATTTGAAATTTAAACTCTTTCATGAGATAATTTCTTGAAACTTCAAGTTTCCCTTACTGTAACCTGAGAGCAATAACAAATTATATCTAGCTGTGGACAATACTTAAATAAATATTTCTGGTGGACAATTTCTGGTGTTATGATGGTATGACAGCCTGAAAATATTGCTTGAAGAATATTACCTGGTTGTTATAAAGATTTTTAAAAAATAGATTACTAGCTCTGTGTATATCTGGACAACAAAGCTAGTTCTAGAATTAATTATGGTCATCACCTGCATAGAGAACTAAAGAGATCCAGTAAAATAAGTGTTAAAGTTATACATTCATTTGGCAAGATTCAACTAAGAAAGATAATCACTCTCCAATATACCAATAAGTTGCCTATGATCGTGCAGTTCAGGTGGTGGTAGGGCCAGAAAGAAAGTTGAGGCCGTCTGCTTCCAAAGCCCATTAACTCTCCAGCCCACTAGGTTGTTTTCTCAGGTATTTTTTTCTTTAACTAATTCCTCTAAAATATCTTTCTTAAAAAATATGAAGACTTATTTATTCTATTGCTAATTAGTAAACCAATTTGGATAAACCTGGATGCAACTCATGTATCCCCTGAAGCATTACATATGACTGTATTTGGGGCCTTGACCAACCTGATTCTCTAAGCCTCATCCTCAACCGAAAAAGAGAATGATGACGGGATCTATCTCATTAATATTCTTTGTAAGGAACAAATGTGTGATATACGTTAGGCGCTTAGCACAGAGACTGACAGATGAGAACTACTCAGTAAATCTTATACGGAAGACGGACATAGCACAGCTAGCAATAAGGTATGAAATTTGTGGTCTATCACTATATATGTTTTCACTTCTGAATGAATAACAGAGATTTATTGGAAACCACCTAGTGATGTCATAGAAACTTCAGGTTATCATTACAATTAGCATTATTATTTTTCCTAATAACTTCTTGTAGTTTTTCCTTTTTCAAGGAGAACTTGTAGCATGGTATATAGGTAATAGATAGGTAGATAGATATAAATGAAATAAACACATAAATATATAAAAATGAATGCCTACAGTGCAATTAATAGTCATGCAGCTTTTAGTGCAATGTCTTACGTTTTTCTAGTTGTTTGCTCAAAATTTTTTTTAATGACAGCTTGCTTCTCAGTTGGAGGAGTATATATTTCCCTTCTTAAAGGGAGTATATGCTGTTTTCCTTCTTTTTTTTTTTTTTTTTTGAGTTGGAGTCTTACTCCATTGCCCAGGCTAGAGTGCAGTGGCACGCTCACGGCCATGCTAGTGTCGACCTGCTGGTCTCCGGTGATCCTTCCACCTCAGGCTTAAGTAACTGGAACTACAGGCGCACGCTACCACACCCGGCTAATTTTTGATGTATTATAGAGACGAGCTCTCACCAAGTTGCCCAGGCTGGTCTCAAACCCACGGGCTCAGACAATCCATTTGTCTCGGCCTCCCAAAGTGCTGGGATTACGAGGCTGAGCCACCGAGCCTGGTCTGTTTTTCCTTCTTTAAAAGTTTTTTGGGGTACCTGCATGATCAATGTTTGTATATCTAACCCTGAATTGTATCCCACATCTTTACAATAAAAAGAGAGGAAGGAAGGAAGGAAGGAAGGAAGGAAGGAAGGAAGGAAGGAAGGAAGGAAGGAAGGAAGGAAGTTTTTTTATCTATCCAGTCCTGCAACCTTCACTAGACCTACTTTAGATGAAGTCTCTGACTGGATCTTGGACTCTTCTTAAAGCTGAATAACCTGGGGAAATTTCTACTTCTGGAAGAACACACTGCTTGGAGTATATGGATGTTTAAATACTGTTACAACTCTCTCAATTTTTAGAGTTACTGGCTGTTTCTTTCTGTTTCTGTGTTCCTTCTTCCTCTCCCAACACATTTTTTATGATGGAGTCCTGATCTGCAACTCCTTCCACCCCACCCCCTCTTCTCCAACATTCCGAGGTGATTTCCGTATTGTTTCCACTGCCCGCCAGAAGATTGTTCCACTTGCAGATAATTCCAGGGAAGCAGAACCATAGTCTAGCCAGCTTGCCTTCCCAAACGAGTTCTTCTTGCCTAATGGAAGAGAAATGCCTGTCTGCTACAGAATATTATTTTGGAATTGTGTTGTAAACATCTCCCTCCAACCTACATCATACAGAAATGCACTGAATGTTCAATCTAGTTTGTGTCCTTTGGCACCCAGGGTTGCTCCTGACATCACAGACTGAGTTGACAGTGGCTTCCCCAGGTAGGGCTGAATTCCAGGGCAAAGCATTGTTCTGAGGACCAGAGTGTTTGGATAGGTCTGCTTCTACCTAGGAGTCATAAATATGACATGTATGCTCTAAAGTTTCCTAAGAAGTGTTAGTATTTAAGAGTAAGGTAGATTCAGGAATTTGTAAATCAGCAGTTTTACTTTGAACAGATCTTCAGCCAGTTGTGACATTGTTGAGTAAATTGGCAGTCTGTTTGCTGTTGTTTCCTCTTTTTGAAATTTAACCTCTTGGAAAAACAGCAGTTTGGGCTGTTATATGTCTCAACATAGGCCACCAGAGGAGACCACTTAAAACTGTTTTTTGATCTGGAGTACAAATTCCCCTCCAGCAACTTTCCTTCCTCCTCTTAAATCATTTTGACAGGGCATCTTTGCTGGGTGCAATTTCTGTGCCCTTTGAAAAGCTGGGGGCAGAGCATTTAGGGTGGAACATCCACCATTGAAGTTTCCTTGAACTCTTATTGTAAAGGAAGAAAGTTCCAAAACTTTTCATGCCATGAATGAACACCTTTTAAAAGTCAGTTCCTTGATGTTTAATTCCATGCAACGGCATTTCAGATGTCAGATTTTTTGATGTTTTTTTGTAAGCACATGCAAACAGAATTAGGTGTGCTTCAGTCACTAACAGTAATAGAAATGATGATTACAATAATTCAAGTCATTGGTATAAATAGCATATGTTGAAGGTATGACAGCTTTGTTACTTTTACATAACAAAAAAATGTCATTTACAGGTAGCCTAAAAAGAAAAGTATTAGGGAGAATGCAGGCTTTGCAAAGAAATCAGTTCTAGGATATTCACACCCTAAACAGCTCTCTCCATGCAGTGCACAGAGATCTGAATATAATAGTATGATGACTCATGATATTTTTCCTAGATTAAAATTGGTTCAAGTCTTCCTCTATCACAAGTAATATACTTAATCTATTTTTTTTGCCTGAGATATCAGTTGGTAGAATTCCATAGAAAAGAAATGTTGTTTGAAACAGGCAACCATGTTGGTATAGTATTGTTTTGTTTGGAAATATCACAGACTGTTGCTTTAAAGTACTTAATGAATGGTTTGTGTGTTTCTACAACATTTTTTAAAGAAAACTAGAAGACAGGAAACACAAACCTACATATTAAAGAGTCGTGCCAAATGAAGAACTCTGTACTTTTTTATAAAGAAATTTTCTGACAAGAGTTTGCCAAAACCCCATTGCAAGTAAACATCACAATTTTGTGTAAACAAATTAGGAAATCCTGTGAATGGATGCCCAGTGTTTTCATTTGCATTGCCAAGAAATCAATGCCCACTGGGTAAAGATAGAAGAAATATATTGCAATATTTATGTATGGGTATACCAATATCCTGCAGTTCAGATCATGGCTTCAAAGCCATTTTGATTCCTCATTTATGATGCCTTTATTTCTATATATGGTAAGCAAACAGGGGCCCACACAGAGGAGGAATTTTATAATATCTGGTTTCTTGTAGAAAAAGAAATGTTGGTGTCTCTTTTCCAAAGTTCTGAAAATACATATTTTAACTTATTTTTCTATCATTTGTTAGTTCAATTTCATTTTTTTAGGCTCAGAGGTCAGAAGATCTTAATTATTAGAACAATAACTTTAGGTGATTTTTCTTTTTAAGGAAGTATTTAATGAGACAAAAAATAATAAAATATCTTTAAAGCCAAAATTTCATTGACATGCTCTAAACATAATGAATGTTATCTTCTGGACACTTGTAATAGGCAGCATGCTAACAGCCTTTAATACTTCTGAAGAATTTAACATTTTGGAGCTCTATGAGCTAGGTAATCTAGTTCCCATTTTGTATCAACTTAATACTATTTTTAGAAAATTTTAGAGAATTTGTCTCAAATAATTTAGCCAGGAAATGGCAGATCTGGATCTTGAACAAAATTTTGTCTTACTCTAAAGTCAATGATAAAGAAAAGCATCATCTTACTTGACTGCAAAACAGAACTTAAAAATTCTTATGACATGATTTTATTTATGGAACCAAGTTACTATTTACATGCAAAAATTATTTCACCCCTTTCTCTATCATCTCTCATGCTATTGCAGATAGCTTCCACTATCTTTACCCTTACTATGGCCCGGGGGTAACAAATAGCAGGCATCAATGTTATAATTTCCTTTCCCTTGCTCATCTCAGGTATAACTTAGTAGAAAACAGCACTCCTCTCATTGAAGCCAGCCTCAGCGTTATACTCCTCATCACAATGCTCCAGGTCAGCATTGTGAATGATTTGAGTTTGCATGCCCCCCGCAAAACATTGCTATTGAAGATCTATCTCATTCTGTACATCATTTTCAGAAAAATCTCCTCAAAATATTGCTCTCATAATTTCACTGTCCGCAACAAAGTCAGTCAGTTGCCTATTATCTACAAACAGATTCCTTAGCTTTTCCAGATCTTTCCAAAATTTCTTCTCAGTCTTTTCTTCCCTTCTCTTTACTCTTCTACATAGATTTCACTTGCTTGCCCTGAAATTTGCATTCTTCTCCCTCTCTCTCTCTCTCTCTCTCTCATTCTCTGTGTGTGTGTGTGTGTGTGTGTGTGTGTGTGTGTGTGTGTGTGTGTTTTATCTAAGAATGTTGCTTTGTTCCTCTATAGTGATAAAATCACACCAATCATTTTAGGTCAACCTCCCAACTATTAAACAAAAATGATTCATTTTTTTCCCCCAAATTCTCTTTATAGTAGAATTTCACTAATTTGATGAGAGCAAGACCAGCAGTTGGCTTGTTAACTACAACAAAAAAGAATAGTTAGAGAAGGAATTATAACAATGATATATGCATTTCATAAATATCCCAACTTAAAGTTTAAAAACCTGTACATTAATTCATCAAGCTTTTGGTATTGGACCATTTTTCCCCCTATGTTTGAAGCTGTTAGTAGGAATCCCACTGCATCCTTTGTTCATACTACACATCCATATTGCATCCTCCATGATTCTCAGTCTTGCTTTATTTAAAGTGAAACAAGACTCTTCAAAGTATCATGAATATAAAGAAATTCTAATTGTTTTTGATTTCCCCCTTCAATTTTAAAAATTTTCTTGCAATATTTAATTCATTAGTAATTGTTTTTAGTCATATTTGAAAATCTTTATAAGTCAATTTAGTTTTCATACAGAACACTCATACCTGTTGATTTCATTGATTTATATTATGTGATTTTAGTAACAAGTACCACTGACAATCTGGAACAAACACACTTGGGCAGCACACTACTCTACTGGTCCTTGCAGAGGGCTGCAAGTGTACTCAGGGTTATAAGCTAGCTCTAAGCAGACAACATGCTATGACAAAGGTCAGTGCATTTTATGAAGTAAATGAAGAACTGAAATTACTCCAGAGAATTGGCTAACAGGATAGTGAAAAGAGAGATTCATTCCATTTATATTTGTACACTAATTTACACACTTTTTAAAAATTATACACTGCTTTCTTGGGTAATAATTATCTTTAAATGTACACTATTGTTAGTTGACTTCATAGGGCAGGAACATTCTTTAAGATTCTTTTGGAATCTTTCTCATGGCAAATCACAGTGATATTATACAGAAAATATGTATAAATATTCAATAAATTCTCTTTGCTTATTGAACTTGGATGGCAAGGTGAAGTGAAAAGACTTTCTAGAGGAGAAACACTCTAAAGGTTCACAGCTATTTGGAAGGGGGCAGATAATCAAATCATAAAAAACAGGAAATAAGGGTTAGTTTCCTGTACTCAAATTTTGGATGCATTATGGATGTGATACAGTGTCTAAAACACAAAATGAATTAGTGGTAATTGTTTAAATACATAAATTAATTTTTTCTGTGCTAAACTGCAAATGGAAAAATTAAAATACTAAACTAGAAGTTAAAAATTTTTTTTAAATCTTCTTGTTTTTATTGTCTAGATATTGACAAGTCACTATATCATTCTCAGCTTAATAAGGGAGAAAAGGAAGGGCTGAGAGATTGTTCCACGGTCACAGAGCAAGTGATCTAAATATAGGCAACCAACTACAGGGTACCCAAAATATTCTTAGTCAAAAGATTTAATAGCTTTTTACCAAAAATAACTACTTCAGACTAAGAGAGAAGGATAATTGCTACTTCCACAGACAACATAAGAAAGCAGCATCATTTCAACCCAGAAAGCAGTGTTAAATGACCACCCACACATCCCATCATATATTTACCTCCTCCAGCTGTAAGACCCCCTTCTCTTTGGCATCTCAATTGACCTAGAAAGAGCTAATGAATAAACAAAGTCTAAAACAGATGCAAAGGCAGTATGCATAAAAAGCGCCACTGCCATGGGTAAGCAAAAATTTAGTCTCCAGGTCAGCTCTTTCTTGCTCACTAATGCTTTAGTCAAGAAGTCCAGCCAGCTTTTTGCAGAGACTGTGGTGATTCTACATCTGCCAATGCAAATACCTGGCTGTGCAGGATAGGAAACCTTAGCCAAGCCTCAAAGAATTCTCAGTTTAAGCAACAGGCAGCCAATGGTTAGGACTAATTTAACTCCTTTCCTTTCCTCTGGACAATGAACTATTGGTGGTTACTAGGACAATCATGACTGACCAGATGTGTAGTTGTATCAGACGCTTACATTCAAGAGAGTGCTCTGGCAAGACTACTTGACTCCATCCACTGGAGATGTACTTCAGAGGTCAAGAACCATGGCTCACAGTCCCATTCAGATGGATTTTTGGTGACCTGTACAGTTATTTATTTATCTATTAAAAAGTGTAATTGCATTCAGATGAGCAATTATCAATTTCTGTAGTGCAAATACTCTTACAATGTTTGATTTCAAGTAACCAACATGATATTCACAAATGCAGAGTTTGGAAAAGAGGTACAATATTTCTATTATACAGATGCAATAGATTTTTTTTTCATAATCAGTATTTTTTATTATGGTTTTGTGCGGTACAGTTAAGGGTTAGGTGTACAATTACGTCTCATTTAGGCACCCTGTTGATAAGAGGTGTTTCTCCATCCCCAGACAGATATTTGCTACTGTTAATCCCATCTCCCCCCCCCATAGTTTCCCAGTACCGTCAGTCATTTTCTTATAGTATTACATTGGATGTTCAAGGTCCATTATACGAGTGAGAACATGTGACACTCGGATCTTTGTTTCTGTGAGAGGTCACTCAGTATTATAGACTCTAGTTCCATCCAGTTTGCTGCGAAATTCATGATTTTGTTCTTTTTTATGGCTGCATAGTATTCCATCATGTATATGTACCACATTTTTTTAATCCAGTACTCTTTTGATGGGAGCATGGTTGTTTCCAGGTTCTTGCTATTGTGAACAATGCTGCGATAAACATACGTGTGCAGGTATCTTTTTTATAGAGTGATTTGAGTTCTTCAGGGTATATTCCCAGTAGGGGGATTGCAGGGTCATATGGGAGGTTGATATTTAGAGCTTTTAGGAATCGTCACACTGCTTTCCACAGAGGTTGCACTAGTTTACACTCCCACCAACAGTGTAGGAGTATTCCCTTTTCGCCACACCCTCTCCAGCAGCTGTTATTTTTTGAGTTGTTGATAATTGCCATTCTGACTGGAGTTAGGTGGTATCTCAGTGTGGTTTTGATTTGCATCTCCCTGATGATTAGTGAGGTTGAACATTTCTTCTTGTCTTTGTTGGCTGCTCAGATGTCCTCTTTTGTGAAGTGTCTGTTCATATCTTTTGCCCATTTTATAATGGGGTTGTTTGTTTTTTTCTTTTCAGCACATTTGAGTTCCTTGTAGATCCAGGATGTTAAGCCTTTGTCAGACCTGGTGTTGGCAAATACTTTTTCCCAGCCTGTAGGCTGTCTCCCTGCTCTCTTGACAGTTTATTTGACTTTGCAGAAGCTTGTCAGTTTAATAAGGTCCCACTTGTCTATCTTCTTTCTTATGACCTGTGGGTTTTGGGTTTTGTTCAGGAATTGGACGCCAGTTCCGATTTCCGTGAAGGTATTTCCTTCATATTCTAAGGTTCTTATGGTTTGAGGTTTTACATTTAGGTCTCTGATCTATTTGGAGTTAACCTTTGTGCATGGGGATAGATAGGGGCCCTGTTTTAATCTTCTGCATGTGGTCAGCAGTTTCCCCAGCACCATTTACTGAATAAGTTCTCCTCTCCCCAGTGGTAGGTGGTGGGGGCCTTGTTGAAGATGAGTTGGTTGAGAAATTGAGGTTTTGCTTTTGGAATCTCAATTCTATTCCATTGATCTATATGCCTGTTCGTATACCAATACCAAGTTGTTTTGATGATTGTAGCTTTATAGTAAAGCTTGAAGTCTGGTAATGTGATACCACCTGCTTTGTTTTTTTTTTTTGCTGAGGATTGTTCTGGCTATTCTTGGACGTCTGTGTTTCCATATGAATTCCTGTGTTGTCTTTTCTAGGTCTGAGAAGAATGCTGCTGGTAATTTGATGGGTATTGCATTGAATTTGTAGATTGCCTTAGGTAAGATAGGCAGCAAGAGAAAAAGGCCAGACTATCTACCAGGGAAGACCAATTAGAATAGCAGCAGATTTATCCACAGAAACCCTTCAGCCTAGGAGAGCCTGGAGCCCTATCTTTAAAGTTCTAAAAGATAAACAATTTCAACCAAGAATAACCTACCCAGGCAAACTAAGCTTCATTAGTGAGGGAGAATTGAAATATTTTCCAGATATCCAATCCCTAAGAACCTACACTGCCACCAGACCACCTCTACAAGAAACACTTAAGAAAGTACTAAACACAGAAAAAAAAGAAAAAAGAACAACAGCATTCTTCACAAGAGTACAGGCAAAAGATTAATAACACACATGAGCTAACTCCAAAACCCAAAGAAAGACAACAAACAAACAGGAACAACTCTGTAAGAACCTTATGGCAGGGATCAACTCTTGCATTTCAATTATTAGCCTAAATGTGAATGGACTAAATGCACCACTGAAAAGACATAGAATGGCAAAATGGATAAAATATCATCAGGCAACAATCTATTGCCTTCAAGAGACTCACCTCACTAGAAAGTACACCCACAGACTCAAAGTAAGAGGATGGGAAACAAACTTTCAGGTGAACGGAATACAAAAGAAAGGAGGAGTAGTGATCTTAATTTCAGACAAAATACCCTTCAAGCTATTAAAAATCAAAAAAGATACAGAAGGTCACTACATAATGATAAAAGGCTCAATCCATCAACAAGAAATATCTATCCTAAACATATATGCACCCAATATAGGTGCACGAACTTTCGTAAAGCAACTTCTAGGAAAACTATAGAAAGACATTGACTCTAACACCATCATAACTGGGGACTTTAATACCCCACTCACAACCCTAGGCAGATCATCAGGACAAAAAATCAGCAAGGAGATCCGGAACCTCAATGTGACTTTGGACCAAATGAACTTAATTGATACCTACAGAACACTCCATCCAAAGACCACAGAATATACATTCTACTCATCATTGCATGAAAGGTGCACTGCATGCACCTTCTCAGACCACAGTGGAATAAAAATAAACATTGACACCAACAAAGTCCCCCCCAAACCCACAAAGACATGGACACTAAACAGCATGATGCTAAACAATTCCTGGGAAAATGATGAAATCAAAACAGAGATCAAAAGATACCTGGAAACAAATGAAAATGAAGAAACATCTTACCAAAATCTCTGGGACTCCTTGAAAGCTGTAGTAAGAGGGGAATTTATATCCCTACAAACACACATGAAGAAAATGGAAGGAACAGAAATTAACAACCTAACAGGCCACCTAAAGAATCTGGGAAAGCAAGACCATAAAAACCCTAATTTCAGCAGAAGAATCCAGATCACCAAAATAAAAGCCCAAATCCAGGACATAGAAGACAAAAAGATAATACAAAAAGCAATAGATATTAATAAATTCAAATGCCTATGTAATGGTAAAACATAGTAAGAGAACTAGTGATGAGCTCTGAGTATTTAATTTCTTATACATTTTTATAATTTAAATTTTTATAATTGTTGTGTTTAACAATCAGCTCTTGAAATTCTTGCAAATGCAACACTTGGTTCTTGAGAGTCAGCATCAGCCAGCTGCATCACATCCTTGGATGACACATCATGACAATAGCAGCCATAGCACATAGTTTCAGGCTCTGGAGGCTGAATTTAAATCCCAGCTCTTTCATTTACTAGCTGTGTGAGCTTATACAAGCTGCTTAACTACACAGAACCTTGAGTTTCTCAGGTGAAAAAATAAACTAATGTTTGTTTTGTGAGTTTACAGTGATGAATAAATAAAATAGTACATGTGAAGAGCTTAGCACTAGATTTAGCACATAGTAATCACTCAATGAAAAATGACAATGTATTTATTTTAACTTTAGATAGGAATGACTTCATTAGATTTGTTTTGCTGCTACTTTGAAGACCTGCTGGCAGCACCTCAAAAAAAAAAAAATTATGAATAGAGGATGGAAAGAAACCTGGGAGATCAGAAAAGACTAAGATGAAAGGCAACATGAAGGCACTGGAAAGAAAACAAAATAGGATCAAAAAGACATAGAATTATTACAGAGAGAAAGTTTAAAAAATGCTATCAATTTTCCTGGAGCAAACCATGTATACTGTCCATTAGAAATTCATTCTCAAATTCTCACAAAGGCTGTATAATCTCTGCATAACTGACTAAAACCATTCCTTGAGTGGACAGCACCAAACAGACAATACCACCCCATCTCTTTGACTTGAACAATTAGTTTAATGTTGGACATTAGACCCACACTCAGTCAATTAGATGCTCCCGTCTTGAATTTGGAATTCGCAGCAACTTGGATGGATTTGGAATCTATCATACTCAGTGATCTATCACAGAAACAAAGAACTGAGTACCACACTTTCTCACTCATAAGCAAACTCTGAACACCTATCATAATACTACAAAAAGGGATTCTCAGTAGTGCAACACTGCCAGGGGAGCGGGGGAGCACATGACATCAATAAGGGTGCCTGACCCGAATCCAGGCGAAGTGAGGTTCAATGGGAGGCCCAAAACTTCCACCTGTACCTAAAACACTTATATATGCGACCCTGACTTGTATCCCACAGCTTTATTTAATTTTAAAAAAGAAATTTGGAATTCATACCCATAGACTGAAGTGAATCAATGTTTGGTGCTTCCATGTTGGGCAGCTCTGACTGGTCATGAGGAATTGAGAAAAGGATGTCGATCTGCTAGGTGGAGGGAAACAAAGTAGCAACACATAGAAATGGGCATCCAGATGAATTCAAATCATTCTACAAAAAAAGATACCTGGACATGCATATTTGTTGCAGCTCTATTCACAATAGTAAAAACACGGAGCCAACCATACTGCTCATTGAAGCTGGACTGGATTTAAAAAAAATGGTTCATATACATAGTGGAATATTGTGCAGCCATAAAGAAGAACAAACATGAATTTCGCAGCAACTTGGATGGATTTAGAGTCTATCATACTCCGTGATATATCACAGAAACAAAGAACAGAGTACCATATGTTCTCACTCATAAGCGGACCTTGAACAATTATCATAATACTATAAGAAAGGGATTAGTAGTAGTGGGAAACTGCCAGGGGAGAGAGGGTCATACCTCATCAACAAGGGTCCCTGAATAATGAACATTTATATACCTAACCCTGAATTGTATTCCACATCTTTAAAATAAAAATAAAATAAAAATAAATCGACATCACTTGACTCCATGAAGAAAAAAGGACAAAAGACAAATGATAAGTTTTTGTTCCCCTGAAGTCTGGCTGTATACCTCTACTTTGTTTCTGTGAGATAAACCATTTCTCTATAATAAATTTCCTTTACCTAAGTAAGCTTGAGTGGCTATCTATTCCTTTCAACCAAATGATTCCTCACCAGATTATTCTTGCTAGTTCTAATGTTGTTTGAAAACATACAAAATCACAGTATTTATAAGTTACTCTAAGCTTGAAAAAAGGAAATTTCAGCCCCCTTGACTTACATACAATCAATGGACTCAGTGGCATCTACGGAGCTACATGACTTGTAGAGAGTCCATATTTAACTAGTAATAGAGCATATTCTTAAAGCTCAGATAGCTGGGCTCCAGAGAGTGCCATATACCTCTACAGTAAAATGATAATGGTATGCTTCTAATTTTGGAGTTGCAGCATAATACTATTCTCAAAGGCCCAATTTCATTTTCTCTTTGCCTCGTGTCTCTCTTTATGAATCACGTCAGAACAGAGCAGAAGCAGGAAGTTGGTTTTTTGAAGGCAGGGTTAAAACATGGGCTTTGCAGTCATATCAACCTGTGTTCAAATCTTCACTCTTTCCTTGACAGGCTGTGTGATAATGAGCAGGAGACATGACCTCAGTAAGCCCCAGTTTCTCCTTTGAAAAATGGATATAAATAAAACCATCTAATTTATTGTGTTGTTGGATTAAATAATATGATATATAGAGGTCCCTTCAATGTAGTCAACAGTCACTAAATGTTAAATTATTCTTGATTTTAGTATTGTCAATGAAAATTGGTCAGGCAGGAGTTAAGAGTCAATTCTAGTGGGTATTTTCACCGTGAAGATGCAATGATTTATTTCCTTGATATAAGTTTACATCATCAGTACACATGTGTCTTTCTACCTGGTACCAATTTTTCCTTCAAAAATAGATATTTACTAAACCATGTTTTCAGAATGTAAATGACTTCAGTCACGAATATCATTGGGATTTAATGTGCTTTGGAAATGGAAACTTTTATACTGGGCGATTAAAAATGTGGCACTTAATGTAATAAAAATGAGTGTAATGAATGTTAATAGTCAGCATTAAAACAAGCTATGCCTTTCCTGGATCTTCTATAAGGCAGAGTTAGCAATAATCACTAGTCCAGCAGTTCAAATCAGAAAACACTGTGTAAGCACAGCTACACTTCATTAATGCAGAAGAGCCAAACTGTTTTCAGCTAGAAGGAATTTATAATGCAACATAATTAAATAAGTGGAGATTGATCCACCTAGAAACTTTAATAGACATTATTGCAGCTTTAAAATTCTATGAAGCAGTGTTTATTAGCAAAATCAAGGTAATCTAGGACAGTGATTCTCAGGCTTCTATGCCATGAGGAGCAACATGATGAACTTGTTAAAAGTGTATTTTTTTGACTCTCATCCTAGAAACTCAAAATTCAGCAATTCTGTAGTGCTGATCAGTTATCTGTATTCTTATCAAACTCTGCAGGTAATGATAATCCAGGTGATCTTAGCAGAATTCACTCTGAGAAACACTGATCTAGAATCTCAGCTTGAATCACTTTTTGGATAGAAAGGAAGAAAAGCCTCTGCAAGGAAGGCTTTTCTCAGCAGGCTAGGAATGGAATGCAAATCTAATCCTCAAAGAAAGAAAAAAAACAAACATCTCAAACTAGGCAAGTATTTTCAATTAGCTGTACCTTGACTCTCACTGAACCTTAGAGGGCAGGTTCTGTGGAAATGCCAGGTGTTAGTGTTAGCGCATTCTGTCCCAAGAGAACACGATGTCTAACGTGGAACAGCAGAAATATAAAGGAATCTCAGTTGTAATAAGTCATCATGGGCAAGAGAGGTATTTTTCAATAATGCGTAGCTATAAATAAGCAAATGTACATTTTGTAATAATGATTGCAAGTACTTATTTTAATAACCTCTCAAACTCAAGGAATTCTGAATATTAGCAATAAGAGGAAGGACACAAAAAACTGGAATTTAGCCGGGCTCGGTGGCTCAGCCTGTAATCCCGCGCCTTTGGGAGGCTGAGGTGAGTGGATTGCCTGAGCCCGCGGGTTCGAGACCCGCCTGGGCAGCGAGATCTCATCTCTACAATAAATCAAAAAATCAGCTGGGCGTGGTAGCGCATGCCTGTAATTCCGGCTACTTGGAAGGCTGAGGCGGAAGGATCGCCGGAGCCCAGCAGGTCGAGGCTGCGGTGGCCGGGAGCGGCCACTGCACTCCAGTCTGGGTGACAGAGTGAGACTCCAACTCAAAAAAAAAAAAAAAAAAAAAACAACTGGAATTTATTTATTAAAAATTGTGTATTTATTCTTGCATGTTTAAATTTCAGTCACCTTCAAAGTACTCGTCATCTGATGCAATTCACTTATCTAGATTCTTTTTCTACTGTTTCAAACAGTTTTTGAGCTCATCCATTGTGATGCCTTTTAGTGCTTCTGCTGGATTTTTTTTGTTTTTTTTCTCTTCCACATTGGCAAAACATTTCTCTCTGAGGACTTTTTTCATCTGGGAAACAAACTAAAAAGTCACTCAGGGCAAGATCAGGTGAATAGGGAGGAGATCAGGCCATTTTTGGTCAAAAACTGCAAAACACTCATCATGGTGTGGGCAGGTACACTCATTATTCATCCATCATGAAATGGGTAACACATTGAAAAAATCTCCCCCCAAAAACTTAGAGGCCTGAATACAGCCTCTCACAACAATGCTAGCTGGTACACTGATACCAGTGGACTCCTAGAACACTTACCTACCAAGGAAGCCTGTACTATAGGGGCTTACCCTCCAAAAAATAATTCTGTTTTGGGGGAGGTATTCCCTTATATATTTCCTCTGATTTACTGCTGTTGAGTCTACCCAGTCAAGGGAAGCAGCAGTAACATTTTTTACAATAATCATTGATCTGGTCTTTTGGATATTAAAATTCTAATATCATCTCTAATATCAAATAACATTGCAATTTGGGGCAAGTTGTTTCACATCTCTGGATCTCAGAATGCACTTGAAACTTCTCTTGTTTCAGTATTCTTAAAAGTTCCCTTCTGTTCCAGTGTTTGGTAGTAAAGTGCTTACTATGTGCCAGGCACTGTTCTAAGAACTCCACTTAGGAATGAACCTATTGAATCCTCAAAGCCAACCTATGAAGTATGTACCCTTACTTTAATTAATTTCCATTTATAGATGAGCACAAAGAGGTTAAGTCATTTACCCAAGGTCATTGTGATGGTTTATTTTATGTCAATTTGACTGGGACATAATGCCCAGATATTTGGTCAAACATTCTGGATGTTTCTGTGATCATGTTTTTAGATGAGGTACGTTTATTAATCAGTGACTTTGAGTAAAACAGATTGCCTCTCGTGATGCGGGTGAACCTCATCCAATCAGTTGAAGATCTGTATAGCACCAAAGACAGACCTTCCCAGAGTAAGAGGGAATCCTGCCAGCAGACTGCCTTTGAACCTAATCTGCAGCATCAGCTCTTCCTGGCTCACTCGCAAATTGCCTATGAACTCGAACCACAGCTCTTTCTTGAGGCCCTAGCCTGCAGCATCTACCATCAGATTTTGGGCTCATCAAGCCTCCACAATTATGTGAGCCAATACCTTAAAATATATCTCCCTCGCTCTCTTTCTCTTTTTCTCTCCTCTATTGGTTCAGTTTCTCTGAAGAACCCTGACGAAAACAGTCACACAACAGTATAGTAGTAGATCCAGACTTTGGTCCCTTATCTTCTGTGTTTAGTATTTTCTTAAGTGTTTCATGCAGAGGTGGTTTGGTGGCAGCGGAAGTTCTTAGGGATTGGATATCTGGGAAAGATTTTAATTCACCCTCACTGATGAAGCTTAACTTGGCTGGGTAGGTTATTCTTGGTTGAAATTGTTTATCTTTTAGGACTTTGAATATAGGGCTCCAAGCTCTCCTAGTCTGCAGGGTTTCTGTAGATAAATCTGCTGCTATTCTAACTGGTCTTCCATGGTAGGTGATCTGGCCTTTTTCTCTTGCTGCCTTTAGGATTTTTTCTTTTATGCCTACTTTATTTAGGCGAATTATTATGTGTCTAGGAGTTGGTCTTTTCATTTGTTGTCTTTCAGGGTTCTCTGAATCTCTTGTGTTTGAATTTTTGCATCACTGATTAGATAAGGGAAGTTTTCTTGAATGATCTCATGGAAAGTTTATTCCAGTGTGGTCTCTGTCTCTCTTCCTGCCTCAGTAAGGCCAATTACTCTTAGGTTCAGTCTCTTGAAGTAATCGCTCATCTCTTGAAGGTTTTGTTCTCTTTTTGAGCTTATTTTCTGTGTTTTTAAGAGTTTGGGTTAGTTTTATATTTTGGTCCTCAAGCTCTGAGATTCTTTCTTCTGCTTGGGTAATTCTGCTTTCCATGCTTATCAGTTTGTTATTTATTTCATTCACAGTATTCTTTATTACTGTTATCTCCGATATCAGCTCCTTCCTAGTTTCTTCTTGTGTCTCCTCAATTCTTTTTAATCTCTCCATTAATGTCTTAATATCTAGGTTTGTAGTTTGAGACCCTTCATTCTGGGGGCTCTTCATTGTTTGCATTACGAAGTCAGTTTTCTCAGTGTCTGCCCTCCCAGGGGTTTGGGAGAGACCCATACTCTTCTTTTGGTTTTTCTTCATTTGTGTAGATTTTTCTCTCTCTCTCCTTTTCCCTCCCCTTCTTTAATTCTGTTTTTGAGGGAAGGTGGGGTTGCTTTTGTTTCACTTGTGCAATATCATGTTCTTCCTTATGAGGGTCTTCTGACTTTGTTCACTCTTGAGGTTGGAGTGTGGGCTGTGGGCTGTACTTTTTGCAGTTTTGAGATTTAATTGAGGGGGAAGCTGTGGTTCAGAATGTGTATGCTGATTCTAGCATCCACCAACAGATGTATGAGCACACTGGAACCTATTTCCCACTGCCTTACAATCTGTCCATGCAGTGGTATGTAGGCTTGGTCCCTAGATTAAACAGAGGTATAAAAGAGAAACATAATGGAGGAAGGGGGTGTCAATAGGAAGTTAGAAAGAGAGAAGAGCGAGAGGGAAAACAGACATACATACCAACTAATAGGTGAGAAAGAGACACAAGGCAGGAGTGAAGTGAAAAAAAAAATGTAAGAAAGATTCCCTAAAGAATACTGGTAGCTACACAGAGACAGACCAATAAAATCATGTAACAGTGTAAGTCAGAAAGCAAACAACAAAAGTGATCAAAACAAACAGTCAAAATGATAAAATCAAAAGTCAAAATAAGAGATCAGACTAAAGTCACTTCAGCTCTGATCTCCAGCCTCTGCCCTTTGTTTTTCGTTGCAGGCAGCTAGATTTACTCGCAGCTTGGATTTGGTTTTTTTTAGCCTGCTGCCTGGGAGGCTTGCCATGCTTAGTTGCTTTTGCCTGATTCAGTGTAGGGGTGGGGCTTTGTCTCCTGTTTAGCGACGTTACCTTAGGAACGAGGTGGGGGTTGCTGATAGGTGGGTGGGGCAATGCAAATCTCTGCCTGGAGAATGGCCGAGGTGGCAGATTCACTTTCACAGATCCTTTCTCGTGCTTGTCTGGGTCCCCAAGCTTGGGGTCATGCCCTGAGTGCCTCAGCCAGGGTGGGCCCAGAGCTCCAGAGCTCCAAAGCTCCAAAGGGCAGGCGGTGAGCGTGAGAGTGGCCCTGGGCCCTCCACAGGGTACTTCAGCCAGGAATGGGACCGGTGTCTCTGAGGGGTGGGTGTGCAGAGCCTCCGGTGAGTGGCCGGTGGCTTGGTGCTGGATGCTGGGTGAGAGACAATTTAGCCAGGGAGGAAGCCGAGACCGGAGACTCCCAGGAGCTGCAATATCTGGCCCTGCGTGGGACCAAAGGTCCCCAGGCCTCGGACCAGTGCAGCTGGCAATGGGCAGTGGGATGGAGAAGAAAAGTAAGAGTCTTTTTGGGAACTCACATCCGGAGAATCTCACAAGCCGTTGCCGTCTTACTGGAACTCCCAGACTTTGGTCCCAGGCTAATTCTGCAGATGGAGGATAAGGAGTATTCTGAACTTCCAGAGGTTATACACATGTCCCCTTTAAGAATTTAGATTCAGGAAGGAGGGGTGGGATTGGCAGTTGAGGGAAACTGCTAGGGGACGGAGGGGCATACCTCATCAACAAGGGTATCTGCATAATCAACGTTTGTATATCTAACCCTGAATTGTACCCCACATCTTTATAATAAAAAAAGAATAAATAAATAAATAAATAAAATTTATTTAGGTTCCATCTTTTTGACTAAATGTTATTTTCGGGTCCTGTGGTGCTATCCCTGTGTATATGAACATATGAAGACTGTTCATTTTGGATATCTTGTGGCTTGAAAACCTAAGGAGAAATATTTTAATTTTCTCCTGATATGGCCTGGACTCCGTTCTGGTATGTGTAGTCTTAGATTTTTTTCCTCTTCTTGTCTCTCCTGTATAATAACAGAAAAGAGCTATTTATAAAATAGCTTGGAGAATGTTTAAATTCAAGGAAAATTGATTAAATTTTTGTAAAAAAGAATTCAGATTCATCAATTAATGTAGACTCCTAAATAATATTTGGTCTTAATGGTTTTTCTCTGGCAGTTGACCCTGATAACATCATTCAATTGGGCAAAATAAACTCATGAAACATGAAGCCCCAAGCAGTGATACTGAAGAACATCCTATATGTTTGATTACAATAAATTATGAATTTGGGACACATCTGTATGTTTTAACTTAATTGTAGGAAGTAATTGCCTTCTCACATAAAATTCCTTATTGACAGAGAAAAATAAAATCTAGGTATAAGATAGTCTGACTCAGTATGGCAGTCTTTGTCTTCTTAAACATTTGTCTTGCTCTTAACTCAGTAGACACTGTTCTAAGAGAGTCTTGCAGTGCCTGTTGAAAGTGGGTAGATTTTCAAATATCATCACTTTAAAATTTCATCTATTTTATTTCTATTTAATTAAATATAGTAAGTTATTTTGCTTCATTTGTAGTATGTGCATAGATGTCAACGATCACTTTTCTTTTCAAGATACAAATGTATTATTGACCTTTAGATAAAGATGACCCTTGATACATGGCTTTCAATTAGCCCAAGAAGGGACATCATAAGCCAATCACACAATATCAACTGTCCAAATATCTGATAAGAAGGAAAAAAGCTAAAGATGCCTTGCATCTTCTTTTTACTAAAAGTTAGTTTGGGATCCCTACCGAGAAGTCAACAAAGATTTTAGAAAGTCAAGAAGCCCCTGCCTAAAGTGTGCTAGTACTAAGGACTCTGAGGCTTCCCTGATGGAGGTCAGCCATAATCACAATAGATGTCTGGCTCGAACACCCAAATGCTGATAGTTCAAAAAAGATGGGGTGCCTGAATCTGAAGGAAACATTTAACTAAGGTTCAAGATCACTGGGCTCTTCCAGTTTTCGTACATGACTCATATGTTGTTTATAACTTCCTGACCCAAACTATTAACTCTGAAACGTATGTAACAGTAGAGGAGGAAGAGGAAGAAGAGTGGTTGCCCTGCTTTAGACAGAGACTGAGTCATTACAGCCAGATTCAATCAGTAAAAAATAGAAGGGTTTGGAATATATGGTTAGTTTCTTCTACCCAATGTCTAGACATTCAAAAGGGTGTGAAAACTGGCCTCTGACCTTAAAGGCCTCTCTCTACACACAATGTCACTGGTTACATGGGTTTGTTTGTATTCTCTTTGAATTTGATGTATATTATTCTGCCTTTGTCAACATCCATTCCCATTTTCTATAAGCTTTAAACTATCCCAGATGCTGAGTAAATATGAATTTTTTAGAATGTGGTTGGCCTCTGTAATCTGGTTGTACAATCACTGCTCTTCCTCTCCAAAGTCTGTGTAGCTATCTATTTCAAGCCTGCATTGTCTGGGGCATTTATATCCTGTGGCTTAAGACAGACACCAAATGTGTAAAAATGTAAACTTGACCTACCACTATTGGCATCTATGCTGTTTAAAATGAAAATGGACTCTCAAGTTTAAATGCTTATTTCCTGTTCACAATCATTTAATGCTCCAAAGTGTATTATGCACCAAATCTCAATTGATTGCATCAAATAGTTTTCTGTCAAGACGCTTTCCACTAGGCATTTAGGTTCCAGTATGTTCTGTACAAAAAATAACCGGTGCTTCAAGGATGTCATTTGGGTATTAAATATATAAAATAGTATCGAAGTCATCCAATACTTTTCTTCAGCATCATACTATTGTGACCAGCTTCCCTATGTCCAAACTCTGCAAGACTCAGCGTTTCTTGTTTGATAAAATTGTGCTTAATAAAATGACACCCTAAATTGACTGTGCAATGCAGACCTAGACATGGGCATAATAAAAATGCACAGCCCATATACATTTTGCAGAGATTTAGCTCTTCTTCCTCATCCTCAATTATTTGCTGCATTTCTAATATTTTTGCTTTTTTATATTATATTAAACTGTAAATATGAAAGGATGAGGGAAATCACACACAAGAACAAAGAAAGGAAAGCTAATACAAGGATGCATTAGCCTGGTCTCAGCAGACTAAGTGTGTTAAGCCTGAGTTACAGAGACAGCTATGTTAACAGACCAAGGAAAGATTATATTTTTTAAAAATCTGATAACTTTTGAAAACATAGGGTGGGTATTGGGAACATATATTTGCTTTTGTCCAAAAAAAGATCAATACCATCTTTTAAAAGGGAGCTTTAAGAAAAAAATCTTTATATGACACATAAACTTCTGAAGCTTCTTAATATCAATGTCTCTGTCTTTATGCTGGTATTATAATTGGTTTTCCCCCATTCTTTTCTTTTCTTTTGATGGTCAGTCTTTTCAATGAGCATTTTTTTTGTTGTCAATTAGTCAATTCTCTTGGTAAAGAAGATTGAAAATAAATCAGTCCTAAAAGTTCAGCTTGAGCTATTAAATAAATGATTAGCCAAATAACATCTACATCATAGTTTTAGTTTAACTACTTGTTTAAATTATGTGTCAGTCTTTCTTTTGTAGATGTTCAGAAACTTGATTAATGAAAGCTGTCCTCTATGGAAAAAAAAAGAACTTAGCTGTTCCATATGTCATAAGAAAGCTTGATTGGAACTGAGCAGACTGTAATTCTTTCCTTGCTGGAAGAAAATGTGAAATTCTTTCCACAGCTTTTAGACTCTGATCTCAAAGCTAAATTAATTATTTTTATCTTCAGGATTTTTCTCCATTTGAGATCAGCCATAACAGAGTGGATTTGTGACTAGTAGTGGAGGCAGCTGCAAATGCTGTGCAAACTTCAGAATTTTGTGCTTATCCCACTCCTCTTAGTAATACCTCGCTTGCCTAAAACACCACTGTTACCAATGTAGTGGGTCTTTAAATCTTGTGAGTCTTCAAAAGCTGTAATCAGTTCAAAACTTTAGCTTGATCAAAGTCATGTGTACAAGGAAAAAGATGCTTAAAAAAGAAAATCTTTTGGGAAAAAAATCATAATTTCGCCTTAGGCTAGATATGAAGCACTAACTTACTCAGTTATCCTTCTGGAGTTTAGGAAAGTGCTAACTATGTTTTTATCGTGAATATAGAAAGGCACTGAATTGCCTTCTATCTTTTTTTCTCTTTCTTGGAAGAAAAACAATTGTAAAAGTCCAATCTAATTGAATTTCAGTCAGTGCCTAGCAAGAAATGCCCATGACACTCTTCAGCATCCAATAGTTATTCACTGTCCTCAACTGGTTTGTTGAACAAGGAGGTGTGAGGTTGGGAGTGGCTGTAAAAATGAGTATATTTGGCACAGCAGAGAGTTGTCCATCGCTGAAAAGAAAGAGGATTAATGTTGCTTCTAGGAGTCTTCTTATCCTGAAACACTGTGATAGAAGAAGAACTAGAGACAGTAAATGTGTCAGGGGATATGGAAGACGGGACTACTCAAGATTTGTGGAATGGGCTCACTACATCCACCCTTCTAATATCTGCCAAGTATTGTCCTATATGCTGGGGATTAAAAAGATGAGTAGACAAACCTGGCTTAAATATTTATAGAATAGTCAGATTTACATGCAAATGGATGACTTTAAAAATAGATACAATGTGTGCAATAATATTTGGACTATGTACAGAATTTAGAAGTCATACCAGGACAGGAGTAATGACTTCATTGTTCTGAAAAAAAGTTCAGGTTTCTTATACATTAAGGTAAAAGAGAATGATGTTTATTTAGGATGTATAGCTTAAAAGGCCTTAATATTAGAATACTCTGCAACTTTTATGTGGACTCTGATGCCCTCATTTTTAAATAGCAAGACATGTAGTGTGTGTGTGTGTGTGTGTGTGTGTGTGTGTGTGTGTGTGTGTGTGTGATGAAAAATATGGTGGAAAAAATTTTTTTTCTTCTTCTATGACCCATCCTTCCTAAGTGGATCAAATTTCTCATCTCTAGGCCAAAGATGAGAAATACTGAATTCTACTCTAAAATCTTTCACAATTGTTTTATCTAATGTTTATCAATATCTTCTTTCTATCCTATTTTGCTGTCATTAAAATGGCACTAACAGTTAATAGTCCCTAATAAAAGCATTAATGACATAATATGGTTAAGATCCTTGTATATAGTCTTATTGACCCAATCCGAGAGATTAGATGTTTGGAAATTAATTTGGAATTTATGTAGAATTACCTTGGGATAACATATTTTTTTTAATGGCTATGGGAAAGTCTTTCTGTTCAAAAAGCTTGAAGGCAGATGGAAAGATAAGCTTTTATATGATTTCAACCAATTGTAATGGGAAAATAAGTGAAGGGGCAAAACTAACTTTGACTGGGAAAGAGTTGGGGTACTAAAAGACAAAGCTGAATTTGGCATTGGAGTGACAGACAGAAAAGGAAGACTTTTCCAAGCAAAAGAGTATATACCATTAGTACAGTCATATAGACAGGAAAGTTAGAACCTTCAGAGCATGTGGAGTTATGTGGGTCTTGCTCTGGATTAGTGCATTGCTGTTTAGGACTGGTAAGAAAGGTTGGTTGAGCGGATTCTATGAAGGGCCTAAAATACCTACTATGGATTTGTAATAGTATTGAGGCAATGAAATGAAATAATAAATTTTGGGGTGAATGAGAAACAAGATAAGATCTGTTATTTTAGAAGAATGATTCTGGTATTAATGTCAATAAACTTGAAGAAAAAAAGATGTGGAGGGATGAAGACAAATTAGGATATAGGAAGGGGTCAAGCAAAAGGTGGCGAGATTAACTAGGATCTTAATAAAAGGATCAGTGAAAAGAGGGATAAATAGGGTTAAGTGAAATCCACAGAATTCTGTGACCTAGCAGATGTGGATGGTTAGGGAAGAAAGGCAAAGGTCGCTGTAAGGCTTTAAGTTTGGTGGGTGAGCAATAACATTCATCAAACCAGGGAGCAAAGACAGGTCTAGGCTTATTGATTTAGAAGCATTAGCTTGGTTTTCATTTAGAGATGAATAAACAAATACAGAGACACATTGAAAGTCTTCAAATAGATATTAGGTCAGTATCTCAAAATCAACATGTCCAAACCTGAGCAAGCATTTATTGTATATCTAACTGGGTGTTGGAAATGCTAGTCTTGAGCTCAACAGAAAGATCAGAAATAGAGACTTGATTCACCTGAATAGAAACAATAGAGAAAGTTATAAAAGTGTGACTTTAGTTAAGAACAGTGTGTGTCTCACAAAAGAGGTAAGAGCAGGTACTTGGGGTATGAGTTAGCAAAGGAGATGGAGAAATAAAACTCAGGAAGAAAACGACCAAGTGAGAGAAGAATAGATTTCATATACTTGAGTCCACACATATTAAAATGCAAATACCAAAACAAGCCATTAATTACTTTTTGTAAATTATTTTCTGCATGATTAAGTCACAGGATGGGACAAAGCTATGGAGACCCAATATAAACAAGGACTGCTTGACAAAAAGATCAATGTCTGAGGGTCAGTAGGGTTGAAGGGGAAACATACACAAGAAAGGAAGTATTCCCTGCAATGTGAGATCTCATACAATTGAGGGGAAGAACTGGGAATGGGGCCAAAGTTATACAATTAAGAATTGGGATGAGTCAATGTTAGTTATCAGCAGTGAGGAATGGTCAGAGATCAATTGTTTCTTTCTATCTAGATCCTGAACAAATAACTCCAACTCTCTGAATCTCAGTTTCCTCCCATCTAAAAGGGATATAATTATAAGATTCATAAAATAGCAATGAGGAATAAATAAGATAATGTATCCAGCATGACTGGGGTTTGGAAAATGCTAGTTTCCTTCCACTGTTTCTCTCCTTCATAGTTTTGTAGCAGGCATGCCCAGCCAATGAGTGCTATCCTTAATGTGTCAGTTGAATGCAAAGTGTTTCTATCTACTTGGAAGAAATCCCAGGCACCTGACAAAGAACCATTTCATCTCCACGAAAGCTGCTTCATCCCAATGCCCATACTCTTGAATCACCTCAAACTGCTTGGAAATAAAAATTTTTGGAGTTGAGGTCTCTGTGTTCAGTTTGAAGCTTGTCAGTTCCAGCTTTGGAGGCACAAAATTTAAAAGGGGTGAGAGATAGCCAAAAAAATTAATGATCTACATCAGAGAATTTAGAAATGAGCCCATCTTTGTGTGACAACTGAGCTATTAGTGACTATTATCTGGGTAACAGAAACAGAGTAGGGGGTGTGGGTCAGAACTGAGGATATTTTCAAGATTATGCCTGACTGGTTACACCATATGGTCTAGATAATCCAATGAGAAAAAAATATTGTGTATCTGAGTAATTTAAGTCAATGTGTGTATGGTAGTAATGAGAGAGGAGATAGAAGCTGGCTAGGCAGACAGAGAGAGAAGGTCTTGAGGAGACTTAACACCTGTGGGAATGCCCCCCATTATATAATTGTTGACTGGAAATTTGGTTAATGTGGTTAAGAACATCCTTTCAACCCAGGATGTACTGCTAAAAGGGACTTTTTGCTGCTTAAATGCAGGCGCAGTAGCTTAACTAAATGCCCTAACTTGACCTTGGCTTATTATAATATCATTGACATAACAGTAGTATTGAGGTTTTACTCCCCTGAGTGGGTGGTACTTATGGGTAATATTCAAGATGGAGTAACTTTGGTCAAGCACCCAAATGTGCAATAAAAATTGGGTCTCAGGAATTAAAGGGCAGATGAGATGTAAATGAGAGAAACGGCCCCAGAAAAAATAAGATAAAAATCACAAAAAACATCCTAACACTGGGTAACCCATTTCGGGCCCCTTCTCTTCTCTGAAAAGAGCTTTGTTGCTTAATAAACTTCTTTCCCTCATCCTTTTGGTGTCTGCATTCCTTAATCTTCTTGGTCGTGGGACAAGGACCTGAGGTTGCTGATTTAAGCTGACAGTGGAGTTCACAACTCCTGCAAAAGTTAGGGAGGAGAGTTATGGGTTAGATTGATCTATCAATTTGATCTATAGCTCACTACTAAAGGGTAAATATATAGTTTTAAAAGATATGTTCAGGCCAGATGTGGTGTCTCAGCCTGTAATCCCAGCACTTTGGGAGGCCAAAGTGAGACGATTACCTGAGCCCAGAAGTTTGAGACCAGTCTGGGCAACTTGATGAGACCTTGTCTCCACAATAAATCACAAAAACTAGCTGGGCATGGTGGCATGTATCTGTAGTTCCAGCTACTTGGAAGGCTGAGGCAGAAGGATCGCCGGAGCCCAGCAGGTGGAGGCTGTGGTGGCCATGAGTGTGCCACTGCACTCCAGTCTGGGAAACAAGAGTGAAACTCAAAAAAAAAATAAATAAATAAAGATATATTCAAAGCTTATCAGAAGTACTGCCTCTCTACGAATGAGAGAGTTCAAAATACATATTTTATTTCAAAAAACTGGCACATAAAGGAAGCTAAATTAGCAGGATTGAATGAATGATTCAGTGATTCATCCACTCATTTAAGCAACAAAGTAGTTATTGAACTATACCATGTTTTAACTATCTACCAGGAACTGGGGAAAGCTGTGGATTAGATAAACAGAATCCTTGTCTTCAGAGTCTATAGTCTAGTAGGTATGTTATGCTTTGTACAAGTAATTGTAGGTAGGATCAGTTTTAGGAAGGCATTATAGACACACACATGAAGGGGCACCTCAGCTAATCTGGGGAGCACATTAACAATAATAATAATAATGATAAGAGATACCGCTATACAGTATTTACCATGGACCAGGCCCTGTTTAAAATGCTTTACATATATGATTTCGCTTAATATACTTGTCAACACTATGAGGTAAGTATTATTATAATCTCCATTTACCAGATGAAGAAACTGAATCCCAGAAAGGTTCAGTAACTTGCCCAAGGTCAAATTGTCAATAAGTGACAAATGCAGAATTTTTAATCCAGATGTGAGGCCCAGGAGTATGTGTGTTTAATATTTGCAATTTAGAAAACACAGACATATCGAAGCAATCGAAAAAATTGATCTGTTTCATCTCATGTATTTTAGGCCAGGAAAAGTCACAGAGAAATTCATTTTTTAATGACGTATTTTTCTAAAGCCTGATTCACGATAGCCTTTATTGATTAGCTACTTTGGCAACTACAGATATATTATTTTTGACCTGTGTTTTCATTAACCGGATCCAGTTTTAGTGTCTGTCTCCAATAGAAACCTGATCAGGCACTAACTAATGTGTAACTTCACAAGTCACATGGCCTGTGTTTGTTCACATGGAAACAAGAACAGCAACAACAGCAGCTATTGCTCAGAACACAAAAGAGAAGATAAGTCCAGAAGATAGACTGGGTAAACTGATCGGCCCTTCTCACAGTCTTTCCCACAGTTGCTGGTGTCATAGAGGTGACACAACCTGAGCTCAAGCATGATACCAACGCCCAACTGATGCTATGTCAATTAACACCCTCTTTTCTGTGAACACTGGAGCAGATACTTTAGCGCTCATGTCATATCCCTGGCTGCACCTCTGAATCCTGTGCGGTTGTGTGGACAGCCCCATTCAGGCTCTTTGCTCTTCTGCCTCCAGACTTTCAGCAAAGTAAGGGAAGCCTACTCAGCTCAGAAGGGGAGTAAGGGGAGAGCATCACACTCGCCCATGAGGGATGAGGTACATAGCTACTTACATCTGCACAGTTAAGTAACAAAAGATGAAGCATAAAGACAGAAATATCAATATTAAGACAAAACATATAATCGTCCAAAAATTGGGCGGTGCCAGGAAAAAGAAGCAGAAAATAAAACAATACATATTCTGTCGTTGCTCATAGGAGGAAGTTAACAGAGTTTTTAAAAAGAAATAGAAGATTAGGAACATTGTATAATGGCAATCATACAGAACAAATATGAAAACCTTTCAAGCTATAAAAATTAAGATACACACAAAGCAAAGAAAATACAGATCTTATAGAAAACCATGCAAAGTAAGAATGAAAACAAAGATGATGCCATAAAATATATACATCTAAGGTTAAACATTCTTTTCATATTAATAAATGTATTGGTGAGCAATTTTGCATCAAAAATTTTAAAAATTGTAATTGTAAAGCTACATCCTATTATAGGCTTTGTATAATAGATACTTTAACTCCAAAAGATTGCAAATTAAAGTATGAGAAAGTGCACATGAGAAAAATGCAAGCAGGGGTCACAGGTATAAGAAAAAATAAATGCATATTGCATGATATAATTACAGTGAACTTAGGTAGAGGATAAAATTTACAATGATAGTTATTAATTATAAATATTCCTACACCAAATAACCTAGCATTAATAATCATAAAGCATCGGACACAGTGGCTCAGTACTTTGTAATCCAAGCACTTCAGAAAGCTGAGGTGGGAGAATGATTTGAGGGCAAGAATTCGAGACCAACCTGGGCAACATAATAAGGCTTTGTCTCTACAAAAAAAAACCAAAATTTAAAATTAGGCAGACGAAGTGGCACATACCTGTAGTCTTAGCTACTTGGCAGACAAAGGTAAGAATATTGCTTGAGCCCAGGAGTTCAAGGTTGCAGTGAACCATAATCACACCACTGAACTTCATCCAGCCTGAGTGACGAGGAGAGATCCCTTCTCTAAAAACCAACCAACCAAACAAAAATATATATGTGTATATATATACATATTATATATATGTACATATAATTATAAAGTAAATAGTATTGGAAAGACAACAGAAAAAAGAAGAATCATACTAGAAGAAAGAGACTCTCATTTACTACCATTCTATGCTTAATCAAGTTTTAAGAATAATCAAGGAAGCAGATGTCTTTCATGTACTCATGGAATAGTCACAAAACTTGGCCACAAAGAAAATCTGACAAATTTCTGAAAGTAAATAATAATAGAGGCAACAGTCTCTAAACTATGTGACAATATTAAAATTAATATAGAAGAAGTTAGAAAACAAACAAAAATACCATGCTACCTCTAAATTAGAAGAGTCTTTCTTTTAAAAATCTTGTGTCAGAGACTTGAATACATGTTAGTACTATGGATTTGGTTAAAGAGGTTCTTGGAAGAAAATACCTAACACAAAAATCTTATATCAATAAACTAGAAAGAATACAAACTAGAAAGAATACAAATAGATGAATTAAACATCTAAGTAAAGAAGTTAGGAAAAAGCCACACAACAAATCTAATGAAAGTAGAAACAATTTAATAGGACAGATCAAAATTTTATATTAAAATTTAGATAACACAATTACAAAACTAATAAGCAAATTTCAGTCTATTAGCTAATCTAATTATGGAAAAATTAAGATGTAAAAATACATAAACAAAAAATTACAATATGAGAAGAATCAAAAAGCATATTAAAAGAAACTTAAGGCATGGCTTAGTTCAACATTTTGCAAGGAAGTTTGAAGAAGTTAATGGAATAATGGCTATCCAAAGGAAGTTCTAATTCCCGGAATTTGTAAGGCTCATCCTATTTGAGATAAGTATCTTTGCTGATATAATTCAGCTAAAGATTTTGAGATGAAATTACCTCATATTATCCAGATGGTCTTTTAATCTAATGGCAAATGTCCTTATAAAAAAGGAGACGCCTATGTGACTGAACTGCTCTGGAGGCAAAGACTGGATTGATGGGGCCACAAGCCAAGGAACTCCTGGAGCCACAAGAAGCCAAAAGAAGGAAGGTCGAATCCTCCACTAGAGCCTTCAGAGGAAGCAGAGCTGTGCTGACACCATGACCATTTCACACCTCTGGCATCTAGAATTGTGAATAAGCTAATGTCTACTGTTTTAAGCCTTCCAGTTTATAATAATTTGTTCCAGCAGCCCGGATTGAAATACACCAATCTTAAGTTTACAATTCCCCAATCATTTTTAATGTAGGGTGTTGTACCTATCACTCCTATTTCCTTTTTCTATGCTAACTCCTGTCTTCATAGTCTCACTTTCTAGCCCCAATTGACTGACTGCACATGCAAAGGCCCTGAGGCAAAAAAAGTAAGTGACCTGTTCAAGAAACTAGAGGAAGACCAGTGTTTGGAGAGTATAGTTAACAGGACAGTGAGTGGTACCTGATGAGGCTTTTTCTTGACAAAAGACAGTCCCAATCTCAGAGGAATTCTGATGCCAGATATTATGATAATTTTACTAATTTATCTATGCACTGTTCAGCTGAAGTGGTTCTTCAAAGTCTGGCTGGGTTAAATAATAAAAGAATCAGAAGATAACACAAAAAAGAAAAAAAAAAGACAAACCAGTAAAGCAGAAAGATCGCCTTTATAGCAAAAATAACTATACTGACTTCCAAATCTTCAACCCACGTATGGATTTTTTAAAAGACACAACACATAAAAGATTAGTGCCACAACTGTGCTGAATATCTCATAAACAGGAAGAGTTATTTCAACATTGCAACCCACTCAGTATATTCAAACAAAATGGAAGGAGTTAGAGCAAATGATTGCTTCTGCCTGTTTTTATTTCATTGTTTGGCTGTTTGCATTACTGTACACTCAATATTTTTGTCATGGATTATTAAAACAAATCAGAAACAGATGTTGGCGGCTGCAAGATTATTTGTTTGAAGTACCCTTCCACTCTTCTTAAAATACACACATGTACACACACACACATACTAGCACTGAACCATGGCTGAGTGGGCAGTGAAGAAAAAAGTCCAATCAGAAATAATCTCCATCCCAATCTCCCTTCTGACTCCAAGACAGATGCATCAAGTCTTTAAAGGGCAAATAATTAATAATTGTTTCCATCCCTTTCCTTTCCATCCCCTTAAAATAATGGATACACTTGTTTTAGGCTAAGATTTTCCTTGAATCTGGAAGGACATCAAGCCTACTTCCAGACTGACTCCCCAGTATAATTTTTGGTGTCTTCATCTGCTTTTGTCAGTTACAGCTGTCTTGCTCTAAGCAGTTACTTAATGAGTTATATGGCCATGTATTTGGTATAGACTACTTCTACGTAATTATTCCGGTGTAACTGTGTTCCCCTTCTAATAAGAATGTCTTCCTTCAGATCCAGGAACTTCAGATCAATGTTGTCTTCTGTTTTCTAGAAAGCTAAGATATAATTCAAGGAATTTCTGTTATGTATTTAGATAACTAGATCCCTTCCCTCTCAGTACTGCTTTGTTTAGATTAGAGGTATACATGGGAGCATGACATTCATTGAGAAATTGACTACAGAGTTAAATTATATAGCCCTTTTCAGGCATCCTTCATCTTCATCTCCTTACTTCTGATACGGTTTTATGGGGAGGGAGGGGAAGCATCCTTATTACATTTGACAAATGAGAAGGGTGACAAACATTGAAGTAAATCAATAACTGCTGGAGAGAGAGCCTGGAGAACTGGGTGCCCTCACTCCCCACCTGGGCCTTTCTCTGCGACATCATGAGCTTCTGCCTTCAGCTCTCTTGCCCACTGATTAGAGAAATATAACTGTACCCATTTCACCTCTGAAAGAAACTGCTCAGGAGGCACAAGGTGAGTGACTCGCCAAACAAGTGACTCCTCAATAGGAAAAGATATACATGATAAATGTGACATCTGTTTCATTTATTTAAGTATTCATTGAATGTTTTGTAATGTTCCAGGAGCACTGCTAGGTGCTGAGAATGTAGTAAGGAGTCAGCAGGTGCAATACCAGGCCTAAAAAACTTGGAAACTTGTGGGGAAATAGACAGTGAATTCACACCAATAATCATATAACTAAAAACAGTAGGGAATTATTTAAAAGACGACCAGGTTTTATGAGAAATCAAGTCTACACACCCAAGGGAAATCGCCTCGATGACATGTCGTTTAAATTGAAACCTGAAGGCTGGCAAGTAGGAATGAGGGCATTTTAGACAGCACATTTTAGAAAGCACATTCAAGAAGAAAAGGTGGCACTTTCAAAATACTTGGAGGAAGGTCATTATATTAAGAGTGTGGTAAACAGGAGTGCAAGTGGCACCTGATAAGGCTTCAGAGGTAGACACACACTGGTTCATATATAGTCTTGTGTGTTTGTTAAGAATTTTAGCTTTTTTGATGTGAAACGAGAAGGCACTGGAGGGTTTCAACCAGGGGATTAATATGCTGTGACTTCCATTTGTAAACAGTTACTATAACTGCTTTATAGAAAAGATAGAAGCTGGAAGTAAGTTAGGAAGCTCAAACTAGAAATGGGATAGATAACTGATAGTTTCTTTCTTCCTTTCCCATATGACTCAATCTTAATTTGCTAACTTTCAAAATCTGAAATCTCAGTGACCTTGACACATAAATAGCTATTTTATTCTTACCTGCAGCTGAATTCTTATTAGTGTCATTACTATATCCAACTTGCTTCCATAACCATTTCAGACTCAAGTCTTTGGAAAACGTTGATTTTTTTTAATGTTTTCTTTTATCTGGACCTGTGCATTTCATGTGCATTCCTTATATATGTGACTTATACAGAGATATTTTGTTGTTAGAGATAATATTAGAAAAAGATATATTTTTTAGGATCTGTGGTAGAATAAAAGCAATGCAGCGTTCACATGTTTACAGGATTCTCAGTAGTCTCTACCATATTTCTCCTGGTAACTTTGATTCCAGATCGGGGACAAGGACGACAGAAATTGTTGCTATTGTAGCTCATTAACACACAGGATAAGACCAGCAGGGCAGATGTTCTAAAAAAATAAAATGTAATTTAAGAAAATAACTCTCTTTGAACTTTGAAAATGACATGGAAGAAATTTGGGTTCTGATTTCAAGAGGTAGGGTATGTGAAGAGGATTGATTTTAAAGCATCACAACTCACTCCCTTCTGCAGGGTTCAATTGATGTATGCCCCAAGACCTACAGAATTTATGCTGATTCTACGTTGATCCTTTTCAGCATTGGACCTGTCTTAAGGGACTATGATAGCTCTGGTCCAAAAAAAAGCAGTAACATTTATTTGGCTCTTGGATACTGAGCAGGCAGAGAGGCTAAGAAAAGCTCAGCTAAAGATTGTGTTTATATACTTGATATGTGTCAGGTAAGATATTTTGTTGGCATGCAGTAAAAAATCACATGTAGGTTTCTCTGGAAATTTGTGTGACTTACAGAGCTCACTCAAATTTGCATTAAAAAGCTGCCCCATGCCTGCTCTCCCCTATAAAGGAAGGACTTTTAAATGGAGACTTAACAGGAAAAGATATACCATACAGGTTCCTCTTCCATCTAGAAAATGAATCTTGCCCTTTTTCTTTGGTTGAAACAGAGAACAGAGCAGTAGTGCTTTCTAAATGGTTAAATGTCACTCAATGATAGTCTTTTCAATATTTCTATGTGACTGGTCTTATCAATGAAATATAAGCCTGTTGCCTCTTATCTGCAGTTTCAAAATGGAAAATTCTGAACTGTAAATGTTTTTGCAAGTTTGGCTCCAAAGCTCATTGGGTGGCAAAAAATCTGCCTTAATTTGATGTGAAGCTGTTTATAGACTTTATTCTACTAAGAAAGAATGTTTGTTTGATTGTAGACAGACTCATATATTTGTTACATGGTGCTGCCTCGGGCCTGTATATACAGATTATTCAGAATATACGTTGTATTTCCTCCCTAAAATTTAAAATATTTTGAATTTTTGCCTAAGAGTATGAATAAGGGATTGTAAGCCTACGACACAGAAAACAGAAATTTCAGCCCACTGAGTCTGACTACTTCCAAGCACCTATCTTCGCAGGCAAGTGTTGATGGACTGATCATAAAGGGAAATGAAGTCCTTATCCAAATGACCTGATTAGTGCCTATGAATCACTTCCTTCTTCTTTGGCCAATCTGGTCTGCTCATTGGTCACTGATGGCAAGAGTCAAAGAAATGCTGTGTTCTAGAAGAGAACTGCTGATCTAAACTTCAGAGTCTAAAATAGGTTGCAGTGCCCAATAACAAGGACAATTAACAAGAGGATTCATTCATTCATTCCATAAATATTTATTGAGCATCTATTATGAAATGTCAAACATGGTGTAACAGAAAAAGCACTGAGTTACAAGCTAGGAGCCTCAGATTCTAACTGGTTTAGCTATCTAACTTCTGTATGAAGTTTGACAAATCTCTTACCTTCTCCATCTTTCTCTCTAGATACTCATAATAATTACATTCAATAATATACTAAAAAACACATTTGCAGATTTTATTGAGCTCTGTGCCAAATGATTTATATGTATTATATAAAGAATTATTATGGACAGGGCATAAGATTGGATGGGCCTAGTAAGATGTCTAAGACACATTATCTACCCTCCAAGAACAATCTGAGAGAGGACTAACATAAGAATCTACAGAAGTATGCCAAGCTTTCAATTTTTTTAATTTAAAAAAAAGCAGCACCCCCCCCCAAAAAAATTGAAAGACAAGCTGCCTGAGTCTTGCAAGAAAAATATGGAAGGGGGAAGGGAGAGAGAAGCATTTGAAAGGAATTTCATCTAAAACAGCTGCCTTGCTAAGTCCCTGTTTCAAATTGCCTGTTAGCTGATCTGTCTTAAGAGTTTTTTTTTTTAATCAAGAAACAAAATCTGTGGGGTTTGCTAGTTCAGTTCATTTGCACATTTCACACAGCTACATATGGCAGGACTGGAATGATCAAGTTTCCTTCAGCTTTATCATAAATCACAGAGATTCCAGCGTGTCCTTCACAGCTTTAAGTTTTCAAAACCATGATGACTAATGAAATGTTTATTCTGAGACCTACAGCCACTTGCATGGAGTCACGTTCCTTAGAAGAGATACTTTGACAAAGAGCCCATCAAGAAAGCAGCTGGAGGCTCCCGACCCTGGCCCCACCACCATTCTCCACTTTTGGCCTTCACATCTGCCACCTTCAGGTTACCAAATGGCATCCCTCATAAACTGTGAACACAGGCTTTTTGCTCAATATGACAGCTTTCAGTTGGAAACTAATCAAGGATTCTACTTAAGAGCAGAAAAAGACTTTCTTAAGGTTTTATTGCTTTGTAAAATTTATTAGGTTACAACTCAAGTTAATTTTTAAAGAGAACCTAGTTATTTTTACTAGATGGTTTAAAAGTTTCACTGTTACATAAAGTTGAACAACCCAAATCAGGAAAATTTCCCTACAGATTGGCTGTTTTCCAAGTGTTTACAGACAATCTAGAATGCATCTATTTGTTGCAAAAGCAACAATGCTGCAAAAAAGTAAAGGGCTGGATGTACATAGAAATGCCCTTACTTGTTGAAATTGATGAGTTGATGCGGAAGAACATTTACAAAGATGCTATGGTGATTCCTTCCACATTCCTTTGCAATGTTTCTTGGCTGCTCCTTCCATTAAGAAGTAAAGTCCATTTCTCCTTCTCTTATCTGGTCTGCATGGCTAGCTTTGACCAAAAGAAAAGAACAGGAGTGACAGTGCTAGTTCTGAGATCGGGCCTTAAGAGGCCTTGAAACTTTTGTTTTGTTCTTTTGCAACACTCACTGAGACTATGGTGTAAGAGAACTGATCCAACCCCCTTGAGGATGAGAGGCTACTTGAAAGAAATGCATAAGTGCCCCAGCTGACAACACGAGTGAAGCCAACTTGATTCCTCTGGTTCTGATGACACTCTAGCTAAGTGCAAACATGCACGTGGAACCAGAAGAAACCATGCCCCCAGTCAATTCACAAACTCATGAGAAATAAATCATCGTGATTTTAAGCCCCTATGTTTTGGGGACACCTGCATTCTGGATTTGCCTTTGATACTGGTTATTTGTGTTATGTGGACAATATATTTGATTCCATGCACTTTATCTCACATCTCAAATGTAGAAATGTGAACTGTGTAAAAACTAAAGTCTCTTCTTGTTTCCTTTTGGGTTTTTTTGAGTCAGAGTCTCACTCTGTCACTCAGGCTAGAGTGCAGTGGCACACTCCAAGTCACTGCAGCCTCGACCTCCTGGGCTCACACAATTCTTCTGCTTCAGCCTTTCAAGTAGCTGGAATTATAGGCATGTGCCACCAGGTTCAACTAATTTTTTGATTTATTGTAGAGACAAGGTCTCACCATGTTGTCCAGGCTGGTCTCGAACCTGTGGGTTCAGGTAATCCTCTTGCCTCCACCTCCCAGAGTGCTGGCATTACAGGCATGAGCCACCGTGCCCAGCCTCCTTGTTTTCGTGTTATGGAGATTTTTCCCAAATCTGCTAAGTTAAATTCACCCCTGATGGCAGAAAGTTGTAAAGTTTCAGTAAGACTGAACAGCAGGAAAAATCTTAAAGATGAACGTGGTTCCTATTGTGTGGTGAGACAATGTGTACTTCAAAAACATGCCTGCAGACAAAGTAATTGTTAAATGCCTCATTGATATGTAAACTGAAATTCGAGTTTTTGGGAAAAGTAAGGGACTCACACAGCCAAAGTATAGAAGAAAACGATTTCATTTGAACAAGAATTGTCCTCTTTTGTTTTCTAATATTGTGGTTGAAGAGCATTCTGCAAATGCGCACGGGTAGCAATGAACGTGACATTATTAATTGGCTGTTACCATGGGTCATAATTTGCTTGAACCTATGCATGACCTAAGTCAACTGTCAGGAGCCAAAATGGGCCCATCTGCTTCCTTT
This sequence comes from Cephalopachus bancanus, assembly GCA_027257055.1. Classification (NCBI taxonomy): domain Eukaryota; kingdom Metazoa; phylum Chordata; class Mammalia; order Primates; family Tarsiidae; genus Cephalopachus; species Cephalopachus bancanus. The sequence continues at coordinate 936,390 of JAPVLO010000031.1, read as the reverse complement.
AAAAATCTTTCCCAGCTATCTCTGCTCTTTTATGAACTAACGACATCATATCTTGCAGATATTCTGCATAATTGGTGATTTCTGATTGCCTGCTGAAATTCTTTCTTTACACTGGTGGTAATCATTGCCTGATGGGAACATTTCATTCTTCAGCATGTGAAGTCATAATTATGTTAGATTCCTGTGTAAAATTAATCAACCCTGAAGGGGACTCCCTGGATGTCACCACAGAGGTAACATCTAACATTTCTTCTATTTTTATTTTGTTTGATCTCTGTTGAATAAGTAATCATCTTCTGTTTACAAAACTAGCCTAGCAAAATTGGACGTATCATGTGAAGCATAATTTGCATCTTTGGCAGATATTGACGTCTCATTATTAATATGCACTGAATATCATTATTAAAGAAATAGAGTTACTCTGAATGAAAGAAATATGTACTAGGTAACATATTTCATTCTTTTTAAAATTGTCTAGAAAGGCTAAGTTAAATGAGGAAGTATTAGCAATTGTCTTCCCCAGTATTTCCCTCAGATTTTTCTTACCTGCCGTGACTGTTACCAAGCAATGTTGAAACAAAAATCTGTGACATTTTCTATAATAAGACAATTTTGACATCAACATAACATATAACCTCAAGATATTTCTAGACGCAAATACCTGCTGCTATGGCAACTTCCAGAGAACTCACTTTTCAAAATATTTGGATATACTAAGAACACTTTAAAAATTCACTGACTTTTCCAAAACTCTTTGATTCGAATTAAGCCTATTTTTATCTACCTGTGGAAAAAGTATTTCTGTTCATTGTAATTGTCAACTGATTTTAGAGAGTAACTCCTAGGAGGTGAGAAACCAAACAGATCAGGATTTTGAGACGTAAACCACAATGTATTTGAAAACATTACACAAACATTGAGATTGTGATGCAATTAAGGCCAACTAATGTTGGCTTAATGTCTCAACTCTATATTGGAAATCATGCCCAATAGATGTAAACTGGTAGGATACCATATTGAGATATTGAGGTTGTTTTTTTAAAGGAGATTTAGCCCTGACCCTATGGGTTTTTCTTGGAAAAACCATAGCCAGGTTTTGGAAGTAACAACAGATATATGAATTGTAAGGGAACACTCTCGCTCCATCAGCACATTGCCACATGGTGTTGGACAGCATTCGTTGCTGGAATGTTGGAATGATTCATTTTTGCTGCAGTGGGAGTCTTCTCTCTCACCTTTTTGAAGGAAGCTATGTAGTTTAGGAGAGAAAGCTGTCTGTCGGATGTTGTTGTTGCCCCAATTTGGTTGTATTTGCCAACACTCACAAGCTATCAAGACCAGAAAAAAAATCATAAAATTAAATTTTCTCCATAACATTTTAAAGAAAAGCATTTTGTGAGAACATTCTACATAGTGGCTGAAGCTTGTTGTACAAAAGTGTGCCAATCAGGTGAAAGAAGTTAACCGTAGGGAACTTTTTCCACCTCCAGAAGACCTAATGGTAAGTTGCTGAATGGTATTTTGAATTATCTTTCTTTTATTTTTTAAATTCGATAATAAACCCAGATCAGATACTATATTGTGCCTTGATAGTAAAAATAAAATAGAAAGAGCTTATTTGAATTATGTATAAAATCGTAAAAGACATAGACTTTAATAAGAATTACTTCATAGATAGAATTGTATTGATTTTTCTTCCAAAGTTTAAACAATTTTATTTATTATCTGTAACTTGTTACTGAACAAAAATTAAAATTGAATTTAGCAAAAAATAGAACTGAAAAATTCTGGAATGTTCCAATTTTAACATTATTTAACAAAACTTTGTCCCAAAGGAAATCCTAACCTCTCAAGACATTTATATCTCCATTATGCTAATTGGCATCCACTATCAACTTGAGAACGAAATGAAAAGTGCTAAGTCCACAAATGAACTCAAATTTCAAAGGCAGGTTTTAGACTCAGCTACTTCAGAATTCTTTATTCTATATGTCTAGCTAAAACTCTTAGAACTGGAGTTTTGTGACACAATAACTGAAAAGCTAGAAGGGACTGAAGACATCATCTATTCCAATTTTTCTCATTTTAGAGATGAATTGTGGCCAAGAGATGATAAAGAATTTGCCTAAAATCAGATCATATGTGCGCTTTTAAGGAGCACTGGAACTAGAATCTCAATCTCTTGGGGCCTGCTTTTCTCATCCACCAAATAAAGTTGGATTGAATGTACTCAAAGGTCTAGATTTATTCCAGCATAGTGTCTCCATATACATTATGCACTGGAAGAGATCACAAGAGGTATATATCTGGGGTACCTCTGCTCTACCTCAAGGCACATTTCTATCCAAGGGACGGTAGGAGGAAAGAGAAAATGCAAAATGCACATTTTGTAGTGGAAAACTCCGTTTGTAACCCACTACTGATATAGTCAATGCCTAGCAGTCTCTTCCTGAATATTCATGAGAGATTAACTCATTAAAATATAATCCCAGCTTCTTAGGAACAGTAGCCAGAAACGTTCTCATTAAAATTGCATTGCGAACAGCCCGGGCAACTTGGCGAGACCTCATCTCTACAATAAACCAAAAAATTAGCCTGGCGTGGTAGTGCACACCTGGTAGTTCGAGCTACTTGGAAGGCTGGGGCAGAAGGATCACCTAGACCCAGCAGGTCGATGCTGGGGTGGCCAAGAGCGTGCCACTGTATTCTGGCCTAGGCGACAGAGTGAGACTCCAACTCAAAAAAAAAAAAAATTGCATTTCTGCTTATGCAAATGACTGGCTTTGCTTTCAAAACTGGCCAGTCCGTACTGAATATAAAGTTTGCATGATGAATCATGAATGAGTGAATAAACTTCAGTTCTCAAATCTTTTTGGCAAGAGTTGAATGTTAGGATGTATAGGATGGTGTGGCACAAATAGTTTCCTCCCTTGCCCCATGTTCATTCTACTTTTTTTAGTAATAGGATCCCTGATTTTTCAATAGGCATATGGCCTCTCAGAATATAAGGTACAATTTTTCTCTTCCTTGCAATTAGATGTGACTACATGACTAACTTATGGCTAAGTTTTTCAGGGTTTATCAGCATCGCCACTATTAACATTTGGGATTTAATAATTCTTAGTTACCAGGAGCTGTATGTACTTTGTGAAATATTTAGGAGCATCTCTGGCATCTACCTAACAGATGCCAGTAGTCCCAGTTGAGACAACGAAACAATGCCTGGAGACATTGTTAAATATCACTTAAGTGGCACAATGTCTCCCAGTTGAAAACCATTAACCTAAGGAATGTAAGTGAAAGTGTCCTGTTGCATTTCTAGGAAGTATCTTTAAATGGAATGTTCTTTGCTATTCCCTCTTTCCTGCTGTGATGGTGGAGCTTGAGCAGCTGTTTTAGACAAACATGAGAAAATGTGTTATTTTTTATTTTTTTGAGCCGGAGTCTTACTCTGTCACTTAAGCTGAAGTGCAGTGGCATGCTCACAGCCACCCCAGCATCGACCTGCTGGGCTCAGGCAATTCTTCCACCTCAGCCTTCCAAGTAGCCGGAACTACAGGCATGCACTATCATGCCTGGCTAATTTTTCTGATTTTATTGTAGAGATGAGGTCTCGCCAAGTTGCCCAGGCTGTTCTCGAACCTGTGGACTCAGGCAATCTCCTCACCTCAGCCTCCCCAAATGCTGGGATTCAGGCTTGAGCCACCACACCCGGCTGGAAAGTATGTTATTAAAGACAAAAGTGTAACAAGATAGGGGACGAGAGATTCCCTTAGATCAGTGGAGCCAACCTGTAACCATGGTCTGCACACCTCTGACATTTTATCATAAGAACAACATAAACTTCTGTCTTTTTTACTTCCTTTTAATGTTGGGTTCTCCAAGGAGGACTCAATTTTTCCACCTTATTTTCCATTCCTTTCTGGTTTCCTGTAACACAGTCATCTAAAGAGGGAAATATTTATATTCACAATTCAGAAGCAATTGACTGGTCAGTAAGGAATCTAAATTAATGCTTCTTCCATCTTCTCAGGAGTTTTTGGATAAGTCAAATATAAGGTGTGATGTTGTAGATCAGTGGTTCTAAAACTTAGCTGCACATTAGAATCTCTTGGAGAGCTTTTAAATATTCTCATGCTCACGCTACACCCGATACAATTTCCAACAGAACTTTAGGAGCTGGACACAGGCATAAGAATTTAGTAAATCCCTTCAGGTAATTGCAATGTGCAGCTACTTTTGAGAACTGTTCATGTAAAGCATTTGTCTACAGGTTCTGCTTCAATTAATTAACCTTTGCCTTGTATGGTAAGACATATGTTATTCCCTTCATTGGAAGTATTCTTCTGCAAAATATTATGTTTCCACTTCTGAACATACTCACATTTGGGATGCAAATGGCGAAAGTGAACCATATAAAATTTTGTACTGGTCAGCAAAACCTGGCTGGAGAAATACTTTGATATCTCAAATTGCTGAAAATAATTGAGCTCATTAATGGTAAGCTCTAGTCCTGCTGGTCCCTCGGTGCGCGCGCGCACACACACACACACACACACACACACACACACACACACACACACAGTTTAATGTAATCAGTAAAGGCAGATGAACTTGTAAGACATTAGTTTTGTTCTGGTAGTCAGACCCAAGTACTGGGAGTATAAAAATAGAAATGAAGCCCTCTATAGGTGTTTGTGGAGCTGCTATGCTATCGGGTTCAAATGAATTGTGAAGTCAAACTAGATTCTTTTAAATTTCCCCCAGAAGAATAAGCAAACAAGTATAAATGGAGACCTAGTGTCAGCCATAATGCAGTTGTGGAATGAGAAGAGATTCAATACCATCACCAACCATATCTATTTCAATGAGGACTGCCCTGATCAGGGATCAGGAGGGCAAGTGACAATTTGCACAATTCCTATTTCCTTTTTGTCCATTATCTTCAAAGAATAAGTCTGACTCAATGCTTATTGGAAAAGGATTTTAATTAAGTTGCAATATGAGTGATCTAAGAATTACAATAGGCTGTCATCAAAGAAACTATTCCTCAATAATGGGGTTTCTCTTAATGCTAAGGGAGTTGAAAAGCGGGAAGAAGACAAAAAAGGGAATGAAAATACATTGCATTCCTACAATAGGCAGTCACTGCAGTAGGCAATTTATTTGTATTATCTCTAAAAAGTAATTTAAGGTACTGAGGAGAGTTACAGCAGGTTGTAGGTGAAATAAACTTGAAAGATCATCTGTAAGTGAGAAAACTGATGACTTGCCTGGGCTCATTTTGCTGGTGGAGACAAAACTGGGTGCAGAACAATGGTCCAGCTTATGTTGGGTGTCCTTATTTTCTGCCTCTCTCCCCCCACCCTTCCTTACCCACTCACCATCTTCAGAATCTAGTGAGCAGAGGCTACTCCTCTTCCCCAACAGCAGAATAAGGAAATTAGTTTAAACTACAATACAAAGACTTAGGCAAGATGAAAGATGATTTTTGATGCCAGCAGTTGTGTCATAAGAGGAAGTTGTGGAACATCTTTTCCCAGACCTCTTTTCCCAGACCCGACTGTTGGCCAGGCCAGTGGCTCACACCTGTAATCCCAGCTCTTTGGGAGGCCAGGCAGGAGCATTTCTTGAGCCCAGGAGTTCAAGACCAGCCTGGGCAACATAGTGAGAGCTTGTCTCTACAGAAACTCAAATTAGCGAGGCGTGGTGGCATGTGCCTGAACCCAGGAGGTCGAAGTTGTGATGAGCTGTGATCATCGTGGTCATGCCGTTGCTCTCCAGTCTGAGAGACAGAGTTGATATCTCAAATTGCTGAAAATAATTGAGCTCATTAATGGTAAGCTCTAGTCCTGCTGGTCCCTCGGTGCGCGCGCGCACACACACACACACACACACACACACACACACACACACACACACAGTTTAATGTAATCAGTAAAGGCAGATGAACTTGTAAGACATTAGTTTTGTTCTGGTAGTCAGACCCAAGTACTGGGAGTATAAAAATAGAAATGAAGCCCTCTATAGGTGTTTGTGGAGCTGCTATGAGATCTCGACTCAAAAAAATTGTATTTGATTGTCATCCACTTATGAGATTGGAACACAGTAGACTTGCCTGAAGGTAAAAAGTGCAGGTTCTAGTGTGACAATTCCTTGAAGTGTTGACAGTATCCACAGCATGTACTGCAAAAGTAGAGTATTCGTCCTGGGCTCAACTTGTCACCCCTCATCTGGCGCTGATCAGGAATGGCCTTCACATCACAGCTGTGGGCCAGCACTGTTTATGGCACTTTACATGTCTAATTATTTCTGTTTTATAGATGAAGAAACCAAAAATTTTAATTTATTTGCTTTAAGGTCATGCAGTGAAGCCAGGTAATGGTAGAAACTGGGTATAAACACATGTGTACTGTTTCTACAGTTCTGACTTTAAACTGCTATGCAATCTGATATGTGAACTCAATGCCATAAATACGATTCGTATTTATATTATTAATGTGGTTCTAAAAGAGACACATGTCCCAAATGCCCATTGAACCATGACATGAGATCATTTCCAAATCATAGTAAAGTGCTCCTCAGAAACAGCCAGTCAGAAGTGAAAGAGACAACGGTGGCCACAGTTTTTATCATCATGCTTGGGTTTAGGTGGTAGAGTCTAACCTGCGCCCATCTGCTGGCCAGTGCCTAAGGCAGGATGACCTGCGAGTTTGACATTTTGTTTTGTTTTGCCAATTAGCTTGGTGGAAACATTGGAAGTTAGCCTCTAGGAAGAGCAAAAACTAGAGAGGGAAGCCTACAGAGACTGGAAAAAGAGTTTTTTGAATGTCATTGCTGCACACACAAAAAATCACTCATCAGGTACAATGGACACAGGTGCAAGTGGTGGGTTCACTGAAAGCCCAGACTTCTTCACCACTAGGTAACCAAAAACTATTTGTACCCCCTAAACCTGTTGATATAAAGAAAAAAAAAGCTGGGCTCGGTGGCTCAGCCTGTAATCCCGCGCCTTTGGGAGGCTGAGGTGAGTGGATTGCCTGAGCCCGTGGGTTCGAAACCCGCCTGAGCAGCGAGACCTCATCTCTACAATAAATCAAAAAGTCAGCCGGGGGTGGTAGCACATGCCTGTAGTTCCGGCTACTCGGAAGGCGGAGGCGGAAGGATCGCCGGAGCCCAACAGGCGAGGCTGCGGTGGCCGGAAGCGGCCATTGCACTCCAGTCTGGGCGACAGAGTGAGACTCCGACTCAAAAAAAAAAAGAAAAAAAGAAAAAAAAAAAGCTATACAATTTCTAGGTAGCTTCAGGGTAGGTCACCAATTTTCTGGCTCACAGAAAAAATGATCTGGATCTATCTATAGCCACATCTGTCTAGATCTGGAAGCCACTGACGATCAGCAAGTCTAAGGTAAATAAGTGACAGAGAAGTTTGTAGCTTATTATTATTATTATTATTATTATTTGAGTTAGAGTCTCACTCTGTCGCCCAGACTGGAGTGCAGTGGCCGCTTCCGGCCACCGCAGCCTCGACCTGCTGGGCTCCGGCGATCCTTCCGCCTCAGCCTTCCAAGTAGCCGGAATTACAGGCATGCGCTACCACGCCCGGCTGATTTTTTGATTTATTGTAGAGATGAGGTCTTGCCAAGTTGCCCAGGCGGGTCTCGAACCCGCGGGCTCAGGCAATCCACTCACCTCAGCCTCCCAAAGGCGCGGGATTACAGGCTGAGCCACCGAGCCCGGCTTGTAGCTTATTTTATGTTTGCTATGGTTTGTACGTGGTTTGACCCTATCAAGTCTCATGTTGAAATTTGATCCTGATGTTGGATCTAGGGCCTAATGGGAGTAGTTTGGTTATTGGAAGCAGGTGCCTCATACATGGCTTGGTGCAGTTCTTGTGGTAGAGAGAGATCTCACTCTTACTTCCTGTAAGAATTGGTTGTTGAAAAGATCCTGGCATCTCCCTCACCTTCTCTGGCTTCCTTCCTTCCTCTCTCCATGTGCTGCCTGTTCTCCCTTGCCTTCTGCCATGAGTGGAAGCTTCCTGAGGCCCTTGCCAGAAGTAGAAGATGGCACCATATTTCTTGTATAGCTTGCAGAACAATGATCCAAATAATCCTCTTTTCTTTATAAATTATCCAGCCTCAGGTAGTCCTTTATAGCAATGCAAATAGACTAAGACAATGTGTTTCCCTCAAAATCTGCTATTTGCTGGAGAGTTTGGGCAATGCAAGGAGGGTACAGATTTAGTACCAGATGGCAGTTTGGACAAAACATCCTGAAAGCTTCCTTTTAACCCAGAGTCCTATGCCTAAAAGAAAAGGAGAATTAAAATAATAATGTGGTCAGTTCTGGACAAAATACAGCAAAAACAACTTCAAGACACTTTTCCATGCAACACCTAGGAAATGGAGTGGATGTGTTTCATGGGCCAAGCTGTTTCAGTGCCTTGTCACTGCTTATGAACCTAATGACCACCAGAGCAAATGATGAAATGGTTGAAAGCTCAGATACTTCAGTACTGTTTTTCTGAGCTTACTGCTTACTGACTTAAACACATGCTGCAAACGTGCTGAATGAAATCCCATTCCCAAATTATGAAACTAAATATTTTCCTTAGACATATCTCACATTGTTCTGTATACCAGGGAAATTTCCCATGACCCTTGGAGTCACCTCTATTTATTTGTTCCCATACACACTTCTTCTGCGATGTAAGACAATCTGGTTGAAGGCTAACATATAAGTATCCAGTGGCATGTCAAACAAAGCTGTTATTTTATCAGGAAGAAGTGAAAGCTCATTTCAGAAACTGAAACTTCTCAGGAATGAATTAAATGGTTTGGTAGACAAAGCCTATCAGAAATTTACAAGTATTATTTAGTTAGGAGATAAGAATTAACTTGTTTCTAAAATGTCTGAGTTTTAGATCAAGAATTTCAGCAACTTGATGCATTCATGATGGAGAACCTAACTCAAAAAAAAAAAAAATACCACCTACATAGTTTTATCACAGTAAGAACAAGTAATGGGTTGAAGCTATTATTTTAACAGAGATTTTAAGATATACCATAAAAGAAAATTGCATTTCAAACAACTGACACCCCAAAGGCAGTTAAATTTGGTTTAATTGTCGATTGCTTTGCAGTCAGAGGCAGAAAATTAATTAAAGTCAATACTCAGTAGACCTGGTTGCTATTAAGTAGCATTTGAAATCTGATTTAATTCACAAAGTGACTGATAGAAAGAACAAAAGTCCAATTTTTCAAATCAAGCAAAATTTATTATTTAACTCACTGATAAATGTTTCACCTAAATGAGTCAAAGAACACAAAAAAGGCACAAGTGGCAAAATCAATTTAAAAGTCACAAATACCCACAGCTATTCTCAAAGCAAGTGACAATGGTAAATATTTCAGTGACATAACAGCAAGGGATTGTATTGCTAAATACACCCAGTTCAAACTGTCCCAATTACTAATATTCATCATGCCCTCTGAAAGTATCCAGTGTTCTATTCTTTTTGTTTTCCTTTCTTTTTTTTCTTCCTTTCTTTCTCTTGAGAAAAAATAAATTTGTTTTTATCTTTCAGGCAAAGAAACAAGATGGAGGGAAGTGATAATAATAATAATGATAGCAAATTATTTAGGCTTGGGAGGGAAAATGTTGAACAAAGAATAAAAAACAAATAAAAATATAAAACATAAAAAAATATAATTCTATATTATGTTTATCTTATTAGACTCTACTTTCTACTTAACATGTTGGCTAATAGAAGAATCTCTCTTTTAGACTTTAAATGTTCACATTCAATTTGTAAAATTAACCTTCTAATGTTTTATGTGCTGGATTTTGCTGTTCCAAATGTATTTCATCTTTGTCATATTATTTTTGTAATTATTGCTCTGAGTAGTCACCCTGACAAGATAACAAAGGATGTATAAAGTTTCTGCATTTCAGCACCAAATTTTCTATTTAACTTGTATGTAGTTAGAGTTGAGGGTAAAACATGTATGCAATTCCTGTTTTTAAAATTTTGGTCATGATGAAAACATGCTATACATTTTAATTTGTTTATTGTGAAATTATATGTACTTAGTATTAAGGTTTTTATTAATATGCTGGAGTTTAAATTATTAGATGATATGGATTTCTTGAATATTGTTTTTGAAATTCTAACTAGTAGAGACAATAGGTGCCATATATCATTCTTTCCAGTCTTATAGATTTATCTCCTTATATATTATTTATTTATGTTACTAACAGTTACTAGATATGCTGGAGATCTTCCATTTACACCTCCAGTCTCTCTCACCACCCCTCTTCACCCTATTCTGTGCCCTTTGATAGAGGTTGGTCCACATATACTGCATCAATGGGGTCCCCGGCCCTCCATCTTTCTGTTGGGCTTGACATCTGGAAAGAGATCAGAAGGCAAGAAAAGAGCAAAGTTGGAATGTTTGTTCCCTCTGATTTCTTCCCTCCGAAGTCTCTCTACATTGGAAGAGCCACAACCAAAGGCCACACCTCCCATCGTATGGTCCTTACCAAACAATGACCTTTTCTGGATTTCAGTAAAGCCTCCTTTCCTTTATCAGCAAATACGGCACCATAATCAATGTGAATCAGGAAAGGGTAGCCACACTCAAGCTGATGTTCAAGATTTGAGAGGTTGTGCAATGACTAGCAATGCAAAACCTGCTGCTCTTTCTACCCCTGGGGCGTTGTGCCCTCATTGTTAGTCTCCTTGAGCCCTGTTCACAATTTTCTAAATAGTTGTTTTTATTAATCCCTTAAGTTGCTTTTCTTGAATGTGCCATTTATTTTTTGTCAGGACCTGGCCTGATAATCAGACTCAGTATATTTCTATTTGTTTGGGTAGTCTTCTATGTAATAAGTAATCTTCATTTATCTATAATTTATTCTCTAAAGGATTTGATGTATTTAAAAATAATGCACAAAATACGTTAAATGAATATTGGTAAGAACAAATAAGGCAAAGGGAAAAATAAAAGGAATGACTGAGCTGAAATCAGAACCTGCATTAGTATATAAAATAGAAACCATTTCATCTTTGAACTTGCTAATAACCAAAGCCGTAAAGAAAAAATGGCTAAAAAAAGAGAAAGTTCATAGACAAGGTGCAACATTCTTCATACCAAGAGCAGGGAAAAATTCTATAATTCTATTAAGGTAAAGAGGAAACAGTAATGCAATAAATGACATCTTCAACCACATTCTCAATGACCCACTGAATCAGATGAAAATATTTTTCCCAAAGCATCAAAATATTACTGACTCATATAATGTTTGCTAAGAAATATCTTTATCTATCTAAAGACAGTCATGCTTTCATTTTCTGGAGTGGGGAGCTAACTTTTCATGGGCTTTAACTTTTAATGAGTGAGTTTGGAGTATTATGATATGTATCTGTTTTTGTATAAAAACATGTTTAAAGGATTGAAGAATTTGTTGGCCACCGTTAAAATGATCAAGCACAAAGAAAGACAAAACTAGATCAAAGTTATAGGTTACTAAAAGTATTTACTTAATCAACCTAGCATTAAAATGATTATAAAGGAAGAGACTTGTGGGATGGGACTGACATATGTAGATTTTAAATTAAGAAACCATAAAAAACATTTTTTCCTTAACAAACTTATAGTTTTCACCACAGGCATACTGGTGGCACTAATCAAGATGAATGTTAACCCTTATAGAATATAAAGCCACACTCATCATCTTCATAATACAGTCATATGGTGCTTTACACTTTGAAGTTTATATGGCACACACACTAACTATTTTAACCCTACCACAGTTTCTTAAGACAGTCATTGCTGTCCTCACTTTATAGATCAGGAGAATGTGTGCAAAAAGGTGAAATGACTTGCCCAAAGCCTTACAGACAGTTTATGCTGAAGCTCAGAGTAGAGCCTGGGAGGTCTCCCAATGTGGTTCTAGTCTGTTTACTGTATCAAGGTCAATGGCTGGATGCTTAAGGAAACTGAAGGGAGGTGGAGTGGGGAGGAATAGTCATGTGGAAAAGCAATGTTATACCTATATGTGGGAAAAAAAGACCCATGAGTATAATTTCCAGTGATCAAGTTTAGAAAGGACTTTAGAAACCATTTGGTCCAGTCTCATGCTTTGCAGCTACAGAAACTTAAAATGGCTAAGACGCCAAATGGCTTTATTTTCATTCCCATTGATTCGCAACACTTTTCTCAAAGGAGTCTAAGCCAAGTGAAAGAATCTCTTAATTAAATATATGTAAAGCCTTGAATAATGAAGCTGGCAACTTTGAATGTAATTTTTCAAAAGGTATTTTTTGAATTAAAAATCATCACAATTCATTTCTCTACTGGGTCTTAAACTCAAGTGGCAATATTTCATGCAGCCACAGTTCCCAAATTGCACTAAGATGACCGCAGGTGGTGCAGGGAATTCACAGGGCTACACAGAGTATTCTAAATTTTGGAGGGAAACAGGGGATTAATTGACATCTGGGGACAGCATGAGACCTACTGGCTCAAGGTAGTTAATTTTTTAAACGTTAGGTCATGCTACATTCCTTTCAGTGACAACTTACTATTGTAAAGCTAAGTTTTTGACAGTTTCTATAATAAAAAGCAAATATGGGACCATAATCAATGTGAATCAGGAAATAAGGGTAGCCACACTCAAGCTGATGGCCAAGATTTGAGAGGTTGTGCAGTGCCCAGCAAGTATATACAACACTTTAGTAACTCACTGTGGCTATGTACTAATGAGCTAAATATGTTTTCTTTATATATGTATGTATATATATATATACAATTTTTAAATGACAAGTACGTTGTTAGCACATAAAACTAAGTTGCTTTGACTTAACTACTTAATAAATGGGACAAAATTCATGTCTTTTGGCCTTGGGACAATGTGGAAAAAAACATTACTGAAACACTAAAGATACCAGGAACCAAGAAAATTTGGGAATCTACCCTAATACCGCAAATATTTTTAATTAGATCTGGTTAGAGACCTCAGAATTAGAATGCCAGCTTCACTACTTACCAGCTGTGCTATTTTGAGCTTAGCCTTTCTGTGCCTCCATTTCTTCATCTGTGACACGAAGCTCATAACAGGACAAACCTCAATACAGTTGTTGTGTGGATTAATAAGTCAGTGTCTATAAACCAGGTAGAAGAAAGTCAGTCTCTCTGTAAGTAAGTATTAGTCATTATGTTTATAGGACAAGCTTCCACTCAAGGCCTTCTGGTTGCAGTGTGTTCCTGCTGCTGCATCAGTAAAACGCACAAAGTTCAATCCTGAGGTACCTGTGCATGTGGAGCCCATGACCTAGAAAACTTCCCTCCCTCATCTTGTTTTGTTTTGTTTTGTTTTCTCCTTTTTATAGGAGGAAACATGTCAGAACATGTTTTGGAGAAATTTCAGCTAGTGTTGAGTGTGCTCTCAGTCAGAATTCCAGAAAAGGTAGGAACTTAATGATCCACACATGGTATCAGGAGCTCTTTATGCACACCTTTTGCTTTATAATCAGAGCTGAAATACCTTTAGACTCTGGAGCTAGAATGGTGAGGGCGGGGAATGTCTTTTGAGGAAAGACACTTTGAGGAAATGATCTTTGGGGCAATTACTGTACCTATTCTCACATGAAAAATTAGCTGTTACTTTCTTCTCTTTGGACCTTTATTGAATTATTCAAAGCTATATTTTGGAAATGTCACACCTCTTGAGTTGTGTTTTGTCTGAAGTCCCATGTAATTATTAGTTTCTAAAAAAGAGATGCATTTTATTTTCCTTTAAAGTTTTCTTTTTTTCCCTAACAATTTACCAAGTAGCTATTCTTTGTCCTGAAAGTGGCAGAATAGCTTTTAGGCAACCAAAAATTCTGTCTCAAATATTAAATAAACAAAGATCTGTCTAACAATATGCAAATTAATTATATCACTGTTGTAATCATACTATTGTAATGATTTTAGAGATTATTTAATGACATCCTATAAACAGAATAATAACCAAAAACAGATTAATAAAATTTTATAACAATATGATCCTAGTTTTATAAAAATAGAAATTAGATATATCTGCATACATGCATAGAAGAATGTCTGAAAGGAAATGCAGCAAATATTTTTAATTAGATCTGATTAGAGATATGCAAAATCTTCATTTTATTTACATTTTGCAGCAGATATAGTTATTCCAACTAGAATCTGCAACTAATATAGCTTAAATAATGAAGCTATTTTATTATCACAGATATCTGGAGATACAGTGGTTAGTTGAGAAACTTAATAAGTGCTATATCAAATAATTTCTGAATTTGAGCTACCTTCTTCACTGTGTTTATTGTTACTTAAAAACACCCTTTCCTGGATATCTATCACTTATTCATTTAACAGATAATGATTGAACGTCTATGCTGCTTCAGAACCTATTCTATGCTGAGGAGCTAGTGCAGTGACACAAAGTTCCTGCTTTCATGAGCAGAACTGTGGTTGAACAGACCCAACTGGGTCCAGTGTGGCACTTGCTCTCTTCTTAAGTTGTCAGTTGACAGATGTCCAAAAACAAAGAGAATCTCATTAGAATTCTGTCCTAGCCTCTTCTAGGCCAGAGCTATACTTAGGAAAAGTGCTAAGTGTCTGTAAGAAAAGTATACTCTTCCTAGAAACTTTGTCAGCCAGACAATAATTTGTTGAAGATTCTTTATGAACAAAGCAGTTCCCTCGTTGGTTTGTGGAAGATTCCCTCCCTACCCCCAATAAAGGAAGAACATGCTTTTGTCCTGTAGAAATGTAATACCTAATGGGAAAGAGAATCCCACATGAAGTTAAAGAAGGCTTAGATGCATACCAAGGAACTCGCGTAAATACATCGTTTTATTAAAATTATTTCTAGTGATAGCATATGTATATGTGGACATGTGATTTCTTAAGAAGTTCATTTTGCAAGTACACACGCTTGGGTATGCCTAAAATATAAACTGCAGCACAATGCCTGCTCTGTAAACCTCTCAGGGAAATGTGTAGCATAATATAACAAACGAATCAATTTACAAACTAGGCGTTTGTATACTCATTCTCATATGAAAATTAGCCAGAGTTAATCCTTTTGTTCTATTTGAGCATTGAAGCATAAAAGCAATAAAATTAATGGCATATGAATGATAAGGCATCATGACTTGAGGTTATTGCCAAATTGTCCCAATACATGTTAGTTAGTTTTAAGAAGCTTGGAGATTTTAATAATTACTTATTTGGCCAATTGGAGATTGTGTATGATAACATTAAACTAGTAATATTAATTATGTACTTTAATTATTTCTAGACTCTCATAGCTTTTTTTGTTACCTAGAATACCATAACATTCCAAGATAATAATTAAATGTGAACTTTAATATACTCCCCAGAGCAGAGACCTTGGGTAGCATGTGCTCACAAGTGATAATAACAATTAATAACACAAATAATGAATGATGGTAAAATCAGTCAAAACTGCATTTTTTCAAAATTCTCCAATATAGCAAATAATAAATCATAAGAATTGGATTAATTAGCCATCACTCTGATAAAAAAAAAAACAGGAGAGGGATTAGAAATATAAAGTAGAAAATGTATCTAGTGGCAAAAGTAGCAAATAAGCTAATACGTATTTGGCTGAATAAAGTCAGAACGGAATACTATTTCATGCAACCACTAATAGGTGGGTTATAGGGAAATATTCAAAGTAGGAGCCAGTGTAGTCAGATAAATAGTTTCAGCCCACATTCCAGTATGAAAAATTTCAAACATATAGAACATTTTCAAACATACAGAAAATTTGAACGACTTGTATAATGAATACTTGTATCCCCACCACTTTTATTCTAGCAATTAAGATTATTTTATACCTGAAAGAAGCATTAAAAAACATTAGAGAAAAGAATCATTCAGGATGGCAGAAAAAAAAGTATAATAAACAACTATCCCTCATATAAAAAACTAAGAAATTAAATTAAAAATAAGATTTTATTCAAAACAACAGCAAAAATTAATATACCAAGAAATCAGCAAAAAATGTAAAGTATATGCATGAAGAGAAATATATATTTTACTGAGTCACATAAGATAAATCTTAAATGGAAAAGCATACACTCATTCTTAGAAAAAAAATTATTCAACATTATAAAGATGCAAATCCACCTTAAAATAATGTTAAAATGATTTCCAATCTTAGTCAAAAATAAGCAAATTATCTTTTACAAAAATTATTTTCCAATTTATTTGAAAGAATACACTCGTGAAGGTAAGAAAAAAATCTTTGAAAAATCTGACAAGGAAGAGAGACGTATGCAAAACATTAAAATATTTCAAAAAAAAGAGAAATGTTTAAAACAATAGCACAAGAATAGACAAGGAGATTAATAGAGAGATCTCCCATGGACAGAATAGAGCAGTCAGAAATATATTCATGGAAAAATGGAGATTTGAGTATGCTAAAAATTGGTTTGCAAGACAGTTGGGAAGAGAAACACTGTTTAGTAAATGTTGCTGGTTCAAATATGTGGCTATGTGAACACTGCAATAGTTATTTCTTACCTCATAATAAACCTTCCTTACAGATTAAAGTTTTAAACATTTTTTAATGTAAAATAACCCCCTCCAAAAAAAATTCTATTTTGTTAATCTTGGACTAGGAAAGACATTTCTCAACATGACAAAAATCTGTAAGTAATAAGCTAAAATTTAGTTAGCCTTGTTTAGATTGTTGGTAAGTTCAATCTAAAGTATAAAATTGTTAAGAGTTAAGAAAGTCTAAATGTACTGATGTAAAAAGCTGCCCAAATTATATTGCGAAGGGAAAAAGCAAGTCAAAGAACAGCACATGTGGTATAAAATCACTACTATTATTTTTAAAAATATATGCAGTCATGAGCAGCATAATGTTTCAGTAAGTGACAGACCACACACTATATGTACAGTGGCACCACAAGACATACTATATTTTGTTGTATTTTTCTATGTTTAGATACGCAAATACATGCTATTGTCTTACAGTTGCTTATAGTATTCAGTACAATAATATGCTGTGCAGGTTTGTAGCCTAGGAGCAATAGGATAAACCAAATAGCCTAGGTATGTAGTAGGCTATGTCACCTGGGTTTGTGTGAGGACACTCTATTATGCTTACATGACAATACCACCTACTGATGCATTTCTCAGAAAATATTTCTGTTGTTAAGTGATTCATGCCTGTATATCCATACATATGCATGTTCATATATTTATATATGGATAAAAATGTGTAGAAGTCCATACACCAAACTATTTTCAGTGTCTGTTTCTCAGAAGTGAGATGATAAAGAATAGGGAAAGCAGTCATAGGAACTTTACTTTATTTTCTTTTATAAGATTCCATACATTTGGATTTTTAAAATTTAAATATAGAAATTTAACTTTTTCTTGCTTTTAAATGATCATAAATTGATGATTTTTACAATGATCATTATTTTATGATACAAAAAACTAAAATATTGAAATATTTCAAGAAACATGAATAATAATAATAAAAAAATTAACAAAAGAAAAAGAATCAAGTTGGGAGCTACTTTAGGAGGGGAGAGACTGGACTTTAATATCACAGCCCCATGCTTATTGTGTTTTATTTATTTGAGTTAACTGTGTAGTTGCACTTTATCTGTACACTTGATACTTAAATCTATATATAATCTTCATTCCATGAGGTGGATTCAGTAATTTTCAGAGAATAATTTTGTAATCTTTTTAAAGTTCTTGTTTCAGGAGCATGCATTATTATGGATAGGTATCAAGAATGAGAGAGCTCCCCCTGCCAAATTGGTAGAGATTCTGTGACTCAAGAAGACAGCACAGATAATTCCTCTCAACAGAATGACGCTTTCATAAGCCTCTTTTGGGACTGAGCAGATCACACCTTCGACTTACAGCAGATACCTACTATGGCTACCCTTTGTTGTAGAGTTAATACGTGCCAAATACTGCTCTAGACTCTATATTATTGACTAAATTGAATCTCGTTAACAGCCTCATAAGATTCCTTTTATTATTTTCAGTATACAGATTAAAAACAAAAAACAAAAAAAAACTCCTCAAATTTAAAGGGCTCAGTGTCTTCCTCAAAGACATGTATCTAGAATGGAGTTCATATTCCAGTTCAGGGTTTCCTAATTCTAATGTCCTATTTTGCCATTATGCTACAATTATGGTAGTGAAGGGAATTTTTAGAAAGAGGATGGGTAAGAACACTATGTAAACTTGTGTCAGGGCTGGAGACAGCATGGGCAAATATGTGTAAGATCATAAGCTTCCTTAAATTTCTGGTTAATTTTCAAAGAGCTACTGTGACCAGTGTCAGGGTGGTCTTCATCAATGCCCGGTGGCAGGGAAGGGCAACAAAATATCCAGAGATAAAATGTTTTTGATGGCAAGAAAAAAAATGGGGTCAGTGGTCTGACCCATGCTCTGGGTATCTGAATACCAGAATCTGACCTAGTTTTATTCATGTTGTCAGAAAGTGCTTCTGTGAATATAGACTTTGGGAGAAGAGGCTATCTTGGAATGAGATGCCCTTGGATGAAATTTCAAGTCTTGAAATCTCTGGTGTCTGGATAAAGACACAAACTAATGGAAGGACTAAAATATGAGTTTCAGATCCAAACGATCCTGCTTCTCATATGAGTGACATGCATTGCCATGCTGCCTGAATGGTAGCAGCAAGAGTGGCAGCAGCAGATCTTTTTTGTCTGGGCCTTTAGATGTTCAGCACGTCTCCGGCTTTGCCAGCAATAGTCAGGATGAGATGGGTGGGATTCACTGTGTTGCAGCTGGTCTATAGAATTGGTTTGATGTTGACAACCAAAAGAGAATGTGTGTGAGTCACACTGCTGGGCAGTTGGGAGCAAACAGAAGTATCCCATTGCACACATGTAAGTGCCCTAGGAGAATTCTTGGAAATAGTGGAGGGGGGCATTCCCTTAGAGGTTGGAGACTGGATTTCCTGTTAGTCTGGGCTAGAAAATACTGAGTGATAGAGTCCAGGGAAAATTAATCACAGACTTCATTGTGAAATAATTACTCCAAATACATTCCTTGTGGTGGAATTTTTGAAGGCAGAAAAACTGCCCTAGATTGGGGCACCCTCCTGGAAGTTTTGAAAAGAAAAATGGTATCTGACAGCCAGCGAGTGTAACAATCTACTTAATCCCCAAACAGTGATAAGGGTTTCTGATTTGGCAGAAGTTCCAGAATACTGATCACCACTGAAGTATCACCTGCAAACAAACCTGAGTGAAATTTAACCACTACCACTGGCTTGTGAGCGGTGAGTAAATAATGCCCATTGTCTAGCATGCGATAGACCTTAGTGGATTTAAAGTAAAGTGGTAACTAATTAACACCGATTTCTAACAATTTAGTGTGAGATCCCCACGGGAAGGATACTTTCTGGACAACTGGAGACTTATTTCACTAAACAATAAACCAATATACTTCATCTCTAATAAGGATCTTCTTTCCTAGGCATTTCCATGGAATTATAACCTAAAGATCTCATGTGCTGATATCTGACTCAAAGCCTTCCTTAGCAAGTAAGTCACTGAAGCAAAAACTTTTGGAACCTGAGAGAAGATAGGAAACAGAGTATCCAAGACTCTGCCTATTTATGGCAGCATTGAGCCTGTTCCCTCATGGCTGTGGACACTCAATGCTGTGCTTCATAACTTCACAAGCATGGAGAAAAAGGCTAGTTTGTTTCCTGAGTTGACTAATGTAGGTAGCAGCCATTCCAAATATAGAAGGGATTTACTAACTCACTTCCTAGTATTACCAACCATTAAAATTTGCAACAGACCTGATGCAAGTTTTAATAGTAGAACATCTAGCCTTTGTCTTCCACCCATCACCTTCTTCTAGCCCCAGCCCTTACCATCAACATTAAGATGTGGTTCCACTGAGTGTTGAACACCACCTTTTATGGTAGGCGCAATGACAAATACACCCATCACAATGAATGCCAAATGACCCATTGTGAAAATAGGTCCCACATGCTGTTTCCATGTCATAGATACCAATGCTACCTGGATGTTGTTTTTAGACAATAATATTGATTTTATTATTTTGCTTGTGTAGGTCTTTTATGAAGGCTTGAACACTTTCTGCCCCTGCCTCTTCCTCAACAGTGTGGCATTGAGGAAAACATCTCCCAAACTGCAAATGTCAAGCATTATAGTGTTTCTCTCAATATTGTCAGAGCTTCCAACTACTTCTCATCATCTGCTATTTTCTAGCACAACTGATTCCATAGACTTTCTTCTGCCCTAGTAGAAGTCATTCACCCTTGCTATCCTGAGCCCCCATACCCTATCACAACATGAAGCCTGTATCATTAGGTAAACTCACACTCTCAGGCACCTGTTCCATGCAGCTACCAGTGGGGAATTTAGCTACTTTTTTACTATGTTTTCTCAAGGAAAAATGGACTTTGAGCCTTCTTTCGTGGCAGCAAAAATGAAGAGCTCAAACAGAGATGGAGGATGGATGTAAACTTTGTCCAGGCTCATAATAGTTGTTATCCTATGATACTTATTTGGGATCGTACATGCTATTTTGTTGTTGATAATATTGTTGTTTGGTTCATTTGAGGTTGGGCCACATCTTTTAAATTACTTTGTAGTAATTATTAGTCTGTAGGTTTTTCCAGAATATTTGCTTTTTTATCATCCTATTCTAATTCTTTAAGACCCACATCATATTACAGGGATACAAGATTTTGCATTTATTTTATCCTCTACAAATGCTTTCTCACTGGTTTGACCTTTGGGTTGTTTGGGTTTGGAAATAAGGATTGTGATTCTTTCTCCTTTAGAAACATCTCACCCGAACTCACTCCTTTTTACTTTGCTGGATCCCATGTTTGCTAACTAACTGCATGTTTTGAGCACATAATACAAATCATTCCCATAAAGACTATAGATTTCACATGGAGAACTCAGACATATGTTTCCCATTTTTCTCCCTTTTATGCCGCATACTTGTGCTGAATCGTTTTATTGATAATGGGGGAGTTGCCAGAATATTTACAGGATCATGGTCATGGGAGTGTACAGTTATTTGGACTACGTCTGGATAATGCCAACATAATCAATCATAATGGAAACATTTCGTCAAATAAGCATTTTCTAAATGATTAGCAAAATACTAATAGCTTTGAGTATTTAGTCAAACTTACAGTCATTTGGATGTGATTCAGAAATAAACTTAGCAGACTACCTTGTAAATACTTCTATTTCTGAAAAATAAAGAAATTTTTTTGAAATTTTGTGTAGTTGCAACATCCCTCAGGAAAATAGGTTTCCATTTCCAGCTCTGCCACTGATGATTCTGAAAGAGACATGAGCAAGACGCTTAACTATGCTATGCCTTTATGAAATGAGTTCCTCCTTTATGAAATGAGCATTACTAAATCGTATTTATTTGGGGGCAACTTTGGAAATATAATGAAACTATGGCCCTTTCCCATGGATAAATATACACGTGAAATTTGCAAGCAACTTCAGGGGTTTACAGATTTGCTAAAAATAGTCTACAATCTCACATGGGCTTGTTGTGAACTCTTAGGACAGATGACCTTTAAAGTCTCGTTCAGCTGAAAATGTGATTCTGTGAATTTTCTTTCATTGTGCTGACAGGCTTATATCTCCTCAACTATTCCTTCAGCACAAACTCTTCCGGTGTAGGAGTTGGGGACATGCTAAAGCATTATGCTCTGTTGCCAATCTAGTAATGCTTCTGCCTTCATTGGCTTATTTTAGTGTAGGCAGGGTCTTAGAGAATCAGGACACATGAAGAATGTGGATCTAGTCCTTTCTCAGAACCATGAGGAGTGACTGACAAGCACCACCTTCTGGAGAAAATAAGTAGTAAATGTCAAAGTTGATGATCCTCGGCACTTGTGCTTTTCTCAGGAACCCTGGGCCCAGTCTTTCCCTGACTTAGGCATTGGTCTCACCCCACATTTCTTAAGCAATCATGTTACCCCATTCTAACCAATGCTGGATCTTCCTTTCGCCTTAAGGAACCTACAAAATTGTTGAAGTCTGAAAATTCTGCCTATTGAAAGAATTCTACTTTTTATTAGAAATATCACAGTAGTAAAACTCAGATCATTTGAAGATATTGAACTGTAATTCATATTAGAAGCCATATATCAAAGGGACTTAGATATGACTTGTCATTAAAATGTGGTGAAGTAGTCTAAATTACTTGTGGGGAATAGGGAAGGTGCTAAGAAAATAACAAATGATCTTGGATGTAAAAAGAATGGGTTAATTAAAATAATGCTCCACTATAGTCCTGTACATAATAAAGCATCAAAAAGTGGTTGATTTAAAATATTGATTTTAAACATGCAAAATATTTTTTGCTAAGTAGCAAAACCTGTTTTTTCACTTGTATAGTAAATTTTTATACATTCTTTGGATTTAATTGTGAGATGCAAATTTATTAAATAATAGAATTGTCAGAAAATCAAACTGTTTGGGGGTACCTTTATTATGCCCCCCAAAACTTTATTTTCTATTATAAGTTTTACAGAAGTCTTTTTTGCTCTCAAAAAGTATTTTCTGGTCTATGGGGATTCCGCCAATGTTGATATGAAAAACCATTTGCCCTATGGGAATTCCTAATAGTGCCAAGTTCTGTGTAAGGGTTTTCTCCACTGTGAAATCAAAAGGTTCATATCCCATTTACATCTTTTTTGTTTCTAATCTAAAAGGCAAGAATGACTATGTTTCTTGAGGAAATTATTATTTTTCGTCACAATAAAGCAAATTCTTTACATCTCATTCACAGTGTGTCTTGGAAAACTTTAGTAAGCTAGATCATGGAATGTTCCTTCAGATCTATCATACCTCAGAGCTGCACCAGTTTTTGTGGAAGATAAATTTAGTCCAATGAAGTTTTCTGTGAAAAAATTGCAAAAATGAACCCTTGTAAATATAGACTCTAAGCATAATAATATATTTCTCCTGGCATTTAATGAAAACATAAGCATTGATTGCTTACTCCTGGACAACATTTCTGTGACCTGCCTTAAAGTCCTCAAACTGTGAGTGCTTTGCTTCTCCCAAGGGGCTATTAGTCATCCTGTAGAGTTATATTTATTTTTTTAAACTTATTTTCCAGATGGACATATGCATCATTTCATTAAAGCCAAATGTGGTTTATGAAATTCGAGAATAAGATTAATCACACTAGTAAGAGAACTTGAGTGAGGCAGATTGAGGGCACTTTCAGGGAAATCAATAATAAAGTAAAAGTGGCTACCATTTGGGGAGTTCTTACTATTTTCTAAGCACTTTTTATATATGGATGCACCTTAACTACAATCTTGTACAAAACATACTATTCTATTTTATAAATAGAGAGATTAAATGGTAGAACCAGGATTTAAATTGAATTTTGTTTGGTCTAGAGTCTGTGTACTTTCCAGTTTGCACTGCGGCCTCTGAAGTTAGATGTTCACAGTTGACAACCTTGGAGACTTGTTGAGTTACACATAGTCTCTATAACTAATAACTGGATAGTGAAGAATTATTAAAATTCTACATAGTACATTCAAAAACAATATTTTGTCTTTAAATAATTTGTTTTAGCCAGATGTGGTGGCATTTATCTCTAGTCCCAGCTATTTGGGAGGCTGAGGTGGGAGAATTGCTTAAGCCCAGGAATTCTAGGCTACAGTGAACTATGATTACACCTCTGCACTCCAGCCTAGGTGACAGAATGAGACCCTGTCTCTAAAACTTAAGGTAAATTGAAAAATTAATAGTATGCTGTGCTGGTAGATGACAGATACTTTTTAATTTGAACTATTCATCAGTGTTTGTTCAGCTGAAAAATCATTAATATAAACACACAAGAAGATCCTCCTTTAAGAGCACATTTACAGCCACATTTTTTTTTTTAAGTAAGGCAATGACAAGAAAAGGATCTCATGCATGGAAAATAAAAAGAGCAAGGCAGAAGCTGATAAATCAACCAAAGACTAAGCATTGGTTCAAGACAATACAAGCAATGTTAGAGACACTTCATACTATTTTTCAAAGAAAGGTAAACCCCAGCAAAAAGAAATCACCACACTCCTGTCCTCATGCGCTTGGGAAAAGTGTTGATAATTACCTCAGGGTACTTTGGGAAGTTATATTGTTTTAAAATAGGGACCTGGCCAAAGAGAAGGAAGTCTGCAGTGTGCTAACATCCAAGTCTAGCATTGATGCTCCTGAGAAGAAGCAGATGTAAACACAGACAATTGTTCAAATTTGCCAGGAGAGCCGATCAGCCCTTTAGCCAGTAGTCAAAGACTAGAAAATAACCAGAAATACTTTCCTATAAACAAAGAGAATTGGAAAAGAGATGTGAAATGAACATCCACGTTTTGAAATTGCTGAAAAAAGTAAAGGTGTGCTACACATTCACACAGAACAGAGACACTCGTGTGAAAGACAGCACAATGAATGTTGCAGAGAGGGCCCGGGTGCAATGTCCCCTCTGTGTTGGTACTTGGAGCTGGGACCAAACAGGTCTGAAAGAGAAGGCTTGTGAAATTATGGGTGTCAATGCCAGTGATGGAATTGTTCACACACTTTCATCACACACAATTAAGAAATTTTACTGAACTGCTTCTCTGAGAATGGGCTGTAAAATTCTCAGTGTGTCTGTTTTCAAGTTAAGAACACAGAATGTTCACAAGCTAGAAAACAAAATGCATTTTGGGGGGATATTTCATGTTGCCATATGGTAGGTTTGGGTTTCCAAATTCACTGCTTAAAAGCTGCCTTTTTTCTGCTTAGGTATTTTGCTGTAGTTCGATCTACACGTTGAAACTGCCAGGATTTCAACAGAGCCAGGGTTAACTGAGAAAAAGATTAACAGCCTTTTTACTCATCATTTAAAATTCAAAAGAAAAATTCTTTAATAAAGTTAAACAGCAGCACTAAAGAGCACTTTAAAAAGATGCTGTAAAAATATAATCCTAATAAAACTGGGCCTTTCTGTAACCTACCTCAGCATGAATCCTACATAAAAGAAACACCCACCTGACATCCAAAAAGGTATTGAAAAGCAATCTAAAAAGTAGTGACGCTATAGAGAGGCAGAAATGAGGTCTGCCATTCATAACACATAGCAAAACTTCCTAAAAATTCTCCTTCCATCCTTCTCCTAAGAGTTCACATAGCAGAGTCACTGCCCTAAATAGTTGTCTCCACACATATTCAAACCCTGTCTCCCCCAGTTGAACCCATTTTGGCCCTTTTTCTCTCTAGCTGTCCTCTCTCTCTTTTCTACCCCACCCTCTCTCACACATTTTATACTCAGGACCAAGAAGAGCAGATACTCAATATAACAAAACGATATGTGGCTTCTAATGAAAATTAGCCTTTCAGCTGTGAGTCTTGTACCTGTCTTGCATACCAGATTAGAACAGCGAAAGCCCAAGAACTTTCTTGATCCTTTCCTTCAGTGTAAGGGTGAGGTCTGAATAGGCATTTATTGTTCATTATTTTTTTGTCCTTGTCATAGAAAAAAGACTTAAAAGAACCAGGTGCTTAGATAGGTCTTAATACTTTTACCTCTGTAATGTTTAAATTATCAGTTATTACTTAATACATTTTGTTCATTCTTTTTCATCCTGAATTTTTTATTCGGACCCATTTAGAAAGACAGTTATAATAGAACAACACAGATGCAACTCCCTGGCTTTCTTATGACATAAAATTATTGTATGCACTTCCCAAAAGCTCTCTCACATTTTGAGAACTCTAAATACATTAAAAGATAATGGCAGATTTCTAATCAGAGCCCAGATGATCTGATTTTCAATTTAATGCTTGTTCTTTGTAGAGTTAGCTGAGAAGAAGGGAGGATTGGTAATAAAATCACAGACTTCTGAAGGGGTGGCCAGAGTGAAAAAGGTAAGTGTGCTAGTCCCAGACTTGTCTGTCTCATATCTACTTCTGGCCCTTCTCTCCTCTGCTCTGTATCCTAGGCATTCTCACTCCATGTGCTGCATTTCAGTCTTTTTTGCCTCCTGGTTAATGGTCAGTGAAAGTCATCTGTGGAAGGCTGGAGGATAGAAAGAAAAGAGAAACCAGAGAATGTCTTTTACTACTACTTATATCATTCAAGCAACAAGTCATTCAGTGGTTGAACTTGACCAGAACTAACAAGAGACCACTTATCAAGTTTATTTATTTGATTTGGGGTGAATATGTGCATGTTTTGCAGAATTTATTAGAGTATGCTGACCCTTAACTTACTGGGAAGGGGCATACCACACTCCATGATATATGTACTATATTTCTAAAATATGGAAAATATTAGTTCTAAGACTTATCTTACCCAAGGCCTTTCAGATGAGGAAGTACAGACATGTAATTTACAAATTTTGTGTGATCTTTAATTTATAAAAAATTAGCCGGGCTCGGTGGCTCAGCCTGTAATCCCGCACCTTTGGGAGGCTGAGGTGAGTGGATTGCCTGAGCCCGCGGGTTCGAGACCCGCCTGGGCAACTTGGCGAGACCTTATCTCTACAATAAATCAAAAAATGAGCCAGGCGTGGTAGCACGTGCCTGTAGTTCCAGCTACTTGGAAGGCTGAGGCGGAACGATCGCAGGAGCCCGGCAGGTCAAGGCTGCGGTGGCCGGGAGCGGCCACTGCACTCCAGTCTAGGCGACGGAGTGACACTCCGTCAAAAAAAAAAAAAAAAAAAAAAATTATAAAAAATTAGACATGTAATTAGATATTAATTTTTTCACATTTTCTTAGATTTTCAGAGAGAGAATAATGCAGTAGTTCCTCCCACAGCCTCAAGTAGATGCTAGACAATCTATGTGGGGCATATTCGGAAATTGTGATACTTATTCCTCCATGGCTAGCCCAACTTCCACCTCCACAAAAAGACATGGCCAAAAACTCATTTGGGGGCTAAAGAGGTTGACAATAAGATTTCTTTAAAAGGAGAGCTGTTGGTGTATTGGATACTCGTCCCTCTCTACTCGTGGAGGATATGAGGGATACTCCCTCAATCCATGGGAGGCGCAGTTCCAAAAGGAACCCTGAGAGAACCTGACTTAGGAACACCTAGAAGATACAAGGACAGAAATCTGATTCATCTCCAAAAGAGTGTCAATGCATGAGCCTTTATCTGGCGTTTCTCCTGCTCGGTAACAGAGGGGATGGGCAAGTCTGAGTTGACACTAGCTTATATTTCTACAGTTTGGAAGAAAAAGAAAAAAATTTCCTTATGATCTAGATGTTAACTCAAAGAAAGGTTCCTGCTGGGGTGAAGAGATATAAGGAGGACAGACTGTTCAAAGCTGAGGCGCGCCCAGCAGGTGGGAGGAAAAGTCATAAAAATTCCCAGGTGAGATTCATCATTGGATATAATTACATCCAGAGGTCTCCAATAACAGGTTATAGCATCCAGTCACATAAGATCTTTTCAGATCCTACACATTTAAATGGACTCCAAAAAGTATGATATTAACTTTGGGTATGTGGTAGGGTTATCAAAAGATAGGACAATATACTCATCTTTTGCACTGCAAGTTTCCTAGCTTGAAGAAGTCTTAAACAGGGGAGAAATTTAAAATTGAGTGACAGTGTAAATTTCGAATGAATGATATTGTTCTCCAACAGGCATTTTAATGCTAGGAAGAAGAGACTACTTATTTCAAGGCAGCATGCAAAGAAATGACAAGAGACAATGGCTCACAGGCTCCATTTTGGCAGTGTATGTGGAGACAGCCTGCAGATCTGTGCAGAGGAGGACTGTGAACTGTGACCACATGGACTCAAGAGCGGGAAGCCCATGTTCCAGGTCCCTGTCATCTGTGAGTTAGGAAAATAGTAAAAACAGACTTGAGATTCTCTCTACACCATGAAAGGGCCCTTAAGAATGAGTCTGAGGTAGGGCCTAACACTCAGTAGGCACTCAGTACGTTTTTACTGAATAAGGATAAACGTGAGTAGTGGAGCAAATCTATATACCTCATTTTCAAGAGGTTTCCCTGCACATTTGAGAAAAATAGGCTTTAATTAATGACTTGGCCACCAATAGCATGCCATCAATAGCATGACATGTCTAAACGTTGAGCAGGCCCTAGTCAGTAGAGACCCATGATACTCTTGAGCAGTATCTTCGGAGGATAACCATTAACTTCCAGGCTATGATTTACCTACAAGACTGGCTCTGTAATTTACCAAGAAGACTGACCTATTATTTAGACAATACCTCTAAGAGGAAGTATAGAAACAGGATGGAGTGGTTGAGGTACTTTAAGTCCTCCTCCTTCATGGCCCCCACCTTTAGGGGGCTCAAAAGCCTCTCCCTGATCAGTTGTTGAAAGATTTCCATGACATTGGCTACTTGCTTTTCTAGTTTGAACTTCTCTAACTCCACCCTTCCTGCTCTGACGTATCCATGCAACACTCCCTGAGTGTTTCTTATGCCTCATGATATTCTTGCTGCCGACAGTATGCTGCTTCCTTCTGCCTCTTCTTCTCCCTATCATCTGAAGTCTGTCTCAAATGCTGCCTCCTTTATAAAGTTTTTCACACCCAACCCACTGGCATCCACAAGTCAGAAGTCAGCTCTTCCTAAGTTGGTGTCATTCTTAAAAATAGAATTTATCATATATTGTCTTGAATTTTAATAGTAAAATGGCCAAGCTCCCTACTAAACATTTACTTCTTAAGAGCATAAATTGTTTTTGTTGTTGTTTGAGGCAGGGTTTTGCTCTGTTACCTGGGTTAGAGTGTAATTGCTGGATCACAGTTCACTGCAGCCTTGACTTCCTGGGCTCAAGTAATCCTTCTGTCCCAGCCTCCCAAGTAATTGAGACTATAGGGGAACATCACTACAACCAGCTAATTTTTTATATTTTTTTGTAGAGACAGGGTCTATTTATGTTGTGCAGGCATGTCTCATACTCTAAGCGTCAAGCCTCCTCCTGCCTTGGACTCTCAAAGTGCTGGGATTATAGGCATGAACCACCACATCCAGTCATTTTCTTTTTCTTTATGCAGTTTATTGTACTTGGTGCAATGGGGGTTATATAAAGTATGATAAATCAATAATTTAATAATAAATTACTATTTGGGGTGATGAAAATGTTCTGAAATTAGGTAGAAATGGTAGGTGTACAATATTGTGAATGCACTAAATGACAATTTTTCTCTTTTAAATAGTTAATTTTATGTTATTTATGAATTTTAATATTTTTTTATTTATATTTTACCTCAATGAGAAATTTGTCTTATTTATTCACAAGAATGAATTAATAACTGAATGAATTATTGTATCTTTCCAGCATTTATCTGGCAAATTGGCATAGCTTCTTCTCATTGATCTTTTCCATTTTGCAGAAGAGAACAATATGAACATGTGAATGTATTTCCACATCATCTGCATGAATATGCTCTCTAACTTCTCCCAGTTTTTTATCCTCTAGTCAAACTATCTTTGCAGCATGATGGCTCTGGTAGCCCCACAATCTTTGATCTGGAGTGACCCTATGACATTTTTCTCTACATTTTTCCATCTCTAATCTGGTTGAATCAAGCTTTATTGGCCTACAGTCGTACTATCTGAGAAAAAAGTTTACCTAAATAAACACACACACACACACACACACACACACACACACACACACACACAGAAAGAGAGAGAGAGAGAGAGAGAGAGAGAGAGAGAGAGACTTGAGAGTAGTTTGAAAGAAACTTAGTTTGAAAGAAAGTTAATCCAAAAATTCAGACATTCAAGTTACTCATTCTTAGTGATAACTGCAAATCGTGTCCACTACAAAGCTTCCTCAATATAAATAATTTCTGAGAGTGTTTTATCTTTACCACAGAAGACATTTTAAAATGACAATTAAACAAAATATTTAATATGGTTTAAACAAAGATTGTGTATGGAGCCATTTTACCTGCAGTGATATTGCAGCCACCATGAATGATGCTCCTTTGAATGCTGATGGAATTGATGGAGGTTTTCACTTGCAGTCTCTCCCATCTCCAATATACCCTGAAAAAGGTCATCAGATTTACTTTGTTACAAGCTCCCCTACTCAGAAGTGTTACTAGTTATTCATTACCTACCCAAGATAGCCCTAGCCCCTTAGGTCAGTGGATTATTAGCCTTGGGTGCTTATTACAATTGACTAGTGTTTGGGGTTTTTTTTAAAAAAGATGTGGGGTACAAGTCAGGATTGGGTACATAAGTGGTTTAGACAGGTGAAGTTTGGGTCTCCCATTGAACTTCACTTTGCCTGGATTGGGCTCAGGCATCCTTACTGATGTTATGTGCCCCCTCACCCCACCCTGCCTATTCCATTCTTGTAGTATTATCCTGGATGTTCAGGGTCCACTTATGAGTGAGAATATGTGGTACTCAGTTCTTTGTTTCTGTGACAGATCACTGAGTATGATAGACTCTAAATCCATGCAAGTTGCTGCGAAGCCCATAATTTTGTTCTTCTTTATGGCTGCATAATATTCCATTGTGTGTCTGGAAAAACTGGCTGACCATATGCAGAAGAATGAAACAGGACCCCTACCTATCACCATACACAAAAATCAGTTCTAATCGGAAAGACCTAAACGTAAAACCTCAAACTGCAAAATCTTAGAAAATGCTGGAGACATCCTTATGGAAGTTGGAATAAGCAACCAATTCCTGATCAAAATCCCAAAAGCGATGAGATAGACAAGTGGGACCTCCTTAAACTGAAATGCTTCTGCAAAGCAAAATAAGCCATCAAGAGAATAGGGAGACAGCCCACAGAATGGGGAAAAAAATTGCTGACTGTATATCTGACAAAGGCCTAACATCCAGACTCTATAAGGAACTCAAACATGATGAAAGGAAAAAAACAAACTGCCTCGTTAAAAAGCGGGCAAAAGAAACGAATCGATACTTCTCAAAAGAAGACATACAAGCAAGCAGCCAACAGATACATGAAAAAATGCTCAGCCTTACTAATCCTCAAAGAAACACAAATCAAAACCACACTGAGATACCACTTAACTCCAGTCAGGATAACCATCATTAATTTAAAAAAAAAAAAACAAAAAAACAGCAGATACTGGTGAGGATGCAGAGAAAAGGGAATACTTCTACACTGTTGGTGGGAGTGCATACTAGTTCAACCTCTGTGGAAAACAGTGTGGTAATTTCCAAAACAACTAAACACTGTGACCTTCCATACAACCCAGCAATTCCCTTCTGGGAATGTAACTGCAGGAACTCAAATCATTCTACAGAAAAGATACCTATGCACACATGTTTATTACAATACTATCC
Source organism: Cephalopachus bancanus (assembly GCA_027257055.1). NCBI lineage: Eukaryota > Metazoa > Chordata > Mammalia > Primates > Tarsiidae > Cephalopachus > Cephalopachus bancanus. The sequence continues at coordinate 905,004 of JAPVLO010000031.1, read as the reverse complement.
ACAATAGCAAAAACATGGAACCGACTGTGCTGTCCTTCAAAAGTGGGCTGGATTTTTTAAAATGGCGCTTCGTTTTTGGTTTTGTTTTTTTAATTTTTAAAACATGCCAATGCCCAGGCTATCTGAATTAAAAGCACTAAGCCCAGAGGTCCAAGAGCAGGCATTCTTTTAAAACTCCCCCAAGTGATTATAATGCAAAACTAGAATCAAGAACCACCATCTCGGATGATCTTTTAGGAATTCTGGATAGGAAATGGCAAGAGCAGAAGTGTCGAATGTAGGATAAGAGAATTGAGACATCGCTTGCAGATGTTCTTGGTATGAGGCAGATACAATTTTTACTCTTCAAGTACAAAGCAAAATGAGTCTCACAACCAGTCGTTGCCAGTTACAGTTCCTAAGCCAGCCCTTGATTCTTTATATCTGATTCTGGCAGAGGTTTCAGCAGTGTAGCCTTTTGCAAGTTCCTAGTGGTGTCTTAGTAGCCCACTGACTCCATTCTGTGCCTGTATGCCCCAACCCTACCCTGCCAAGGGGATGGGACCTATGAGAGGCAGAATTGCAAAAGCAAGATTTTATTGGTTGATAATTTTTCCCACTGCATAAAGATGAAGAGAGAGACAGAGTTTTACCTGTTATAGCTACTCATAAGTTCTTTCCTGCCTGGAGCAGAATTAGGTACAATTTATGTCACAGAGCCTACCTGCCAAGATTTCTGTCCCAAAGTGAAACAGAGAATCTTGATGGATATAAATGATACCACCGTGAGTGAACAGAGACAGCTGGTGCCCCCAACTCCTTTTAGGAGGTTTTAATGTCTAGGTTTTGCTATAAGATCTAGGGTGGGCTTTATCGAAGCACTTTATGACTGTGCTTTTGAAAATGTTTCCCTCTAGTCGTCATTATGAGGTAATGTGTTAGGTAATGTCTTGAAAAATGGCCAGAGGGCTGAGTGTCAGCTTTATAGTTCACATACCTGAAAATAACAGTGTTGCTTATTATTTTTACTGTACAATATCTTTGGAATGCCTCATAAATAGAAATTAATCGTGACAACTCTGTCTATATACTTAAATATAACTTTACCAACAAATAATGCTGAGATGCCAAAACAGCTAATGTAATACTTTAGGAAAGAATTTCTCTCTCTTTTATATCATCCAGGGTATCTTCTCAGTCTCTTTTGTCTCAGCCATCAGAGCCAACATCAGTTACCCAAATTTCACTAAAATTCACAAATAATCCCCAATCTCATAGTTAAGAGTTTAATCCTGTTTCCATCTTATCTTCTACCAGAATTTCCATGATCCAACAGAGAAATGACTTAATATATTCAGCTATAAAGACAAAAAGGCTGATTTGAAAAGTGATGGTGCCAGCAAAGAAATGACCAAATCATTTTGAAACTATATATCTATATATTTAACTCATTTCTTTTCTTTATTTTTTTAAAAAAGACATGCATGTGTAATCCAATGTTGTTTTGTTTTTGGAATTTAAGATTTTATAAACAAATGAAAAGACTGTAATGTCTACTTAGTCTGGAAAAATAAAAAGCATTGATTTGGGTAGGTCCTATACAGAAATCACTGTAGCAAGTATGACTTTTAAAGGCAAAGTTTGAACCCTCTCCAAAATAATGCCTTTCAGATTATTGGAAAGAAACATATTTATTGATAAAATAGGTTATGAATTAGGTGTATAATGAATTAGGCACATGATATGTATAAAACAGTATTCTATCTGCTGAAAAAGACAAAGTCGTACATAATCATAGATTTATATATAATTGAAGATACATATACAGTATTCTGTACAACTTCCTTGACCCTCAATAAAACTAATAATTTACTGATAGGTTTTTTTATACCAAACTAATCATATTATTCATGTCCATCAACATTCTTCTGCTAGAAGTTAGGGACTGAGTTAAAGTTGTTTTATTCCCAGTGCCTCACCGAGCAGTTAATTTATATGAGATAATTAATATGTTTATTGAAAAGACCATTTATAAAGTTTGGGAATACGTACACATATGCATATATAGGCATATACATATATATGCAATAAATATACATACACATGAAGTTTTATTTACATATTTACTTATATGAAAATAGAAAAGTATAAGAAAGTAAATGACAAATATACCATAATATTTCTGTTATGGTGGTGTTGAGAAAACAGGGCCAGGCTCAGTTTGTCCTTTGATGTTATAATACAACTAGTAATCTGCTATATGGGCAGGAACTGGTTTGGTCTGCATTTTCATTGAATCCCTGACTTAGTAATGTCTTTCATTACATTTTTCTGGACATACTTTTCCAAAATTTTCCAATAAAGCAGATTTTGGTATTGCTGTTTTTTAGTGAGGTTCTGAAAAAGCTGTAATGAAAAGAAAGATAACCTCCTTCCAAATAATGTATCTCTGTACTACACGAAAATGAACAATACAACATGGGATATATTTTTTTATTACTTGAATTATATATTTTGAGATCCACAGACTGAAAAAGATGTTCCATTTTTTTCTTCCAACATGCTTGGAGGCAAATGTCTTTTAACATTTGCACATCACGAGAATGGAATGTGCTCAGATATCAGTTGAAAGTTTCAAAAGATGAGAGCTTTGCAGCTGTGGCTATAGGTTTAGGCTCAGTGAGAGAGGATAGGTCCTACAAGGAGTTCTGATTAGCTCACCAGGGAATACAGACAATGTTCTCTGCCCTCACAAAGCCCCATGCAGGCTTGGAGCCAAATGGATGCAGGTGTATACCAGTAATAATATATTTTATTTACATAGCACAATATAATCTGTTGCCCACTGCAATCTTTTGAACTAGGCAGAAGAGATAATTATCCCCAGGTTATAGACAAGAAAATCAAATTTTGGTAAGTTTTAGTGGCTAGCAATTTCCCAGGGTAGAAAGGGGTGCAACTGAAAATAGGATCCAGTAGGAGATTCCCTATGGATATCAGAGAATGTAAATGTTTGCAGTCCTACCATCTTCTATGTGACCCTCTGCAAGTTTCTCAAGCTCTCTGAGCTTGACTATCTTCATATGTAATAGAATAAAAGTCTCTTATATTGTTGCTCAGAGGGTGAAATAATGTGTGAAAACAGGTTTGTCAACAACAAAGTATTATTCAGAGTTTATGTATGCATATTTTTTATTCCTCTTTAAACAGAAACTGTAGTCTCCCAGAAACATACAGTTATAACAAAAGGAATACACAATTTTTTTTTCCTGAAATTCCTAAATTCCAAAGCTCTAAAACCAAAATTATTTCAAATTCATTCAATAGTAAAATATTATCTGAGCTAACAGACCTATGAATTATCTTATTTTATGTTAATGTTTATTTGATGTTAATATTTATTTGTTTCACAGCAGAGACAATGTAATTATAAGGTCATGAGTTGCTGCCTCATACCTATAGGAGGTATTCTGCAATAATTGCTTACATAGTATATTATCTTTTGAAACCCAAATATACTGTATCCCAATACACAGTTTGTTTTCAGGATTTCTGAGAGATTGTGGGGCTTGTAACATGTCGTAGCATCCCATTGATCCATCTCAGAGACTATTTGATGATGTGGTACTGCAGTTTGGGGTGAAGATTGGTTGTCCGGATCAGTCATAGGCTGGATCTACTCTAAAGCAGACTCAGGACAGTCTTGGAGATACCAAACACTTCCACTCCTGAGCTTTACCTTGATCTCTGATTCTAAAACTCATATGGCCTTTTGTATGAATCTTCTTATAGCAACTCATTCAAGTGTTAGAACCAGAAGCCATGATGGAAAATGGATGAGCAAAGACATGGAGTAGTATAGATTTAAGTTTGAATCCCTGACCTGCCACTTACCAGCTCTGCACCCTGGACCAGCTTATCAAGTTTTTTAAACTTCAGCTTCTCATCTTTAAAATGAGAAGTTTAATAACGTTTTTGAAGGCTGTGGTAAGTTTTGAATGGCACAGCATGTGCAGAAGGGCTTTCTGTGGTGACTGATTCATACAAAGTGACCACTAAAAGATTCTTTTTTCTTTTCATTTGTTGGCATTTCTGTGATATTTCCATTAACAGAAATCTCTACCATAAGGCTACTTGTGAAGTCTTTCTTCAAATAGCTGATTTATTGTTGTGGTGGTTGTTAATTAAAGTAGCTGAGGATTGTTAATTGTTTTTCTGAATCTCAGTCTGGATCTGTGCCATTTTGAAGTCCAGAAAGTTGAATTGGTTTGATTCCAACATTATTCTGACAAGCTATTTTTTAAAGAAAACAAACTCTTTTAATAATGTATGAGGTTTATAGTGCCCATGTATCACAGTTTATAGGAAACAGAGCAAAATATCCCTAAGTGATAAAGTGTGTTTATTGTAGGTCAACGAAATACATTTCTCAAACCTAGAATATATGAAATTTGATGCTCGGCTCTAGTCTGTGAAGAACTGCTCGGCACAGATCCTACCTTGGCTGTGATTCATTCTATCTTCTGAAGGCTGGAGCTCCTGATAATAGCGTAAGCATGGCATGACTAATTCACTTATAATTTAAATAGGTCTTGAGTCAAAAAGTTCTCTCTAAAGTTTGGTTGCTACAGGATACAAATGTGTTATGAGAGATTCCCTCCAGTGTTTGACTTTCTCTCTGCTGCTGAGTCAGGCAACATAGGGCCTACCTCTCAGATCATCAGGGAGCTTCAAGGTATTTCAGTCCCTTCTCCTCGAGTAGAGGAGTAAGTGCCACAGAAAAGAGGACTGGGAGTTTATGAAGGGGGCTCTGTAGGTCAATGGAGAAGTGAAGGACATTTCTGTAAATGGCCATAGGACAGAGTCATCTTAAAGTAAAATAAAATAAACCTCATTAATGTGGATCTAAGAAAATCAATGCCAGGCACCATGAAGACTTAACCATGAAGAGAAACATTTTTATAAGAAAATGCGGGGCAACCCCTTCGGGTCCCCTCCCACTGTGGGAGCTTTTCTGTCCTCTCAATAAATCCTGCTTACTCAAAAAAAAGAAAAGGAAAAAGAAAATGCTACCTGACTAGAATAGGAAAAGAGTCTTTAAAAAGACAAAAATACACAAGCCATAAAAGAAAATATTGCCAAATTTTGCTACATTAAAGTTTAAAACTACTGTAGAACAAAAGTTACCAACAGTAAGCATACCACCTTTTTTAAAGATTGAAAACATGCAAAATAAGTTTGCATCTTATTTATGTATTTTACATTTATATATGTATTGTGTAGGATGTGTATATGTAATATATGTATGTATACATATTTAGTAACAGTATAAAATATGCTTGGGAAAAATATACACCAAACTCAGAATACTGGAGTTACCCCCAAAAACACAGAAAGGGAAATGAGAGAAAAGGGGAACGATGCACCGAGGGCTTCAGCCATATTTGTAATACTTTATTTTTTTGAAAAATGACACATGGCAGATGTGTTGTTACTTAAAGATTCACACAGTAGATATCTAGTGGATACACAGGTGTTTGTTGCTTTAGTACGTTCTTGTATGTTTGAAAAGATTCTGTAATATATATTTAATGTAAAAATAGTATTTGCTTGATAAACAATTCACTTTGTGTTTATATAGGCAAACATTTGGAAGAACTAGCAAACTTGAGAGTCCCTGGAATTTCTGCCCCTTCTGCAGCATGGATCAAAGGCTGTTTCTCTGTCACCTAATTTATTTTCCCTAAGTTTTACTTAAGAGGAAATGTTCTCCATTGGAGTGGCACAGAAAGTCTTCACCTCCCTGTAGCTGTCTTATATGGCTCTATAATGTGTGCTTTGTTCCACTTCCCGCCCCCTTCTCCACATTCTGGAAGTTCTACAGAGTTTCCTCCTCTGAGTGCTGGGATGTGCTGGGGCATAGCCGAGTGGACGATTGTCATCGAAACTTTGCTGCAGCTGCTGCTGCTTCTGACACTGGAGAATGTTCACTTCAGCATCATGTTCCATTCCCTGATGCTAAACAGACCTTTTCAATCTTTTAATAGATTCTTGGGGGAGGAGGAAGTGGAGGCTGAGGTTAGCTTTGTTCACTTGTGTGCTTGTCTCAGTCCAACTGGCAACTAACACCAAGCCTACTCTTTAGTCAAATGGTATGGTTTCTTTGTTATACACACACACACACACACACACACACACACACACACACACACACACACACACCACAAGCTCTAGCCATATGTCTCTATGCCTGCAAGTTACATTGCCCTGACCAAAATCATATTCACCACACACTGAAGTATAAGCTCAAATTATATGTTCTTTGTCATCTATAACCATGTCAAGTGAGGTTCAGTTTTTTCAAGATGGCAGTGACATGAATGGGGTAGAGGAAACTTCTCTAATTCCCACTATATTTACTGAAAAGGATATGCAAAAGGTGGTAAGAGGATCAGTTCAACCAACTCTCTCACACAGAGGATTTTGAATCTTTCTAGAGGAATCTCAGTAGACCATTAATGTGATTAGAACTACCCAAATCTTCACCTTCCCAAGCTCTTAAGGATGACTAGGATTCATGTGGAACCTCATCTTCTTCTTCCACCCTGACATGACTTTCTTCCAGGCTAAAAGCTTCCCAAAATTCCTTAAGCCCTGCCCACACTTGCTAGAGTGAGCCCAGAAACTTCTGAGCTGTTATAGAACAGGTTAGCAAAATATGGCTCTGTGGGCCAAATCTAGGCAGCTTCCTACTTTTGCACGTAAAGTTTTATTGGAACATAGCAATGACCATTCCTTTACAAATTGTGCATGGCTGCTTTCACACTTCAATGACAGTGTTGAGTAGAACTGACAGAGGCCTTGTGGCCCACAAACCCCAAAATACTTACTATCTGTCTCTTTACTGAAGAAGTGTGCTCATTCCTGGGTAATAGAATCCCACAGTTTGGAGGACTGACTAGATTAAATGTCATGACCAAGAAATAGCAGATCAAAAAGATACATATAGTCATTTATACCAGGTTTATGCCAGGTGAGCAGCAAAACTATGGGAAAATTTGCATAGCTTATTTAATTATTATTTAAATATTACAAAATCAAAGAAGTTCTCCCCAAATAGTAGACCTGTCCTTGATTAGAAATTGTTCCCTGCTGCCCTATTATCATTCTCCTCACCACAAACAGTGAAACAGCACAGGGCTTTGTTTCTCTGTGACTCATCCTCTTTGCTCAAGCTGACATTGCTCCTCATACCTGATAACCAGGCACCAAAATGACCATAACATTGTCCCAGCCAAGAGTTCCTGGGGAGGCTGACAGCACACAACTAATTAAATGTCCTTTAAAGGAAAACACTAACAAGTTTTCCCAAGCTATGGGCTGTATATCATCACCACAGGTGATGACTATTGTCCCTTTTGTCTTAGAAAAAAACTCACCAGAGGCTGACCGGGCAAATAATATACTTCTTTTGTATTTTTATAGTTCGGTGTGTTCTAAGACCACCTGAATAATCCAAGCCACAGGAAAATGACCGTTTCAAAGAACTCCCATGCATGACTTACTAGAGTTAATGATGTTGGTTTCCTGAGAGATTGCAACTGCCAATACATGCATAATAACCTATTTGGCAAAGTTAATTAACTTAGGAAAATCTGCTCTGGGTACTTTTTAAAAATAACTGTCTGCTTTGTGGTGACTGGACTGAAAGCCAGGATACTGGAAGTCACATGACTCGGGCAAATTACTCTGTCTCTCTGGATTTCAGTTTGAGTTTTACTCTGGGAATGAAGAGTTTAGAGCAAATAACAAGAAAATAATCTTCCTAGTTTATAAAACATTTTCACAAGTTTTAACCTATGCTGTTATTCTATGATTTTTACATGAGTTGTATATCTCCAACATACATAAATGCCATTGAAAATGCTGGAACCAGCTTGGTAGCCTCCAATCATTTAGAAGTAGCAGGTAAAAAAAAAAGTGTACTGTAATTTAAATGTCCCCTCTAAAACTCATGCTAAAATTCAATTGTGATGGTATTAAGGGGGAGGGCTTTAAAGAGGTAATTGGGTTGTAAGGGCTTCCCCCTCATGAATGGATTAATGCCATTATCTAAAGAGGGGGTTAGTTATGGAAGAAATGGGGTTATAATAAAAGGATGAGTTTGATGAGTTTGGCCTGACTTCCTCTCTCTGTCTAGAGTGCTGCCCATGTAATGCCTCAGCCATGTTATGAAACAGCAAGAAGACCCTCACCACATGTGGCCTCTCAGTCTTGGACTTCTCAGTCTCTAGAACCTTGAGCCAGTATCTCCGTTTTTTATAAATTACCCCAGGCTGTGATATTTTTTAATTTTTAGAATTTTTTTTCAAGTAGTAAATTATGCCCACTACTCACCTAATCCTCTTTGTACACTATTTCTAGGTTACTGGCATGTTAGTTGTGCCATTGGCCTAAGATTAGAACTAAGCTGAAAAACCCTGGTGGACACTATAAAAGTGTCATAATCCTCTGTGCATAAGCATTGCTCAACTAAAGCCTGATTGTTAGAACTATAAAATGGTCAGTGAGACATTGTAGCACGCATGAGTCTTGAGTGCTTTTCCCCCTTTCTCTTTCGAAGCTCAGTGAAATCTGTGTGCAGGTGTCTTTTTTATAGAGTGATTGAGTTCTTGTGGGTATATTCCCAGTAGGGGGATTGTGGGGTCACACAGAAGGTCGATTTTTAGAACTTTTAGGAATTGCCACACTATTTTCCACAGAGGCTGCACTCATTTATCACAGCATTGTTCACAATAGCAAGAACATGGAACGAACTGTGCTGCCCACCAAAAGAGGACTAGATTTTTAAATGTGCTACATATACACAATGGAATATTATGTAGCCATAAAGAAGAACAAAATCATGAACTCTGCAGCAACCTGGATGGACTTAAGAGTCTATAATACAGAGTGATCTTTCACAGAAACAAAGAACTGAGTACCACATGTTCTCACTCATAAGTGGACCTTGAACAACTACCATAATACCATAAGAAAAGGATTGACAGTAGTGGGAAACTGCAGCGGGGTGGAGGGGATGGGGAGGTGGTACTGGCCGTAGTGGGAATCTGCCTGGGAAAGGGGGGGCATACCTCATCAACAAGGGTACTTACATAATGAATATTTGTATACCTAACCCTGAATTGTAACCCATATCTTTAAAATAAAAAATTTAAAAGTTAAAAAAAAGCTTGTGTGAGATGTTTTTGCCTGACTGAGCTCCTCTCTTTCCCAGGCAGCTGTGTTAATCCCAGTGGAGTCCATGTGGTGAAAACCTCAGACTCAGGCTTTCGTTTTCAGAATTCCTATTCTGATTGTGTGGGCACAGGGGTGCAGTTTTGTAGATAATAGTGTGTATTTTTTGAATGAGGCTTTGCCGTGTGTGAATTTGTACAATGTTAAAGTAGTGGATGGAATGTGAAGGGGTTAGGACACATTCTGTTGAGACCTTTCCAAGTTGCCAAATGTTTTCTGTAAAGCCCAAGTGTATAGTCAAGCTTGGATTTCCTCTTCTGACATTCTCAGCTGGTGGCACTTGTACCTCTGTGGGAGTGCACCTGAGTGATTGGTACTGAATGATTGGCATGAAAATCTTCTGGAACAATGGTTAAACAAATATGTAAGATCTGCCTGCCTAGTAGCTGAGAGTTCGATGTGAAAAGAAAATGAAATAAATTTCCAGCTCAGTTTTTGCACAGTAACATTCCGCTAGTCGATCAAGTCATCCGATTCCAAACACTTAGAGATTTTAATGTAATTCTGGTGCTTTGGAAATTAATTATAGAAATCAAACATCAGAAGGCTTGGTGAAATACTAAATCCTGGATAAAAACAAGAATTAAACTAGAAAAACATTCACTGTTATATATCTCTTCCTGATGAGTTGGTTTATCTTATATGCCCCGAAAAAGAAAAAAAACGTACTTGAGTTGGAAAATGAAATAAACTACAGTGCTGTCTTACCAAGCATCAACTTTTAGAATATTTTTGAGGTCTCAAAAAGAATGCAAGTAGTACAGACAGATTTACAGAGAACAACACTTAAGTAGATATTATTGAGTTGGTATGGCAGACTTTCATTTTAAGAATAATGGTTCCCGAATTGGTTAGCCCCCAGCAATACTCATCTGTTTCAACCAAAGTAGCTTACTCTTTAGTTTTTTTTTTCAAACTGTATCCAGCTTTATTTAAGATACTTTTCATAAATAATCATGGTATTTCAGGCAGGACATGGGCAGACAATCATTAATAGTATACAACAACTTTCAAACTCCCTTCTTTAATGGACTACCAAAATCAGAAAGCCACTATAAAAACCCAATAAGTCTTCATCTGATGCTCTGAACAGGGAAAGTTTAGAGTGAGGGTTGACATTTCACATTTAGCAATTTGTCTGACAACTTTTCACAAGCCGACCCTGACTTTCAGGAAATGAAACGAAAATGGCAGAATTTGTCTGAAGCTCCACAATTTATAAACAGAACTGTTGCTCTTATGAGGGGTGCCATCACAATGGCATCACAGACATACTGGCAACCAATTATTGGGGGTCAGGTCCCAATAGATGTTTGGGTTTAAGGGAGTTAAGTCTATGTTAAAGTTTTCTTAGTGCCTTCTGATAGTGAGGTTCACTCTGTAGTTTTGTTTGAGCAAAAGTTTCCACTGCTTAAAGAACTGGAACAGCATTGGGTCAGATTATTTCTGAGAATTTTTATGGCTTCCCTAGTTGATACAATGGGAAGAAAAAGGAGATAAGTCAAAAAGAGAGCAATGTGATAGACACTACTGATTTTCTACATAAATCCTAACCACCCCCCCCCCTTCATTCCACTCCCATTTGCCCTTTCTTGCAGAACTCTGAGTTTGTTTGGAGCAGTTATGGGTCCAGAGATGGAGATCAGTCTTGACCCAAAAGTGAATCTTGATTGGTCTTTGCCATTCAGGGTACTTTAATTGCTGACCAGTTTTTGGCTTAGGCATGGACTTGTGCTCTAACTCTGGGCTATGTAGAACTAGAATCTACTGGGAGTATCTGGAAACTACTTTTCCTGGCAGAAAAGGGTGATCTATATATAGTAAAGTCTGTTTCCTTTGCTGGAACTCTGCTTAGGATCAGTTACATAATTTGTAGAGACGAGTGAAAACTTAAAATATGAAGATCCTTGTTCAAGAAGCATAATAAAACTTTTTTTTCTTTTATCAATCATCACTATTTGTCCTCTCATGGTAGTTTGTATTTGTGCTTTGGGCATGGGGGCACCCTCATAAGTGACTCCTCCTGCAATTCAGCATGCAGAGTGTACATTACTCTGATGCTTAGTCTCCCTCACCTATCCCCAGACCCCTGCTAGAGGCAGAGGGTGGCAGCAACTTCAGAACAGTGGTGGAGGAGCAGGTAGCCTAGAACTTGTCCCAACAAAAGAATAGGCAGGGTAGCTGTGAGCTGAGGCTCCAAGCTCTTGGAGCATGCTTCTTTGTCCTATCATACTTTACTTACAAAACACTAAGTTAAAGTAGAATTACTAAGGTGGTGACCCCAGAGCATTAGTGCCCAAGTAGGACCCTTCTGAGTCTAGAGCCCCATGGGAGAGAACTGACAGTCTGCCCATGAAGCTAGCCTAATCTTCATGTCTGCTTGTGCTACCTGGATCAGCCATCTCAAGACCATGATGGGACAGAGCCAAGTTAGAAAAGAAAGGCAATAAGTACTTATGCCCTTGACATTATCAAACTACTAAATTAACTAATCTTGGAAACTCCTAGACTCAATAATTCTTGTTGTATAAGGTAATAAACTCCTTGCTTTATAGGTCACTTTTTGTTGGGTCGTTTATTAATCACAACTGAAAGCATTATAGCTAATAAGAAAGACTGCACATTGGTGGGGGAAAGACTGTGAAGGGCCTAGACAGAGATGGTGAAGCTAGAGGAGTTGTAATGTTTAAGTCTATGATGACCACCTGTAGAATGATGTTTCTGCTTTTCACTGGCCACTCTGTGGGGCATGAGAGGGCTCTTGTATTCTTTGGAACCAGAGCACAGACAATGCCCTCAATTATACTCTGGCCCCTCACATTCCTCCATGCTTAGAAGCCTTAAAAGTTCAAGTAGAGAACATACTAGCAAACTATGACACAGAGGCTAAACACGACATCCACATTGATTTTTAGGTGCACAAGAATTGAGATGATGTAAAATCATCATTGTGATCTTCAGTGATAGCTTGAGGCAAATCTATGAACAAGTGAGATTTGTTTTGTACTCTCCTACCTTCCTTATAACATACTTTTTCATCCTTGACTCGCCACTAGTTAAACATCTTGGGTTCTATACTTTGTCATTTCTGCTTAAAGAGTTAACAAATAAATTTAAGGTATCATTTTACGGACAGGAATGACTGACCTACCCCTGAATTTCCTTCAAGTGTTTGATATTTGATGATTCTTTACTTCCTAATTTCTGTCCCTTCTACCTAGAAACCTAGAGACAGTGGACCATTGGGGACTTCAAGAAGTTCAAAATCCATAAAACTCTTCTTCAAATTATGGAGTTAAAAGAAGACCAATAGCATCCTACGGGAAAATAGCTTCAGGGAAAAGATGTATGTGAGAAGGGTCTTGAAGATTTGGGTTCGATAACAGATGTGGAGGAAAGGCTTTTTATCTAGGAATCCAACAGGTGTGTAGACATGGAGGTATCTCTGTCTGCCTGAGAAAGTGGGATATGACCCTTAGAAGCTTTTTTTTAAATCTCCCTTCTTATCAATGGTTAGGCACCAAGCATTCTTCTCAGATATTTCTAGAGACTAGCACAGGGGTCTAGAATTATGGCTTATTTCTCCACTCGTATGGGTTGCACTAGGTTGATTAATATCCTCCAAATTTATATCATCCCAGCACCTCAGAATGTGACCATATTTAGAAATAAGTGTGATTAGTTAAGGCATGGACATGTTGAATTCAGGTGGTTCCCAAATCCATTGATCGGCACCCTTATGGGAAGGCAGTTGAATACACACAAGGAAGAAGGTCACATAACGATGGAGGTGGAGATTGGAGTTATGTTATCACAAGCCAAGGATCACCAAGAGCCACCAGAAGTTGGAAGAAGCAAGGAAGGAGTTTTCTCTAGAAGTTTCAGAGAAAGCATGGTCCTGCCAACACTTTGAGTTTGGATTTCTGGTCTCCAGAACTATGAGAGAACAAATTTCTGCTGTTTTAAGGTACCCAGTGTGTGGTAATATGTTATAACAATCCTAAGAATAATACACAAGTGAATAATAGAGGTGGACCTCTCAAGAAGGATATTGTCCATCATGGAATGACAAGGCTTGAGAGTTTGACCACTGAGCAGGCCCTGAATTTCACAAGGAAGCATGGAGAAGGTACTTCAAGAAACATCTGGTCACTGCTCTACATGAGGAATAGGGTTTACCTTTCTGTCTAACATGAGCTCGTGAGGTGAGAAATATTGAATTAGATGCTGTCTCAAAGGTCAACGTTTCAGTTCGCGTACATGCACATGCACACTCCTCTGGGTTTCTCTCACTTTTACCTTTTCATCAAAACCCTGTGACAAGCAAAGTCAGATCACAAGGTCTTCCTGTTTGAACTAGTGAGTTTTTTTTCATGACATCAGACAAGAAGGCTGAAAGTTGTTGGAAGCTTCCTCCATACTGGATTAGCAGCACATGGTTGAACCCAGTTCATACATTATTCAGAGGGGAAAAGTGTGGGCTTTGACTGAACTTTGAAGGAATCAACAGCTATTCCAGAGGAGAGTGCCCTATTGTTCTGCCTCACAGAACACAAAGAGCAAGTGGCATTCCTTACAGCATAGCTAATGGAGTGCAAACAGATACTGTGATGAGTTGACTGGCAGACATCTTTTATGAGCTCTGAAATTCCATGCAAAGTGACCTATTGCTGATCAGAGGAAGGTTGTTCACACTTTTTAAAAAAATTTATGTAAGGCTACAACTATATGCAGGGCAAGAATTTCTGGTAGATAAAATAATACCATCTGTGGAGCATGTACTTATCAACAACACTAAAGCCTCCTCGGAAGGGCCACCAAGAAGACTAGGCAGACTTTTCCACCATTGTTTGGCAGGTCCTTTGCTGAAATATAGGAAACCTTTTCTCCATCATGAGACAAGAAGACAATGGCCGTGAAATTCAATTAAAAAATAAAAATAAAATCCATATTACATGTGTTACTTTGAGACCAGAAAAGCATTTTCTAAAAAATAGAAGGAAACTCTGAACAAAGTTGTCAAGCAAAACTAATAAAGCCTTCAGCCCAAGGCATTTGCAAGAGTTCTGAATTAATTATTGGTGAAGTCTCTTTTGGAAAAAGAAAAAAAGAAAGGTAAAAGGCTGCTATTACAATCCCCTTGAAGTCTCTTTCAATCCTACTTTGACATCCAATATATCTGAGTAAAACTTGGAGTCATGTATCTCATTTAGAAATAAATGCTTTCAATTTCTATTTGCAGAGAATGCAAGACTTTTATTTTTTATTCACTTTCAGCTAAATACGCAAGCAAAAAACAAACTATTTTTTAAAACTCTCAGTAAGAATTAATTCCAGTGACAGATAAGAAAACAGAAACAAAGAAAAAAAAAAGGAAAGCATAGGAGATAGATAGATAGATAAATGGAAAACTGAATGATAGATGAAATGGCTTCTCTGGTACCAGTACTTTTCTCCCAGATGGGAGATATTGGATGCTGGCATTGCTGCAAATGCTGGCAGGGAGCCAAAGAGATCAATGCAGGGAAGAAGTCTTACATCTCTTAAACAGGAAGTTTATCAGAAATGGTCTACCACGTTCGTCCATTGGTACTCCACCATCTTTAATGTCTAAGTCAGTTAGATCAAGATCAAAGTGTGACTATGTTTTCAACTGGCATTCAAACTTCAGGTTGTATAGTGGAATTATTTTCTCAAATCTGCCATGTGCTCTTTCCTAGTGTAGGTTTATATTTACTCTCTGGACCTTTTGGTAACCAAGAACTTCCAGCAACCAGCCCTGACATGGCTACTGGAATCTGCAGGGTTGATGGAGGGGAAGAAAGACAAGACTGGATGACTCAAGTTGAAGGTGAGAATTATAAAATTGTTATTTAATATAGGGTTATGTTATTCAAAACATGAGTGACTTGAAGTGCACTGAGGACCTGGCTAAAATACTATCAAAACAAGACTGTTTTGTTTTTCAGTTTTGGAACTTGCATCATACACTATTTGAGTAGAGAAAAAAAATTAATTATTGGAAAAAATACCAATAACTAATGAAAGAAGCAAGCGATAACATTGAAGATTGCTCTCTGAATATTTGAAAAACTTTGTTCTCTGAATATAATTCTCAAGAACTGAGATTAGGAATATACTATTTTAAAGACAGACCAGTTAGTATTAAAAAGATATCTTTAAAAAAACCCTATTAATGTTGGGCTCGGTGGCTCAGCCTGTAATCCCACGCTTTGGGAGGCCGAGGTGAGTGAACTGCCTGAGCCCGAGGGTTCGAGATCCGCCTGGGCAACTTGGCGAGACCTCATCTCTACAATAAAAAAAAAAATCATCCAGGCATGGTAGCGCTCCTATAGTTCCAGCTACTTGGAAGGCTGAGACAGAAGGATCACTGGAGCCCAGCAGACTGCACTCCAGTCTGGGTGACAGAGTGAGACTCCAACTCAAAAAAAAAAAAAACAACCAAAAAAACCCACAAAACAAACAAACAAAAAAACCTTATAATTTAAAAGTGAATAGTCTTGCAATCAATCCAATTGCCTAGAATATTTAATGAAACCAAGAAATGTTCAGTTCAGCTCATCTCAGTGACAAAATAGACTATGATGAGATCAAACCGGTTACTTAGTGATCATCAGTGCTTATAGATCAAAAATATTTATTTCATTTCAATGTGTTAGATCATTTTATATAAAAATGTAGTCAGAAACATAGAGAACTCCACTGTAAATAAAGTTCTCACCCGATGAGTTATTTTTAAAATTCTGTTATAACGAATTTGTTGAACACAAATAGTGTTCAACTTTATATTGCTTCTCTTTCTTCATGCCATTTATTCAGCAATTAGTTACATGCAGCCTTCCTAGTTAGCTTTTCTTCAGAATTACTTTCTTAACTGGACTGTAAACATCCAAAATCACAGCCTCTCAGATTGAAAGAACTCTTTAAAAGTCATTCAACTAATGCTTGCCTTCTGCTTCCCCCCACCCAATAAAATAAATAATTCATATTTAGTTTTAGCAATTACTGATCTAAAATAATCACTATCTTTTTTTTTTTTTTTTAGTTGGAGTCTCACTCTGTCGCCCAGACTGGAGTGCAGTGGCCGTTCTCAGCCACCGCAGCCTCAACCTGCTGGGCTCCAGCAATCCTTCCACCTCCGCCTTCCAAGTAGCTGGAACTACAGGCGCGCACTACCACACCCGGCTAATCTTTTGATTTATTGTAGAGATGAGGTCTCGCCAAGTTGCCCAGGCAGGTCTCGAACCCGCGGGATCAGGCAATCCACTCACCTCAAACTCCCAAGGCACGGGATTACAGGCTGAGCCACCAAGCCTGGCTAATAATCACCATCTTATTGAAGATAAAACATCTTAGTATTATTCAAGAAATGTATATATACACACATATATATGTATAATTTTATTATGTCTGTTTTATTAGGTCACATCTGTCCCCACTCCAACTTTATTCTCATCTTTCAGAATTATCTTGATTTATCATAGAAATTTCCATGTAAATTTTTTAAATAATCAAATTTTGCAAAATATCATGATGGTAAAGAAATATGTTTTAATGCTTCAAAATATCTGGGAGGTTTTCCAACTACACATGGCTAGAGTATACACCACACTGCTGTGAACCAAGCCACTCTTCTCTAGCTGAGACAGCTAACCAGAAGTGGGTCTCCTTGTTATTTAATGGGAGACCAGCTAGCATTGCCAGATAATACAGGTTTTATCTGTAAAATGTCCTTAGAGTGTAAAGAGCAATTAATATTTGAGATATATGGAGGCTAAATATGCAACTTTCCCCCATTATTGTACTGAATCACTTGACTTGAATTCAAAATGGAGAAAAGTATCAGATTTGCTGGAACTATGTTTTATTTTTTTTTAAAGATAATTAAGATAATAAACAATATACCCAGTCGGGTTCAGTGGCTCAGCCTGTAATCCCACGCCTTTGGGAGGCTGAGGTGAGTGGATTGCCTGAGCCCGCAGGTTCGAGACCCGCCTGGGCAGCGAGACCTCATCTCTACAATAAATCAAAAAATCAGCCGGGTATGGTAGCGCATGCCTGTAATTCCGGTTACTTGGAAGGCTGAGGTGGAAGGGTCGCCGGAGCCCAGCAGGTCGAGGCTGCGGTGGCCGAGAGTGGCCACTGCACTCCAGCCTGGGCGACAGAGTGAGACTCCAACTCAAAAAAAAAAAAAAAAAAAAGCAATATACCCGAAATAGTCTTATATTTTGAGTTTTCTATAGCACAAAATTTCTACTTATAATGAATCTATTTGTGAATTATTTTTCTATAGTATTTAAATATGTGTGTTACCAAGGTTATATTGAGTAGGAAACTTCTGGTCAGTAATGAAATTTTAAATTTCTAGGAAGATCAATATAGAATAAACCCTGATGAAAGACTTAAGCGTATATTTATTTGCCCTTTATGTTACCACTGTGGAGTTCAACAACACTAAAAACAAAAAATAATTATCTGGTCTACATTTTGCTTGGCAAATATTTCTAAATATGTGGATTAATTTATCTTCTGCTAAAACATGTCTAATTACAAAGACAGAAAACTGATTTGTTAAGAGAAAAAAATAATTACGTTGATAGTTCAAATGTGATTTTAAAAAATTGTCATGATCTTGTAATAAGTATTTCTGGTGTTTCAAATTTAAAAAGTATGATTCAATTCATGTAATACTTATAGAAAAACAAAAATTCAGTTATAAACTTATTTAACAATAACTATAATGCTTAAGCTTATGATATAATTTGGCAATTTAAGGAATTTGGAAATATTTGAGGAAGCTACTCAAGTCATTCCAGGTCACTAGATTTGCCTTAATAAAAGTCTTTAGCATTTTTAGGCATAACATTTATTTGCAATTCAATAATTCATTTCAGATAAAAATTATTCATTCATTCAGTAAGTGTTATTGAACTTCTATCATGTTCCAAGTACTGTGTTGATATCTGGGGATATAGACAAGATCAAAGCAGATGCAAAGTCTTTCACATGAACATTTGAATTAGGAAATATGTTCCCCAAATTAGCAAAGTATCTCCAAGACTCCCTCTTTGATGATATATTTAAATTTCTAATTCAGAAAGTTAAATTTTTATGGTTCTAAAACTAGAAGCACTCATTATCAGAATTCTATATACCATTTATTTTTTAAAACATAATTGGTTTAATTTTTAGTGTCTGATTATAATTTTTAGTTAACTACTTCTGGATAGTCATAAACTAATGGGCAAGTATTTAGTCTCCTTATTGTGTAGATTTCTATCCATACTCTACCAGTCAGTGGCTCTTGATGGATGATTAAGCTTCTCTGTGCCTCAGTTTTCTTATCTGCAAAGTGGAGATGATAACAATACGTTTCTAACAGGGCTGTGGTGATGATTAAACAATTTACTAGATGTAGAGTGCCCAGGACAGCTCCTGGAACACAAAAAAATCACATAATCATTTTAATTTGATCTTCTACAGTTTGATTAATACAATGGTTTCAATAATAGAGTAAGATTAAGATATTCAAACAAGCAGGATGTGGTGAAGGGTATTAGCCTTAGCTTTAGAGTCCTGAGGTTGAATCTTAGTACTGCTACAAAAGGGTTCAGGCAAATCAGTAAATAGTACTTATTTTTATTATAAAGATATAGCACACGAATCCTTTCACAATTGTTCATTCTTCCTTCTTTGTCACAGGAACTTGCCTACTTTTGCTACTGCATGACAAATGAAGGAATTGAACTTCATGATTTCTAATATCCTGTCCACCTCTAAAATTCCATGAAATTGTGATTCAATTCCAATGGGTCCATAATTCAGAACTTGGCATTATTTTTTTTTTATCAATGAACCATTCGGTTAGCAATGCTTTGTTTAGTAGTCATTGTTGAAGGATGCTCTTCACACAGAGTTTCATCTACAAATTAAAGTAAGGCAGTAGAAGGTTTTCAGGTTGGTGAAATTAATTTTGACTTTCAGTCATTTCAAATTATCTCTTTTTTAGAATCCGAGGGCTTGGATCAGTTCTGAATAAAGGATAAAGAAAATGTTTTGATTTATTAAATAAAAAAGAGTATCATATATAATATATTTCTTAAAAGTACCTTTCTATTTATTATTTCATTTTCTCTACCTTGATGATAATTTTTCAGAAGAATTCTGCACTGGAAATCTGATATCCTAGGCTTTCCTCCTGTGATATAATTTAGCTAAGGAGCAGATCACATATTTTTGGGTCAACTCACTTAAATGGTACCTTTCCCTTGTGAGCATTTAATTTTTTAAAAGTTGCTTGGGAAAAGTTAGTCCTCAAATAATCAAGTTATAGTTATAAAAAAAAAATGAATTACACACCCAAGCACAGTCTTGAGATTTAGCAGCCTTTCTGAGCAACTGTTATATTTCCACACATAGAGTTTTAATCATTGACACATCCTACTCAAGAACTATACATTGAGGACTAAATAATTAGTTAAAGCATCACCATGGTATTTAGCTATACACAGGCAAACATACTGGGCTGAAAATACATACACTTTTGGAAAGAAAAAAATGCCTCACTAGCTTACATTGCCTTGAGATTTGCTTGTCCAAATTCCTTAAAATATTGTGACACATTGAGGACACATCTAAAAATTGAAAAATGTTAGGAAGGTGCAATTTAGTAGTTTAGCTCTGTCTTGATTGAACAGAATTGCCTGGAAAATCAAACAAATAAATTGTGCAATTATCCATAATGATGATGAAGAGAAATATTTAAAAACAAAAAAAATGGCCAATTCAATCATTATATACCACTAGTCCTCTATCTCTCCAATATATATATTTTTAATATATATATGGGATATCTCCTATGTGCTTTTACCTGTGAAATATTTCACGGGTTAAGATATAACATCTGTCTGTGGTGGCTTTTAAGATAGTAAGAGAGGTCACATATAAAATATGAAACAGTTCCACCACCTTCTTATCACCCTGGTCTAATGCACCATCATTTCATCCCTAAATTTCTGTATTTCTTCTGTTTCTACTTTTAGATTGTTCTTTTACAATTTTTCCTGTACAAAAAAAAATAAGTGATCATCTAGTGCACTTAAAACCTGTACTGTTTTAGCATAGTAGAAGGAGAAGGGGGAGGAGGAGGAGGAAGAGGAAGAGAAATAAATCATCATACTATTTTCCTTAGCTCATAATTTTCAAAAGTTCTCATAGTCTGGCCCTGTGTATCTCTCTTGCCATGGCTTCTGTCACTTCTCACTTTGCCCAGGATGCAATCTATCTTTTCCCACCAGTATTAAGCCCCATGAGAGTAGGTGCCCTTATCAGTCTTGCTCTTTGTATATGCATTGTCTAGAACAGTGTCGGGCATGTAGGAGGCATATAATAAATATTTGTTCAAAATAATGAATGCATAGAAAAATGTTATATCCTTTCCACATTTTTTGATATGCTAAATTTTCAAACTGTGTGCAGCCATTAAAGAATAAGAACATTTTTATAAAGTCATAAACATAAACAACGTAAGAAGAAAAAAATTTTTTTTAATGAGAGGGACAGTAGACATAAGGTAAACCTTATAGAATATTAGGACTTGAAATGGATTTAGAATAATAATCTGAATTGTTATAGGCAACACAAGGGTTAAAGTATAGTGTTCTAGAGCAGGACAAGACCAAAAGTGAGCCAGGAGTGGGAGAAAGTGGGTAAACATAGTTGGAGGAGGAAGTTAAGAATGTCAAACTGATAGACCCAAACATTCAGATTAAGGAAGAGTGGAAACTATATGTGAATAAGAATGGACACACTGTTAAAGGACTTGCACAGTCAGTAGAAAAGATTATAACTCGTTAAGTAGGAAAAGAAAGTGGATGAAACGTTTTTGAGAAGATTGCCAGCATTTAGGAAAATTCCTCTTACAGTCCATGCAAAGCAGAATAAAGGAGGTAAATAACTTTAGGCAAGATGACTTGATGACTAGTGTCACTCTTTAAGAATGAGATGATGAGGGATGGGTCATAGCATGACATAACGGGGGAATAAAGTGACAACCCAAAGAGGACAAAAACAACTGATGGTGTTAATTTGGGTATGTGAGAAAGGAGAAGTTAGTCAAATTGAATAAGATGCTATGAGCCCTAGAAAATGCCCTTTTTCTTCTATCCAGCAGAAGACTGGAAACACAAGAAGCCATAATGCCTAAAGGTCAACATTCTACCCGAAATATAAGGATTTCCTGTGTCTCCAATTTCATGTTCTTCCTCTGTATTTGAACAAAGTTAAAAGTATGTTACTCTAGAATCCTATTATTAGAATATGCCTCTTTCAAAGTCTCTCTGTAAGCTATCAATCTGTGTTTATGTTTTTCTTATTATCAATCAGCAACTAAAGTGTTTCAACAGAATTTACAGGTCCTGTGTGATGAACATCCATTAAAGTGTCTTCCAAGCATCTCCCCTCTGCCTCCTGCATTTACAAAAGTGGACCTGGCTGGTAGTAACTGACTGGACACTGGCATGAACACCAACTCAAGCAGGTCCACCAGCACTCAAACAGGGATAAAGAAACAGATACATTACGGAACTCTAGAGAAAAAGTCCTTGAATTTGCAGCAGTTTTGTCTCCATCATTTCCAGTGCTTCATTTTTCAAGTCTTCTTTAATATCTTAGAATCTACCATTTGCATTTTTGTCCCTTTTTAATCATCTGATATCTATTGTATACAACTCAAAGAAATTTAATTAATACCTAGCATAAAATACTTTCAGAATTGGTATCAAATGCAGATGTAGATAATTCTAGTGGAAATGAGAAATGAGAGCAGGATAAATGTAACTGTGGAGCTTGAAAAGAAAGCTGTGCATTAATAAAATCCGTTGCAAAACTCATCTAAAAGAAGCAGCAACACTTGACTCATAACACCAGATTAGACTTCTGTTTGTCTTTCTCTTTCCAGAGGACTGATATTTTTGGTAGGAGGTTTTCCTACATTTCCCTGTGCTACCACCTCCTTCATCAACGGGAAACTTTTAAATTTGGAGACTGTAAGAACAGATGCTGGGGTTCCATTTTAAAAAGACAGAAGAGTGTAAAAGCTAAATTCCCAGACATAAAATGTGAGTTCAGACCTGACAGTTAAACCAACAATGATGCTAGCTTTCCCTGGTCACTGGGAGTCTAACAGCACAAATGCTCAGCAGGGTTGAAACATCTACTCTTCTATGGATGGAGAGAATATGAAAAGAACAGAGCCTATTTTTGTAAGTGGCACCCAAGAATGTTTCTACTCACCCAGAATAGTACTTCAGTTCATTAACTAAAATGCCTTTGTATTATGGTTGATTGGTTTTGTGTTCACTTTACTTTTGAATATATTATGAGATTTAGAGCAGTGAGCTAAAATTAAAAATATGCTTTTAAAAATAAGAATCGGCCAGGCTCAGTGGCTCAGCCTGTAATCCCAACATTTTGGGAAGACGAGGCGAGTAGATTTCCTGAGTCCGTGGGTTCGAGACCAGTCCAGGCAACTTGATGAGACCCCCCCATCTCTACAATAAATAAAAACAAAAAACAAAAAAACTAGCAGAGCATGGTAATGCACACCTGTAGTTCTGGCTACTTGGAAGACTGGGGCGGAAGGACCTTTGGAGCCCAGTAGGTCGATGCTGGGGTGGCCGTGAGTGTGCCACTGCACTCCAGTCTGGGCAATGGAATGAGACTCCAACTGAAAAAAAAAATCAGTGGGAGATGGGGTTAGGTATATTCCTTCATTTATTCATTCATTCAAAATATTTATTGTGCCACCAGATATTATGCTGGCAAGTGATTTTATAGGTTGTTTGCTTATTTGTCGATTTGTTTATTTTAAAGATGTGCTTTCTGCTTACATCAATCTTGCTCTGGTAGAAAAGCGAACGTTAAGCAAAGAAATGTATAACAATATGATTATAAATTTTGACAAGTAAACTGAAAATAAGTACATTATGATATGAGAAACTGAGGTAGTCTTGTTGAGTGTGGAAGAATGACTGCACCTTAGTCAAGAAACGAGGAAGACTGGGGTGAGTTTTGAGACAGGTGAAGAGCTTTCTGGAAAAAGAGAAAAGCTTGTATGAAGGTTTTATGGCAGAAACGAAAGGAGCCAGAGAACTGGAGCCTAACGAGGCAGGGTGGTGTGCCATTAAAGAAAACTGGAAAATGGGAAGACAAGATGACTTAGATCCTTACAGAAAAGTTTAGGGATTTGGAGTTTCATCTGAAGTCCAAAAGGAAGTCATTGGAGGGGATGATATGAGTATCATTAAAATGCTGGAAAGACTCCTCAGCCTGCCATGTTGAGAATAGGTTGTTGCAATGAATCAATGGTAGAAGCAGGGAAACCAATTTGAAGGTCAAGGCGTAATCCAAGGAAAAGAGGAGAAGCTATCAATGGAACAGTGATTGAGCAATGATAGTGAAGTTTTATGATAAATTCACTTTAAATCCCTTACTACATCATTTAGATACATATGCATGTATTTATCAAAAAAATGAAATCATGTTTTGTAAGCTATTTTACACTTATCAACAAGACATAGATATGTTTTCTTGTCAGAATCAGCAAATTCTGGTTATTTCTACTGATTTATTAGTATTCTTACTCTATGAATCAACCATAATTTATTCAATAATTTATTTTATAATAGGCATTTATGTTATTTCCAATTTTTATTGTTAGAAATAATCCTACATTTTTATTATTGAAAATGATGCTATAGAGAACACCTTCATTTCTGTACAGTTTTAAAGATATTTTTAAAATGTTTCTGTAAAATTAATTACTAAAAATAGAATTGCTAAACCAAAGGGTTTGTATATATTACATAAATATATAATAACTACTGAAAAGTTACCATTCAAACTGTTTTTATTTAAATTCCTTCTAGTTTGACTATACCTTAGAAAACACTGAACTTCTACCAATACAAAAATAATACCTCAGTATTGACTGAATTTACATTTCTTTGACCAGAAAGCTGGAACATTGTTCTACATGTTGATAAACTACTTATATCTTTTTGTCTGAACGTTCCATTATATTCTACTTCTTTCTTTTATTCTTTCATTTGCCTGTTTCTTATTGTTTTGTAACAATGTTTCTTAAAGGGCCCTTTAAGTATGATATTTGGCATTTTGGGGGGGTTTTAAAAATTGTTTGTTTATTTATTTATGATAGAGTTGTGAGGCACAAGTGAGGATTTACTACATAAGTAGGCTGCATGCAGGTGAAGTTTGGCCTTTTAGATGGCCCTCACTCCTGCTGGTAGTGAACCAAGTACCCTTTGCGTTGCTGCGTGACTCCCTACCCTCCCTTCTTCCCCTCCTCTAAAGTGCCCAGCAACTGCTGATTCCACTCGTACTAATGTGACTAGTGTTCAGAGTCCACTTATACATGAGATCATGGGGTATTCAGGTCTTTGTTTCTGCCACAGTTTTCTTAGTATAATGGTTTCCAACTGCATCCAAGTTGCTGCAAAGGCCATGATTCTTTTCTTCTTTGTGACTGCATAGTTCTCTATCTTGTGTACATACCACATTTTCTTTATCCAGTCCACTTTTGATGGGCAGCAGGGTTGGTTCCATGTTTTGACTATTGTGAATAGCACTTCAATAAACAGGCATGTAGAGGTGTCTTTTTTCCTCTAACTGTATTCCCAGGAGAACACATTTGGATCATGGAAAATCAATTTTGCATTCTTTTAGAAGTCACCACACTACTTTCCATAGAGGCTGAACTAGCTTACATTCCCACCAACAATGTAGAAGCGATATCTTTTCTCTACATTCATGCCAGCATCTATTGATTTTTGATTTATTAGTGATAGCCATCCTTACTAGAGTTAGGTGCTGTCTCATTGTAGTTTGGGTTTTCATTTCTCTGATGATTAGTGAAGTGTGTCTGTTGGCTGCTTGTATGTCATCTTTTAAAGAGTGTCTGTTCATGTCCTTTGCTCACTTTTTAATGGAGTTGTTTGGGTTTTTTTTCCCTTTTAGGTCATATGAGTTCCTTGTAGAACCTGAACGCTAAGCCTTTGTCAGATGCATAGTTTTTCCATTCTGCGGGTTGCCTCTTTACTCTCTTCACGGTTTTTTTCACTGTGCAAAGCTTTTCAGTTTGATGAGGTCCCACTTGTCTATCTTAGCTTTTGTAGCATTCACTTTTGGGGACTTGATCATGAATTCATTTCCTACCCCGATTCTACCTAGGATTCTTAGCAAGAGCAATCAGGCAAGAGAAGGAAATCAGAGATATCCAAACAGGAAAAGAGGAAGTTAAGCTTTGCCTCTTTGCAGACAATTTGATTCTATATCTAAAAACCCTAGGGAGTCTGTCAAAAGCCTCCTCACAATGATAAATGACTTTGGTAGAGTCTCAGATTACAAAACAAATGTGCAAAAGACAGTTGCATTTCTATACACTAGCAACAAGCAGGCAGAGAACCAAATAAAAACCACAATCCCATTTATAACAGCCATTAAAAAAAATGAAATACCTTGGCATCCACCTAACCAGAGAAGTGAAAGATCTTTACAAAAAGAACTACAAAATGCTGCTGAAAGAAATCAAGAATGACACAAAAAATGGAAAAACATCCCATGCTCATGGATTGGAAGAATCAGTATTGTCAAGATGTTTATCCTGCCCAAGGCAATCTATAGATTCAATGCAATACCCATCAAATTACCAACATCATTTTCACAGTCCTGGAAATGACAATACAGAAATTCACACGGAAACAAAAAAGAGCACTAATAGTCAAAACAATCCTCAACAATAAGAACAAAGTGGGAGGTATCACGCTCCCAGACTTTAAACTTTATTATAAGGATACAGTAACCAAAATAACATAGCACTGGTACAGTAATAGGCTCATAGACCAATGGAACGGGACAAAGATCTGGAAGTAAAACATGGTCTCTCAACCATCTCATCTTTGACAAAGCCACCAATAACAATCACTGGAGAAGGGAGACCATATTTAGTAAATGGTGTTGAGAAAACTGGCTAACTACACGCAGAGGAATGAAACTGGCCCTCTACCTATCACCATATACAAAAACAACTCAAAAAAGGATCAAAGACCTAAATTTTTTTTAATATCCTCTTATGGGCTGTCTTTTTTTAGCATAAAGTTTTAAAGAGTCAAAATTGTCCACTCTATAAATCTTTTAGCATTGAGATTTTGTGTCAAAATCTCCCCTACCTACTACATATCTCTAATAGCCAATTCCTAGACACTATATACATTTAGAGACAACTGAACACATATTATCAAACCTGTGACAAACAAGAGTAATTCAATTTTATGTTAAACTGTGATGAACAAAAATTATTTTCATTACCTTCCTCTTGATGTTGCATAACTGAATGCATTGAAAACAATTTCTGAATGCGTTGAAAACAACCTTGAACCATAATTGCATTGTAGTTCTTTGAAACATGAGCTCCTGTGTTCCTGATTTCATGTGCCTCAATATAAAATGCTTCTAGACAACAATGTATTCTTTTTTTTTTTGAGTTGGAGTCTCACCCTGTCACCCAGACTGGAGTGCAGTGGCCGCTCCCGGCCGCTACCTCGACCCGCTGGGCTCCGGCGATCCTTCCGCCTCAGCCTTCTGAGTAGCCGGGCATGCGCTACTATGCCCGGCTGATTTTTTGATTTATTGTAGAGATGAGGTCTCGCTGCGCAGGCGGGTCTCGAACCCTCGGGCTCAGGCAATCCACTCACCTCAACCTCCCAAAGGTGCGGGATTACAGGCTGAGCCACCGAGCCCGGCACAATGTATTCTTGACCACTGCTTTCCCCTTGATGATTCAATGAGAACTATAGCAAATATATTTAAGACTATAGGAGCCTGTTTGATAAGGGCAACCAGATCCTAAATATTTTTGAAATCAAATAATGCTATTAACTTGATCCAGATATTTTTTTAAAGATAGGTTGAGGAACAAGGTAAAAACTTGAAAATTCTTGGAGTCATTGGAAAAAGCATTTTCATGGTTCTATTGACAAGAAAAAAAGGAAAATATAAGTGCCAAATCTCATTCTTTCTGATGATTGCATTCTATTTGCTTCTTTAACTATGTGTCACAAATGATTCCTAGAACAATATTTTTAGGACCAATTTTTTTAAAAAGCCATCCTAATTAAACAAAGTTGGGAAACATGGAACTAAAAATAGTTGCAGTTAGAGAACTATATCACAGAAGAATGTCCAGGGCCCTCAAGATATTGATATTCTTTGTTAATTTTTAAGAGAGGATATTGTTTGTTGCTTTTTGAAACAATAGATTTTTTTTCAAAGAATAGAAGAAATACCTCTAAACATTGCATGAATTTTAAGAACAATATTTTGGGAGTTCATTTGTCTTAACCACATTGACTTCATGTCTCTCTAAGACTAGAAACATATTAACTTTTTGGTCTTCTTTTCTAAAATTTACCACAAGCCTGACATATTACCTATGATCTTCTCCAAATCATCCCTTTAAATTTCTCCTCCTTTATGCTCTTTTTAAAGTATGAAAATGCTCAGGATTTATATTTTTACTCTACTGATTCAGTTGTTTACACATGTATTTTACTGCCCATTTTATTTGTATGTACTAGTAGATACAAATTTTTATTTTATGTTTCTTATTAAGGCATTCATATTTTCAGATTAATAAAACATATTATCTATTTTTTTGGTGTAATCATCTCCCATTTTTCACCCACAGCACATATCCACACACACAACCTAGAATAGTTTTCTGCGCAGGGTCAATTCCAGAAGATGTAGCTGCCTGACCTTATTTAAGAGTAATACAGATTCTGTGTGAGCTGCATGAGTATGAGTCTACCTGCATGTTTATCAACAGTGGCTGCCTCCAAGAGCAACACCTAAAGCAGGACGGAATCAATATTCAGCAGAGTCATTTCTTTGGCAGCTGAAATGAACCTGCAGGAATCTTGCTGTCACTGATACATTCTTGGATGCCTGCAACTATAAATTCACCCACCTACTGCACATGCTCAAGGGAAATAATTTTCTCAACTTTGGAATACATCCCCCTCACTGTGGGTCGGATAGCAAGCCTTAAAGTGACACAACAATGGGTAAGGAGTGATTGAGAGAATTGACTCCAAGTGATATTTGGAGAAACCTTTGGTGGGCAAAGTGTCATGATGGGATTCAAGCTTCAGTGCTACTCTTGAATATTCATTTTCTGCTACTTCATATCTCCTTCCTCTGCCTCATCATCACAAGACAATAAACCCCTTTTATTTGAGGGGCTAGAGAATGGAATGTTTTGGTTCATGAGGTATTCTGGCTCCTAAGTATTGCTATAATAGTTTTATTGGTAAGTGTTCTTCATTTTACTGGAAGGCTTTGGAAATAGTTACCTGGATGAATCAAAAGAATACTCAAGGTTTTGCAACAACGTGAGCATCATAAAGAAAACAAACTCTTCCTTTAAAGTGTTATTCATACAAAAAAACAAGCTTAAATTATTCTGACCATAACACATACCTTTGTAGTTATTCATTTGGAAGCAAATCTTATTTCTCTTTATTTGCCTGTGTCAAACACAAAAAATGTACTATGAATGAACCTTCTTTCTATGTCATTTAGTTGATGTTTCTTGTTGTTTGGTAGTAGCAAACAGAAATTATTTTCTATTAAGCAGTTTTCTATGACAATAATGAGCCTGTCTTTGTTCTTTAACTTTCAACTGAAGTGTTCTCATCAAAAAAGGAGGCTGTTGTCCAGAATGAGAAATTGTTGTTTCTCCCTGAACTTCTCTCTGCTTTTACCGGAAGCATGGACCAAACATGGACTCAGCTCAACCCCACTTAGTTTTTCAGAACAGATGAAGATGAAGTCATATCCTGGTATGGTGGCTCTCTGCTGTGTACTGTCCCAGTAATCTGGCCATCGCTTGTGTATAAAGTAGCACTCAGAATTTTAGATTGTGCAGCTAGCTAACAGAAGAGGGTACTGTCTGTGTGGGGAACACTACATGATTCATATTTTCTTTGAAAAATTAAAGTCATATTTCTTTGATGTGTCAACAGTAACAACTGAAAGCAGATTACAGATTCTTTGTACTAAACTGAAAGGAAAAACTTGAGAGAGTGAGAGCAAGAATGAGAGCAAGAGAGAAAAAGACAAACAGAGAGACAGAATGAGAGACTTCTCTTCAGTCAAACAAGGAGAGACATATTCCCAGCAAATATACTTAAATCAAGTGCGTAGTCCTTAGAATGTAATATAAACTCATGATATGAGAGAGACCATAGTATGAGGAAAATGTGAACAGAAATATTTATTCTTGGCTAGCTAGGAAAAGAAATAAACTGAGGGCACTGAGGACATCTGAATGTTTGTGTGAGGCAAGCAAACAAGGACACACATTGAGAGAACAAGCAGGAAGAGGAAGAGAACTGTTCCCAAAATAATTTGGTGCTGAGACTACAGCGCTGTACTAAGGCTCTCTTGTCTTCTCTTTCCTTCCTCTGTCGTCATTCTCCTTTGATCCCATCAGCATCTCTTCAAAGATGCAAGACCCAGTTTATCCCTATGCCAAACATATATCACATCTGCCAACATAAGAAGTGAGAAAATGAGCCCTATGTACAAAACATTCTGTCTAAATCCATTTAAAAACACAATCTGATTCTGTACTTCTCCAAGGGAAGTGGGTGAGGGGTGGCAAGTGACTGTCATTCTCTGAAGAGGAGAGAAGCTTGAGGAGAAGGTCAGTAGAAGGAAAGAAGGATCTACTTTCTACTTCTGGGGAAGTAGCTCTCTAAATAATCTCCGACTTCACTGATTCCCATAGTGTAGGGTTGTGACAGTCCCTAATAATTCCTTCAGAAGCCAAATGATAGCACTTCACTTCCCTGCCAACCTTGCTTTTTTCCCAGGCTTCTGGAATGTGTCTTCAATGGATGTGTCTGCCAGTCCTCACCTCAGCAATGATTTTGTCCTCAAATCAGGACTGGGACAGAATCTAGAATGGGCTCCAGGGAGATAAGTTCCACCCAAACCTGCATCAAAGAGCACATGCTGGGAGAAAGAGGAATTCATTGTTCTTTGTGGAACTACACAGAATTCCAGGCAATCCACGGAGAATTCCAAGATGCTCTCAGCAGCTACTGACCCACTCCTAGACTATACACACTTCCTCTAAAACCTCTCATCCATCTCTCAAAAAAATCAACCAATATGTACAATCAGAATCTAGTCAGAGAGATAACAGGGTTGAGTGAGTGAATAAGGCATATTGCAGAAGCTGCAGCTAGGGTGGGGAATTTGAAAGCACTATATATAGCACTAATTCCTGGAAGTGGAATAAAATTCAATTTTCCATGCTGAGTCTTTAGGTAGGAAAAAAAAAAAATAACACGAGGTGCTGCTGAGAATGACTAGATGCCTCAGCACATCAAGTAACACAGAGCTGTTGTTACTGAAATCTTGAAATACTCATTAAATGGAGTTAGAATATCTGGCAAGCCTCCTCCATGGCTTTTCAGGAAGCATTACAAAATGGTGGGGGTGGGAGTCATTCCAAATTATAGAATAGAAGGCTGACAGCCCTAGCATCATGGGCTCACGAAAACCTCATTGAATGTGACAGGCTGGAAATCTAGGTGGCATAATGAGGCACATAAGCAATATTTTCAAGGGTGCTAGCAGCTACTTCATGGCTCTTTTCCCCCAAGGCAAGTAAGCTCCCCAAATTCATCTGTCTATTTTCATATATTTTCTTTTTCTTCATTGTTCTTCCCCCTATATCTAATGCACTGACATTCAGTGGGTTGTGCCAGATTTCAAATATATACATCCCTCCAGGAAATAAAAGATACTCAGACTTCTTGACCATTTGAACTAAAAGTGAACATCTTACTAGAGGATATATGATCACAATAGTTGTTTTCTAAAGATAGTATCATGTAAGATTTCTTGTTTTATTCATGAATTATATTCTATTTGAAATCATCAATGTTACCTTGCATCAACACCTTAAAACTCTTTTAATTAAAATAACAAATAATCAGCTTTCATATATGACAGGTACATATTTCTTATTTTAGAGATGCGTAATATAGAATAAGATTGAAACTGTAACTAATAAAGATGGTGTGAACCGAACTGGGATTATATAACTGAGATGTCCCAGTTTTCTGCAGAGGCTGACCTCAATTATACACAGGCTAAAGTATCTTGGTTTATAGTTTCCATGATACACAATTAGGAAGGATATTATAACTTAAATGTAGAAGGCTTTATGTACAGCTAGACAATGAATGAGGAACAGATAAGCTACAAATTTACCTTCCTATCTTATAGGCAATTTTTCAAGCATATTTAACCATACAGTTTTAGTGTTCAGCAAACTACTTTTACCTGTAACATGATACTGCATGAGACTGTAACTGCTATTATTATTTCTAAGTAAAGCCTTTAGTCATCTAAGCAACCACGATGGGTGAACCACACAGCCATTTTTCTCTTTCTCACAAGAGCTGGTAGTTGAAACAGAGCCATGCTCTGTCTGGCAGTTTATATATTCCCATACTTCATGGGGAGAAAAGTAGAGCTTAGTACAATGAGTAAGTATAGCTTTGAGTTAGTAGATCTGAGTTGATGATCCATTTCCTGCCCTTTTCAGCAGCAAGACTTTAGCCATACTGTATTTTTCCAGCTATAAAGTGGGAATTATAAACCCTTTCCCATAGAGTGCTAACTGTGAGAATCTTTCTAAGAGATCTCTGATCTATTCACTCTCTTCCTCCTTTCTTCTTGTTCTGGCTCTCTCACTTTCTCTTTCATTCACGTTGGGACTAATATTTCTGAGGGTAGCAAAGGCTCTCAGTCACTAACCTCTGGCCCAGAAAAGGGGCCTTCCAATGAATATGTTTGGATAGGCAGGCATAGAAGAACAAACAGAATGGCAGGAGATGTTTCCTTAAAAAGTCCTAGTAACACATCTCCAGAGCCTGGACACCTAGCTTAGCCTAACCCTGTGATGAGCCACGTTGTGCTGCCCTCCTGCAGTACTGATGGAACCTGCCTTCACTGCCTTAGGCACTGTCTCTGTTAAGTATTCCTGAACTTTCTAGAAGTGATTGAATGCAAACAATGATATTTTATAGTAATATTGCAACTTTTACCTTGTCACTTGGAGTGCAAGAGACACAGTAACGATTGCAATGCATGCAATGGCTTATGTTAGTCATAATGTAATTATTCTAACGATAAAATCATCATCATCATCATCATTGCTAGCTCTTTACTATGCTGCTTTTACTGTGTTCTTGGTACAGTGCGAAACACATCACACCCAGTATTTATTTATTTATTTATTTATTTAGAGTTGGAGTCTCACTCTGTCTCCCAGACTGGAGTACAGTGGCAGCTCCCGGCCACCCCAGCCTCGACCCGCTGGCCTCCCGCGATCCTTCCGCCTCAGCCTTCCAAGTAGCTGGAATTACAGGCGCGCGCTACCACGCCCAGCTAATTTTTGATTTATTGTAGAAACGATGTCTCGCCAAGTGGCCCAGGTGGGTCTCAAACCCGCGACCTCAGGCAATCTGCTCACCTCAGCCTCCCAAAGCGTGGGATTACAGGCTGAGCCACCGAGGCCGGCTAACACCCAGTATTTAATATGCCAACATTATGAGACAGAGGATATCAGCCTTCCCACATCTAGGGAGGTCGATTTTCCCCAATGTCACACAGCCAGAAGAGGTGAAGGCGGAGTGTAATCCAGGCAATTTGACTCCAGATCCAGCACCTTAAACCATCCATCATGATCTTAGCAACAACGGACTTGTTTTTCATGCAGAACAAACACCCTGCTCACTTTCTGTTTCTAGTTGACTACAGCAATTGTAATTTTTGTTGAACAGCCTGCTTGTGCTGCCTAAGTATCTAGCTGGCTGCAGTGCCTGCCTGCACCCCCGGATGCCGACTTTACTCTCTTATCTTGCTTTGCTGTTTTTCATAAAGCCCATCCTTTCTTTGATTTCTCCCAGCCTGCATCTCTATCCCTGAGAAGTCACATAAGATTTGCTTTACCTGTTTTCTCCTAATGGTGTCTTCTTTTAGCATCTCTTTTGTTCTTGTTTTCTCTCTTTCATTCCAGTTCTCCCTTTTCTTTTCTTTTAACTAGTCTTCAGACATTCTCCACAGGAACATTAATAGCTAGGAAAACACTTTATAAATGATAAGATACTGTAAGAATGTTAATTATACATAACTAATTAAAATATCATTATTCCGAGAAGCAATTTAGTATGGAATAAAAGGAGCATGGGTACTGCTGTCAACCTGAACTAACTTAAAGTTCTGGTATCACCACTTCCTGAGTGCTTATACAGTGTGTGTGACCCAAGTATGGGAGCCAGCTTTCTGATCCTCAGTGTAGTAGCCTTAAATTAGACATATGATGTTAGAAATAACCAATGCTTACTAGTGCGACTACAGGCCTGGCACTATGCTGTGGACTTAATTGTGTGCCCCGGTGCCCAATGCATATGTTGAAACCTTAAACCCCAGTGTGACTGCATCTGGAAATAGGGCCTTTGAAGAGATAATTAAGGTTAAATGAGGTCGTAAGGTCGTAAGCCCTGATCTGATAGAATGATAGGATTATTGTCCTCAAGAAAAAACACCACAGAGTGGATTCTCTCCCTTCCTCCTCCCCATCACAGAGAGAGAGAAAGAGAGAGAGAGAGAGAGAGAAGAGGAGGGAGGAGAAGGGAGGGAGGGTGGGATGGAAGGGGATGGGAGGAGAGGGGAGGAGAGAAGAGGGGAAGAGAGGTGAGGGGAGGTGAGGGGGTAGGGAGGGGGAGGGGAAGGGAAAGGAAGGGAAGGGAAGGGAAGGGAAGGGGCCATGTGAGAACACAGAGAAGTCAGCCAACTGCAAGTCAGAAAAAGAGCTTTCACTAGAAGTTGAATGGGCAGCCCTTTGATTTTGGATTCTCAGCCTTCTGAACTGTAAGAAAAAATTAATTTCTGTTGTTTAAGCCAATGGCAATCTGAACAAATTATACAACACTAAATATGTTACTTTTCATAGGGGTAAAGATGGGGCCTATAATTATCCTCATTTACAGAAGAGAAAATTCAACTTCAGAGAGATTAAGTAAGAGTTAAGGCCCCATGAAGTGGCACACCTGGGACTCAAGCTTAGGGCTGTCCAATTCCAAATGAGACTTTTAATCACTATGCCACTTCATATCCTATATCTAATAAAATACGGAAAGTATCCTGCACAATTCAGGAAAGGATAATATTTGGTCCAGATGTGTCTGCTGGCCCTTTACAAGAAATAGGGCTGGCATTTTACCAATGCAATCTCGTCTTCCCATAAAAAATCATTACTTCTTCTTGAATTCTCTATCCAAGTATAATGTATATTGGAAATACTCATTGAGATTATAAGATCCTTTCTTTCTTATTTAAGAACACTTTAAGAAGATAGTATAAAAAGTAAAATTGCAAATGTTTTCTATAAATGTGTACAGGGTTTTCCTTGGAAATGTGTGTTAAGAAATATTATTTTTGACGTAGTTTTTTTCCAGCTATGATTTGATTCTGTGAATAATCTGCCAACTTGTGAATTATGGTGTGATTTAACTGAATGTCAGACATTGCTTAGATTGGCAATGTCTTTGTAAGAGAAGTGCTTTGTAAGAGAAGTATTCCTATTAGATAACTCAGAGTAGCGGCTCTTAATAACTATTCCAAAATGATATTCATATGAAATATTTATATGAAATACACTTATCTACTCATAGCATTTTTCAAAAAGAAAATACTTTCACTTCTATATTATACAAACTAACTAAAGGAATAAATGTATAATAATATAATTGATTATTCAACGTGATTTCAAAAGAAATAAACTGAAACAGATATTTTCTCCTCTGCAGAATCTGAATTTGACAGATACAAATTGTTGAAGTGAAAGATCAAGTATCATAAGAGGGTTATTATCAATGATGAAATTTTCAAAAATGGTGAAAAACACTTAGTAAAATTCCAGAATAAACAAAGAAAAGTAAAATTGTAAGTAATTCATTCCTAAACATGGAAATCTGTTCCTATTCTCTTCCCAGCCTCCTTCTCACTGGACACTGGACTGTAGTTCTTATATTGATGACAGGTGAAGACATGGAAGCCCAAACAAATCCAGGTGGGTACATAGCAGGCAACTTTATCTAAGGACACATCAGTGAAAAGTAGACTATTCTACTGGGACAGTGACCAAAATATCCAACTAATTAGGAGATTCCTGAAATCGTTGCTGCTGTTCTGGATCCAGAATTGTCTCCCGTGATATTAAGCCAGAGCAGGCAACAGTCTGAAGGTAGTGCCATACTGCACCTGAGACCTGGACATATTTGGATTGGGACCTTGCCTTTGAGTCACTGGAACTATTGTGTCCCAGAATGCAGGTTTACTCTGGCAGTTTCATTAATTTGCAATAATGTCATCTGCCATTTTATTCACTATTAGATTGTTTTGGACCCCACTTATTACGCTATGGTGGAGTTTTATGGCTAAGCTTCTCTTCATTGTTAAAATGAAGTTTGTTTTTAAAAAATTAAAGAATATTAAAACAATGCAGAATCTCATGCATAGTGTAAGTTGGAATTAAGTTCTAGCTTCAGAAAATGTTTATTTCCCATATTCACATCTGGCAGTAATCTCAAAAACCCTGTGGATCGTGAACAGTTCTTCATGATGTGGCATTGTCCCCACACATTACTGAATATGTAGGTTACCTGGTTCCCACCCACTAAATTCCAGTAGCTTTCTACCCTTCCACTCCCTGTTCATCATGCTGCCCTGTTAGTTAAAATACTCCCTAAAATGCAGTATTTTTTCTTTGATAACCACTAAGAGAGGTTAAAAACATGGGCTTTGAAGTTAAGAAGATGGAGATTCTCATTTTAACCTGTATTTTGGACAAGTTATTCAAAATTCAGACTGCCTTGGAGTTTAACCCTATACTGGAGTTTAAAATGTTACTTGAAATATTTAACCAAATACAAATTCTCTCTTACCTAGAAATTGAATCAATTTTTTAATTTAACAAATTTCATGACTGACTATTATGTTCTAAGTTCTTCACAGACATGATGAGGGCAGGAGTGAATGGAACATGAGATGATATATCCTTGCTGGTGGGACAGAGCAGGAATTATAAAATAACTCAAGTCATCCAGTGAAATTTGAATTTTAGATAATCAATGAATGGTTTTTTTTAGTAATATAATGGCCCATGTTTTGAGACATATTTGAATTTTATGGAAATTCTCAATGCATGGGAATACTTATAATGAAAAATGTTTATTGTTTATCTGAAATTCAAATTTAACTTGATGTTCTGTACCTTATCTGGCAAATCTATATTAATTGCTGATGAGATCATACCAATACATTAGCATTAACCCTCTCCTTGCCCATGCTTAGTTGAAATACTTTGAGATAATTTAATGATTAACATATTCAAAAATTCTGAAGACTAATATACCTTCATGTATAGATGACTGCTTATATTTAAAAAATAATTCATTTATTAGTAAGCCTATTCTCCAGGCCATTGATAGAAAAATTCAATGTGGAGTTCTAAGAAGAGAGATTATTTTATAAAGACTTTAAAAAAAAATTAAAACTGTTTCTGAATGTGAAGGCCCAAGACTAGGACTTATGATACTTCTGAAATAGTTAGCCACATTGTGTGTACCTCTGCATGTTTTCAGGGAAAGAGATCACTGCATTTGTCATATTCTCAAAGATTTTCAAAACACAAGACTTTCTAAGTATAACTGAACTCAAACAAAGTTTGTATTTCAGGGCTAATAGAAATGCTTTATATCTTGATTACAGTGGTGATTATACAGGTGCATGTACGTATCAAAATTCATAGGACCATACCTAAAACTGGGGAATTTTAATTATATCTTAATTAATTTGCCTTAAGACAAAAAAAATTAAAAATTTAAAAAGTGTTCAGAAACAACTTAGAGAATAAACCAAGGAACTTTCATTTTCTTTTCCAAACATATATTTCCTAAGAATTTCACTCCTTTGATTGAAATTCTTCATTCCAGGGAGAGGTCACTTAAGTAAGTAATATAACTCCTTGGGAGGACCAGATAATTATTATTCAACTGTGTACATAACGGTACAGCATTTTTAACATGTCTAAAGCACTTTACCTCTAAGTTTTCTTTTCTTATTTCTATGCTCAATGAACATAAAATAAAAAGACAATACAAACTGACAGATGATTTTGTTATTCAAGCATTCCATATTTGCCCTGTAAGCCTTTACTGCTTCTTTCCCCCGAAATTTTTTTCTTTCTTATCTCACTAGGAGCAACATTACTATTGTTTTTTAATCAGTATGGTGACTAGCTTGTCAGAGTCTTATGTTCTTGGACTGATTATCATTCATTCCTTGCTATAGTCTGAATGTTTGTGCCACCTACAAATTCATATATTAAAATCTTAATCCCTAAGGTAAATGTATTAGAAGGTAGGCTCTTTGGGATGTGACTAGGTCATGGGGTGGAGCACTCATGAATGATATTAGTGTCTTTATGAAAGAGGCTCTAGAGAGACCCCCTCGCCTCTTCTACCAAATGAGAACACAGCAAAAAAATGCTGCCTAAGAACCAGAAAGCAGGCCTTCACCAGACATCAAATCTGCTGATGCCTTGATCTTGGATTTACCAGGCTTAAGAACTGTGAGAAATAAATTTCTTCCATCCAGTTTATAATATTTTTGTTATAGTGGTCATACTATATGTGAACTATATAGTAGTATAGTTCAGAATTCTGAATGAACTAAGACACTCCTATATGCACCAGTAATAAAAATTTTATTATTCTAGTCATCTCTTATTAATTTAATTCATCTGAAAAATGGAACTAATGCTGTCTGTTCTGAAGTGTACTGTGCTAATAAACATAAAAGAACTTTATAAACTCTAAAGAACTATATCAACTGAAAGTGTTGAAGCTATAAGGCGTGAAGTTAGATACATAGCAATAAAAAAAACTTTACTACGTGCAACTAACTATATACATAATTTCATTCAATCTTCAGAAAACTCTGTAACATTATTATTATTCTCAATAGAAAATACAGAAAAGTAGATTGTACCCAGATCATGTTCTTTGAAAATGACAAAAAAGCAAACAAATTTCTGACATGTTCACATTAGAGAACAAAGAAGAAATGGCTGAGAGGGCCAAAAACATCTACAACATATTTTGCTCTGTATTTGCACCCTTTGACTTTTGTACAAGTTATCTAGTATATTGGTATGCATCATATAAAGAATTGGGATCCACTCTCTCTCCTCTCTGTCCATATATATTTCCATTCCATAGTCAAGGAACAATTCTTCATTTCCTTTATTGGTACACATGTTTAAGTACACATATATATACATACACATAATATGCAATATATATTAGCATCCTTATGAAAGAGGCTCTAGAGAGACATACCTAAAATATTTTATATATGTTAGATATTATATATATATAGGCATTTCCATGTACATTTCAGTTTATTTTCAAGACAGCTACTAAAAATCTGAAAAAAAAGCAAATAAGCAAATATAATAAATAGAAAAATAACACAGTTCACATCTAAAAACAAAATTAAAACCTCTTTATTTATATTATATGATACAGGGAAATTATTACTTTGTTTTACTCATCTGAATTGAGTTACATGTGTCTAATATTATTTCGAATGTGAAAACATTCTTTAGTGAATAAATTCCTCAGAATCTCCTGGCATTTACAACTCTGACAAAAATAAAATCACTCTGTTCTGGGAATAGCTATTTAGCGTTTATAAGTTCCTTCTTCTCACTTTTGCAAAATGAACTTTATGATTACTTTATAAGATAAAGAACCATTAATTGCATATTGACAAGGTGCCTTTAAGAAAAGTCCTAAATTTCCTAGCTCTACCCTTCTCCATCATAATCTACTTCTGACAACTGTAAAAATTGTGCTTTTTTTGCATAGTCCTTATATTTTGTATGCTTTTTGTTGTCATTTACTGTGACAAGAAACAATATGTAGAATCACTTTGGGTAGGGTTTAAGGGCCTATTCGGGATGGAGGGAGAGATAGTTCAGTCATAGAGTTCACATAACCCTTTTTGGAAGACGTATTTTCCACATTCATGATTTATGATAATCCAGATAATTAACCTGCAAGAACTAAAAAACATCAGTGTTCACTGGGAGGGGAGGGGGGGAGGAGCAAATGGTAATCAAATATTAATACTTGAGTAATAAGAGAGAAGATATTTACTAAACACTTACTATATGCCAAATATTTTATATGTATTTTCTTACTTAGTCCTCATGATCATCTACTAGAAAGGATCTGTTTCTCTTCCTTTTTTTACAGATGAGCAAACTCAGGCATAGAAAAGTTTAAAAAAAACAAAAAACCTGCTCAAAATCTCATAGTTAAGAAGTTGGAAACTGAACCCACCAGGCAATCTAACTTCAAAATCTCTGCTTACAGTTCTCTAACAGTCAGTATACTCCAGAATAGCATTATTTCCATTCCATAAGCAAGAAATAATTCCTCACGCCCTTTATTGGTATATAGGTCTCAGTCTTCTGAAATGGTTACATTACAAAATTATAAGTTGAGATTAGTTTCAAAGACAATAAATGATGGAAAACACCCAGGAAAACTCAGTATTGTGTGGCATCAATTGAGTTTCATGGGTTTTGACAGTTAACACAATACCTTATGTGAGGCATTAGCTTACTGGCATGTGAATATCAGCCTCTGGCACCCAGCCACACTATATGATTTTCATTTTGCTTACCTCATTTCATATGGTCTTATTTTACTAGTAGAGATGCTTGAGTGTGTAATCAATAACATGAAAACAGATCCTCACAGTTGTCTAGGAAATTACAGACATTCATACATGGCCTGTGCACATGCCCACAGACACACAACACAACTGCAAAAACATCAAGACAATATACAATTCATAGAAGGAATCTTCCAATTAATAGAATCAACTCTAAAGTGACAGTGAGTTAGAGACCAGTTTAGATTTAGCTGCATTCGTTAGAATACTGATGGAATGATCCATGTGAAAACACCCAGAACCTTTCAAATACTTGTACTGGCAATGTTTATTTTAATACTAACTTTTCTGACAGAAGTACTGTTTTAAAAATGACAAGGAAAAAAAAGTAAAACAAATGCAGACATAATGGAATTGGCATGAAAATAAATCTTACATTTTAAGTATTTTGGAAAACTTATTAGAGAAGATAAACTTTAAATTATGTCTTAAGTTCAGCAAATCAAGGCTTCCCTTCCAGAGAATGTAAAGGACCCTACAGACCATATTTCATCTTTTATATGCATGGATGTACTTTTGAGATGTATGTGAGTGCAGCTTGCATGGGGGTGTATGAGTAAGTCTTCCCAGTGTCATGTAGAATAAACCTGTCAACCGACTCAGGGGTGCTATGGCATAAATATTAGAAAAACTAAAGTTAATCTGATCAATAATTCTCTGAAATAAGTAAGAATACATTTCACATGAACATACATAACGCCAATATGCTCCTGCAACATAGAGCTTGTCATAAGTTCAACTTGGATACAATCCAAGGGAGTTTAGTTATAGAAGTTAAAAAATAGCTGAATTATGAATTGGTTCGGTCTCCAACTAGGCTCTATGGCATCATGATAAAAATGACAGTGCTGCTACGGTAAAATTTTGCATTTGAGGATGACATTGCTGTCATTTTAATGTGTGGGGATGGCTGAGAAGATGTTCCATGTTGCAAACACATTTGGCTCAAATTCCAAATTCTAACTATTACACCATGCATACTAGATGGTTCAGACTAAAATGCCATTTTTTTCTTTGGACCTCCTTTCTGATCCTACCCTTTCCCTGCAATTCCATGAAGTCTGACTCAGACCTAAGGGAAAAGTTCAGGGTTACTGTTATTTACAATGCCAGGAAACTCCCCTAAGTAGGGCAACCTAAGTCTTCCACTGAGCCCATGCCTCTACTGTCAGATCCCTCCAATCCGTTTTCTATATTGGCTGCCAAAATGATAGTCCCAACATGAAGATCTAACCATAAAACCTTGGCTTAAATTCCTTCAAATGTTTCCCTGGTGCCTACATACACTCCTTTACTTGGCATACAAAGAACTTCAAGATCTGGCCACTGTCTAAATGTCACGTCTCATCTGTCATTTCCTGCATTGCTCTTTGCAAGCCAGCAATATTTAACTACTTAGAGTTCTCTGAATACTCCAATCTCTCTGCTGGCATCCTGACTTGCACATGATTTGCCTGGAACAGCCTCCCCTGCTTGAGTGCCTGGCAAACTCATTCATTCTTCAAGTTTCCGTTCAAAGGCTACCTTTTCTGAGAAGGCTTCTTTGACTTTCCCCAGCAACCTGCTGTACCACTTCTCTGTTGATCTTACTTGTATTTGTACACACGTCCTTTACAGGAATCATTCTATTATTTGATTGCTTACCTCTCTCAGTCTTTATTTAAGTTACCTGAGGACAGGGGCCAAATCTTTCCATTGTTTATTCCTAGAATCTTGAACCCTGGTATAGAGTGAGGCTCAATACATGTTGTTGAATGAATGTGTGAGTACATGAATGAATGTGACATAGACATTCATAAGTGAAGAAGAGAACAGTTTGATAGGTAGAAATAACTTAGTCTTTAAAGACCTGATTTAAGGATACAAGCAATGATTCTAGTAGTCTTGTTGGATGAGTCTCCTGTGCTCTGCTCAGCAATATATCCAACCAGATAGAGCTTTTTATGAATGGCTGAAAAACTCATCCCAACTACTTAAAAGCTAATTCTTTGTAATAGAGGCTTGAGAAATATGATTTACTCTTTTAGTCAGTCCAGACTCACTTGAAAAGTCATCAATTACTAACCACCAAAATCAACTTGTGAATTGATTGCTCCACTCTATAACCTAGGTCATAAATGAGAGGCAGTATAGCACAGGTAAGAATAGACTTAGTGGCTATCTTAATTCATTTTGGTTACTATCAAAGAACACCTGAGGCTGGGCATTTAAAAAGAAAAGGGGTTTATTTGACTCACAGTTCTGCAGGTGGTACAAGAAGCATGGCACCAATAACTGTTTCTGATGAGGATCTCAGGAAGCCTTCCACTCCTGGTGGAAGGAGAAGCGGATCTGGCATGTACTGACATCGCATAGTGAGAGAGGAAGCAAGAGAGAGAGACAGCAGAGGTGACAGGATCACTTTAACAACCAGTTCTTGTAGGAACTAATAGGGTGAGAACTCACTCACCCTCACCACAGGGAGAGAATTAATATATTCATGAAGGATCCAGCCCCATGACCCAAAAACCTCCTATTAA
Organism: Cephalopachus bancanus; assembly: GCA_027257055.1. Classification (NCBI taxonomy): domain Eukaryota; kingdom Metazoa; phylum Chordata; class Mammalia; order Primates; family Tarsiidae; genus Cephalopachus; species Cephalopachus bancanus. The sequence goes on along the minus strand of JAPVLO010000031.1, from coordinate 862,219 downwards.
GCCTTACCTCTATCATTGGAGATTAAATTTCAATATGAGACTTGGAAGGGACAAACATCCAAATTATAACAGGGGCCAGATTACTTTAGACTGAATCTTAACTCTGTCAATACTCAACATCTCAAGTCTTCACATATGTAAAGTGGAAATACTAATAGTACCAGCCTCAGCCAATTGTTGAGAAGATTAAATAAGTTGTGTATATGTACTAAGTGCTTAAGATAGTGTTGGTCACCTAATAAGCTATAAATAAATGTAGGTATTATTATAATCATTTTTTTTTGGCAGTGGGAAACTGTATCCTATGTATCCTGATCTTCAAACAAAATGGATAAAAGTACCTCTGCTCTGCATTGTCTTGGAACCTATAAATATACTCAATCTTCTCACACACTACAAGTAACAAATAACAATGAATTATCAATGCCCAAAGCTACATGCAACAATTTCTCAGGATTTTTTCTTTTTCTCAGCAAGCTGTCTCTCTGTTCTGAGCTTGTCCTGGACTCCAAGTCTTGGTTTTTCCACCAGTGCTGAATCTGACCACTGACCCCTGACCCTTTAGGAATGATGTTTGTGTTGTGTCTTCTTAAAAATCTAGTTGAAATTGTGCTCACATACTTGGCTTCTGGCTTTCAAGTGCTGTGTTAGCTCAGGTAAAATTATCAGCAGTGGTTCCTCAGAACTCAGCTGGAATGGTCTCACCACTACCACCAGTCCCCTGCCCCCACTCCCTCCAAAATGGAAAGGAGTTGTTGGGACAGGGAGGATTCTGATTGTGTAGGCAGGAACTGACAAAGAAGAAAAGAAAAGAAAAGCTTTCTTTAAACACTCTGTAGGTATTAAGGAAAAATAGCTTTTCCTTCATATTCCCTCAGGATTAGATTTTCTAGACTTTTCCTCACTCTGAGAGTAGTAAAAAGATCGAGAACATGGGCCTGAGAGAAAGTTCCAAGGCTGCAAAAAGTCCTAAATTGATACCAGTCCTGCTGGAGCCTAAACCTTCAGCCAGACAGTCCAAACAAATCCCTGTGGCTTAGTCCAGCCCACTAAGAGCCAGTAGTTATAACGAGAGTATACATTGCATCAACAAATGCCCCCACTCAGAACCTGCCATTTGGGTAGTTCTAGTCAAGAAGTTGAGGTTTTGAATCTTAGACCACACAATTTTCAGACTCTGCTATTTGGAGGTTCACAGTTTCATCTATTTAGTCCATAACAGTTTCCTTGGTAACCATCACATTTTCTGAGATTGTAGAATCTCATGATAAGGAATTACCTTAAAGGTGTACTATTAAACATAGATCCAAGTACTCTGTTGGCGGCGGCTGCTGCTACAACCTAACATCCTAAGTGTAGACTGCTTTATTTAACCTTATTTCCTCAAGATTTCCAAATACACTCTCCTTGGTCTAATGTGCCAATGGATAGGTGTTCAGTTAGCTTTGTGGGGCATCTATAAAATATATACAAAAAAAAGAAGATCCAGTGTAAATTACACATCTGTAAATCCAATTAAACCCCGGAGCATGTATTCCAATTTCACTTTTAATATTTTCTACTCACTTTAGGATTCTGTATCTGAGTCCCTAAAGTCATTCTCCTGATTAAAATATTTTCTTTTGTCAGTCCCTTGGAAAAAAATGACTTAAGCTTATTTCATTCTGAGTTTATTCATAACCTTCTAATATTTTGCCAGGGGACCAGCTTTCTTGTCATTTGATGAGAGTTTTGTCCACATTCTATTCCATTCCATCCTATTACCTACTTAGGCTCAAGTAATTTTCATGCATTGATATCCCTCTTGGCTGAATCTAAAATCCAGTCATAAAATCTAGGTGCCTGAAAAAATTGAGTAGAAGGGGGAGCTATAATCTAGCAATACTATGCATTTTTATTGTTGCATACTATTACCTCTAATATAAATTGACCCAATACACACACACATTCATTCCGAAGTGACTCATATAAATATAAAAAGGACAGGTGGCAATATAATTAGAATTTAAAAACCAATTGGCTGGATGTTGTATTGTAGATTGTACCTCGTGATGAACAGGGGAAGTGTAGAAAGAAGTTTTAGCTAAATGTTAACTAAAAATGAAAAGGCTTCAGAAGACTGTAATCATCTAGTGTTCTCATTCAGTGCAACACCAAATTGGAGGTAAACAGTCAATAACCTTTTGGTTTCTTTAGGAAATGTTTTCTTCTATAAGATTTTTGGCTAAAGTATAGTTTGTAAAGTTTTTTCTTGAAGCGAATCTCGTTGCTAGTCTTATAAAAGCAAATCTGTCAAAAACAAACCTTTAGATTCTGAAAAGTAATATGATTTTACATATTTAAAAATAATTGCTGACATAGATTCTCCACAAAAGGCTACTTCCTGAACAGGCTTTGGACATGCAACCAAAAAAGAATTCTACCATGTTTACCACTAAACTAGACTATACTATTAATAACAAAGGTACCAAAGTGGTCAAGTCATAAAAGGCACATTTCTAAACCCCTTATATTTTTACATAAAAACAAATAAAAAAGGCAATGGATACATTTTCTGTCAACATAGTTGAAGCCAGAATCATTTTCTTTTTCCAAATTATGGTAGTGCCAAGACCGAAAGTCTTTGCCATAAAAGACCACCCATGGTGAAACTGAGGCAAAGTATTTGGGGCAATCTGGTTTGACGAGACTTTTGCTTAAGATTGCTTTGGCTGTTTGGGCTTTTTTAATTTTTCATATGAGTTTGAGGATTGTTTTTTCTAGTTCTGTGAAGAATGACAGTGGTATTTTGATAGGCACTGCATTGATTCTGTGAATTACTTGGGCAATATGGTCTTTTTAAATATATTAAGTCTCTGCTTTATGAGTTTGGGATATATTTCCATTTGTGTCATCTCCAATTTCTTTCATCAACGTTTTATAGATTTTCTTGTAGAGAACTTTCACCTCTTTGGTTAAATTAATTGTTAGGTTTTTTGTAGCCATTGTAAGTAAGATTGCTGCCTTAATTTCTTTCTCAGCTAGGTCATTATTGCTGTGTAGAAATGCTATTGATTTTTAAACATTTATTTTATAACCTACAAATTGACTAAATTCATTAATTAAATCTAAGTGTCTTTTGGTGAAATATTTTCTAGATATAAGATCATGTTATCAGCAAAGAAGGACAATTTGAATTCCTCTTTATAATTTTGATGTCTTTAACTTCTTTTTCCTGCCTGATGTCTCTGACCAAAGACATTTAGTACTGTGTTAAACAGGAGTGGTGAAAGTAGATATCTTATGCTAGTTCTTAAAGAAAAGACTTGTAACTTCTCAGTTCAGTATGATAGTGTCTGTAGATTTGGTGTATTTGGCCCTTATTATTTTGAGATATGTTCTTTCTATTTCTAGTTTGTTGAGAGTTTTTATTATGAAGGGATGTTGAATTTTATCAAATGGATTCTCTGTATCTATTGAGATAATTATATCATTCTTTTGATGTGTTGTATTACATTTATTAATTTGTGCATCTTGAGCCATGCTTTTCATCATTTTAATAACTTCCATTTGATCATAGTGTATTATCTTATAAATGTGCTGTGGGATTCAGTTTGCTAGTATTTTGTTGGCTATTTTTCCATCTATGTTTATCTGGAATATTGGCCTATCGTTTTCTTTCTTTGTTATGTCCTTGCCTGATTTTGGTGTTAGGATTATGCTGGCCTCACAGTATGAGTTAGGATAAAATTATTTCTTCTTCAATTTTTTGTAATAGTGTGAGAAAGATTTACATTACTTCTCTTTACATTTGTTGAAATTTTGCTGTGAATCTATCCAGTCCTAGGCTTTTCTTTATTGGAACATTTTATTACTGATTAAATTTCACTACTCATTACTGGTCCTTTAAGTTTTCCCGATTCAATTTTGGTAGGTTTTATATTTTCAGAAATGTATCCATTTCCTCTAAGTTTTCCAGTTTGTCAGAATATTACTTCATAATAGTCTCTGGTGACCTCTCTTATCAGTTGTCATATTTCCTTTTTTATTTCTGATTTTATTGTTTTGTGTCTTCTCTCTTCTTTTCTTGACTAGTCTAGCTAGTGCTTCATCAATCTTGTTTATCTTTTCAAAGAACCACTTTTTGTTTCACTAATTCTTTATATTGTTTTTATTTGTAGACTCTGTTTCATTTAGCTCTGCTCTGATCTATACTATTTTTCATGCTAATTTAGGATTTGTTCTTGCTTTTCTAGTTCTTTGTGGTTCATTGTTAGATTGCTAGTTTGTAATTTTTCTTTTCTTTCTTTTTTTGATGTAGGTACTTACTGATATAAAGCTCCCTATTAGCACTGATTTTGTCATATCACACAATTTTTAATATGTCGTGTTTCTATTTGCATTTGTTTCAGGGAATTTGGGGGGTACATACATATTTAGAATTATCTATTCTCCTGCTGGACTGATCCTTTTATTTTATTGTTATATAATGAGCTTTGTCTTTTTTATAGTCTTTGATTTACAGTATATTTTATCTGATATACGTATAGCTACTATTACTTGCTTTTGGTTTCCCTTTGCATAAAATGTCTTTTTCCATCCCTTTTTGTCTAAATGTGTATTAACTGAAAAGGTGAGTTTCTTGTAAGCAGCATACGGTTAGTTGCTGTTGTTTTAAAAATCCATTGAGCTATTCTGTATCTTTTAAGAAGATAATTTAATCTGTTTACATTCAAGGTTATTAATTATATGTGAGGCTTTATTCCTGTTATAGTATTGTTTTCTGGTTTTATATACTATTTGTTCCTTTCTTATTATTTTATAGTTTTCTGTAGTTATGTGAATTTCTGTAGTGGTACCATTTGAATTTTTTCCCCCAGTTCCAACACTGCTGGGTCCCAGGACAACATTCAGTTCTCCAGAGGCTAGTTTTGAAAATGGTATCTTGCTGTAGCCTCTTTCATCTCATAAAGTGTGTGGGAACCAGCACAAGTTTTCTCCCTGGAGTAGCTTTGTCTCATGAATTCCTGGTAGCTTTCAGAGTTAGTTTCAGGGATTGAGAGCTTGGAGGGGTCCTCCAAGACTGGGACTTTATGTTTCTGCAGTAAGGATATGGGCTACTTGAAGTCTATTCTTACCCCTTCCTTGAATTAGAGAGTTATTCTATTTATTTTTTTTTAAATGTATTCAAGCCTGTGAAGTGTCCCTCTTCATGTTTTCGCTCCTCTCTGTGGTCTTTCTGTCATTGTTAACTCTTCAGAGTTCTCAGATAGTTGTTTTCTTGTACTTTGTCCAGAGTTTTTATTTGTAATCAATGAGAGCATTAGGTTTTAATAAGGCTTATTCAATCTTGCCCAGCGCTGGAGTATAACAACATTATGAAATTATGGAAAATATTTGTCAAAACATTTTCTCTATTTCCCATGATCTTTTTTTAAAATCTAAATCTACCCATGTTTTGATTTCATTTTCTTTATTTTTTTCTCCTCACATTTCTACATATAGGTCATTTTTTCCTCTGGTCATTATCTTTGAATAATAGCAAAATACCATTTATGTGCTAAATAATATGCTAAACTTAGAGTCAGGGAAACTGTAGTTTTAATTGAACTTTGTTATCTCAAACATCCTTTTATCCAATTTGGTGTAGTGTCTCTCACCAAGGCACAGTTCTTCCTTAAGACACTGGTGTTGCCTAAATCAAATCCCTTGAGATTCATCTGCTTTGATTTGTGACTTGAAGCTTGTGGTTTTCATTCCTAATTTCATTAATCCTCATCTTCACCTCTAATCGACACTTTTGTCTCAGAAGCTAGATTGGAAGAAATAATTTTTTTTGTAGGCATAGTCATTCCTAGATGAATCTCCCTGCTGTTTTTCGATGTTGTTCTTCTATAGTGCTTCCATATAGATGCTAATCCACATCTCCCTGGGCCAGTCCACATCTCTTTATAAATCTAATCAAGAGGTTACAACTTTGAATTTTTTTCCCTCTCTCTCTCTCTCTCTTTTTAAGTGGTTTTATTTATTTATTTATTTGTGTGCTATTTATTTATTTATTTTCATTATAAAGATATGGGGTACAATTTGGGATTAGGTATGCAAATGTTGATTATGCAGGTACCCTTGTTGATGAGTTATACCCCTTCCTCCCCTAGCAGTTTCCCTCAACTGCCAATCCCACCTGCAGCTTGGAATTTTTAAGGTTTTTAAGATTATGATATTGGATCTGTGTTGTGGCTGGGGCATAAGCAGGTGTGTAAATTCTTGGTATTATTCATAATTTTTTATCAACATTTTAGTGTGCTTGGCTAACATTTTTCATAATTTGCTATTTGGCTGATAGTTGGACTCATGCTATTGACTATAGTGTTTTCTTCTATCATTTTGTTGCTTCTTTGTATTTCTCAAAAGATTGGAATATAATAGAAAATGTGTTTTCTCACTCTTTGTTTTTACAATAAAAATTTCACTTCTTAACTTATCATTTTAACTTTTTTTGCTTTCAATAAGTCCAGTGTGCATTCACATCTTATTTACACATTTGCAAATAACCACAGAACCAATGAGTTTGCTATTCTAGACTCAGTTACTTTATTCTTTTTAGTTTTGGCAGAAGTATCATATATACAGCCATGAAAGTTGCACAGATTTTTAAATTTCTTAAATAAATATTTGAGGGAATTTTTAGCAAATTCATTAGCAACTGCTGAGAATCTATTCAACAGTAACTCTAGAGACTCTAGAGATTATCCTATTTTTTGATGTTCTTTCTTATTTATACAAAATATATTTTAAAAGAAGTGAAATGCCTGACATTTTTCTAAGTTAAATGGACTGCTGAGTACACAGATTTGATTTTATAAAGTCCAATTTAAAAATGGAGAAATAACTGATTCATATCTATAATATATCAAGAACACCTACAAATCAATAAGAAAATGATAAACACCTCAACTATTCAATTGTTTTGTTCATCACAAAACAAAGTATCTAAATCATCAACATGCACAAGAAAAGGCACTCACTATTAGTCACCAGGGAAATGCAGACTAAAACCACAATAAGACTCTGCTATGCACCCACATGGGTAAATGTTTGAAAACTGACAATAGCAAATATTGATTAGTAGGAGTATGAAATGATACAACCATGTTTGAAAAATGTTTGGCATTATCTACTAAGTATAAATTTATGCTTCTTCTAAAACTCTGGTTTTACTCCTATTTATACATTAAGATAAATGATTATATGTAATACCAAAATATATACAAGATGGTTCATAATATATGCATTACTAAGATCTCAAAACTTGAAACAAGTCAACTACCCCTTATCAGGAGAATGGGTAAATCATTAGTGGTATAATCATTAAGTGGAATATTTTGCAATATCAATAAACAGAAAGGATGATAACTCATGTAAAAACATGGATAATCACTCAAATATAATAAGTGAAAGAAGCCAATCAGAAAGAAGTCAATCAGAAATAATATACATTCTAAATAATAATATTTATATAAATTTTAAGAACAGACAAAACTCATTGTCAATAGCAGAAGTAAGAAAAGCTATCTCTGAGAAAATACAGTATAATGTGGTATAAAACAACTTATAAGGTGTTTCAAATAATCTTTTTATCTGAGTGATATTTGCTTGCATGTATGCACATGTAAAAAATTATAAGGTAGTACATTTAGGATTAGTATACTTTATGTGCTTTACTTCATGTATATTATTACAAAATTAAGAAAATAAAATAGGAAAATCGTGTCTAAACTGAAGTGAAGTTTTTCTTATTGCCTCTGGAACATTTTCCTAAAACTGTATGATAAATACTTGGAAACACTGAACTGGACATTTAGAGATCACTCAGACAGTCTTGTTTCAATTGGTCTCATTGAATAATCAAAGACTAGAAGCAATTATGTTCTCAGATACCTTTGAATATATTGGAGGACAAGAAAATACAATAGAAACAAAGTCCAAGAGCGTAATGAGAGAATAATCCACTAAAATTATTTCCACACCAAAATTTCTTGTATTCAGAGATGTACTGCCTTATGCACCCACAACAGCAAACAGTTAATAGAACTAACAATTCTTGGGCAACCTCCTTGGTCCCCTCCCACTGTGGAAGCTTTTCTGTCCTCTCAATAAATTCTGCTTTCTAAAAAAAAAAAAAAAAAAAGAAATAACAATTCTTACCATTTGTGGAGCACTTTCCCTGTGTCGGTTACTGTATTAAGTTATTTACATATTTATTCTCATTTGATTTTTATAATTACCTTGTGAGCTAAGTATTTTCACTCCCATTTTATAGAATAAAGAATCCATCGTATAGAATAAAGAGCCAAGACTCATAGCTATGTCAAAATCTGCCTATGGTGCAGAGCCAAAGGTGGGAAGCCTATGGTGGTAGAATCATCATGTTAACCCAGATGTTCTCAAGACCAATTACTCCCTTTTGAATACAACTTTCAAAATCTGCCTCTGACTTACTTTTATTTTTGCTCAGAATTTAGCAACAGAAGGACAGTAGAAATTCTCTGAACTTATTTTGTTAAAGAATAAAATACCACAACTGCGAGGAAGTAAGAAAATCATTTACTTAATGGGAATTTTGAAAGCACTCTATATTTTTAGCTAAGGGTGATTGTCACTTTCTCAGGAAAACTTTCTCTCTTTGATGCCAAATCTCAGCCCAATTTATGTTAAACCTCTGTTTTACACTCTCATTGTATACTGAATTTCTTTTGTAGAATTTTTAGCTAGAATTGGTTAAAGTTAAAAATAAAACTGATTTGTTTAATTAGGTCTTTGTGATAGGAAATTAGTTTTCCTTGTCCTCACAGCATGTCCACAACTCAGCAAAATTCTGAATCACCATAAACCAGTGCCTTGGTTTATAGGAGTTGAAATAATGACTCACTTAAAATGCCATCAACTGAAAGAAAAAGTCTGAAGGAAATTAGCTAAACTTAAATGGGAATGTGTTATTTTATAGAAAAATAAACCCAGGTTGAGCACCTCAATCTAGAAATCTAAAACTCAAAAAACTCTAAAATTAGAAACTTTTTGAGTACTAACGTGATGCCACAAGTAAAACATTTTATATCTGACCACAAGTTCTGGGTCGCAGTCAGATTCAGTCAAAATTTCATTTCATACACAAAATTATTAAAATATTTAATAAAATTATCTTCAAGCTATGTGTATAAGATGTATATGAAATACAAATCAATTTGTATTTAGAATTGGTTACCATTCCCAAGATATATCATTATGCATATGCAAATATTAAAAAATCTGAAATCTGAAACATTTCTGCTACTAAAACATTTTGGATAAGGGATACTCAACTTATATAAGGCAGTTTCAAGCATGGTATATTGGGACTCTCACCTGCTCCTCTATGGTTATCTTGGTCTTTCTTTCCGTATGTGTTGCGGTTTCAGGCTGATAGTAATACAGCTACAGTTATTTCAGAGCTGATGATGTCCAGAGGCAGAAAGGTGCTATTTCTTCTATGTTTGTTTCCTAGAAGAAATATTTTTTTCCCAAGCCCTTAATGTCTTTCCCCCTCAAGTCTCATTGACTTGAACTGTTCCCACATACAAATAAATCAGTGGTGGAAGTAATGGAACTACCATTGGCTTTGATAAATCAATGTTTGTTCCTGGTAGAAAATGCTACCAATTGTATAGAGTGAGAAGTAGTGGTATTGGTGGGTCAGAAAACCATATATTTGTTTGGCATGCATACTCTACATGACTGGTAACTGTAGGAATTTTTAGAATTTTAAATTAAGTGGAGTCAACATTGGAAAAGCCCTAAGGGAGAATTCTGTGGTTCTAGTATACCTATAGAAATTTTAACAGAAGTCCTTGGGGGTTTACAAAACAGCATTTCATTTTATAAGGAGTGCACATAAACTAAAATTCAATGATTTCATTGAACTCCCTTTTATAAAATCTTTGATGACCACAGCCTAGTGATTACTGTCAAGAATAATTAACAAAAAGCATTGGGAAAGGTCACTACCTATTAAGAATTCTCTTAAGTGTGGTTAGTAAGGAAGTGCCGTACAGAAGGAACTTTAGGTAACTGGGCTAAAACCTGCTTTGTGATCTGTTTCCTTCAGTAAACTAGATTCTTACTGCAGGATGAGGGAAAGGAGTGAACTTCACAACTGTTGTGTGCTGAGCGTAGAGTGAAGGTGTTGATGTGGTGTGTGGAGATGTGATAGGCTGAATTAATCCCTCCCTGCCTAAGGTTCATATATTGAAGTCCTAACCCCCAGTGTCTCAGAATGTGACTGTATTTGGAAACAAGACTGTTAAAGAGGTAGTTAAGTTAAAATGAGCTCCATTGGGTTGGCCCCAACCCAATATTACTGGTGTCCTTAAAGAAGAGGAAATTAGGCTACAGATATATGCAGAGAAAAGACCATGTGAAGACACAGGGAGATGATAACCATTTGTAAGCCAAAGAGAGAGACTTCAGAAAACAACTCTGGCAACACCTTGATTTTAGTCTTGCAGCCTCCAGAATTTTGATGAAATAACATTTCTGTTTTTTAAACAACACAGATTGTGGTATTTTGTCATGGCAGTCCTAGCAAACTAACAGATCTACAGAATTCAATGGAAGTTTCAAAGGAAAAAAGTGCCAAATTTCTTGGATGACCTTACTCAAAACTTCTAGATTGTGGTAACCCATCATTGAGAAACAGCAGAGCCTAGATCGATCAAATATGGACAGCTCCATGGACCATGGACAATTTATGTTTGGGCAAGTTAAGACTAATTAGATGGAAAGTGCTAGTTCTTCAGACTATATTGCTTGCAGATGCCATGAATTATATGAATACATTCAGGAAGCACTGGGGAGAGAAGTTAAGTATCAGGCAGGGAGTTAGGAATCATAAAGAGTATTTTTAGCCCGGGCCACTTGGCAAGACCTTGTCTCTACAATAAATCAAAAATTAGCTTGATGTGGTAGTGCATGACTGTAGTTCCAGCTACTTGGAAGGCTGAAGCAGAAGAATCGCTGCAGCCCAGCAGGTCAACACTGGGGTAGTCATGAGTGTGCCACTGCACTCCAGCCTGAGCGACAGAGTGAGACTCTAACTAAACAACAAAAAAAGTATTTTTGCTATCATTGTAGCTCCCAATCGTTCATTTTTTTATCAAAAAAATATTAACTATGTTAACTACTACATGCCAGACACTATGTGAGACGTAGGGAATAGAATGGCAAACAAAATAGACCATGCATGGTAGCTCACACCTGTAATGCCAACAATTTGGGAGTCCAAAGTAAGAAGATGCTTGAGCCCAGGAGTTTGAGACCAGCCTGGGCAACATAGCTAGACCTTGTGTCTACAAAAATATCAAAAAAGTATCTGTCTGTGGTGGTGTGCACCTATAGTCCCAGCAACTCAGGAGGCTGAGGAAGAAGGATCACCTGAGCCCAGGAGGTCAAAGCAGTAGTGAGCCATGATTGTGCCCCTACACTCCAGACTGGGTGACAGAGTGAGACCCAAAACAAAACAAATAAGCAAACAAATGAATATGACTGTTTTCTTCAGGATATACAGTCTAGTAGAAATACAAACTAGTAAACAGATGGTTGTAGCAATGTTATATGTGCTTCATGGGGCACTTATTTCAGTCACTATTATCTTTATAGGGAAGAAAATGTAGACAACTGACCATAGTGGCTCAGAGTTCTAAGTTTGGAGATGGAGTTTTGGTTTAGCAACTTGTGTAAGGGTTGAAATGATTACTATCTTGCCTATTTTCCTGACAGTGCTTTCCTGATGACGGGATGGGACTTAACGACAAGACTGAATAGCACCAAGAACTAGAAGTAATACTCAGTTCCCAAAGTTCCGCATATAATCAGAGCAAGGTGTATCATTATGCAGCAGAAGAAATTCTTGGCATTTAGAATCCAGCAGTTTGCAGAATGGATGTCCAACCAACTGGTCAGACACTGCTACTCAGGCAATCTGACTTTAGGTACTAGGTAGAAGCAAGCAGTTAGCTTCAAAGTAATGCTGTATTAGGGATCTTATTTGTGCTTCTCAATTACCAGGGTTGAATACCAGGTTCAAAAGAAATAGGAACATTAAGTTGTTGGGAAATGATTTAAGACAATGACTTAGGGTTGATAGTCAGCAGGCTATAAGCTAGGGCAAAGGTTTGTGTATTTTTATGAATATCCTGATCTTTTGGGGAGATTGCCAACATGCTTGTGTCTGGATTTCATCCCCAGATAATCTCATTCAGTTGTTTTATGAATTTGTATCCTTAGAAAATTCAGCATGGGATTATGATGTGTGGCCAAGATTTAAAATTGCTGGGTTACGATAATGGAAGGCTAAAAGCAAACAGATTATCACAAGGTGTTCATGTGTACGTGTGTGGATGTATGTCTATGTTTTGCGGGGAGATAGGTGAGCAACAGGAAGATCTTTGCTGGATAGAATAGTACATGTTTCTCTCCTGAAGAGGGGAATATGTTTTGTTTGATCAAGGGGAAATAAAGAGGATTTCCAACTGTGCTAAATAGCTGTATGTAGAAAAGTTGGCTGCAGGGTTTCTTAGGGAAGTCAAAGGAAATACTAATTGTATCTCCATAGCAACGGGCCGCCTAATTCTGCCTCTATCTCTTCACTTTCTTACACTAGTCCTCAACATTCAAGTTCTTATACCACCTCCTAAAACACAGAATTTATTTATAAAAAACTGTGTATTTATTCTTACATGTTTAAACCTCAGCCACCTTCAAAGTACTCCCCATTTGAAGCAATACACTAATCGAGACACTTTTTGCACTGCTCAAAACAGTATTTGAACTCGTTAATTTTGATGCCTTTTAATGCTTCTGCTGTTTTTGTTTTTGTTGTTGTTGGTTCACCTCTTCCACTTCAGCAAAACATTTCCCTTTGAGGACTTTTTTCACCCAGGGAAACTAAAGAAAGTAGTTGGAATGAGATAGGGTGAATAAGGAGGGTGGGACATGGGGGTAATGCCATTTTGGGTCAAAAACTGCTGAACACTCAGCACAGTGTGAGCAGGTGCTCTTGTAAATCACCCATCATGAGATGTGCAAATGCATTAAAAGAATCTTTAAAAAAAATTTCAGTGTAAGCAGAAAGCAGCCTCTCACAATAATGCTAGCTGTGTACACTGATGCCGATGGGTTCCTAGAATGCTTACCTAGAAGGGAAATCCTATAATATAAGGGACTCATCAACCAAAAGATAATTTTTGGATACCCCCTTGTATATGCAACATACTAGCATTCTAAAATCTGAAAAATATGAGTTCTGAGACATCTCTGCCCCAAGGACTTTCAGATGAGGAAGTGTAGACACATAATTTACATATTTTGTGATCTTTAATTTGCAAAAAATTAGACATGTAGTTGAATATTAATTTTTTCCACATTTTCTTGGTTTTCAGAGAGAAAAAAATGCAATAGGTCCTCCCACAGCCTCAAGTAGATGCTAGAAAACCTGTGTGGGGCACACTCAGAAATTGTGATACTTATTTCGCCAAGGCTAGCCCATCGTCCACCTTCAGGCCATAGAAGACATGGCCAAAAATTCATCTGGGGGCTAAACATATTGGGAGAATCTCCAAAAAGAAATTCTGTGAAACCAAATTCAGTCTCTCACAATACTAGCTGATGCTGATGTACTCATCATGTACATGTATGATATATTTATTATATTCATCATTTACACTGATGCCAATGGGTTTCTAGAATACTTATCTAGCAGGGGAAGCCTATACTACAAAAAACCTACCTTCCAAAAGATAATTCTGGTTTTTGTTTGGGGAATGTCCTCTTGTATATTGCCTAAACAGGCATAAGCTTCATCATGAAATAACAACTATGCTTTCCTTTCTTTCTTTTTTTTTAAATTGGAGTCTCACTCTGTTGCCCAGGCTAGAGTACAGTGGCATGCTCACAGCCACCACAGCCTCAACCTGCTGGTCTCAGGCGATCCTTTTGCCTCAGCCTTCTAAGTGGCTGGAACTACAGGCATGTGCCACCACGTCCAGCTAATTTGTTGTTGTTGTTGTTGTTGTTGTTGCTGTTGTTGTTGAGATGAGGTCTCGCCAAGTTGCCCAGGCTGGTCTTGAATCCATGGGCTCAGGTATTCCTCTTACCTCAGCCTCCTAAAGTGCTGGTATTATAGGCATGAGCCACAGTGTCTGGTCAATCCTTTCTTTTATCTACTATTAAAATCCATGTAGCATACCTCTTAGGTTTAAAATCAAAAGCTGTCCTCCAAACAAGAGCTAACTGATCTGGCATATTAAGTCTACCTCTGATGGCATGGTCTTAAAAAAGTCTTTTTGACCCTGAAGGTCAATGATTTTGTAGGGTGTAATAGGCAGTAAATTTGTTCTACCTGCCTCTCCCAAAGATATATTTACTTCTTAACCCCTGAATCTTAGAACCTGTGATTATTACTTTGTAGGCAAAGGTATTAACGTATACTTTATACTGTAGTATAAAATATTACCTTATATGACTAAAGATATGAGGCTAGAAGTTAAGGATATTGTAAGGATGAAATTATTTTGGATTATATCCAGGTGTGCCCTAAATGCCATAATAAGAATCTCATGAGTGAGAAGAAAAGGGAAATCAGACAGACACATAAAAGCAGGAGGAGGTACTGTGACCACAGAGGCAGAGATTGGAGTGATGTGGCTACAAGTCAAAGAATGTCCACAGTCACCAGAAGCTTGAAGAGACAAATAATGGATTCTCATTTAGAGCCTTACAGAGAATGTGGTACCTGATACCTTGATTTTGAACTTCTAGTCTCCAGAACTGTGAGTGAATTAATTACTGTAGTTTAAGCCACCCAGTTTGTGATAATTTGTTAGAGAAGCCTCAGGAATACAAATTTTGGTACCAGGAAATCAGTACTGCTGTAACAATACTGAAACATTTGAAAGTGGCTTTGGAATTGTAAAAAGAGTAAAGTTTGGAAGAATTATGAGGTGCATGATAGAAAAATTCTAAATTGCCTTGAACAGATTGTTAAAAGAAATATGGATGTAAAAGACACTGCCAGTGAAGGCTCAGAAAAAATGAAGAACACAGTAGAGAAAGCTGCTATTGTCTAAGATACTACACGTATATTCATGAACTTTCAAGGGATGTTCATTTAGTATGTAGTACACCAGACATTTAAATTCTAATTCAAAATATGACTTCCAAGTATGACTCCTCTCTTTAATGTCATACTTGATAGAATAATTGAGGAAATGTTATAAATTTTGAAATAAAAACAACTGAAATCTGTAGTTTCTTTCCATATTTTTGATATTGCTTTTAAAATTATCCTAGCGTTTACTTCACTTTTCCTTTTCCTTTGATGTGCTCATTCAGCATTTTGTTACCATTCTGCAATAACGTTTTCTTTATTTTTCCACTATCTCTGAATGTAAACATTGACAATTTCTTGTTCAACAACTTGAGATCTTCAGAATAAAAAAACATAAATCTAAAAAAAAAAAAAAAAATTTCTTTCTGTTCCTAGGCAATGATACCAAGAGAGGATCTGCAGAAACACCTTTATTTAGTTAAAATTTAATATCATACTCCTGAATTTTGCAGAGAACAAAAGCAAGGTACAGATGTAGACAAAATGCTCCCACGATTTCTAGCTATTTCACCTTGGAAAGGCATTTTTCCTTTAGGAGTATTCATTCCTTCGTATTAATAAAGGAGGTGATGAATTCATCTCATGGAGTGACTGTAAGGTATGTGTTAGAACATAGGTGACATACAGTAGGCACTAAAAATTATCATTCCCCTATCATCAACTGGAGGAACACATAACTAGTCCTCTTTTGCTTTGACTTCTAGGAGGCTCAGAAACAAACTTAAGGTTTGTTGTAGCAACTCATTAGGCTGAGTGATTAGCATATGGTAGTTTATTTTTTATTCACACTTTAAATTTATATGAACTCTAACGGACTTTTCAAAATCATAAATTGATTTCTGGGAACAGGTTAGTTAGGTGTAATCAATAAATGGTAAATTATGGTATTTAGGTAACTATTTTATGTCACCTACCAAATATTTGTTTTGGTGGAAAATGAGGAAGGGGATTCAAAAGATTTACCAAGGAGAAGTGCCTGGTTCCTTTGAACAATCAGTTTGTACTGCATTCAGGGGAATGGTTTACAACTTGGGGAAGGACATCGTTTAAAATGAACCTGCTTAGTCGTGGGGCAAGATGGCAATGAAACTGATCAGAGTGTATGAGTCCATGCTTGCTGAGTGTGCACAAGGACAAATCTGCATGCATGTGTGTATGCAAGTGGTAAGTGAATGTCAGACGAAGGGGAAATGCAGGATCAAGCACCCAGGGTTCCGCTGCAAAAGTGGCTGCAATTTACCACTGCTCTGAATCAGGTGTCCTCTGCAGTGCAGAAACATCTGCCATTTTGGGGCCATCTCTCAGGGAAATGCAGCAGAGATCAGTCACCTCTTGATACCTGGCATCTGGCTCACACTGGATAAAAGAAATGTGGTACATATACACAATGGAATATTACTCACCCATAATAAGGACAAACATACAGACTTCACAACTTGGATGGACTTAGAGTCTATCATATTCAGTGATCTATCACAAAAACAAAGAGCTGAGTATCATGTGTTCTCACTCATAAGTGGACTCTGAACATTTATCATACTACTATAAGAAAGAGTTTGGCAGTAGTGGGACACTGCAGGGAGTAGGGGGTACATAACATCAACAAAGGTACCTGATCTCAAACCAGGTGAAGTAGGGACCAAAGAGAGGTTTAAACTTTATCTGTACATCACTACTTATATACCTCATCCTGAATTGTACTCCACATCTTTGAAATAATTTTTTTTAAATGAACCTGCTTAGAAACGCAGCAAGACCAAATCCTCCCTAAACATAGGAGAAAATGTTTTGCCGTGGAACTAAAGTGCTCCTTCAAGGCATGCAAAACTCTGAATAAGTAATAGAAATATGTAAGAGACATAAGCAAAGTCTGCATGCTAAATATCAGCGAGCTGAGTAGAAACTGACATTAACATTTCAAAATTTATGGGATAGCCAGATGGGAGAACAATGCACTAAATATTCAAAATAGGATTTATACTAGTATATAAAAATATGTTTGCAACACCTCCCAACTAATACTTAATTAAACTGACCATATGTTGTAATTCATGTGCATAAACCAAAATTAACTTGATGAAACTCTGTTTTGATTTAGGTCGACCTGTAGCAACATGCTCAGAAATCAACACTGACCACGACGCTGATTGCAATAGGTGACACAGTAACTTTTGACTGCAATTTTCTAAGAATTACAATTTTTAGATATCAATACTTAATAGGCAAATGGTAAGCACAATTATCACAATTATTTTTACAGTTCATACTTCATTAAAGAGGAGGCTTTAATGCATCAAAGTGACTTTTTTTTTTACTCAAACCCACCCCTCAGAGTAATATTTTAAAATGTCATCTCATAAAGTCAGATGAGAGCTCCCTGATGGGCAGAAACACTAGAAACAAACAAAATGTCACAGGTAATAGTGACAGGTGATATAGATGCAACGCTTACTTCGACTTCCATTCCACACATTCTGTTTAAACCAACACTTCCCCAGCCTCCAAACCTCACTGAGAGTAGTGGAAAGGGAACCACAGTACTCTGCAGACTTCTGGCAGGACCCTGCCTGCTCCCATCCATTCTCCTCTAAAGACTCACAAATTCCCACTATCTACTTTGAGACAATCTGGACAATTCTTTTTATGCTTTCCATCCTAATGTCAGCCACCTAAGGAAACCTAGGTTTCCCAAGTCATTCCTCATCATCCAGAATCAAATCCACAAATGCCTCTGTATGTACCGCTTTGGGATCTTATATTCTCCAATTTCCCAACCCTTATAATGCCTTCTGGAACTTCTGGTTTATTCCTCAATAAAACTCTCATATTCTTGAGTTCTTCTGAAGGTTTCTTTACACTTTTGATGTAATGGAATTCATAGAAGACTCTGTCTTCAATCCCTCTAGAGTGACAGCTGCTTCTGCTCTCATCCCCATCTACTACGGGCCCTGCAAGTGGGCTGGTTGTTGTCCTTCCTCCTCATGCTGCTTCCAGACCATTCCCCTTCCTTAAAACGCCAATTTGCTATCTAATGTTATCAAACTACACTACCCACAACCTCACGGTTTATTCCCTTCATTTCTGGATGATGATAGCTGCTGACTCACTTTCAAACTCTTCAAATACTACATACATTTTGCTGCTTTCAATATTCACATTCCAATAATCTGGACTCTCAGCTTATTTACCCTGGTCTACAATGTCCTGAAGGTTATACCCAATCCTCCATAGTATTTCAGCCACTTACCCCATGTTCATACCTATCCTAGTTCTTGGTTTTTGTAGCCAAGAACTAACTAGAACCCTTACATCAACACAATTTCAAGCACTTCAATCTCTTATTAATTTCATTCTAGCTTACTGTGATACCCAGATTCCAGTAATATTTCACCCAATCCACGGATTCTAATTCCATGTCATAGAACCTCACCCCTTCTGCTTTTATGTCTTTTTCTTTGGGCTTCTAGACTTTTTGTGTGTTCTGACTTGAATTGTTTCTCAGTCTTCTTTCCTCATTCCTCTTCATTTTTGTTTTTTGAGTTGGAGTCTCACTCTGTCGCCCAGACTGGAGTTCAGTGGCTGCTCCCGGCCACCGCAGCCTCGACCTGCTGGGCCCCGGCGATCCTTTCGCCTCAGCCTTCCGAGTAGCAAGAATTACAGGCATGCGCTACCATGCCCGGCTGATTTTTTGATTTATTGTAGAGATGAGGTCTCGCTGCCCAGGCGGGTCTCGAACCTGTGGGCTCAGGCAATCCACTCACCTCAGCCTTCCAAAGGCGCGGGATTACAGGTTGAGCCACTGAGCCCGGTCCTCTTCATTTTTCCATTCTCTCATTGCCAGAGTCTCAGAACTCAATCCTTGGATCTCTTTTCTTTTGTATCCTTATATTCTTGATTTCCTTCAGACTTTGGTGGCATTTAATACCATATAAGTATTGAAAGCCCCTGTGTTTTTCCTACAGCCAGGCAGTTCATCTGGACCCCAGGCAGTTCATGTATCTAATGTCTGCTCAGCATGTATACTTGGATGGCAAATAGCCAAGTGGAACTCGTTCCCACAACTGAACTCTTGATCTCCATGTACCATCTGTTCTCTCCATCCTCTTCCCCGTCACAGTTAATGATAACTGTCATCTTTTCAGTTGTTTAGGTTCTCAACTATGGAGCCATTCTTCATCCTTTTCTTTCTTTTGCAGTCTAAACTAAATCTGAATGTCTCTACCTTCAAAATTTAGAATCTGATTATTTCTTATCACTCCCAGCATTATCATGCTGGTCTCGGGTGCTCATATTTTGCCTTGATGATTACAGCTGAATCCTAACTGCTTTTCTTCTTATACTATATTCTTCACACCAGCACAAGGTTGATTTTTTTAAAAATATAAGTTGTATGTACTCATTTTGTTTCTCAAATGCTCCCTCACATTTTCTTCCTGTCCCTGAAGCTCTTTATTTCTCCTTTCTCTGTTTTATTTTTCACCATATCACTTAACACCGTACACATGTATATTCAATATATTTTACTTATTTTTTTATGCATTGTTTACCACCCTCCAGTAGAGTAAAGCTTCATAAATTCAGGGATTTTCTCTGTTTCGTTCACAGTACTATATACATAGTAGGTGATGCTCAGTCAGTCTTCTTTGAGCACATGAATGAATCATATAGTGACAGCTGTCTCTCTGTATTAGTCTGCTTGGACTGCCATAACAAAATTCCACAGATTGGATGGATTAAACAACAGGCACGTGTTTTCTCACAGTTCTGGTGGCTAAATGTCCTATTTCAAGTTTTCAGGTCTGATTTCTGGTCAAGCTTTCCTTCCTATCTTATAGACAACCACCTTCTCACTATGTCCTCACATGATCTTTCCTCTGTGCTTATATGGAAAAAAGGAGCAAGAATCTCCTCTCTTCTTATGAAGACGCCAATCCTGCCGGGTCAGGTCCTCACCTTTATAACTTTATTTAACCTTAATTGTCTCCTTAAATGCTCTCCAAATATAGTCACATTAGGGATTGGGGCTTCAACATATTAATTTGCTGAGGAGAGTGTGGGGGTGGGATACAATTCAGTCCATACCACTCTCCAAGAGGAGAGTCTAATCCTTGGAGAAATTAGAAGCCCTAAAAGAAGTTGTCCTGCAGTATCAACCCTGTTAGTCCACATGCAAGTAATATTATACCAAGCTTCTATTACTTGCAGATTCCCTCTACCTACAGAGTCAACTTTCATCCTATCCAGTAGATAATACATTCATGAACCTTTTTGTATGAGTGTTTAGCTGTATTCTGGGAAGAAATGTTTGCAGGTCCAAACTGAACGCCACTAAACTCTAAGTCTGTGTCTTGTTCCCAGCCTCACCCAGTGGGAGGCGTAATATCAGTCTTCATCAAAGTTGATCAAGTGAATGATCTTATGTAGCAAAATTAGGTCCTTTACTCTTGATTTCTAATACTTTACAGACTGGTGCAGGCAGTGCTCTGGGGGTTTTCACATGTGCTAGGGGTTCTAGGGAAACATGGAATAAGCACATATCTCAGACAAGCACAAATTTTACGTGATTATAAGTCATTTAACTGTAATGTTAAAATAAACTTTGGTCTATTGAAAAAAAGCAAAATTCTCATAAATGTCAAGGCTAAGGTAGTTTTTTCAGACGGCTTCTTCCTTTCACTTCTCCAAGGATTTAGACAACAGCTCTGTGTTGTCTCTCTTACGTTGGGTTCTAGGAGATACCACACAGAAGATACAGAAGGTATTTATATTTATTCATCAATCCATATAGAGAAACGTGTGCTCTAAGTTCAAGGATGATTACTATGATCAGGTTATGCAGAGATTGCTTTCATAGTTTTTTCTTAAAAGCAACACTAACAGAATTGCATAATGTACAGGAACTATATAAATGCAGCTTTTACAGAGACAATAAAGTGCAGAATTCAAAGGCTTCTAATTTAAAAGAAGGGATTAGGTAAGGTACTGCTTAATGTTTTATAAAACTAGTCGCAGGTGGTAGGACCTCCTAAGGTTTCCTGGGTTAGCTCTCCTGACCCTGCACTGACGTTTTTAAAAAATATGCTTTTGTCTAGATGAAGAAGTAATACGTCAATTACATGCTCTGAATTCTGTTCCAATGGTTAAGTACTCCTGCTAATGCTAATAGACATATTCCCACATTGATCCCCTGGCACTCTCTGAACATTTCTCCTTTGTTACACCACTTCAATGGATTTTGGCAAAATTCTAACTAGAAGTCATTCCTCTGACATAACCTGTGTAAAACACAGTTGTATCCTACTTGTCTGTCTCTCCTTCTTTGACCAGATAGCTTGACTCACTTTACAAATTCACTGAAGAGTTCTTTTTCTGTTTTTGAAAGCACTCAGAGTGAATGTGATACACAGGTCTCTGTCATTCAGACTTCATTGTTTGCTGCAGTGATCTTACACAGGGTTCTACTAGATCAGAAGAACCTTGTCTATTTTCACAGCAGCAAAACGATTATGATTCTTAAACATTGGCCCTCAAACCTCTTGAGTACACATTTTGGTTGTATTAGTTATAATTCTGTGTATTTTGTCCTGCTCTAGAAAGTGACTTTAGACAGCCCTGTTTCCTCTCAACTAGCCTTGATTTCTATGCATTTTACATTTTAGATTTGTCTCCAAAATGGATTCCCACCTTTGCATCTGCTTCAAAATCTTTTTAGTTTTCCCTCTGTCTGTTTCTGATCATGTTTACTTTGAATTTGACTTTCAATTTTCTTGTTATCCATAAAAAGCAAGGAAATGTTAGTACTGATGTTTACTGAACTCCTGCCATGAGAGATCTTGATATACTTTGTCTAAAAATATATCTATAAACAAATAAAATTGCTTAAATCCAGTACATGTGCATCTATCCAGACTGTTTCATTATATACACAAGAGCAATGAATGGGGACTATGTCTGTGCCATTCAAAATTTACCAGGAACAAAATTTGAGATGATCTATAACTTAAAGCTGAGTGGTTTGATGAAATGCAGAGTTCAATTGAGAAACATGACTTTGTCAATCATACCAAGCACTGCCTTACACAACTAAAAAAAAGAAAGAGATAGAAATTCTTATCTATAATAAAAATAATATATAATATAAGGAATACTTTTAAAAAATAATAATAGTCAATACAGAAAGCAGGTGTCAAATATTTAAGAAGATCTCTCTCCAACAATAATTCAATGCAGTATTAATTTACATAAGCAGAGTGTGGACAAAATTTGTAAACCACCAGGAATAAAACAAAGTGATTTTTTTAATGCATTTAAGGCAGTTACACAAATCAGTCTAAAACCACAATTGTTCTTCAGAAATTTCCAGCAGCAAACTATGTAAAAGATCTTAAATGGACTTGAGACCAGTTTAAAAGATCAGGAATGCATTAGCATATATAAAGTGAATTCAGTAATCATTTTAAGAGACATAACTGGCAGCCAGAGTTATTAATTAGTCATGTGTTCATGGCATCAAAGATGTATCTCTAGATTTTGTTTCATAAAATCATTCTTGAAAGGACCTAGGAAATTGAGACTATGCCAGGGTACATAGGCAGTGTATTGGCATAAAATATTTCATCATTTTGATTTTTAAAACTCAACTAAACTCTCTTAAAAATTAACAATCCTGGCTGGGCTTGGTGGCTCAGGCTGTAATCCCAGCACTTTGGGAGGCCGAGTGGATTGCCTGAGCCCATGGGTTCAAGACCCACCCAGGCAAGTTGGCGAGACCTCATCTCTACAATAAATAAAAAATTAGCCGGGTGGGTAGCCCACGCCTGTAGGTCTGACTACTTGGAAGGCTGAGACGCAAGGATTGCCGGAGCCCAGCAGGTTGTGGCTGTGGTGGCCGGGAGCGTGCCACTGCACTCTAGTCTGGGTGACAGAGTGAGCCTTCAACTCAAAAAAAAAAAAAATTAACAATTCACGAGAAAAAAATAATTGGACAAAGAAAGAGTTGGGGGGGCGGGGGGTGGGATTGGCAGTTGAGGGAAACTGCTAGGGGAGGGAGGGGCATACCTCTTCAACAAAGGTAACTGTATGAGCAATATTTATGTACCTGACCCTGAATTGTACCCTACATCCTTCTAATACAAATAAAAAAAAAAAGAAAGTTTGAAGCAAAAGTCCAAAGGTAAAACACAAAACAGACAGATGTTAAACGTCTCCAATAATCAGGGAAATGCAAATTAAATCAACATTGAAATATCATTTCACATTCACATTTCAAATTTTGTTGAACAAAAAAATGCTGGAAAGGTTATAGAAAAACAGCTTTCTTACAATACTGGTAGGCTTATAAATCAATATACCTCATTATAAAGAACTTGACAAAAAACGAGTGATATGAAAAAGATAGATATCCTATGACCCAGCAGCAACTGCACTCCTAGGTTTAAGAGGTGCACAAAAACAAGTACAAAAAGGTTCAATGCAGAAATATTTGTGTTAATAAAAAATTGGAAAAAATGTTATATACTTATAAGAAAATTTCATGCATTATTCAAAATTGAACTAGAGCCCCAAGTATTAACATGGTTGAATCTCAAAAGTTGGGTAAAAAACGCAAGGCAAGAACAATGTATAAGTGTAATGCCACTTATATAAATTTTAAAGTATAAAATGTTTGATTCCTAAATCTGCCTATCTAATGTAAAATTATGCACAAAAGTAACAAACACTGAATATAACTTAGGGGTTTCCTTGGGGTGGAGGAAAATGTGATACAGGAGAGATGCATGGAGGGCTTTTTTTTTTTTTTTTTTTGGGAGTTGGAGTTGGAGTTGGAGTCTCACTCCATCGCCCAGGCTGGAGTGCAGTGGCACACTCACAGCCACCCCAGCATCGACCTATTGGGCTCAGTCGATCCTTCCTCCTCAGTCTTTCAAATAGCTGGATGGAATGCGCTACCACACCCAGCTAATGTTTTTTGATATATTGTGGAAACAAGGTCTCACCAAGTTGTCCAGGCTGGTCTCAAATCCCTGGGCTCAGGCAATCCTCTCATCTCAGCCTCTCAAATTGCTGGGATTACAGACTTGAGCCACCGCGCCTAGCCTACTACTTTTTAAGTGTATTATCTTTTGAACTGTGTGGCTGCATGCAGTGGAGTGTATCATATTATTCTCTATATTTTTGTGTATGTGTATATATACATCAATTAAATAATTCATGCGATTCATTAAATTCCAGTGTTTGATTAAACTGGTGTTAGGATTAATTTAATAAAACCCAGTCAAAATGTCACATCTGTTTTTATATTTCCATTAAGATGCCAATTCTGTCACCATATGTGACTTCATGTACTTTGTTTTATTGGTTTTTCTTTTCTTACAAATTAATGCCACAGTGGAATTTTTTAATTTAAATTTCAAAAAATAAAATACAAAGAGTAATTGAGAAAAGCTAAATACCACAGGTAATGAGCTTTCTTTGACAAATCTCTTCATGGTATTTGTGTTGACAAATAAACACAAACACACCTTGACCATCAACTCCTTCTCCCTGTAGAATGATAAGCTTTCTCTGGTTTGGGACTGAGTCAACGTCTCAGCTGTGGCTTTGTATTGTTCTCTTTCATCTTCATCATATTTCTTTTTTTGCTCAGTACTTATACAGATCACACATGACTGTTGCATTTACTGAGTCTGGTTATAAATGTTTAATTGCTTTCTATTCTAATTGATCAATCTGTGCCCCTCTTGCCCGTTACTCGTTTGTATTTCTATCTTTGCACAGTTGTACAGACACAAAGACAAAAGATACTTCACAGAAAAGAGTTGCAAATTCAGATGTTACAGAGACCAGATAAATAAATAAATCATGCAGGCCAGAGGTGAGGAAAAAGTGTAGACTTTCTGATCCTTCTTTAGGCACAGACATGAATCAAGTCCAGGCTGTTTATGGAAAGTAAAAAACAAAACAAAACAGGTTCTGTGTTGCCAGATCCTCCAAACTGCTCAAAAGATACAAGGAATTAAGATCTGTATGTGAAGGTGGCAACTAACTTAATATGTAATTTTAACCAGTCTGGGTCAAGCCAGAAAAGATCTGAAGCCATAATTAGACCTTGGACTGCCAGTTGAAGACTTTTACTCTACACACTATAGAAACTGCTGATGAAGAGGCAATGGCTCTCTTTGCCATTAAAAAGTGGGGTTGGAGAACAACCCCACAACCAAATTGCCCTATTTTTCTAAACAAAGGCAGGGTTACTCAAACAGCTCCTTAGTGAGTACACATGGAGAATGGTATCTACAGACGCCACTTGTAACATAGGCAGCTCCAGAAAGCCACCAGACCCTCGACACCAGGACTGTGTTTTCCACTTATCCTTGTCACTCACAGGAAGTGTCTAATGCCCCTTCACAAGATGGTCATAGGTGAGTGCTGCCCTAGGTGATCCTTCCACTTCTGTCATTAAATAGACCTCTATTTTTTGTAATCTTATACAGGTATTAAAATCAATTATTATAAAAACTATATTCAAATCAGAAAGAGTTAAGAGTGTGTTAAAATATTTAAATAGGAGATCGTTAGACTGAAGTGGTTCTAACACTCTGGGTTCCTATGGAAGCAAACTGAAACCTACATAAGAATTTAAAGGAAAATGAAACTGTAACTCCGCCCAAAAGACATTAGTATATTGTCTTGAACTTCCCAAAACAGTCTCACTTAGTAGGATCATTACCTTCATTTTGGAAAGGAAGATACAAGATCAGAGAAGTCAAATAACTTGCCCAAAGACAAATGACTAAAATATTGCAGAAATAAGATTCATCTCCAGGCCTATCTTATTTCAAAACTCATACACTGTACATTATATCAGTCTTCCTTAACTGAAATCTGCTATTGAAAATCTGCTCTAAATTAAGAAATCAAATCCCCTCTGTTCAGAGCAACATGTAAGATTGATTTCTGAACTCTGTTACCCAGGTATGTCAATATTTTGGAGAGCATAGCATGTGGGGTTGTTTTGCCTTAAGTGCTATGATTTGGTGAATAGCCAACAAAAATTGGATGCCTATCTCATTCACTGATTTAAGCAATAGTTCCCCAAATGAGTGTTCTTGAAATATCCTTGCCTTTTTGTTTTGCATTTTTGAAGTTGTCTTAGCAGGACACAATGGTTCAGCCATTTGTGTTTGATTACAAACCAAGAAAGATCATGGTCAATTCAGAATTTCAGAAGAGTGTTTTAAAAGCCAAGCAAATAAAGGGAGCTAGTCTGTTTAGTTTTTCCTGATATTTTTCCCTTCCTTTTTAAATTTGTACACAAAGGTAGTATGTCAATACCCCTGGCAGAATAGACAAGAATACCTA
Organism: Cephalopachus bancanus; assembly: GCA_027257055.1. Taxonomy (NCBI): domain Eukaryota; kingdom Metazoa; phylum Chordata; class Mammalia; order Primates; family Tarsiidae; genus Cephalopachus; species Cephalopachus bancanus. The sequence goes on along the minus strand of JAPVLO010000031.1, from coordinate 835,677 downwards.
CAGCTAGAATCCAGACTCAAAATCATTATGAAACACAAATGTGGTCACATTTCCCAGAGCCTGGTTCTGGTTGTAATGTTCCACTCCCCTCTAGAGAGGTCTCAGAAAATGCATATTTGGCCCTCCACATTATTTTACCAAAGTTATCTTAAGTGGTTGTAAGATACAACAACTTTTTAAAACTCTAAAAAAAACTACTGTAGTAATATTGAAATGATACCTATATAATTATAGAGATACACACATACAGGTCTAGTAATTTGGAACTCATCTCTTACAAAGACAACAGTCCTGCCACTTCTAAACCACACTAGGAATGCACTTGCTTTAGTATTATAAAGAGTGATTCTTTAAGGGTCTACATCAATGGCCTCTAGGTTTGTTATGGAATGAAATGTCCCTGGAATAAGGATCCTAGAACCTCTGTGAGATGATAAGTTCCTCAAGTCTTTCCCATATGCCATTGCTTTGCTGACAAATACAGTGACAAAACATGTACAGGGAACTATGGCAATTATTTTTCATCGACACTTCAGAAATCAAACTTCATGTTCTCACAACTGGCAGACTGCAAGTACATGTCATTCTCGGCACCTCACTAGATAAATGTGCAAGAGTAGATTTTTAACCCAAAAAGATTTTAGATAAATTTAGTTGATCATCATTTAAAAAGAATAAAAGATCACTTGTCCAGCATCTCTGGGACCTGACTTCCTCCAGCGTATAGTTAAAACAGCATATTTTGTGAATGCATGGCATTGTTGCTAATTTTTTTTCCTTATGTAGATTAACAGATTTCACAGTGCTAATCATTGTAAAGCAGTTGTTACTCTCTGAATTATGTGAAGGTTTGAGAGCTGTCATCATCTTTTATGATTGTCAGAACACTGTCTGCAGCCCTGGGATTGTGCTTTTGCAATATCACCAAAGGATGCTTACAGTTAAGATTGTCACACTGTGAGCAATAACAAATCATGATTCAAGTAGTGCTACTAGTAATCTCTTACAAAATCCTTTATGATTCCATTCTTTAGATGGTTCTAGAGTTGAGACTTCTAGATAAATAATCTTCTGTTTTAATATTTTAATATGTCATTGGATACATAGTATTCCAGGAAATCACAAGCACTTAAATCTTGGTTTCCCAGTTCCTTGGATTTATACATCTCTAAACATGCCTTAAAGTACAAACCAAGGTTCAGTTCCCTTGGTTATTTCAACCTGCACAGATTTTGTAATAATTTTAACCACACAGCAATTACTATTAGTTTCATTTCTTCAGCTGGTTAGTCATAGTCATGTTTTGTATTATTGCTTCACACTTTACATACATGACTTCAGTTTTCCTGCATTTGCAGCTCCTTAAGGTCGACTCTTGTGACTTATATTATTTTGTACCACTATGTCATCAAACACAATTCTAATATCACAGTATGTACTTCATAAGTAGCCAATAAAATTAATTTTGGAGGGGTGGGCAAAAGAGAAATGCTGACTTTCTACTCCAGGCTCTTTTCCTCACTTACAAAAATGGGAAAATGGGTGACAGAATGCTGAAAGGAGCATGGCCTATTGCCTCAAAATTGTAAGAACTAGAATTAGTCCATTTTTTTCTGTAAATGGCCAGCTGGTAAATATTTTAGGCTTTGTCATTGTTGTTACCATTATTTTTGGTCACAAACCTTTAAAATATGAAACCCATCCTTAGATCACAGTCTATACAGAAACAGGCTACAGATCCTCTTTGATCCTTTGGTCCCATTCTGGAGCCTGATAGTTTGCTGATCTCTGCCCTAGCCCACAGACAAAGCAACATTTGCTCAGTATCCCTCAGTTGAAAGAACTCCCAACATTAGGAACCAACTTGCTTTTTGGGGGCTTCTAGAGGCAGCAAAACTCACTCAATTATCTGTCTAGATAATTAGTTATCTATTTATCTAGATAGCTAGCTATCATCATCCATCTATCTTTCTATTCATCTATCCATCTATCTAGTATCTATCTACCTGTATCAATCATCTATTTATAACTTACATATCTATAATCCAGCATGTATAATTGAGCAAAACCCTATCAATTATCTGTTGATCCATCTATCTCTCATTTATCCATCATATATTTATTTACATATATCTGTCTATAAAGACCCAGGCATAGAGAGGAGAGAGAAAGTCATTAACATCTTTGACATTGACTTCATAGGAGATGCTATATTAATGCCTCAGAGATTATTTCATGTCTTCTCTAAAGTCTGAAAAGTAGCTAAGCATGAGATTCCAAGAGAATCTTGCATAGAGATTAGGAGATGCCTTCAAAAAGGGACACTGTATCTTTTTTTTTTAAAGCAGGATGTATTGAGAGAACAGAAAATCTCCCAGAGTAGGAGGGGACCCGAGGGGTTGCCTGGGACACTGTATCTTATTTGTCATCTAGATATCTGCATAGGTGATGATCTTGCTGTTCTCTGTCCAGCCTACATAAACAAAAGAAGAGAAATGGGGAGGAGATAGATACAATTTTCATGGGTCAAGGGGATCTCATGGAATTTAATTGGGTTTAAGCCATCATTTAACACCCCACCTGGAGTATAGTAGCAAGAAATTGTGGCAAGATATACTTCTGGAGGCAGGAGCTGAAGTGGACAAAGTGGTAGTATTAAAGTCAGCTTTCTTATAGAGAACCGTGTAGTTAGAGTCTTTGCAGTGCTCCACCCTCAAAGGACTCAGGATGTGCTCATGAGAATCTTCAATAGGGTGTTTGCCCCACAGAAGGTGTGATACCTGGTCAGGGCTACTTAGAGAAGAGAGGACAGCTATCAGATTAAGGACTGCAAAAGGAGTTACATTAAGTGAGAGAATGCCTGCTGCTGTGGACTGAATCATGTCTCCTCAAAACTCCTAATCCAATAGGACTGGTAGACTTATAAGAAGAGAAAGAGTTTCTCTCTCTCTCTCTCTCTCTCTCTCTCTCTCTCTCTCTCTCTCTCTCTCTCTTTCTCTCTCTCTCTCCCCCTCCTCTTTCACCCCTACCTCCTGTGTGTGTGTGTGTGTGTGTGTGTGTGTGTGTGTGTGTGTGTGTGTGTCCCCACATAAGGAAAGGCCATGTGAGGACACAGTGAGAAGGTAGAGATCTGCAAGCCAGGAAAAGGGTCTTCACCAGAGCCTACCCATGCAGACACCCTGCGTGTAGACTTGTAGCCTCCAGAATTGTGCAAAAATAAATTTCTGTTGTTTAAGATGCCCAGTGTATGATATTTTGCTGTGGCAGCCTGAGCTAATACACCACTCACCATTTTATGTCACTCTCCTTCTCACTTTGGAGAAAAGGGTGGAAGATGTATCTCAAAGCATCCACTGGCACAAATACACATTCTCCAAATAGTCACTGCTTCACTGCTTCAGCTGGTGCCTGTTCTGGAGGTGGGGAAGAGATGCCATTTAAATCAAGGTACATTTAAGTCAAGGTACATTTTTAGACTAGACTAAATATTGATAACTAATTATTGTTAAGGACAAAGAAAAGGGATTTGGCAGAACAAGGTTGAGAGCAGTGATTGGAAAAAAATAGTTTCATATTTATACCCCACTGAGAAGAGCCTACATATTTTCTTTTAGTTCCTTCCTTTCTTCCTCCCTTCCTTCCCTGCTTTCTTTCTTTCTTTTCTTATCTCCTGACATATGTGTTCATCAACAGTCAAGTATTTTCATAAAATCTATTTGTCATTGCTAGTACTTCATGTCTGTAAGGAAAATCAAAAGATATATTGTCTCAGGATGGTTCTCAGACATAGATGAGAGGGAAAGTCCAATCTAAGTAACTTATTAACAAAATGTTCCCAGATAAAACCAGTAAGATATAGGAAACAGAGTGAGGAAAGCAGAACAGGGAAGGGGAAAAAACAAGTAAGAGGGTGACTTCAGGTAAGGTCTTCCAGGGGCTGGCGTCACCTGATCCCATGCCTCTGAGTGGCTTCCACCCAAGTCAAGAGGTTTGGAGTTCTCATAATTCTGTACCTGAGAATCACTGGTTAAGAGCCACCTTTGAGTGATGCAAATACTCAGCAGTTCTGGCTCTCAGTCCTGGAAAAGAGAGCTCCAGGAGTCCACAAGCAGTCCACTAATGAGGAAATATAAATTGTAAAATTGAGACCTAAAAGGATATGGGCAGAGAATCAACAACTGATACACATGTTCACAGAATGTTAGAATGGAAGCGTCCTTGGAGGACACAATATCATGGCATGTCTTGATTGTCTCTCTCTCTCTCTCTCTCTCTCTCTCTCTCTCTCTCTCACACACACACACACACACACACACACATCCCATAATAAAGTACTGTACCACAAGTTGTAATTGATTTTCCTAGATAACTTGTTTAGAATTTAAGGTTACCCCTGTAATAATGCCACTCATACCAGGAATCCCATGTGCATTTTTATTGAGACAGAAAGAGCTTGAGGTACAACTGGGCCTCTGAGAATGGCATGTACCTCAGTGCTGCCTTATTTATACTGCATTTCACCCTCTGGTTTCATTACAATGATTCTGATGATAGTTCTGGTAATTAGAAATGATTTAGAGCTTATGAGTTGTGGTTTTATAATTACTTTAGAGTTTTAAACATTTATATGTGAATAAATTGGGGCTTATTTCTAAATAGGCCTATAGGAATGTATACTTCTTGCTCAAAAATATGACAAAAATCATTACTCTAGTAGAATCCAGCAGGCAGCCTAGTATAGAAGCAAGGCAGTATATACTAATGATTAAAAGTGTGCAGTTAAACTGCCTGGAGTCAAATACTACTTTTGCTACTAACAAAGTGTTTTTCATTAGACAGTTTGATTAACCTTTTAAACCTAAATACCCTTATCTATAAATAGGAATAGAATTGGAACCTGCTTTATCAGGCTGTTGAAGATTAAGAGTGATAATATGTGCCACCTACTTAGACAAGATACTAGTCCGCAGTAAGTGCACCATAAATGTTCATTTTTATTAAGAACACAGTTTCAGTAGTTGGAATTGAATTCTATCTCTCTGGCAGATGAGATTCTTAGTAAAGTGGGAGATAATATTATTGTGGCTGGATTTCTATGGGGATTAAATGCAATACTATATGAAATATCTAGCAAACCTGAAGTTCATGATAGATGTGTGTTCCCTGTCAATTTATTGGATATACATATACTCTTCACAACATAAACGAGAAGTTGTAAGACCTCAGTGTGAATACCTTCAGATTCCCATTTTCATTCAATCTTTTGCATGTTTACAAATGGAAACATACCTTCCAGTGTTAGAAAAATCTTCCTTAAATTAAACTGAAATTTGCATTTGTCTACCCTCAATCCTGTTTGCAACTAGAACAATATAAACTGGAGCTATTCTTGAGTTAATTCAATTAGCTAGAAGAACAACAACAACAACAACAAAATCCTTTAAATTAAGGACATACTACCAGAGACCAAAATGCTCACAGGTTCGGCATCACATAAAGTGGAGTTTTTTCTGTTTCTTGATTGTAGTCAGGTTTCGATGTAAAAGAAGTAAAGTATTCACAAAATAGTTCAAACCGTTCTGTTTTCTTCAAAACCAAACTCTTGTGTTTGCGCTATAGCTTCTGGTTTAGGATGATCCCAGACCTCATTATTTTGGCGGTCAAAACAGAGTGTGGATTCATTAGTGGAATTGAGACAAAGTTGGAATTGGATAATCAGATATATTTTTTAAATTGTTTAACTTGAGGAGAAGGTTTTTTTGCAGTAAGGAGCATGAATAGTCTTTTTTTTTAAATTCTCAATTACATTCAGGGCTTCGAAACAAATATTACAATTGGGAATAAGTTCAGGGTTTCTATTTGAATTGTACCAGCAGCACCATGAAAAGTGGATACATAATACAATTAAATGCATTATGAGCCTAGATCCTGTGTTAATGGCTTTGAGCAATGATGTGACAGGCAAGAGAGTGAAGATACATTGCCTGGTTTGTAGCTAAGATGTGAAACAACAATAAAAAGCACCTGTGTCTATTAACAAATGTATGGATAGAGAAAATACGGTATACACATGCAATAAAATATTATTCAGCCTTAAAAAAAGAAAAATTAATCTGCAATAGGCACCGACATAGATATATTTTGAGTACATTATCCTAAGTAGAATAAGCTAATCACAGGAAAACAAACAGTACATTATTCCACTTATGGGGCATCTAACATCATCAAATTCATATAATCAAAGAGTGAAATGGTGGTTGCCAGGTGCTGGGGGCAGAGTAAAATAGGGAGTTGTTAATCAATCAGTAAGTATAAAGTTCCAGTTATACAAGATGAATAAGTTCTAGAGCTCTTCTATACAACATTGTGATTATAGTAAACAATATTGTATTGTACAATTAAAATGTATTATGAGGATAGAGATCCTGTTAAATGTTTTTACCAAAATAAGAGAAAGACAGAGAGAGAGAGAGTGAAGAAAAAGAGAGGGAGAGGAAGGAAGGGAGGGAGTAAAAGGGAAGAAAAGAAAGAAGGAGGAAAGAGAGAGATAGAGTTACTATTGAAACCTCAATGAGGGACATCAGAGAAGGTCCCAGAGGAGGTCATCATCCGGAAATTTTGCTCTGAACATTGCTTTCTTCTTTCAGACACATGGAATGATCAGACTTCCTTCCGTCCACCTCTTCACCTCCTGGTTCAAACACACACCAACACCTAAAGCTATACCAGACATCAAAGTTAGTTATGCATATTAATTCACTTTCTTCCCTTTTCTCAGCATGGAACAATTTCTTCAATTTTGACCTCTATGATAAGAACCAGGAGAAAGTAAATGGGTTGCCATCTTAAAATTCCAAGGTTTCTCTGTCCAAACAATCAAATAAAACACATGTGTGTGTGCACACAAACACACACACACACACACACACACACACACACAATCCCTCTTTTATATAGCTCTAAATGTATGTTTGCTTCATCAAGTGTATAGTAGCCTCCAAATTATATTTTGCTTCCATCATTAAAGTGCAATCTTAGTCTGAGCAGGAGTAAGTACATCTTTTCTTCTCTAGACTATGTGCTTTGATAGTGTTACCACAGACATTTTTATTTGGTTTTGTTTTCACCTCATCATCCTCTACCCAACTGCTGTTTTAAGGCAAATAAGAGTGTCTTAGACCATTAGGTATGGGAAATAATCCTGGAGACATTCTAATTCACGAAAGAGAAATCTAAGACCCAGGAAACATAACCATCTCGTCTGAACACAGTCACACAGTTATTAGCAACAAAATTGCTTTGAGACTCCAAGGTCTTAGAATGTCCACTCCTCCATCCAGATGGACCTAATTGTTTTGGTTGACATTAGCACAAATGTTTCCTGTCCTTGCAGATGCAGTGTTCTACACACCTTTGATGACTCTTTTTTTGTTGTTGTTGTTTTGTTTTTGTTTTGTTTTGTTTTTGAGTTGGAGTCTCACTCTGTTGCCCAGACTGGAGGGCAGTGGCCACTCCCGGTCACTGCAGCCTCAACCTCCTGGGCTTCGGAGATCCTTTCGCCTCAGCCTTCTGAGTAGCTGGAACTACAGGCGTGCGCTACCATGGCCGGCTAATTTTTTAATTTATTGTAGAGATGAGGTCTCGCCAAGTTGCCCAGGCGGGTCTCGACCCTGTGGGCTCAGGCAATCCACTCACCTCAGCCTCCCAAAGCACGGGATTACAGGCTGAGCCACCGAGCCCGGCTTGATCACTCTTGATGAACAACCCCATGGGGCACAGAGCTCCTAGGTTCCTATTTTGTTGCTGAATATCTACCTTTCTCATTTTTATCCTCCCTATGTCTTAACTGTCCAGGGCCTTCTCAAGAGCTGCGTAGGCTATTCTACTGAAGAGCACCCTGAAAAATCCCATGGACTGAAACATCTCTTGGTTTCTTTCTGCCTTTCGCAAAACTGGCTACAGACTCCATCCCATAATTTCAACAACCTCTGCATTATCACTGACTTTGAACACAAGCAAACAAATCCTTTTCAATTTAAGAAAAAGATGACATACATAAGGAAGTATTAAATTCCAGAATCTTACAATATTCTCTCAAGTTCTGTTTGCAATTAAGTTGAAGTCAGTTAGATTCTAGCTCACCAATTTTATCCCGAGGCTGGAGTTTCCCAAATTTTATCTATCCTCTGCATTATAAATAGATGTCTTACTCCTGCTTCAAGAAACCTCATTTTCCAAAAGATAGACCTAAAGAAAAAAATCAGTATCCATTTCAACAAATCTCAATGAGTACAGAAGTTCTGTAGTTATTTTTCATTCTCTCCACTAAAGAAAATTGGTATTTTATTCTCCTTCAGTAGCATTTTTATTAAATATTCTGATTTTTAAAATAAGAGAATGTAGCCTATTTCTACCATAAAGAAGCATGTTTAACTCTCTTAAAACCATTATTTACTAATTCTATTTAACTTGCTCTGGAAACTCTGGACTCTATCTAGGATGATAGTGTACATTAGCACCATAAGCCACACATTCTTGAAAATATTTGTCTAGTATAAAGGCAGCCCTGACTCATTTTAAATGTTTCTTGACTGTAATTCAGCTCATCTTAACTGCTCCTTCAGAAAATAATTTCTCCACCTGAAATACTTAGTCTCATTTGTTCCATATTTTCTATATGACAGACATTATGCTAAAGTAGGTATTACTTTTCTCATTGACTAGACAAAGAGACCTGGATCAAATAACATATCAGGATATTTTTTAATGTAAACAAGAGAAATCTCAACTCACAACGGCCTAAGCAACTAGGACTTTTTATTACCTCCAAAGGCTAGAAATCTTGGGCAAAGTGACTCAATGATATTGTCAACAACCTGAAAACTTTCCATCTTTTTTGCTCCCATCTTCAACACTACCACTTTGTGTCACACAGATATGACAATGTTCAACAGGAGAGGGGCAAGGAGGGAAAAGAAGAATGGTCTTTGACCTCTTTTCAAAAGCAGAGATTTTTTTCTATAAACCTCTGTAATGAAAAAAATCAGATCCTCCAAAACCAGTTCTCACTACACATTGTATCTCAACAAAAGATTAAATCTTTCTTTCTGGATGAGTTCTTAATGTTCTACTGCACTGGGCATGGAGGCTCATGCCTATTATCCCAGTACTTTGGGAGGCAGAGGCTAGAGGACTGCCTGAGCCCAGGGGTTCAAGACCAGCCTGGGTAACTTGGTGAGACTTCATCTCTACAATAAATAAATTTTTTTTTAAAAACATTAGCTGGATGTTGTGGCACATGTCCGTAGTTCCAGCTACTTGAAAAGTTGAGTGAAAAGATCGCCTGAGCCCAGCAGGTCGAGGCTGAGGTAGCCATGAACATGCCACTATACTCCAGTCTGAGCAATAGTGTGAGACTTCAACTCGAAAAAAAAAAAGAAAAGAAAAGAAAAGAAATTTTACGGAAATAGCTGTAACCCTTTTTGCAAGTCTATAGTCACATTATTCAAATACTAGTTTTAAAAATTTGCTTAGTTATCACTACACAGTCTGTTCTCACCTCTCTTGCTGTGGGTTTCTTCTTTTCCCTACCTGAGCATCACAAAACCTCTTCTCCCCTATTGACCACAAGATCATTCTTGGAGAAGGTCTTAGGTTGTGCCAATGTATAAAAGAAAGACTGTAATTTTCATGTCTTAAAGAAATGGGGCTTGGTGGACACCCCACTACTGGCTGATTTAACATTTTCTCTTCCTATTTCTCATCATACATTTTTAGTAAACAATGAGATCTAATTTTAAATTATTATTTGTGGTCCAATTTTCTACCCTGTTGACTGAATTTTTTAATGTCTTATGGAACAGACCTTCATCCCAGGACTGTGCCAGTACAATAATTGTTGAGAGGAATAACCTCAGAAATAGGCTTATATTGTTCATAGAGTTGCTGATGGGGTCAGCTCTCCCTGACTTTTCTGAGTAAATAGTAGAGCACAAACAGGACTGGGACTGTGTCAGCAAGAAGTGGAGAGCGGCTGTTCAGTAAGTATCTAATAACTCCTGCTATACATATTTTATTGCCTCGGTATAAAGTACACAAAGTTTGTCTATTCTTTGAAGTTGCATGGCCATACTCTCCCATGTATACTTTTGTGCACTATCTTGAAGTCAAATTGAGTATTTGGATATCAGAGGAACAGGCTTACTCTTCTAGGGCCAAACTAAAGATGAGCACCAAGAACTGCTGACCATTACAACTATGAATATCACTAAAAATTACTAGTACATAGTTCTATTGCCATTTATTCCTTCAAGTTTTAAATGATAGCCTCTATTGTGCAACTCTCAAAGGCAGTATAGCAGTGAATAAGAGTTACATCGGAGAAGACTATCCTAACTATTTGTGGATATATAAAAAAGAATACAAATGTGACCTAGACACAGGCCAATTTTTTTCCCCTTGATTCAATTCAGATGACCTGAAATTTATTGGCATGATTCACAAAGATTTTTAGTTTTAAAAGCATGAACACTCCAGATGGTTTCATTGGCTCAGAAATCTTACTGTGATTCCATCTTGTCAGAGCAGTCACCTAAGAACATAACTAACACTGTTTTAAGTTAGCCCATTCCAAACATGTTGAAAATGATTGAATCAAAAAGAAGCACAAGGCAATAATGAGCTGATGTTTCATTATGAAATGCAAAACAATTCACATAGTTCCATAAAACTTCAAGGCCAAAAATAACTTACATGATAGTGAATTGCAGAGATTGGTAGAATTTTATCCAAAAAAAATTATTGAGTGAAAGATGATTTAGAGATGATCCAGACATCCACTGGCTTCCAAATACTTGCATTTAGAGAAAAGCATAAAATCTATAGACATTCACTATTTCTCCAAGTCCACCTGGCCATCTAAAGCTGACAGTCTGAAAATCAAATGGGAGTGCCCCAGTGATGGCAGGAGTTTTTGTGGGCTTTACACTTTTTCAGAGACATCTGCTTATAGTCATTCTTATGGTCTCACTATTTTCATAGTTTTAGAATAACTCTTCAATTTGGGGACCAAAGCATGTTTATTTTTTCTTTCTGCCAATCTGTATTTCTTAGAAAGTTGGACAAAGTGCTAAATTAATATGAAATAGAGCTCACCAAGATGGACAATCATAGTCAAAACTGGGAAACAGAATACATTTGTTTTCTAGGAGTCCCCAGAAAATCCTTTTTTCCTCCTTTTTATGTCTTCTTCCACTTTTGGTTAGCCAGTTTTGCTCTCTTTGTAAAATCTGTTCTTGAAAGGAGATACATAACTTATAAACACAATACAAACACAGAGTATGTATCCAATTATATTATTTATACCCTAGTCCAAATGAATGTTTGCATTTAAAACTATTTTTTTAGTATTGTAAAATAAAAGACTTTGCATTCTCTATAAAATAAATATAACCTGGATATCTCTGGATCTCACCAGTTTTAGGATTCAGTATGTTACATTTAAAGTCATAGCTCAGATTTCACAAGTCTTGTCCCCATCTGCCAACCAGCCGCAAATTTTTTTCCATCTGCCTCATCATGGCTGGCAGGCTTCTCCAGTGTGTTATAACCTTGTCCATGAGCCATAGTCACCACTGGACCATGTGGTATTTTCCACATTCTTCAGACCCTGTTCCAGCTACCCTTGGCCAGTGTTTTTTACCTCCTGAGATATCACTGTGCCGTGGCTCATGCGGCCAACCATGACAATTGATAATGCTTGCTGGGGCCATGCCTCCAATCGTCCCAAACGTGCTCATCCTTAAGGTGCTTAGAGTACACTGGTATTTGGTGGAGACGAAATGATTCTCCATTATTGAGACACACCATTTCATTCAAGAATCCTAAACATGATGCCTGTATTGCCCTTATGTCTCTTCCTTCTGTGCATATATTTACAAATTTCTCCCAATTTCTTTAGTTTAAATAAATAACTAAAAACAAACAAGTTTCCCATGGAAATCACATCTTTCAATTAGGCCTTTGAGGAAGTACCTTCTATCTTTTGGACATTTACCATCTTAGAGGAAGACAAACATAAAACATATAAAAATAAATGTAATAAAAGGATTAATGTGGTTTTAGTATAAAAGTGCAGGTTTGTGACATGAAACAATTATTTTTGGAGGACTTGGCTAAAGAGACTTCAAGGACATAATTTTAATAAAGAGAAGAGAACCAGCAGCCCATTGAGAGGAGGCAGAATGAATAGAGGAACCGAGGGGGGAGAGACATAAAGTGTGCAGGGCAGACTGTGTGGTCTCATCTCGGGTCTGGAACACCAGAAGAAATTACAATTAGAGGAACTGTGCTTTCCTCAGTGGTACAAGAAATCATATTATCCACATTTTGTCCCATGTCCTCAGCTCAATGACATTCAGACTTGAGTTTCAGGTCCAAAATCTTTAAAAGGCTAACTGTTTTTTTCCATGTGTATGTATGTATGTTGGAATGAACATGATTACCCGAAGTTGCCTAGAGTAAGCTCCTGGTGACTTTTTATATACTTGAGGATACATAGATACTGTCTTCAGTTCTTCACTGTGTTTTGCAAATGGGAGGTACTCAACGAATGCTCTGGGAAGAAAAACAGAAATTTCCATAAGAAGAAAAGATTTGGTTTAACTTGACCATAGCCTGCAAAACTGGTTGTTAAGCTTTGTTCTGTAGGTATTCTATGAAACATAGATGTGTGACCTAGACAAGGCCTCCTTCCTACACATACACACACACACACACACACACACACACACACACACACACACACACAAACACACATATCCTTCAACTAGAATATCTTTGCTTTTATGTTTTATATACAAGATCTCGGAACAAGATTTTTTTAATGGAAAATAAGAGTTCCATGGCTTAAAACTTCTGAAAATTATATTCTTATAATTATTGAATTTGTTTCCCTGAAAAGAAACAAGGAGCATTTTTAAAATTCTGAGGAAACTGTGGTTCCAGAAGATACACTAATATGCTTAAGAAAGATTTGAAGCAATAATTTCAGAAAGAAGATGAAAAAGAATTATTATGGTGAGCCTTAAGGATTATAGGTAAATAAGGATGACTGTACAGAAGATTCCAAATAAGTAGCAGAAAATAAGAAATTCTAATTTTCTTTAATGCTAATAAGCCATTCACTAAGTAAAGATTTTAAACAATACAATTAAATTTAGACACCAATTAATACTATCACTTGTAACAATGATACGTCTTTGTACTGGGATTCCTGGGTAGGAATGCAGAATGAAAAAGAGGCACTTTTCTTTTTTTTTTTTTTTACAGAAACAGACCTACTAATGGGGGAATAATTAATAGCGTTATGCATCAAATTCTATCTTCAAGAACATCTTTGAACTTGAAAATCAAGATCCAAGTACAGAGCAACTTATGAAAGTGTCCTATGGTCAATTAGCCAAGTAGAGACACTGATCGGTGCCCTTTGTGAAGGTTAGAGGGGAGGTAACAGTACATTTGAGTGAGCAGGAGAAAGAGGCCTAGAAAAACAATAAATTTTACAATGGAAGATGTTCAGTTAGGGTAAAAAGCAGATAGAAATAATAACCATATTAGCGTTAGTTTGACCTATGGAAAATAATTTGGAAAAAAGATATATAACTGCAACAAAAGTTGGTAACAAAAATAATGATTATAGAAAGGAAAAATAGCTATCTTAGTAAAAGTTTAGCCAATTGGAGGATTGGCCAAGTGCCATTAATTTTGGGGTTTTGTGTGTGTGTGTGTGTGTGTGTGTGTGTGTGTTTTGTTTTGAGTTAGAGTCTCACTCTGTCTTCCAGGCTGGAGTGCAGTGGCACACTCAAGGCCACCCCAGCGATCCTTCTGCCTCAATCTTCGACCCACTGATCTCCAGCAATCCTTCTACATCAGTCTTCCAAGTATCCGGAACTACAGGCGCGTGCTACCACTTCCGGCTAATTTTCTAGTTATTGAAGAGACGAGGTCTCGCCAAGTTGCCTGGGTTGGTCTCGAACTCGGGGGCTCAGGCAATCCATTCACCTCAGCCTCCCAAAATGCTGGGATTACAGGCTGAGCCACCGAGCCCAGCAATTTTCGGATTTTAAAGAGCACACTTTGAACAAAGTTGCTACCATTATTATATTAAACTAATATTCCTGATGATTATAGTCAATGCAAACATTTTCAACTGAACTTCTTAATAGTAGAATATAATTATGTTGTATCAGTTAAAAACTTTTATTTAGAGCATGGGTGTTGCTATTCATACTTTAAGTATTACATAAAAATTATGCTATTCTTGAGGACTGAGAAGGTTAGTGACGTTTATATTGTACTCTCTCTACAAGAAACAGCAAATAAGGGCAAGTAAATGGCTCCTCTGCATGACACTCATCCTTGGTAATCTCTGAGTAACACTACTCTAGGTTGGTAAAAAGAATGATGAAACAAATTCTACCCATTATTATTAATCTTGTGTTGCACTTTTTTTTCCTACTGTTGTGAAAGTGATCCACATCATCACAGTTAGGGACATAATTTACTTTGCCAAGTTTTGTCAAGATATAGGAGCAAAATATAAAGTTCTTTCATATGATATAGCAGAAAAAGTCTTTAATAAAAGTTTTTTTGACTTTGGACAGAGTCCTCGACCCACCCATCACCTTTTTTACTTGACAGAAGAAATCCACTCACAGAACCATTTGGCATGGAAGATTTTATTCTGAATTGGCTCACCTGAAAAAGTTTTGGGCACAGGAATAATGCAAACCTTTCAATAAGGCTCTGTGTCAGCATTTTAAATACTGTTTTAAAACCATGATACATTTCAGCCAGGCAGACATTCTGGAACAAAAGATTGGAGACAAACAACACTTTCCTTTGCTGAGGGAAATGATTCTTTTAGCAATCAAAAGCAATAATACTCTGTCAATTTTTATGCAAGCCAAAATCTACAGACACCTGGAAACAACAGAGCATTTTTTAGATTACTTCTCCTCAGATGACCTGAAAGTGAGATGTGGACTCATAATCCTCACTTTGCTTACATGCAAGCCTTATGAAAGTTCACCCCCTTGAATTGAGGGCACAGGACACAATATGATATAAATTTCTCCTAAAGACCTAGTTATCCACTCCTTGCAAAAATAAATGCAAAGCCTTTTCTCATCCAGTAATGAGAGCTCTGATCCCATTAATTTTGCTTTTTCAGACATTTGTCAGTTGAAGTTTCCAGCATTTGTAGGCACAAAAATGGAAACTCAAAACTGATTGTCAAAAGATAATTTCTTACAGAGCCGTGTGAGTTCATTCCACAATGTTTACTTCCTATTCTAGCCAAAAAGAATAAAGGTGGTCTTCTCATTGAAAGTTAAAGTTGAACATTATTAAGGTGTCCATGTTTAGTTTCATATACAATTTACATATTTTTTAAAGAAATGGACATTTTCACACTAAATTTGAGAATGGGAGATGTCTTTTTTAAAAAAATTGTTTTATTTTGTCTCAATAAAAGAAATGAATGTTCAATATGAGAAAAAATATGGTATAAAGAAATGTGTATCTTTCTAGAAAGAAAATAAATAAATTTCATCAGATTCTCAAAAAGATTTATAGCCCAAGAAAGAAAAGTTAAGACTACGAATAAAGAGTTAGTTTACAGTCATGTAAGTGGTTTTATTCTATTTGACTCTCTAATAAACTAAGTTGAACCACATACAACTGACAATGTGTGACCATTTTTACTTACACAAACAGCAACTTTTACAAGGCTCAGACTAATATCTTAAATAAATTCTAGGAAACATGTAAATGCAAGAAAGATAGCTAATATGTTAGACCCAAATTCAAGTTTGAAAAAAAAAGT
The DNA here is from genome assembly GCA_027257055.1 of Cephalopachus bancanus. Lineage (NCBI taxonomy): Eukaryota > Metazoa > Chordata > Mammalia > Primates > Tarsiidae > Cephalopachus > Cephalopachus bancanus. Next base: position 819,791 of record JAPVLO010000031.1, on the reverse strand, counting down.
AGCATTTTGAGATATGGAGTAGAAATATATTACAATGAAAATGAAGAAAAGAAATATGAAATCCTACATTGAGCTGCATAAACAAAAACTTCTCAAGCTTAGAGTAGCAGAGATATCTCTACTTGCAGGTATAAGGAGCCCCAAGGGCTTAAATAAGACAAGCTCAAAATGAAGTAGCAACATGGAAGGGCATCTGATAAACAATAAAGTAGCCCTGGCATTCGGAGAATCATAGACTTTCACTTAATACCCTTTTTGCAAGATCTTGTGTTAGATATTTTAGATTTACTTCCTTATTTCATTCTCATAATGACACTTTGAGGAAGGCATCAATTGCTCCATTTTATAGATAATAAAACTGAGCCCAGAAGTACTATAACATGCTCATAGCTAAAAAGTATCAGTGGTGGAAGATATAATAATTATTTATTATAATAATCATTGTTGACATTTATTGAGTTTTTCCTGAGACCAGGAACTGTGGTGCATTACCTGCATAATTTCATTTACTAATAATGTTAATACTTATAACAACTCTATTAGGCAAGTATTATATTCTCATTTTCCAAAAGAAAAAACTGTGGTTCAGAAATTGTAACTAGCTTGATAAAGGTCATTAAACTCTAGCATCAGACATAAACACAACAGCCTTAGAGAGAGTGTTCAAACAGTCCCTATGACTGAGAAAACTCAAATCCCTTGTATGTATATATAATGGCCTTGCTTCCCTGATCTCATTATGAAATATACATGTATAAATCTATCAGTGCTTGAGTTTATATAAAACTCTGGGAGGTTATATACTGAAATATTGACAGTGGTTACATCTGAGAAATGGAATTAATGATGATTTCTGACTTCTGTTTCTTAAATATATACTCTAAATTCTTTTTTCTCCATTTTTATTTCAGATTTAGGGGTACACGCATTTTTGTTACATGGACATATTGTGTAGTGCTGGGGATTGGGTCTCAGGTGGCCCACTCCCCAGATAGTGAACATTGTACTCAATAGGTAACTTCTGAACCCTAATCCCTCTGCCTGGATCCCCATTTTTGGTGTCCCCAGTGTCTATTATTTCCGTTTTTGTGGCCATTTACCTTCGGCATATGAGTGAGAACATGTGGTGCTTGGTTTTTTTGTTTCTAAATCAGGTCACTTAGGATGGCAACCTCCAGTTCTATCCATGTTGCTCCAAAGGACATGATTTCATTCATTTTTATGGTTGCATAGTCTTCCATGATGTATATATATCACATTTTCTTTATCCAGTCGATTGCTGAAGGATACTTAGATTGCTTCCATGATTTTGCTATTGTAAATAGTACTGCAATGAACATGCATGTACAGGTATCTTTTTAATATTTTGATTTCTTTTTCTTTGGATTGAACCCCAGTAGTAAGATTGCTGGGTCAAATGGTAATTCAATGTTTAGCTCTTTGAGAAATCTTCATACTATTTTCCATAGAGGCTGAGCTAGTTTTACAATCTCTCTAACAGTGAATGAGCATTCCCTTTTTGCAGCAACTGTGCCAACATCTGTTGTTCATTGACTTTCTAATAATAGCCACTCCGTCTGGTGTGAGATGATATCTCATTGTGATTGTAATTTGCATTTCTCTGATGATTACTGTTAATGATCTTTTTTTTCATATGTTTGCTGACCACTTGTGTTTCTTCTTTTGAGAAGTGTCAAGTCATGTGCTTTGCCCATTTTTTTGATGAGGTTATTTGTTTTTTTCATGCTGAATTAAGTTTAAGTTCCTTGTAGATTCTGGATATTAGCCTTTTGTCTGAGGCATAATTTGCAAATATTTTCCTCCATTTTGTAGATTTTCTGTTCACTTTGTTGATTATTTATTTTGCTGTACAGAAGCATTTTAGTTTAATTAAGTCCCATTTGTTTATTTTTGGTTTTGTTACAATTGCTTTTGAGGTCATTACTATAAATTATTTGTCTAAGCCAATGTCCAGATGAATATTTCCTGAGTTTTCTTTTAAAATTATTATGGTTTCAAGTCTTACATTTAAGTAGCTAATTTTTTATATGATGAGATACAGGAGTTCAGTTTTATTCTTCTGCATATTGCTAGCCAATTTTCCAAGCACAATTTATTGAATAGGGTGCCCTTTCCCCATTGTTTATTTTGGTCAGCTTTGTCAAGGATAAGTTGGTTTTAGAAATGTGGTTTTATTTTAGGTTTCTCTTTTCTGTCCCATTGATCTATCTATTCCTGTATCAGTATAATGTTGTTTTAGTTACTATAGACTTATGATATAATTTAAAGTCAGGCAGTGTGATGCCCCTACAATTGTACTTTTTGCTTAGAATCACTTTGGTAATCTGAGCTCTTTTTTGGTTCCATATAAACTTTAAGATGGTTGTTCTAATTCTGTGAAGAACAAAGTTGGTATTTTGATTGAGATTGCATTGACTATATAGATTGCTTTGGGCATTGTGGTCATTTTAATAATATTGATTCTTCCAATCCATGAACATGGAATATTCCTCCATTTGTTTGTGTCATCTACAATTTCTTTCATTAGTGTTTTGTAGTTTTCCTTGTAGAGATCTTTCATTTCCTTAGTTATGTGTATTCTAGTGGGTGTGTGTGTGTGTGTGTGTGTGTGTGTGTGTGTGTGTGTGTGTGTGTGTGTGTGTCTGGTTAGTGTGAAGGGATTTGATTTGGTTCTCAACTTGAGCATTGTTGGTGAAAGGAACATTACAAATTTGTATACAGTGATTTTATATTCTAAGATGTTACTGAAGTCATTTATCAGGTCTAGAAGCTTCTTGAAGGAGGCTTATGGTTTTCTAGGTATATATACAATGATGTCATCCACAAACAGGAATAGTTTCACTTTCTCCTAGCTATTTGGAATGCCTTTTTTTTTTCTTTCTTTTCTAGATCACTCTTGCTAGGCCTTCCAATGAGTTGCTGAACAAGAGCAGAGAGAGTGGACATTCCTGTTTTGTGGGGTTTTCCTATATGGCTCTTATTGTTGTGAGATATCTTTCTTCAATGCCCTGTTTTTTATCATGAAGTAATGTTGGATTTTGTCAAATGCCTTTTCTGCATCTGTTGAGGGTATTATGGAGTTTTTATTTGTGTTTCTGTATATGTGGTGGGTCGTGTTTATTGATTTGCAGATATTGAACCATCCTTGTATTCCTAGAAGAAAACCCACTTTATTGTGAGGAATAATTTTTTAATCTGCTGTTGAATTCAGGTTGCTAGCATTTTGTCAAGGATTTTTGCATTTATATTTATCAGGGAAATAGGCCTGTAGTTTTTTTTTTGTTGTTGAGTCCTTGCAAGGGATTTTGGCATCAGTGTGATCCTTCTTTCATAGACTTTCTGAAATAGTTTCTATAGGATTCATAACCATTCTTCTTTTCAAATCTGATAAAATTCGGCCATGAATTCATCTGGCCCCAGGCTTTTATTTTGTTGTGACTTTTTAAATAATGTATTCAATTTCATTGTGCATTATTGGCCTATTCAGTGTATCAATTTTTTCCTGGTTTGGTCTTGGGAGGTTGTATTTCCCAGGAACTTATCCATTTCCCCTAGGTTTTCCAAGTTGCTGCCATAGAGGTATTCATAGTAGGCTCTGAAAATCTTTTTTATTTTTGTGGTAATGTCCTCTCTGTCATTTCTGATTGAATTTATTTGAGTTTTCTCTCTTTTTTTTTCTTGGTTAGTCTAGCTAGTGCTCTGTTGATTTTGTTTTTCCTCTCAAAGAACCAACTTTTTGATTCATTGATCCTTTGTATCTTTATTTGACTTCAATCTCATTTAGTTCTGATCCGATTTTTGTTATTTCTTTTCTCTGCTACCTTTAGTTTTAGCTTATTCTTGTTCTCCTAGTTCCTTGAGATGTAAGCTGTTAATTTCTAATCTCTCTACCCTTTTGATATGAACATTTAATGTTTTAAACTTTCCTTGCAGAACTGATTTTGCTATGTCCCAGAGGATTCTGTATGTTGTGTCACTATTTTCATTTGTCTTAATGAATTTTTTAATTTCTGTTGCAATGACATTGTTTACTCAAGGGTCATTCAAGAGTGAGTTGTTCAGTTTCTATGTAGTTGTGAAGTTTTGGGAACTTTTCTTAGTGATGATTTCTAATTTTACTCCACTGTGATCTGAGAAGATGCTTGGCATAATTTTGATGTTTTTAATATTATTAAGACTTGATTTATGGCAAAGCATATGGTCAATTTTGGAGAATAGTCCATGTGGAGATGAGATTAATGTATATTCTGCAGTTGTTGGGTAGAAAGTTCTGTAGATGTCTTTTAGGTTCATTTGGTCTATAATCCAGTTTTAGTCCAGTGTTTCTTTGTTAATTTTCTACTTCTGTGATCTGTCTAGTAAAATCAGTGGGGTGTTGAAATCACCCACTATAATAGTATTGTTATCAATATGTTTTCTAAAGTCAAGTAGTATTTGTTTCACAAATGTGGATGTTCTGGTGTTTGCTTCATGTATGTTTAAGATGGTTAATCATCTTATCGAATGGCATATATAATTTTATGCAAATATACACATGTATATACTTTATACATACACACATGCACACACACACACACACACACACACACACACACACACACACACACTCACAGGGTACCAAAAAATGTATACACTTTTTAAGAGATATTATCTATGTAGTAATGTATAGTATGACATTTGCTCAACCATGCTTCCATCATTTTCTTTGTCCTGTCTTTTGCATAATGATGCTAGCATTCATTTGACTAAGACCTTCTTTTGAGTGAATGTCATACTTAAAATGTTTATACATTTCAAAATTTTTTTTGACATCCCCTGGGTAAACTATTTTTTAAAAATTTTTTGACACCCCTTTGTTTATGAAGCTTAGTTTGGTTGGAGATTATTTACAAATATATATAGATATAGATAGATAGATATATACATATATGTATATGTATGTATATATATATATGTGTTTGTATCCCTTCTTTGTCTTTTTTTACTATTTTTGGTTTAAAATCTGAGCTATCTAATATGAAGATGGCTACTCCTGCTGTTTTTGTTGTCTATTAGCATGATATATCTTTTTCTACTCCTTTATTTTGAGTCTGTGACTGTCTTTGGTAAGTAGGTGGGTCTCTTGTAGGCATCATATGGTTGGGTCTTGGTTTTTTAAAAATATACAGTTTGCCACTCTGATTCTTCTAAGAGGGGTTTTAGAGGGAGAGGAGAACCTATTCAGTAAATGGTTCTGGGAAAACTGGCTGATCACACACAGACAGTTGGAACAGGACAACTATCTATCACCACACACAAAAATCAACTCTAAATGGATCAAAGACTTAAGCGTAAAACCTCAAACTATAAGAACCTTAGAAAATGTAGAAGATACCCTTATAGATATTGGAACTAGCAACCAATTCCTGATGATAACCTAAGTGTCCATGCCATCAAAGATTAGATAGACAAGTGGGACCTCATCAAACTGACAAACTTTGGCCAAGCAAAAGAAACCATAAAAAGAATGGGGAGACAATCCACAGGGAAAAAAATATTTGCCAATTCTATATCTGACAAAGGCCTAACATCCAGGATCTACAAGGAACTCAAACATGCCAAAAGGAAAAAAAATGAACAGCCTCATTAAAAAGTGGGCAAAGACATGAATAGACACTTCTCGAAAGAATAGATATGGGCAGACAACAGACACATTAAAAAGTGCTCATCCTCAGTAATCATTAGAGAAATGCAAATCAAAACCACACTGAGATACCACCTAACCATAGTCAGATTAGCCATCATTAATAAAACAAACAGAAACAGATGTTGGTGAGGATGTAGAGAAAAAGGAACACTTCTACACTGCTGGTGGGATTGCAAACTAGTGCAATCTCTTTGGAAAACAATGTGGCAATTTCTGAAAGAACTAGAAAGTGACCTTCCCTATAACCCAGCATCCCCCCTATTAGGAATATACCCAGCAGGACTCAAATCGTTCTACAAAAAAGATACCTACACACACATGTTTATTGCAGCACTATTCACAATAGCAAAAACATAGAACCAACCATGCTACCCATCAAAACTGGACTGAATTTTTTAAAATGTGATACATATACACAATGGAATATTATGCAGCCATATAGAAGGACAAACATATACACTTTGCAGCAACTTGAGTGTATTTAGAGTCTATCATTCTCAGTGATCTATCACAAAACCAAAGAACAGAGTACCATATGTTCTTACACATAAGCAGAACTTGAACAATTATAATATGATGAAAAAAGGATTGGCAGTGGTGAGAAACTGCCATGGGAGTGGAGGGTGGTGGGATTGGCAGTAGTGGGAAACTGTCAGGGGAGGGGGGACACACTTTATCAACAAGGGTACCTGCATAAAGAACATTTGTATACCTAACCCTGAATTGTACCCCACATCTTTAAAATAAAAAAATTTTTTTAAAGAGGTGTTTTAGACCATTTACATTCAAGGTTAATATTTATATGTGAGGTTTTCTTCCTGCCATTGTCCTGTAAGCTAGCTGACTGGGAAATCTGAATGTATACTTGCTTTATAGGCACTGTAAGCTTTTACTTATGTGATCTTTTATGATAACAAGAGTCATTTTTTTATTTCCAAGTTTAGAACTTCTTTGAGCATCTCTTGTAGAGTCAGTTTATTGGTGACAAATTTCTTTAATCTTTGTTTATCGGGGAAGGAATTTATTTCTATTTGATCTATGAAGCTTAGTTTGGTTGGAAGTAAGATTCTTGGTTGGCATTTTTGTTTGTTTGTTTAAAGAGGTTGAAAATAGGTCCCCTTTCTTTTCTGGCTTGTTAGCTTTCTGCTAAGAATTCTGTTGTTAGTCTAATGTCCTTTCCTTTATAAGTGTTTTGGTGCTTCTCTCTTGCTACTCTTAGGATATTTTCTTTCATGTTGACTTTGGCGAATCTGACAACAATATTCCTTTGTGGGATTCTTCTTGTAATGGATTTTGCAAGAATACTCTTGGTTTCTTATATCTGGATGTCTAGGGTTCTCTCAAAACCAGGGAAATTTTCTTGAATTATATCCTTGAATATATTTTCCATACTTTTTACTTTAACTTCTTCTCCCTCTGGAAAGTCCATGATTTATAGATTTGGTTGTTTTATATAGTTCCACATTTCTTGTAGGCTTTGTTTATTCTTTTTGCTTTGTTTCTCTCAGACTGAGTTAGTTCAAATAACCTGTCTTCCATCTCTGATATTTTTCATTCTACTTATTCTTACCAAGCTATAGCTTTGTATTGTTTTGTATCTCAACCATTGAGTTTGCAAGTTCTTTTTTTAATGTTGTCCTTTCACATTCCAAATTGTTATGCTAATTTTTTTGGTTGGTTATCAGCTTTCTCTTGCATTTTCTCAAGCTTCTTTATAATTAGTATTCTGATTTAGTTATCTGACATTTCAGGAATTTCATTTTGATTAGGTTCTGTTGAAGAATTGATGAACCCCTTTGCAGGGATAACACTCTGATTTTTCATACTTTCAGAGTTGTTTCTCTAGTTCTTTCTCATCTGAATCAACAATGGTGGCTAATCTGTATGAGTTCCTTTAATATAGATAGCCCATATATGCAGACTTTTCCAGGTATTGATTGTAATAGTGATGTTGTGGGGATGTGGGCTGGCTTCCTGCTTCCTGTGAAGCTAGGGTTTTGGGGAGGGCTTGTGAGGCCTAACTTGCTTCTGTGTGGTGTGTGTTAGTGTCAGCAAATCATGTGCTGTGGTATAGCATTAAACCTCCAGGCCAGTAGGTGGAGCCTATGGGCAAGAGATGGCTACTGGTCAATGTGGTTAGATATTTACTTGATCCTTGTTACTAGATGAAGCACTTTTTTTGTCTCAGCAGTGAACTTGTTTGCAGAATACACTGTGGCTTGGGCTCCCAGTTTAGCCTGGGGAGAGAAGAACGAAGATGGGTGAGCTCAGACCCCACAGAGCCACCTACAGTACTACCAACATCAGGCACAGGACCTGCTCTGGGGCAGCTTCTGGTGTGCAGCCTCTGAGTGGCCAGAGGTGTGCCTTGGTGAGGTGTGAGTGGACATCTTCTGCCTCAAGTTCTCTGCTCAGGAAGAAGAGGGCAACTTAAGTTCCTAATATAAAAGAATGGGATCACTAGGTACCTGGGCTTTGTCTGGGCATTGAGCAGAGACAGCAGAACAGCACCAAGAGTTCTACCTCCAGGGGGAGGAGTGGCTCGGGTTCCTACGCTAGGTGATTGGATGTGTTAGGGTATGAAGCACAGGGGTTCTCATTGCACAAGGATAGCTACCCTGGAAGGGTAGGACAGCTTAGGCTACTAATCCAGGTGTGTAGAAATGGGGGTTGCATGATCCTTGGTATTGGGGGTGTGCACTTCCCTGACAGACTTAAGAGGTAGTTTGTGATGCCCCACAGTGGCACCTGCACCTTCATTCCAGGTCAAGGAGCTGACCTTGGCTTCAGGCCTTGTTACCCAGGAGAAACCACAGGATCAGAAACTCTCTTTATGCTCAGACTACTAATTCAAGTGCAAGGGGTGAGGTCCCTCCTGCTGGTCTCCTGCCACTTAATCTACTTTCCCAGGTGTATAGGAATTGGGGGCCTTCCTTTTCCTCACGATTGCTGGGGCATGCTACCCCAACTAGTCCAGAGGAAAGGCTGGGGTCCTTAACAGTGGCATTTGTGAAGAGTTCCCAGTTGTATAACTGACATTGGCCACAAGACCCGCTACTGATGAGAAACCACAGCTAAAGCAATTCTCCTTCTGCTCCAAATGTAGGTTCTGGAGTGTGGGAGTTGGGCCCCTGCTGAGGGTTGGGGAGGATGGAGCACCAGGCGATGACTCACAGAGACCAATTCTAGGCCACAGATCTGGCCCTGACAGCTGGTCTCTTTTCAGGAGGGAAACACAGATTTGCAGGTTCCCTGGCTGCTCCCAGTTGTAGGCTGAGATGAGTCAAAGTCCAGTTCCAAACCCTGGGGCAATCTCCGTGCTCCCTATCCTACCCTGGTGGTGGGAGACCTCTTTCCCACTTCAGAGCAAGCAATCTTGTCTCTGGGCAGAAACTGAAGTGCCTGAAGTGATCGCTATTGCTGAGACAATGAACCCTGGCCAAAAATGGTGCTTCTTTACCTACTTGGATTTGGGAGAATACTTGTGGCTTTACTGGGTATCTTTCCCTTTCTCCAACTCTCGACCTCTCCCTCAGACAGCTCCAGGGTCCAGGGGAAATGGGGTATTATCCTGTGGCTTGAGTTAAGCAGATCCCTAATTGGAAGGTATGTCTCATGGGGAGTTTTCAGTCCTGTCCCTTGTTCCAGGGTCATACTCACTTTTCTCTGCAGAGTACTGGTGGGGAGCCTATTCACTCATTCTTTCCTCCCTAAGATCTGGGGTGTCTTCTGCTACTCTAATTAATATCTATTTTTCTTTTTGAATTGGGGTTCACCATGTTGGTCTTTCCACACTATTATTCTAAATTCTTAAGAGTGAATATATGCTATATGAGGCTTAAGAATTTTAAAAATGAAAGTTATTTTTAATCTTCTTTACTAGCTTATCAATTTATTAGGAAAAAATGGTTATAACTGAACCCATGAATTTGAACTCTAAGTTACAATAAGTGCACATGAGTTTTCCAATTCTCAGACGTGTCAAGAAAGTAGGTAAGAAAGGATGATAAAAGTTAAATTCTGCATTTAAAAGGAAAATTAATTGAGCCAGAGTAGTCATTTGCCTTGTAAATGTGCGAGCCCAGTTGAACCTAAAGGGGAAAGTTCACCTTGCCACCCTGTTCTTCAGTGAGCGGGAGCCATGCCCTTCAGCATGCCTGATACTACTCTATGGGAGTGGTGAGACCAATAGAGCCCATGTGGGTGGCCTGTGGGGTAGTTACCTGAAGTGGATGGTCTCTGCTTCTCTGTGGAATGAGAGGGAGGTGAAAACTGTCGTGATGCATTGAGAGAGAAACGTAAGGTTAGTGCTGAGAAGCAAACAATAAAGGAGAAAGTGGGAATGAAAGAGACAATCAGGAAAGATGCGCCAAAAAGAGAAGTAGAAAATTAGAGGCAGGCAAGAAATGGGAATGAAACAGCAGAAGAGAGCTCTTGAGCAAGCTGAGGGTGAGGCAGGAGAAGCGGAAGACGAGAAAGTTTAAGGGGAAAAGAAAAATGCAGGGAAGTGGTTGTTATACCTCTCATCTCACACTTTCTCCTGAGAAGTCACCTCAGGAGAAGTCACCTCCTTTTGTGCTTCCCTTTCATTTTTTTTCTGTTTGTCTCTCGCCTTTCTGGTCCATTAGTTCTCTTCTCTCTGCCATTTTCTCTCTTAATGTCTTTCATCAAATTAAGATTCCTGTTGCCCTGTGACTCCTAAGAATGACATAAATAGGGAAGGAAAAGGGCTGTGGAAAGAAAGCAAGGAGGAGGAAAAAGGTAAGGAAGCTATGGAACTTTATCAATGCTTTTAATGGATCAAAAAAATAGAGCAATAAATAAAGTATACGTATAATGCATAGAATCTCAGATATGGGGAACTCCACAACACCAGTTTAATTCATTGCTCTTCATTTTAGAGGTCTATCACATGAATAAAAAGATTATAGTCATTATTTGGGCTAAGTTAAACACATTCACAAGCATGTTTAATGAAAACAGAAGCATAATTTAGGCTTGACTCTTCTGACAATAACATAACATTAGAATACAGGCATGTGCATGTGCAAACACACACACACACACACACACACACACACTTTTTGTTTAAAAAAAGGTTATTAACTAGGGCAGTGGTCAGCAAACTACAGCCCAAAGATCGAATCCATACCCCTTGTTTTTGTACACTTAGTGAGCTAAGAATGGTTTTTATATTTTTAAAGGGATGAAAGAAATTCTAAAGAAGAATAATATTTTGTGACACATAAAAATAATAAAATTTAAATTTCAGAGTTACTAAACAAAGTTTGATTAGAAGAGAATCACATCATTCATATACATATCATCTGTGGCTGCTTTACTCTGCAATGGCAGATTTGTATGGTGGCAACAGAGGCTGCATGGCCCACCAAATGCAGCATATTTACTCCTGACCATTCCCAATCCCTGACTTAAGGCATTGCTTACTGGAAGGAAAACGTACACTATTCTACACTCATACTCATGGTCTTCCAAAGGGTGAGGATTGGTCACTTCTTTCTGTGTCCCTCTTAGATTCCTCACTCTCTCTTGTCCTTTACAGCATTTTAGAAAGAGAGATCTTAAGTATGTTCATCTGACTTTTTCATTTTCAGGGGTTTTTCCCCCCATAAAGAGCAGCACTTCAGGTTAATATCCTGGTGTTGTCTCTGTTTTGTAAGATAAGATTGGCAATCAAATAAATGATACCAAATACATCCAAATGTGTTGCTTTCATGTTTACTCTTATTTCTAGAAGCTGATAGAGCAAAAGAAAAAGAAAAACCATCTCGATCAGACAACATCCTTGGCAGTAGTAAAATTAAATCTTTTCTTAATGACTCAACTCATGATCTAGATTTTCTTGAGTGACTAAATCCTTACTGAATACCAAGCAAAACATTTTGCTAAATGAAAATACATGACAGCCCTCATAAGGTTCTTGAGATCATCATGTTCAGATTCTGGAGGAATGTTGATGACTATTCAACATTGCCAGGTAAACCGACTGCAATTTCAACACAGAGTTTTTACAGAATTTTCAAAAACGAACTTTTTAAAAATTTTGAAAAAAATCATTTAACAGTGCAATATTTGTATAGCTTACAGGTGGGAGAAAAACATCACAAAAAATATCAGAAATAATGGACACTTGAACTGATAGTCCTTTTTCTGAAGCCTAGTCAAATACTTCACTAAAACTCACCATATGAGTTAATAGGGAAACTTAAACTCAGCACACAGTTTCAACTAGAGCAAGATGTAATATTTATTTTGTCTGAGATGATAAGGACTCAACATTACTACAACTACTATATTAAAAGTGCTTTTACAACCACTTTTGTAAAATTATACTTCTTGTTATTAAATTAAGCAGGTTTTGTGTAGAGAAACTATTATTTCCATAAACAATCAAAATCAAAGCATAATGCTGATACTAGAAAATGAGAACCAATGATTATTTTTCTCTCAATGCATGTATCTGTTTCTTTTTGGATAGATTGTTTTATGTCATCTGCCCTTTAGAATATTTAGATAAGTGAAATAGATCTATTAAGCAATATCAAAATAAACAGAATTATAAAAATCGTAAGTAAGCAAAAGTGGAGAGCCCAGACACTGTGTTTCACCCTTATAGGTGCAAGCTGTAATTCTACTAGAAGCTGACAGCCCATTAACCATCAGCCTTCCAATTAGAGGCTTGGGGCAGCCTTTTGCAATTGCTGCAATATTTAAAAGTAACCAGTAATTATATAATTTACAAAAGTCTCCACTCATTATGACAAAGCCACTCAGGGGAGACAACAACTACATGTAGTTGAGCATAACAGGTTGGTTGTATAAATGTTTGGCCACATGACTGTTATTGCCATATGGTCGACAGTAAGTAACAGTTCAGTTTAGTCCAAATCTCATCACTTACAGATTCTTCCATCTCCCACTTCTGGTTCAGGTCTTCCTAGTTAAGAAAACTAGTTGATGGTGTACAGCAAATCAGAATGCAATTTTAAAAATAGCTCTAAACCCTTATTCAGAGTCAGTGTGAAACAAGTTTGTGTTTCAATTCATCAAAAAGAAGATTGCTTCCAAAATGGGGTTGGTGCTGTGAATTAAGAGCAAATAGCAGTGGACAGAAATGATGTTGCTGTAATTTTAGAGGCTCACTGATGGCCACATGGCTCAGTTCTTGACTCTATGTGGCAGTGGAGGGAGGGAGTGGAGAGTGAGGATGATGTCCCATCCTCATTTAAATAGGATCTAAATTATCTAAATATTATCTACATTATCATTTATTTAAATATTCTAAAGGGCAGATGCCACAGAACAATCAATCTAAAACAAACAAACAGACACATGCATTGAGAGAAAAATAATCTTTGGCTCTCATTTTCTAATATCAGCATCAGAAGTCAGATCCAGCTTCCTTGTTACTATTATTCCACCTACTTTTGCAAGCCTTAGAATTGTAATGCATAGATTAGGATTACACAAATTTTTGAAATTTGACATATTGCTGTGACTTAAGTATTTCAAAATACATATGGAAGTTTCATCATAAATTGATATTACTTATGATTGTTCACACTACCAGAAGATGCCCACAATAATATAAAATAATTCTTACAATTTAACTTTTTTAAAATTTTTTTAAGATCATACTCTATTTGCTTAAATTTAAAACTTAAACCGAGAACAATTATCTTTTATCCTTTGCAAGCTGTGATTTAGGGTTACCTGCTTTAGAAATTAAGAATATTAAGTATTAGTGTAATGCATATCATTGAGAGGCATTGTTTTAATCAGTTTTATTATTTTTTTTAGTTATGGAAAGTCCAACAGATTGGGGGATAATTGCCATTGTTGACCACTGGGGAAACACAGGGGTTCGGTTAGTCAGGAGGCAGAGGGAGATGCAGATGCAGTGAGCAAGAGTGTTTACTGTGGTTTCTTCAGGAAAGAATGGGTGAGGCAGGGAGCACAGGCATTGGATTGGCTAGTTTGAAGAATTTCTGTGAGCTCTAGGGTATAAGGGCTGTTCTTAGTTGTCTGGTATCTGGGCAGATGGATGGTGGTCCAAAGTGTGAAAGCCCAATTAAAAGAAGTGGTTGGAGTGTAAGCTCTGAATTGGTTGTTTGCATTTTGAAATCATGCTTGATGGAGAGTTATTTACAATTTCTAGGAATTGGCTGACCTTGAGAGGGGCAGTCTCTCCAGGGTAAGCAAGGCCCCAGATGTCAAAGTATCAGAACACAGATAATAAAAATATGGCTAATGTATTTATTTATCTTTATTGTATATTTCTTTTTACTGTGAAAAAAACGACTTTGATTCCTATTATTCCTGATTAGATTGAAACAATTCACTGCGAACTTTTCTATATTACCTTTCTTCTCTACAAACTCTTTTTGTGTCATCTATCATTTTTATATCATGTCTATTGACTCAGAAGACAAATCATTTCTACCCTAATTGTGAATATTGGTCTTCATCTTACTTCTTACTGCTTTAATGCCAGTTCTAAAGCAAGTCTTCATGAATAATTCTCTCTCCATGTATCTGTTGAATTTTCTTATATTTTTCATCTCTGCAATCTCATCCTCCCTGTCTGTAATATGTTCAGGCCTTCTCTGTTCTCAAATTCTTTCGTCTATATAGGGTTGGCCCATCAAACAACCACCATAGTATTCTCTTTCTCTTCACTGTCAAAATTCTTAAAATTAGTCTGTATGCATGGCCTCTGAAGCCTCAGTTTCACTAATTTACTCCTTAACTCTTTCTGGTCTGCCCCCTTCTCCACACAGATATCTCTTTCATTGTCATCAAATCCAACAAGATTTTCTTAGTCCACATATCTCATTTGTCTGCAGGATTTGAGGCCATTGGCCCCTTACTTAAACTGTCCTTTCCTCTTAAATAGTGCAGCATCAAAACATCTGTTTTAAACTGTAAGGTCACTTTTCATCTCCCTGATGGCTTCTCAAAAGTTCTCTACTTTCCTTAGAGACAGTCTTTTTCTAAGTTCAGAGTCATCATGCCAGCTAAACATTTGTCCCTGGATTCCTCCTCATGACCTTGAAGTCAACCTAGCCCAATCCATTGTTGGCATCCTCTCATTCCACTGTGTTCCTGCTTCTTATCTTCACTTCCTATCACTGTTGTTTTCATCTTCTGATTCAAAATTTAGAATCATCTTTGCACCTTTTAAATCTTTTGCATGGCACATATACCATTTGCAAATCTTGCCTGCTCTATCTAAATAAACATTTTCATGTTTACTTTTTCCTTTTCACACTCACAGTTATTATCTTTGTTTGAGCTATTATACATTCTCCTAAGTTCCTAATGTGCCTCTACGTCTTTGATTTCTTCTTTGTTAGTAGTGGCCTTTATGGAATGTTTCAAATGCCTGGCATGCACACAGTCTCATTAGCAATTTGTCATTTTCAGTGCCTATGAGGATATTTTCTTTCTGCTTCCTTTGCCCTAGCAAACAGTGTGTATTTTTTTATGTTTATGTGTGTATGTATGTTTGTATGTATGTAAGCATTTCAGAGTTATGATGTACATGTGAGGATTTAATACACAAGTAAATTGAATGTAGGTGAGATTTCGGCTTCTAGCAGGTCCTCTGTTTTAGATCTCATACCCAGTATGTAGTTGTATCCCTCCTCCCCTTTCCCTCTCTCCCTCCTTTATAAGTTTCAAATATCTGTTTTTCTCACATTTGAGCTCATCTAACCAGTAATCAGGACCCACTTATGAGTGAGAACGTGCAGTATTGTTTTTTGTTTTTGTGATAGCTCACTTAGTTTGATGGTCTTTAGCAGCATTCCTGTTTCTGCAAGGGACATTATTTTGTTCTTCTTTATGGCTATGGAGTATTCCACCATGTATATGAAAAGGGATCCAAAAATCTAGAATTTATTTACTAAAAATTGTGTGTTTATTCTTACATGTTTAAACTTCAGTAACTTTCAAATTACTCTCCGTTTGACGCAATACACCTACCAAGACACTTTTCCCACTGCTCTAAACAGTTTTTGAACTCATCAATTTTGATACTTTTTAGTGCTTCTGCCATTTTTTGTTTCACCTCTTCCATTTCCATCGGCAAAATGTTTTCCTTTGAGGATTTTTTTCATCTGGGGAAACACACAAAAAAACTAACTCTGGGTGAGATCAGGTGAATAGGGAGGGTGGGGCATGGGGGTCATACCGTATTTTGCTCAAAAACTGCTTAACACAACGTGATAATAGCAGGTGCACTAATAAATCACCCACCATGAAATGGGCAAATGCATTGAAAGAATCACACACACAAAAGTAACTAACCCAACCTGAATGCAGCCTCTCACAACAATGCTAGCAGTTATACTGATGCTGATTGTTTCCTAGAACACTTACCTAGCAGGGGAAGACTGTATTACAAGAAGCCTGCTATCCAAAAAATAATTACAGCTTTTTTGGGTCTCCGCTCGTATGTACCACATTTTCTTTATCCAGTCCACTTTCAGTGGGCATCTTGGTTGGTTCCACATTTTTGCTGCTATGAATAGCGCTGCAATGAGCACATGTGTGCAGGTGTCTTTTTGGTAAAAAGCAATTTATGTTCTTCTAGATATATTACCAGAGGATGGATTGCTGGATTGTATGGAAGTTCATTTTTTAGTTCTTTAAGAAAACTCCACATTGCTTCCACAAAGATTGAACTAGTTTACATTCCTACCAATCGTGTGGAAGTGTTCCCTTTTCTCCACGGCCTCACCAACACATGTTGTTTTTCAACTTTTTTAATGATAACCATCCTTACTGATGTTAGGTGGTATCTCATTGTAGTTTTGATTTGCATTTCTTTGATGATGAATGAGGCTGAGCATTTTTTCATGGGTATGTTGACTGCTCCTAGTAAGCAATCGTTATAAATAATAAATGAATCCTAACTCTCCAACTAGTGATGCTGGGAAGATTACCAGTGAAAATGACAAAGCTGACAGTTGTAGTGCTCTAAGTCCTAGGGTCACTGAGCAATCCATGTAACCTTTACTCCATGTTCCCCTCGTAACTGCTTGTAATGACAACCAATAAAACAGTGGTAGCAGCCAACTCTTGGGTTTCTGTTCTAATTTCAGTTCAGGAAAGAGACTCAGCCTTCCTTTTCTGTATATTAGTATTAGACTATCACTGGTTATCTCAAACTTGGACTGCCCAATGAATAAGCAGACAGAAGTCATTTTGAGTGATAGTCTATCAACTCTGAAAAAACTGGAACTATGAACTGAAGAAATAAATTATTTGGTGTCCCTAGAATTTGGGATCGCATCAACAGTGTCCCTGACTATCACACTTGTTTTTTGTTTGGGTTTTTTTTTTTTTTCCGGCTGCAATCTAGATATCAGAGCATCAGTGATGGTGCAGGAGGAAAAGAGGTTTTGCTGAGATAAGTCTTCATGCATGGTTTGTTGAGGCCATAGCTGATCCCTTCTCTATCCTTGAAATAAGTGATGTCCTGTTATAACTGGGTGCCACTGGTTGCAAAATATAAATCACTACTTGATTAAGTGACAGGTAGTTGGGATTCCTGGCTTTGGTCTTTGGCAAATTTATCAAAAAAAGAAGTCAATTCATATGGCGCAGTCAACCAACATGGAATAAAGGTATACTCTGACATGGCTCTCATGTGGCAGCTTATAATATAGTGGGAGGAAGGACTATGCTTTGGAGTAGAGACCCCTCCAGTACCATTTTGATGTTTCTTGTTAAGTTATCCTCTACACTGCCCCTTGATAAGCCTGAAACTACTCTCATATTGCTACTCTGGCGGTCTTTCTCCAAAAGTGCATTCAACCTAACTATAGCCATTTTACTTAGTATTGAAGGCTCTCTTTAATATGATCCCAATATATTTCCCAGCTATAGCTCCCTTTAAACTGGCTCTTTCTTTAGTGCCTCTGTTCTACACTGCCTCAGTGTCTTTACCATATAGTTGTTTTCTCACAATCCCTTGCCTTACTGGCTCACACAATATTTATTCAGTACTAAGCCAAGTACGTTGCTAGATAGTAGAGAGTCAGATGTGAATAAAACCATTATAGTCCCTCCCCTTACAGAGTCTCCAAGCAAATGAGGGAGATAGACATTAATAAATATCGTAGATTTACGCAAAATGGCAACTTTGGAAAATGCAAGAAAAAAAGACATGCAGAGATAAAAACATACTGGAGAAGGGAACCTGACATAGAAGTTCAGGAAAGAGAAACTGAAAACTTGGCAGTATGACTACATCACAGTGGACATTCAGTCTTGCTGCCAAAATCCTCTGACATGCTGGAAACTCCCTGGAGGCCTTTTCTTTCTTTCTTTCTTTTAACAAATTAGATTTTATATTTAAAAAAGATGATATAACCATCGGAGTTAATACTCAAAATTCTGCATGAGAAAAGATATGTTTTTGTCTCTTTTTATATCAGAAGAATATAGAATCTGCTCCTATTACTTTAAAAAAACAAAATGAATGACTGTAATATATAGAGCATACACATTGCACAAGCATAGGTTTAAACACTTTACTTAGTCTGTCTCTTTTAATGCTCACTCAAAGGTGGCTACTGTTATATTCTCTGTTATAGAGAAGAATTAGGGACACACCAAGTGAGGAAATTGTAAAAATTACCAAACGCACATTCTTTTTGGAGTGTTAATGCTTATATAAGTGAATTTATCTTGCAGCTGATGAAGATATGAATATGAATACACTGGCAGGGACGATGAAGATGCTCAAAGGTGAGTGAAAGGTTGCTATATGATGATTAAGAAAAGCAGCGTGCTGCTTTCCATGTTTTTCTCTATTTATTTATACTTTTTCTTATATTTTATTATTTGCTTAAAGTAAAAGGTCCACATAGACTAGAAATAAAGTGAAATAGCCCCTCACTCCATTTTTCCCCTCACCAGTCACACTGTCACTGAGAGGACCACGTCTAAAGGCTGCTAGTTTCAGGTCTGTTGTAATCACTTCTACAGTTGTAACTAATATGCCTGTGTCACTCTATATATTGTCTTGTCTATCGTAGTGACTTTCAAACCCTTTGGTGTTCAGACTCTTTTCTGTTCTTTTTTTTTTTTAATTATAAAGATATGGGGTACAATTCAGGGTTACGTATATAAACATTGATCATGCAGGTACCCTTGTTGATGAGGTATGCCCCTCCCTCCCCTAGCAGTTTCCCTTGACTACCAATTCCACCCCCCTCCCCTGACAGTTTTCCACTACTTCCAGTCGCTTTCGTATAGTATTATAATTGTTCAAGGTCAGCTTATGAGTGAGAACATATGGAACTCAGTTCTTTTTTTCTGTGATGAATCACGGAGTATGATCGACTCCAAATCCATCCAAGTTGCTGCAAAGTCCATATATTTGTCCTTCTTTATGGCTAGATAATATTCTATTGTGTGTATGTACCACATTTTTTTAATCCAGTCCAGCTTCAATGGGCAACACGGTTGGTTCCATGTTTTTGCTATTGTGAATAGAGCTGCAACAAACATACGTGTGCAGGTATCTATTTCATAGAATAATTTGAGTTCCTCAGGGTATATTCCCAATAGGGAATTGCTGGGTCATATGGAAGGTCAATTTCTAGTTCTTTCGGAAATCACCACACTGTCTTCCAAAAGGGTTGTACTAGTCTGCATTCCCCCAGCAGTGTAGAAGCATTCCTTCTTCTCCACATCCTCGTCAGCATCTGTTGTTGTTTGTTTTATTAATAATGGCCATTCTTACAGGGGCTAGGTGGTATCTCATTGTGGTTTTGATTTGCATTTCTCTGATGATGAGTGAGGCTGAACACTTTTTCATGTAACTGTTGGCTGCCCCTGTATCTTATTTTGATAAGTGTCTATATGTCTTTTGCCCACTTTTTAAAGGGGCTGTTTGTTTTTTTCCCTTCAGTGCGTTTAGTTCCTTGTAGATCCTACATGTTAGGCCTTTGTCAGATATGCGGTTGGCAAGTATTTTTTTTTCCCATTTTGTGGGCTGTCTCCCTGCTCTCTTGATGGTTTCTTTTGTTTTGCAGAAGCTCGTTAACTTGATGAGGTCCCACTTGTCTATCTTATTTCATAAGGTATTGGCCTTTAGGGTTCTGAATAGGAATTGGTTCCCAGTTCCAATTTCCATAAGTGTGTCTCCTACGCTTTCTAAGATTCTTATAGTTTGAGATTTTACGTTTTGGCTTTTGATCCATTTAGAGTTAATTTTTGTGTATGGTGATAGGTAGAGGTCCTGTTCCAATCTTCTGCATGTGGGCAGCCAGTTTTCCCAGCACCATTTACTGAATAGGTTCTCCTTTCCCCAGTAGTTGTTATTGGAGGCTTTGTCAAGGATGAGTTGGTTGAGGAATTGAGGCTTTGTTTCTGGAATCTCTATCCTGTTCCATTAGTCTATGTGCCTGTTCTTATACCAATATCAGGCTGTTTGGATTACTGTAGGCTTATAATAAAGTTTGAAGTCTGGAAGTGTGATACCTCCTGCTTTGTTTCTTTTGTTAAGGATTGTTTTGGCTATTCGTGGTCGTTTATGTTTCCATATGAATTTTTGTATTGTCAATTTCCAGGTCTGAGAAGAATTATGTTGGTAACTTAATGGGTATTGCGTTGAATCTGTAAATTGTCATTGGTCTTAACAATGTTGATTCTTCCTATCTATGAGCATGGAATATTTTTCCATTTGTTTGTGTCTTCTTGAATTTCTTTGAGCAGTGTTTTGTAATTCTTGTAAAGGTCTTTCACTTCTCAGGTTAGGGAGATGCCAAGGTATTTCATTTTTTTGGTGGCTATTGCGAACGGGATTGTGCTTTTAATTTGGGTCTCTGCCTGCTTGTTGTTGGTGTATAGGAATGCAACTGTCTTTTGCACATTTATTTTGTACCCTGAGACTTTGCCAAAGTCCTTTATCAGTACAGGCAGGTTTTTGACAGATTCTCTTGGATTTTCAAGGTATAGGATCATATCATCTGTAAAGGGGGATAACTTGACTTCTTCTTTTCCTATTTGGATACCCCTGATTTCCTTCTTTTGTCTAATTGCCAGAGCTAGGACTTTCAACTCAATATTGAACAAGACGGGTGAGAGTGGGCAGCCTTGTCTTGTTCCAGTCTTCAGGGGAAATGTTTCTAGTTTCTGTCCATTTAGCAATATGTTAGCTGTGGGTTTGTCATATATGGCGCTTACTATTTTGTGGTATGTTCCTTCTATACTGGGAGTTTGAGGGTCTTTATTAAGAAGGGATGCTGGATTTTATCAAAAGCTTTTTCTGCATCTAATGAGATAATCATGTGGTTCTTGTTTTTACATCTGTTGATGTATTTAATTACATTTATGGTCTTGTGAATGTTGAACCAGCCCTGCATCCTGGGGATGAAGCCTACTTGGTCATGGTGGATGATATTTGAGATGTGTTTTTGGATCCGATTTGCTAGGATCTTGTTGAGGTTTTTTGCATCTATGTTCATAAGGGATATTGGCCTGTAGTTCTCTTTCTGTGTTGGATCTTTATCTGGTTTGAGTATCGGTGTGATATTAGCTTTGTAAAATGATTTGGGGAGAATTCCATCTTTCTCAATTGCCTGGAATACTTTCAGTAGGATTGGTATCAGCTCCTCCTTGTACGTTTTGTAGAATTCTGCTGGAAAGCCATCCAGTCTAGGGATTTTTTTGGTAAGTAGTTTTTGTATGACAGAGTCAATTTCCTGGGTTGTTATTGGTCTATTTAGTGTCTCAATGTCTTCTTGTTTTAACATGGGGAAGTTGTGTGATGTCAGAAAGTCCTCCATTTCATCTAGGTTATCAAGTTTGCTTTCGTATAGGTGTACATAGTAATCTCTGATAACGGGGTCAATTGTGATTTGATCTTTTGTATTTCTGATTGTGTTTATTTGGGATTTTTCTCTCTTCTTCTTGGTCATTCTGGTTAGGGGCCCATCAATGTTGTTAATTCTTTCAAAAAACCAGCTTTTTGTTTTGTTGATGTTTTCTATAATATTTTTGTCTTCCATGTCCCATATTTGGGCTATTATTTTTGTGATTTGAATTCTTCTGCTATAGTTGGGATTTTAGTGATCTTCACTTTCCATCTCCCTTCAGTGATTTATTAGGCTCTCCACTTGTGATCTTTCCATTTTCTTGATGTGTGCTCATAGAGATATACATTCCCCTCTTAGAATTGATTTCATGGCATCCCAGAGGTTTTGGTAAGATGTTTCTTCATTTTCATTTGTTTCCAGGAATCTTTCAATTTCTTCTCTGATTTCAGTGTTGATCCATTCATTGTTCAGCATCATGTTATTTAGTGTCCATGTCTTTGTGGGCTTTGGGGAAATGTTATTGGTTTTGATATTTATTTTTATTCCACTGTGGTCTGAGAATGTGCATGGCAAATTTCAAACTTATGGAACTTGTTTATGCTTGATTTATGGCCAAGGATGTGAGATTGAGCTTGAAATATGTCCATGTGGTGATGAGCAGGATGTATATTCTGTGGTTGTTGAATAACTGGAGGCATCTACTAAGTCCATTTGGTCAAGTGTCAAGTTTAGGTTCTGGATCTCCTTGTTGATTTTTCGCCTCAATGATCTATCTAGGGCTGTTAGTGGGGTATTCAAGTCCCCTGCTATAATGGTGTGAGAGTCAATATTTTTTTTTAGTTTATGTAGTAGTTGCTTTATAAATGCCAGTGCTCCTATATTGGGTGCATATATATTTAGGATGGATTTTTTTTTGTTGATGGATTGAACATTTTATCATTATGTAGTGTCCTTTTGCATCTTTAAAAATTTTTGATATCTTAAAGGTTGTTTTGTCTGATATTAAGATCACAACTCCTGCCTCCTTTTGTGATCCATTTGCCTGGAAACTCGTTTTCCATTCTTTAACTTTGAGTCTGTGTGCATCCCTTATTGTGAGATGAGTCTCCTAGATGCAGCAAATGATGGGGTAATGGTTTCTTATCCAGTCCACCATTCTGTATCTTTTCAGTGGTGCATTTAGTCCATTCACATTCAGACTGATTATTGAAATGTGATTGCTTATCCCTGTCATGAGGTTCTTATAAAGTTTTTTCTTTGTTTGCTTTTTTTCTTTTGGCTTTGGGGTTAATGTATGCATGTGTTTGCAAGTTTCTTGTTGCACTGTATTCTCTGTTGATTCTGTGCTCTGCTGTTCTCTTGGGAAGTGTGTAGTGATTCTTTTTTTTCTTTCTTCTGTGCTTAATAACTTTTTAATTGTCTCCTGTAGAGCTGGTTTGGAAACTGCATAATCTCAGGGATTGGATGTCTGGGAAGGATTTTAATTCTCCATCACTGATGAAGCAGAGCTTTGCTGGACAGGAAATTCTTGGTTGAAACTGTTTTTCTTTGAGGACTTTGAATATAGGGCTCCAATCCCTTCTTGCTTGTAGTGTTTCTGCCAATAGGTCTGTTGCTATTCTGATTGTTTTTCCCAGTAGGTAGTCTGACCTTTCTCTCTTGCTGCCTTTAGGATTTTTTTCTTTTGTGCCTACTTAGTGTAGGTGAATTACTATGTGTCTAGGAGTTGGTCTTCTCATTTGATGTCCTGTGGAGTTTCTCTTATCTCTTGTGTTTGGCTGGTCACATCTCTGGTGAGATGGAGAAAGTTTTCTTAGATTACCTCTTAAAATACTTGTTCTAAGTTGTTCTTATTTTCCCTTCTTCTTCAGGGATACCAATCAGGCGTAGGTTCGGCCTCTTGATATAATCACACATCTCTTGTAGACTTTGTTCTTTCTTTCTGAGTCTTCTTTCTATGTTTTTTACAGATTGGGTTAATTCCATGTCCTGATCTTCAAGTTCTGAGATTCTTTCTTCAGCTAGATTAATTCTCCTTTCCATGCTTGTTATCTTGTTATTTATTTCCTGGATGAAATTTTTAATTGCCAGAATCTCTGTTAACAAGTTCTTTCAGTGTTGCATATTGTCTTTCTTGAGTCTTATTCATTCTTTCCAACCATTCCCTGATCTCTGTCATATTCTGTGGCCAGTCATGGGTGACTTCCATTGTTTGGGCACCGAGGTCTGATTTCTCAGAAGTTTGGCCTTTGTTAGACTTGAAATTGCCTGAGGTCTTCCTTTGACTTTTCCTCATTTGTGGCAGATCTCTTGTTTTTTTCTTTAGTTCTGTTATTCAGTGTCAGTGGGAGAGGCTTTCCCTTCTGATGTTTGCTCAGTCCTCTATTCTTCCCTGATCTGAGCTCTGGATTTGTTCTATTTTGAAATAGGATGGTAGATGGGAAGGTTTGCTGTCTCTTATAGTTTTTGAAATCTGAGTAAAGTGGGGGATGGGGTGCTAGAAGTCAGATGCTACTTGCAAATTAAAATGCTGACCTATTGTGGTATGTTTTCCCTGCGATCCACTTCCTACCACCACTCTATATGATGATGCAAAGCAGAAACCAACCCACACTACGAAATAATCTGCAATAACAACAAAGCAAGACAAAACAAACCACAACAACAGAAAAACCCCAAGAAAACTAAGCACACACACACATGCCTAGTACAAAGTGAATTGAAAAGAAAAACAAAAAGGCTGAAGGGGGGAGAATAAGAAAAAAGAGAAAAGGAAAAAAAAGAAGAAGAAAAAGGGGGATTCAGGTGGAACCCTCTCACATATATTGACACACCCTTTAAATTTTAAAAAATGAATATTAAAAAAAAACCCAGAAGAACAAAAGAGCAAAAACCAACAATAAAATCAAAAGATGAACACTCAATCATTCACACACATACATAAACAGAGAATGACAAATAAAAGCTGAAAGAAATGGAGAAAGAAAAGAAAAATAAAAAATTTTAGGAAGGGATGCAGGTCAAAGCCTCACAAACACATTCATGCACAAAGGAAAAATATTTTTAAAACAGATGAACTAACGAACAGAAAATTTTTAAAATTAAAAAATAATTGAAAATTTTTTTAAAAACAGAACAAAACAAAGATTTTAAAAAAAAACCTCTCCTCTTGTGGCAGGCTCTGTAATTGTTCCTCTAATCAGAACTCTTCTGCAGAGCCACCTATCTCACTCTCACTTCACGGGACAAAGCAGGGAAGGAGGAGGGGCAGTGGAGGTGGGTGAGACTGCAGTCCTCTCCTCCCATTCTCATATGGTCAGGGAGATCTCTGTTGGGGATGTACAGAATAGTCTCTTCCCCAGGTATGTACTCTCACGAGGTTGCCCCAGCCAGGCCTATCCTGGAATGGGGTTCTCCTATTGCAACTGATGTCCAGGCTCCATCTGGGTTTGTCCCTCTCAGTCATGTCCAAGCTGAGAGTCTGGCATTCACAGGATTGCTGGGGAGGAGCGGGATTGGTCAGCTCTGGACTCACCACTGATCTCTTTGGAGTTCTTCCTTATCCTTTTCTGGCCACACCCTTTGTCCCACAGCTGGATCAGGGTAGGGGGTGGGGCACCTGAAACTCAGCACTCGTTAAGTCCCTCTGAAGTCTGTGCTCTCAGGATATGTCCTCTGGACTAGAATCCAGCCCTGAGTAGTTGATCAGCCATTCACATACATCGGATCTCTGGGCTCCCTCTGCAGCCCCTTCCAGCACCTTGTTAGGTCTCTCTCCTCCTTCAATGATAAGGAAGCACCTGGGGCAATAGTTTGTCCATGTGGTTTAGGCAACAAGTTGGAGGTTGGGGGAGGTTGAGGGGGTGGGGGGAGCTGGGCCGAGCAATGCAAATCTCAGCCTGGAAAATGGCTGCAGTGGGTGGCTCCTCACCAGGTATGTATTCCTCTCTCCGGATTCCCCTGATGCTCTCTCTCCAGTAATCAAATCCTGCGTTCCATTGGGTCTGGTATGCCAGGTGATGGTGTGTGCCGGGTGCCAGGTGCTGGGAATCAGCTGGATTCAGCAGGCTTTTCTCAGGTGTGTTCCCACAGGCAGCAGACATTTCCTTTGCAATCTTGGGAGCTGCGTTTTAATTTCAGAGCAACGGGGGCTTGCAGTACCCCTCAGAGGGGGGACCCTGGTGCATACAGCCAAGTATCCCCTCAGATGGACTTTCACGTTCCCACCAGGGCTCACCTACTCACACGGAGAGTCTTTATTGTCATTTGCCTCCATAGAGATTTTTACACCCCGACCTGTCGGCCACCATCTTAAATTCCCTCTCCCTTTTCTTAATCTCGGTAAAATGTGGTCACTTTCTTATTTAATCCTCCCCAGAGTTTGTGTACACCTTTTCTATGGCCCTTCTCCTACTCTACCTCTTACCATCTTTCTTTTTGATAATAAGCAATTCAAGGTTAAGGGCTCTGATGTCCACATTTTTTTTTTGTTGGTCATTTCCTAGATCAATGTCTTGAACAGAGAAGGTGCTTATTAACTATTTATTAAATAAATGGACTTAGTTTTCTCCAAAATGTGTCTAAATATGTGCTCTGATGAGTTTTTCTATGAGATTAATTAAAAATATAAAAAAGCAAGATGATGCAATAATCTATAAAACAGCCAAGCAATCTCTGAACTACTAACAGCTTGTTAAGATCTACTGGTAAAGGAAATAGAAACACATTACCTAGATGTGTATGTGTGTGTGTGTGTGTGTGTGTGTGTGTGTGTGTGTGTGTGTGTGTGTATACATATATACACGTGTGTGTGTGTGTTGTATACATATATACACGTGTGTGTGTGTGTGTGTGTGTGTATACATATATACACGTGTGTGTGTGTGTGTGTGTGTGTGTGTGTGTATGAGGGAGGATCCCCCCAAAACAGAATACTGTTTGGAGGGTAGACCCCTTGAAATATACTCAGAGTTTTTTTCCTTCAGATCAAATGGTCAAAGTTTTTATCTGAAAGTTTTAAGAAAGTTGCATCATGATTTGTGGAAGAAACATCCTGAGTTGTGGAAGACAATTGATTGGTTCTTCCACCATAACAGTGTGTTTGAGCCCGGGTGTGGTGGCTCAATCCTGTAATCCCAGCACTTTGGGAGGCCGAGGCGAGAGGACTGCCTGAGCCCACAGGCTCGAGTTCAACCTGGGCAGCATAGTGAGACCTCATCTCTACAATAAATCAAAAATTAGCCAGGTGTGGTAGCGCACACCTGTAGTTACCTCTACTTGGAAGGCTGAGGCAAAAGGACTGCTGTAGCCCATCAGGTTAATGCAGGGGTGACCGTGAGCGTGTATACCACTGCACTCTAGCCTGGGTGATGCAGTGAGACTCCAACTCAAAAAAAAAAAATTTTCAGCAGTTTTTGGCTAAAAGGAATGACCCTCATGGTCCATCCTTCTTATTCACCCTATCTCACCCCAAGTACCTTTTTTTGTTTTCCTAGATGAAAAAAGTCCTCAAAGGGAAACATTTTGCCAATGTGGAAGAGGTGAAACAAACAAACAAAAAATACCAAAAGAACTAAAAGGCATCGAAATTTACAAGTTCAAAAACTGTTTTGAGCAGTAGAAAAAGTGTCCTAATAGGTGTATTGCATCAAACGGAGAGTACTTTGAAGGTGACTAAAGTTTAAACTTATAAGAATATAGCTGGGCATGGTAACGCACGCCAGTAGTTCCAGCTACTTGGAAGGCTGAGGCAGAAGGATCGCCGGAGCTCAATAGGTCGAGGCTGTGGTGGCTGGGAGAGGCCACTGCACTCCAGTCTGGGTGACAGAGTGAGACTCCAACTCCAAAAAAAAAAAAAAAAAAGAATAAATGCACAATTTTTACAACTAAGTTTCATTTTTGGGTCCCCCCACATATGACTATAAATATATATGTATGTATTGCATGATGGTAGAAAGCATATTCTTTGGCATCAGACAACCTGACTTCTAATGTCTGCACTTCTAATTTCTAGTTCATAGTTGTAATTGACCTTGGACAATTATCTTTAAAATGAGAGCCCTTACTTCATAGAATTGCTGTGAAGATTAATTAAATATGTAAAGCATTTAAAACATGTTTTGCACATAGACACATGCCTCAAGAACCTCTCATAGTCCTCATTCCCCTGGGAGAAGTTTGTTAGCTGCTCCTCAAGCTCTTTCTTACAACTCTCTAGATTCAGGATTGGTCAATCATCAGGGTTCAGCATGGAGATATCTGGCAAG
The DNA here is from genome assembly GCA_027257055.1 of Cephalopachus bancanus. NCBI lineage: Eukaryota > Metazoa > Chordata > Mammalia > Primates > Tarsiidae > Cephalopachus > Cephalopachus bancanus. The sequence goes on along the minus strand of JAPVLO010000031.1, from coordinate 791,961 downwards.
GTCAGGTTCTAAACAGAAGGGTGAATTGTCACAGATAAACCATAGGATGGGACGGGGAAGCAGAACAGTAGAGGCAGACAGGAGGATTAAAATCCACTTCTGCCAAATTATTCCAACTCTCAACATCTCAGTCATCATATGGAGAATGGGATTCTTGTGAGGATTTGAGAATAAGGCCTGGCTGTCATGGGGGTAAATTCCAGGCCCAGAGAAAGCTCTTTCCTCTACAATAGCCTCCTCAGAGTCCTCAATAAAGTAAGACATCCTTTTACCAGAAACTAAGATTGATGCCATGATAACTCAGTAGAAGTTTTCCTTTATATCAAGGTATATAGAAATTCAATTATTCGGAACAAAGGATACTCTGTGATACAGATTCAATGTCTGTCTCTCTAAATAAGAAGACTGTTTCTTGTATCTACTGGAAAATTTCCTTACCCCTTGTGAAACTACTCATTGTTTTATACTCTCATTTACTTTCTTATGTATGTAGCCAAATTCTCGTGTTAAAAAATGTTTAATTAGAACAAGTTCACACTTTCAATTAACATAGAGAAGCTTCTAGCAATTCTCCTGATTCCAAGAAATGCAATTTTGCTCTTGGCCTCTAGTTATCACTTCTGAAATATAGAGATTGGGGCATATTTTTATGATGTCTCACAAAATTCTTGCAATATGTTCCTGTTTAGACTTTCTCTAAGAACCTATCCATAGCCAATGTCTGCTTTTCTAAGACAAACCCTTCATGACCTCAATGTGACCTTTTACATCTATAGAACAGATATAATTTTAAAAGCTCAAAACAAACAAACAAAAAAATATTTGGCCTCATAAACTAGAACTATCTATTAGAAATTAGGCAAACCTCAAGTGACAGGAGTGTGCTCTGACTTTTACGACAGTTACTTGAAATTCTGGAGCAGACACAGCATGCTTTCAAAGCTCATCACTTTGCAGAATATAAAAGGCCTGGAGTTGGATCTTGACACCCTCTGTGGTACATACTGAGTTCAGCTCTTTATTAGAGCCATAGGTATTGATTTTGATCTTTTCATATTTTTAATGTCATCTTGATTTGGATATATGGGCTCAGATGGACTGAAATTGATTAGGACTGATGATAAGAAAAATTATTAAGATGGCAAAATTTATTTTTACTGGTCTCCCTGACTTTCCATCAGCATCCCATGCCAGCTGCTTACTCACCCAGTTTCCCAATCCCTTCATAATATTTGGGGCCTTCATTCATGCTGCACCATTCTCCCTGGAAAACACTTCACTTTCTAGCCTAGTGAAATTACCTGTTGAATGTGACCATTTCCCAGCTCTTGCTTAGAGATAACTTATGACTATGATTTACAACATTCATTTTAATGGTTTAGTGAGCTCTACTGTCTTAATGAACTTCCTACGACACTCTTCACTTCTCTGCTCCTTTACAAATTCAACTCAAATGTAATTTCTTTGACTCTCTCCTGATTTCTGCTAGGAATAATTAGCTAGTCTTATTCTGTACTCCCACAGTACTTTCTATAGGTAGTCCGTGCTACTTCTTATAAAACTTTATTATTTCATTTAGTTTTATTATTTTGGAGATTATGTGTTCTCATTTCCCCACTAAACTCTGAGATTTTCAATGATTTGAAAGTTAGCATATTTGTTCTTATGTTTCCAAGTTTGCCCCTCAGGAATTTTACAGTAAATACTTATTGAATAAATAGATGACTGTAACAATGGGAATTTGAAGGTCTTTTCAGTTCTCCCCAAATATTCAGTCTTTGAGAGGTCAAAGAAAAAACAATGTGTTGTCAATCAACATTAAAGAATGCTCTTGAGCAGATCATTTTCCTGGAATACCAATCTAAGGACAATAACTTGATCAGAGTCATAGCCAGTTGAACTACACATATTTTATCAGAGTCCCCAGCCACTTTGTTGCAAGGCTGCTTCCCTGACGAATTCAGGCTGGAGAGAATTTAACTGCACAATGTCCTCATCCAAGGACTTAGTATCCCAACTTTCATATCAATAAACAATATATTCTTAAATGAAACAAATAATAAAATATATTTTATTAGGAGAACTATTCATTTGCTGAGCCTCTTGTTTTTCTGGTGATGAAAATCTGTGATCCCAAAATTTAACCATATAGAAGGAAAAATATTTAGACTTGAACAGGCCTTCTTTGGTGCCTCCCCCAAAATCACATCATATTGACAGCCATCTGCACCACTATGTAGTTTAGGCTAGGACCAAAGACATTCCATGGGCTGAAGTTACACTTTGAACATAAATGAGAAGAATTCATGTAAAATGAGATAGTCTCATCATTCATACAGATGCGATTACCTCCAGAGTAACAAGAAACAAAAGCATAATACACCCTCATCCCTCATCATCAAAATTGCCTAATTTCATGTCTTAACATGAAAAGAAAAGTGTGGTGATAAATATTTGTGGTGGTAATTTACTGTATAATATTTCCTGTTGCTCTAGAAAACTATGCCAAATAGCCATTTTTGTTGCTTTTGTGGCCCCAAATATATAATCACAAACATAAGATCTTGACTTTTGTGGGAAGCTGAACACATGCTGAGTTAAACCATGAGAAACAGACCTTGTTGATGGTCTTTGAATCATTTGTTTTGGCAGATGTGTTTGGATAATCCCTACATATTTATAGAAACAAATATAACATGTTGAAATGTGCAATATTTGGGATTGTGGTTAAGAAAGACATAATATATATCAAGAGAAGAAAGGAAAAAAATCTGGCCTTACCAACAAACTAATCTATCTCAAACCTACCTTTTATTTCCCCTGCTTCTCTTATTTCTCTCCTGTTCCAGATGTCTTTCTTTAACTAGTTACTGTCGATATGCTGATTCAGTTAGCTTTGTTATTATTCAAATCCATATGTTTATAATCTTTTGCCTGAAATACTACTGCTTGAGTTTCTTACATCCTATTTCCCATTTTTAAAAAAGTAATTCCTCCAGCTACACCCTCAATCCAAATTTATCCAGGAATCTGTCATTGATTATCTTAGCAACTAGCATCTTCCCCTTTGCCTCAAGTATAAAGATGGCAGCATGAGCAGTCAAATGGACCCACACTCATTGACCACGCATATAATTTTGTACAAGTTCACCTTAACTTTCTGAGTCTCAGTTCTCCCATCAGTTCAATCTACTTTGTTCACTACATTCTAGATAAGTAAATACATATGAAAAATAGTTAATTCAGAGTAGTAGACCTACCACTATACTCCTGAATTTCTTTGTAGGAGCTTCATCCCCATCAAATTCTTTCAAACTCTTTCCCCAGTTGCACAATACTCCGAGACCTATGCTTCCCGTCTGTCACCAGGCACACTACTATCTTTCTCCTTGTCCTTTCTAGCCCACTGGGTTAAATATTTATTCTTTGATGACTTGATGCCAACATTGCCCACTGTTGCCTTCTAAAGGCCATATGGTTGCCAACACCTAAAGCTGGAGATTATCCATATTCATTGAAAGGTTACCAATTGCCAAGGCACAGCCACAGGTAGAATCAATGAAAAGATGTATCAATCTCTAATGCCAGGCCATCACCATCACCAATATTTCTATCAGCTTTACTACTACTTCTCTTGCAAGAAGCCGCAGCATTCCCAGTCCTGCTGACAGTCTACATGCCAGGGATCCATAGGGATATTAGAGCAGCAAATGTTTTAACTTTAATTGCCTCTGTTTGTTCACCCTCGACCCAAGGACTTGGCAGGGCTGCATCCAGTGGAGACCAGGCTGTCTTCTGAATCATTTCTGTACACCTCCATGAAGGACAATTTGACTCTTCCCTTAGAAGACCTCTACCCCTCACTTTCATCTATCCTCAGGTAAATGGCCACTTTCATATCTAGTTTCTTTTTCCAGAAAGCTAAAGCATGCATAATTCTCAATCCCAGTTCAGGCTCAAACTGTGACTCTTGATACATGTGAATTACCAATAAGAGTAACTATATTATGTTAAAGTTAAATGATTAGCGTGTGTATATTATATGTAATGTATTTGGAAAGGCATCTGGGGAGGAAGAAGAGGAACAGGAGCAAGAGCTCCAGGGCTGGTATCTGAGAGGTGTTCCACTGCAGTCCTGGCACATAACAGGTAAACTCCAGAAAAAAAGTTTACTCCAAGACAAAATGGCTGTTTAATGCAACTACATATGCCAGACTATACTTGCCCCACAAATTTTCCTCACGTGAGCATGACCCAGGAAGAGCAAGAAAGTTACCAGACTGGAAAGATTCTTGAAGATGCATCGAGAGACATCCCAATGATTACTTGCATGAACCCACCTGAGCCTATAGTGAAAAGTTGCACATCCCAAGAGAAAAAAGTAAATAAATAACCAACTAAAATTATATTTTTTATTTTCAAATGAGAATTTGGAATAGAGAATACATTAAGTTGTAAACAATATTTATTGCCCCCATAAAAGAAAATTTTTCTTAAAATAATCTATTTCTGTAGCCTCAGTTCCTTCAGTATGTCTCTAATGTCACATTACTCCATGCCCATTAGTTTGTTGAAACTTTGACCTTGAACATCAATGAAGGATACCAAATCTGCAAGGCCAATATCCTATTTTCTATCTCATTCTATGTGACCTCTATAGAATATGCTGCTGCCTTCTATGGAGCCTCTATCACCTCTCTAAAACATTTCTCTTTCTGCTGCTATTTCTCTACTCTGTCAAGAAAGTCTTTTTTTCTTCTCTTTGAACAATTTTTAAACCTCTTTGTAGTTTCTCTTTGTAGTTTTCGTTCATATCTTTGTCTACAATCTCTGCTCACACCGTATTTCCTCCCAGATAATCTTTTTCTCCACTAGATTTTTGTTATTACCTTTATTGGTACCTCTCAACATTTTTAATACATAAAAATAAACAAGGAATTTTTTTTTAAAGGCAGCTTCCTGGGTCCCATCCTTCAGAGGATCTGATTGGTTAGATCTGGGGCAAGGCTCAGGAATCTTCATTCTTACAAACACTCCAAGGCAAGTACCTCTGATGCAGATCTTCTCTGATCACTTTGAAAAATATCAACCTCCACTGCTTATGACTTCTAAGTCTAAGCCTCCAGCTTTTTAATCTGTCTCCAGACTTCCAGACTTATACAAAGAGAGACCCAAAAAACTGGAATTTATTCATAAAGATTTCGTATTTGTTCTTACATGTTTAAACTTCAGTCACTTTCAAAGTACTCTCTGTTTGATACAATGTACCTATCAAGATGCTTTCTCCACTGCTCAAAACAGTTTTTGAACTTATCAACTTTTATGCCTTTTAGTGCTTCTGCATTTGCATCAGCAAAGCGTTTCCCATTGAGGACTTCTTTTAATCCATGAAAACAAAACAAAAAAATTACTTGGTGTGAGATTGCATGAGTAGAGAGGATGGGGCATGAGGGGCATGCCGGTTTTGATCAAAAACTGCTGAACATTCAGTGCAGCGTGGATGGGTTGCTTGTAAATCACCCATTATGAAGTCGGAAGAATCTCAAATAAATAAATAAATAAAGCCGGGCTCGGTGGCTCAGCCTGTAATCCCGCGCCTTTGGGAGGCTGAGGTGAGTGGATTGCCTGAGCCCGCGGGTTCGAGACCCGCCTGGGTGGCGAGACCTCATCTCTACAATAAATCAAAAAATCAGCCGGACATGGTAGCGCGTACCTGTAATTCCAGTTACTCAGAAGGCTGAGGCGGAAGGATCGCCGGAGCCCAGCGGGTCGAGGCTGCGGTGGCCGGGAGCGGCCACTGCACTCCAGTCTGGGCGACAGAGTGAGACTCCAACTCAAAAAAAAAAAAAAAATCACTGAAGCCAAACTCAGCCTCTCACAACAATACTTGCTGGTACATTGATACCAATGAGTTTCTAGAACATTTATCAAGTGGAGGAAGCCTGTACTTCAAGGACCCCACTACCTAAAAGATAATTCTGTGTTTTTTGGGTGCCCCTCAAGTTTCCTTGTAGCTACTTAATATTTTCATTACCAAAGATGCAATACAACAGTCTGAAAATAAAATTGTATTGCTTAATCTCTTTCCCTTCCACAAGTACTTTCTTGTTTAGATTTTCTGTCTTTAGTCAAAAAAGTACTATCAACTCAGTCTGAAATAAAAGAGGCTCTTCATTTCTTCATCACCCAATAAGTCACTAAGTCCTTTTCATTTGACCTCCAAAATATTCCGCAAATTTACCCCTTAACTCCGTCTAGTTTGTTCATTGTTCTTTCCTGAGAAACTAAAATAGTCCCTTACCTGGCTTCTCTGACCCCAGCCTCTCTCATTTCCTGTCTTCCACTCCTCCACATAGTCAGCACATGACTAAAGCAGAAATCAAAAACAGAAACAAAACAAATATTTGATATTCTCTTGGCTCATTAAATTACTAATGCTCTAGAATAAGTAGCATTCAAGATTTTGCTCTATCTGAACCAATCTTTATTTCAAATCTCTTCTCTTTAGCTTCCCTACCATGCACAAGAACAAGTTCACAAGTTACCCTCATCCCATTCATGCTGCTGTATCTTCAAACATACTTCTCCTCTACCCAGAATATCCTTCACCTCAGCTGTATATGTTGGAATCCTTTCCAAGATTTCAAACCATACCTTTTGCTGAAATACTTCAAAAACAGTATTTTAAGCTGGCCCTATAAAATTTCTCAAATTGTGCAGATGTATTTTTTCAGAACCCAGTATTTGTTGAATGCCTATAATATACCACGTCCTGGGGTTAGGCTTTGGCAATCCAGCAATAAAGAAGATAGTGTGTGTGTGTGTGTGTGTGTGTGTGTGTGTGTGTGTGTGTGTGTGTGTGTGTGTGTATAGTGTTTGGCTGTATGTGATGAGAGGTATGAGAGAGTGAAGAGGAAGTAAGGGCTTGTTTTGAAGAGAGAGAAGATGAGTCCTTTTTTGAGGGCACTGTTGATTAGCTTGCTCAACATTCAATTTAGTCTATACTTCTAAGACACAGAGGGTGAAAGCCAAAATCCACATGTATTATTTAGCAAAAGGCATTTCTCACTCATGAAATCAGCCAAAATGGCTAAATAGGTTAACTCAACAAAGTCACCAAGAAATCCAGGGTGGCCAAGTAGCTTTACAATCTCTGCATTGTTGTCATCTGCATGGTTAAAGGTAGGCCAGGTCATGCCTTATCCACACTTCTTTCCCCTTATCTTAAGGCATCTATTACTTCCCCTCCCATTCTCTAGGCAAGATTATAGACGCATCACTACACATACCTGCAGGGGAGATCTGAAAACAGTCTAGACTGGCCACGTACTCAAAAAGGAGAAAATGAACTTTTTAACAACTAACACTTTCTATAAAACATTTCATAGTCACTTGTAGTGAGGGTCCCCATGGTTTGGGTACTGACTCATTTCAAGAGAAAAGCAGGGTGAGGAGCTTCCATGTTGTTAGTGTAGATTATTGTAAATGCAGCCTGATTTCCAAAGCAGTGGCAGCAGCGATTTCCTGGTTCCACAGTAGTTTCCTCCTTTGGCAGACTCCTGGCAAAGACTGAGGTATTGCTCTGGATCAGCAGCCATGATGATGTATTTCTGATACTATAATAGTTTCCGACTTTGGCAAAGGCAGCACCTCCCCTGGACCAATTCTACTCCATGAATTTGGAAATGTTTCCTGGAGTCTTGATGCAGAGTTTTTCTTCAGCTTTCCCAACGATTATCTAAGTCATGTAATACCACCTGATATCTCTCTGTCTGTTTAGGATGAGTGGATTTTGTTCTCAGTCACTTAACTCTGAATAATACACCTTCTATATCACCAAAAGCCTGAAGTCCTCTTAGAGATCTCTCATTAATATTTTCACAATGTACATAACAGTTTACACTGAATTGCCAGTCTCTGATATGCCACCCTCAAAGGGTGTAGGAAAGTATATTCATTTTTTCTAATACAGCTAAGATCCTACTCTCACACCTCAGCATCCAATAGCACCTTCATTTATTAGACCTCAGAAGACCTGTATGGGAATTGGTGGGATGAAGAGGGGAGTGATCCAAGATGCCTCGTGAGCAGAGCCACAACTAGAGCCTCCACAGAAACTTTCTTTAAAATGTATTGTATCTAAAATTCTATCAAAATGTCACTTATTTTGCAAGGTGAAGTATTTAGAAAGAAATGAACTGATGTGTGTAGTTTACTTTGAGATGCAACAAAAAAACTAAAGTAGAATAAGAGGACTATAGAATGATGAACAAACAGATATGTAATAAAGCAAGTATAGTAAAATATCAATGGGGTAGAATCCAAGTGATATGTATATGAATGCACACCTTAAAATTATCAGTTTTGTTGTACGTTTTATATTTTATAATAAAATATTGGCAAAATAATGTTCATTAAAACTAATATGCAAACATTACAGATACAGCTTGAGAAAAGGTAATAATTTTTTCTTTTCCTTAGATTTATCTACTGCTAATTTGTTATATATTCATCAATATTTTCTAGTGTTTATTACAAAAATAAAGTATACATATACAAATACAAAAAATTAACATTAAATGGGATAACACCATATTGTATTTTTAAAATTGATTTTTTGATCTTATAAATGATTATGGATATCTTTCCAGGTTAATTCATATAAATCTGTGTCTTTTAAAAAGGTGCATAGTATTTTAGAATGTGAGTTACCTAATTTGTTCAACTACAGTAAGTCCCCTACATGTAAATGAGATGTTCTGAGAGTGCTTTTGTAAGTCCAATTTGTTCATAAATTCAACAAAGTTAGACTAGTATTTAACTATCACAATCGGCTGTATAGCACTGTACTATGACAGGTTTATCATACTTTTCACACAAATAATACATTAAAAAACAAAAAATAAACATTTTCAATTTTACAGTACCTTATAAAATACAGTAGAACAGTGTAGTATAACAGCTGGCATAGAGGCACTGACATTGAGTGAATAGACAATAAGATTCACTGACTGGAGGAGGGAGAAGCAGTGGGAGATGGTAGAACTGAAGGACCATCAGCACTGGGCGATGAAAAGCAAGTTGCAATTTCACTCCCACCTGACATTGATGCCACAGGTTCTTCTGATTCCTTGCTAGATTCAAGTCTATCTGCCCTCTTGAAAAAAATAAGGAAATCATTGAGTGATGTCTAGGCAGTAGCTTGTTTTTTCTCATCATAGATGACATGGCAGCACTGGATTGTAGTCTGAACAGCTGCAGCAGCCTTCGTGTACTGTTCTACGTTTGGGTCCTGTGCCTCAAAAACTAACAGTACCTACTCAAATAAAGAAAATCCCCTTGCCATTTTCTGTGTTGTGAATCTCTTTGCTTCTTCAGTAACTTGTTGTTCCTCTTGTCTCTTGTTGTCCTTTCTCCGGGCCTCTAATTCCATCAGGCCTTCATTAGTAAGCTCTTGTGTTGCAGCAAGGAGTTAATAGAAGTTGTCCTCTTGCAGATCTAGCTCCAGCTTCTCGCCGAGGGTTACTAAGTTGCTGAAGACCTCTTTGGTTTCCACATCCACTTTCCCAAATCTATGAAAGTTGTGAAAAAACTGTAGGCAAAGGTTTTTCCAAACCCCATTCGTGATAACAGCTGTAACCTCACGCCAAGAAAAGTCGACGTTTTTCATGGCCTTGTAGGCATTATAGTCCTTCCAAAATTGTCCCAAGTTGTTCCCAATTCATCACTCACCTAAATTGCCTGATTAAAAATTTGACGTACGTAGTATTTCTTCAAGGTTGCCATAACTCTCTGGTCTATGGGTTGGATGCGCAATACAGTATTTGGTGGCAGATGCACTGCATTGATGTTGGTATGAAAGTCATCCATGAATGGAGGATGGCCAGAGCACTGTTGAGTAGTAAAAGAATGTTGAATGCAATGTCCTTCTCCAAGCAATATTTCTCTACCTCTCAGATAAAATGGCCTGTGTAACCCAGGTTTTGGGTTTACAACTGCATACAACAGGAAGAGAACCTATATTTTTAAGGCTGTATTTTTAAGGGATCTTGGGTTCTCTGAATGATAAATTAAGAGAGGCTCCAGCTTTATACTGCCAGAAGCATTACCACAAAACAACAGAGTAAGTCTACCCTTTGCTGCTTTATAGCCTGGCATCAAGTTTGGTCTGGCATCTTTTTCCAGAAAAGTCTTGTCTCAACCACATTAAAAACCTGCTCAGATACATACATGCCTTCATCAATAATTTTTCAAAGGGTTTAGGAAATTTCCAGGCAGCTACCACATCTGCACTTGCTGCCTTGTCACTTTCTTTTACATTGTGAAGGTCAGCTCTAGCCTAGAACCATGGCTGGCATTAAAAGATGCACCCTCTGATTCTTTTTTTAAATTAAATTTTATATTATTATAGAGAGGTACAAGTTAGGATTAACTACACAAGTAGGCTGCATACAGGTGAAGTTTTGGCCTCCAACTTGCTCTCACTCTCTCTGGTATAGGACCAGGTACCCATTGTGTTGCTTTATGCCTTCTCCCCTGGCAGTGCCCATGACTGCCAATCCCTCCCTTGTGCTAATGTGACTAATGTTCAGGTCCCATTTATGAATGAGAACATGTGATATTCAGTTCTTTGTTTCTGTGCTAGATCACGAAGTATGATGGTCTCCAACGCCATACAATTTGCTGTGAAGTCCATGATTTTGTTCTTCTTTATGGTTGCACAACATTTCATTGTGTATATGTACCACATGTTCTTTATATAGTCTACTTTCAATGGTCAGTAGGGTTGGTTCCATGTGTTTGCTATTGTGAATAGAGCAGCTATAAGCATGCCTGTGCAGGTGTTTTTTTGTAGAACAATTTATGTTCCTCTGCATATATTCCCAGGAGAGGAACTGCTGAATTGTATGGAAGGTCAATTTTTAGTTTTTTTAGGAATCACCACACTGCTTTCCATACAGGTTGAACTAGCTCGCACCCCCATCAACAGTGTAGAAGTGTCCCCTTTCCTCTGTACCTGTGCCAGCATCTATTGTTTTTTGATTGATTAATGAGGGCTATTCTTACTGGCGTTAGGTGGCATCTCATTGTGATTTTGATTTGTATTTATCTGATGATTAGTGAGACTAAGTATTTTTTAATGTAACTGTTTGCTACTTGTATGTCTCCTTTTAGAAAGTGTCTATTCATGTCCTTTGCCCACTTTTTAATAGGGTTGTTTGATTTTGTTTTTTTTTGTTTTTTTTTCTTTCACTTCATTTGAGTTCCTTGCAGATTCTGGATGTTAGGACTTTGTCAGATACATAATTTGCAAATATTTTTTTCCATTCTGTTGGTTGTCTTCCCATTCTCTTGATGGTTTCTTTTGCTATGCAAAAGTTTTTTTAGTTTGATGAAATTCCGTTTGTCTACCTTAGCTTTTATGGCATTCACCTTTGAGGATTTGGTCAGGAATTCATTGCCTCTTCCAATGTGCAAAAGAGCATATCCTATGTTTTCTTCTAGGAGTCTTATAGTTTGAGGTCTTAAATTTAGATCTTTGATCCATTTAGAGTTGATTTTTTGTATGGTGATAGGTAGGGGTCCTGTTTCATTCTTCTGCATATGGTCAGTCAGTTTTCCCAGCATCATTTGCTAAATATGGTCTCCTTTCACCAGTGGTTGTGATTGGTGGCTTTGTCGAAGGTGAGTTAGTTGAGAGACCAAGTTTTTGCTTCTGGAAGCTCTGTCCTGTTTCACTCGTCTATGTGTCTATCCTCCTACCAATACTAGGTTATTTTCATTACTGTAGCTTAGAAGTAAAGTTTAAAGTCTGGAAGTGTGATACCTTCCACTTTTTTCCTTTTGTTGAGGATTGTTTTGGCTATTTGTGGTCTTTTTTGTTTCTATATGAATTTCTGTATTGCCATTCCAAGGTCTGTGAAAAATGATGTTGGTAATTTGATGGCTAATTCATTGAGTCTGTAGACTGCCTTGGGCAGGATGGACATCTTGGCAATATTGATTCTTCTAATTCATAAGCATGGAATATTTTTCCATTTGTTTGCGTCATCCTTGATTTCTTTGAGCAGCATTTCGTAGTTCTCCTTATAAAGGTGTTTTAATAATTTGGTTAGGTGGATGCCAATTATTTCTTTTTGTGTGTGTGACTATTGTGAATTGGATTGTCCTTTTTATTTGGGTCTCTGTCTGCCTGTTGCTGGTGTACAGAAATGCAACCGTCTTTTGTAAATTGATTTTGTATCCGAGACTTTACCAAAGTCATTTATCAGTGTGAGGAGACTTTTGACAGATTCCCCAGAGTTTTCAAAACATAGGATCAAATTGTCCACAAAGAGGAATAGCTCAACTTCTTCTTTTCTTATTTGCTTCTCTTTCCTAATTGCTCTGGCTAGAACTTCCAAAACTATGTTGAACAAGAGGGTTGACAGTGGGCATTCTTGTCTTGCTTTTGTTCTTAGGGTGAATACTTCCAAATTTTACATATTGAGCAAAATGTTGGCTGTGGGTTTATCATAGATGGCTGTTTTAAGGGATGGTCCTTCTATGCCTTGGTGCTCAAGGGTTTTTTTGTTTGTTTGTTTGTTTTGTTTCTTTTCTTTTTTTGAGTTGGAGTCTCACTCTGTCGCCCAGACTGGAGTGCAGTGGCCGCTCCCGGCCACCGCAGCCTTGACCTGCTGGGCTCCGGCGATCCTTCCGCCTCAGCCTTCCAAGTAGCTGGAATTACAGGCATGCGCTACCACGCCCGGCTGATTTTTTGATTTATTGTAGAGATGAGGTCTCACTGCCCAGGCGGGTCTCGAACCCGTGGGCTCAGGCAATCCACTCACCTCAGCCTCCCAAAGGCGCGGGATTACAGGCTGAGCCACCGAGCCCGGCTCAAGGGTTTTTTTTAATCAAGAAAAGATGCTGGATTTTGTCTAATGCTTTTTCTGTGTCCAATAATGTAATCATGTGGTTCTTGGTTTTACATCAATTGATGTGCTGTATTACATTTATCATCTTTCAAATGTTGAGCCAGCCCTGCATCCCAGGAATGAAACCCACCTGATCATCATAGATAGCCTTGAGATGTTGTTGGATCTGATTTGATGGAATCTTGTTTAGAATTTTTGTGTCTGTGTTCATTAGGGAAATTGGCCTGTAAGTCCCTTTTCTTGTTGGGTCTTTGCCAGATTTGGGTATCAGTTTAATGTTAGCTTTATCAAATAATTTGGGAAGAATTCTATCTTTCTCCATTGCCTGGAATACGTTAGTAAGATTGGTATCAGCTCCTCTTTGTATTTCTGTAGAATTCAGCTGGGAAGCCATCTGGTCTGAAGCTTTTTTTGGCAAGGAGATTTCTTATGACTGAGTCAATTTCTTGGGTTATTATTGGTCTGTTTAGAGTTTCAATTTCTTCCAGATCAAACTTGGCAGGTTGTGTGATGTCAGAAAATGCTCCATTTTCTTTAGGTTTTCTAGTTTATTTGCACTCAGATTTTTATAGCAATATCTGATAATCTTTTAATTTCTTTAGTGTCAGTTGTGACTCACCTTTTGCATACCTAATTGTGCTTATCTGGACTTTATGTCTCTCTCTCTCTCCTCTCTCTCTCTCTCTCTCTCTCTCTCTCTCTCTCCTCTCTCTCTCTCTCTCTCTCTCTCTCTATTTATTTAAGCCAGTGTGGCTAGGGGACTATCAATCTTATGTATCCTTTCAAAGTACCAGCTTTTGGTCTTGTTGATCCTTTCTATCCATGATATTTTTTGACTTCTATGTCCTGCAACTATCATTTTATCTTGGTGATCTAGATTCTTCTGTTGAAGTTAGGATTTAGGTGATCTTGCTTTTCCAGCTCCTTTAGATGTGACATCAGGCTGTCTACTTATGATTTTTCTTTTTCTTTTTTCTTTATTTGTGCATGCAGTTCTATGATTGTTTTTCTTAACACTGCTTTTATGGCATCCCAGAGATTCTGACAAGATGTATCTTTGTTTTCATCTGTTTCCAGGAATCTTTTTATTTTTGTCTTGATTTCTATGTTGACTCAGAAGTTGTTCAGCAGCATGTTGTTTAGTGTCCATGTCTTTGTGTGTTTGATGAGATCTTGTTGGTGGTAATAATATCTTTATTGCACTGTGATCTGAGAAGATGCATGATTTTATTTGATCTTTTGAAATTTGTTCATGCTTGATTTATGTCCGAAAATGTGATCAGTCTTGAAGAATATTCCATGTGCTGATGAGTAGAAGGTAAATGTGATCAGTCTTGGAGAATATTCCATGTGCTGATGAGTAGAAGGTATACTCAGAGGATGTTAGGTGAAGTGTTCTGTAGATGTCTATTCAATCCATTTGATCAAGCATTGAGTTGAGACTCCAGATATCCTTATTGATTTTTTGTCTCAGTAATCTCTCTAAAGCTGTTAAAGGGATATTTAGGTCTCTAACTATGATAATATGAGAGTCAATCACCTTTCTTAGTTTTCTTAGTAGTTGTTTTATAAAATCTGATGCTCCTGTGTTGTTTAGAATGGATATTTCTTGCTGTTGAATTGAGCTTTTTACCATTACATAGTGTCCTTTCATGTCCTATTTAACTTTTGATGGTTTGAAGCTTGCTTTGTCTGATATTAGAACAGTTTTACCTGCCCTCTTCTGTTTTCTGATCACCTCAAAGATCATTTTCCAGTCTCCACCTTTGAGTCTCTGGGTGCCCTTTACTGTGAGATGAGTTTCCTGAAGACAGCAGACTGTTAGATCATTCTTCTATATCCAGCTAGACAAGCTATGTCTTTTTAGTGGAACATTTAGTTCACTCACATTCAGATTGATTATTGAAATGTGAGTGTATTCTTGTCATAGGGCCCTTTAGGGGCTGCATTTTTTCCCTTTGTATTTATATATGTAGATATTTTCATTTTTGTGAGTTCTCTGTATGTTTTGTGAACCTTGTGTTAGCCTGTATTTTTGTGGTGGGTATGACCATTCTTTTTTCTCCTGTGTTCAATACCTTCTTAACACATTCATGATCAGCAAAATTTTCACTTTTCTTATACTGAGAGTGGGTGAAAAAAAATCTGAAGCTGGTTTCCACCAATGTCTGTCATTAAGCACAAATGAAATGGTCTTTTCTAAGTTGACACCTTTTTTCACCCTACAACTGAAAGTTGCAGACATATCTAGTGTTTGCCTCAGACACCATCCTAACTGGCAGTCCATACTTTGTTTTTTTTTTTCAGATTATAAACCCTAAAAGACAGTCCTCCATGATGAGGTAAATCCACATTAGTCGCAACCTGGAACAGAATTTGGGATGATGTAAACATTCACCAGCAGTGGCAAATTAGTTAAGTGTCTCCTGAAGGGCTGGTCAGCAGGCAACATATTCTCTTAGAAATGGGATGTCTGTAAATTATTTTAGTTCTCCATCACTGATTAAGTTTAGCTTGGCAGGGTACAAAATTCTTGGCTGGAATTTATTATCTTTAAGAACATTAAAAATTGCACTTCAGTCCCTTCTGGCTTGTAGTATTTCTGCAGATAAGTCTGGAGTAATTCTGATGGGTTTTCCCTAGTCTGACTTTTCTCTCTTACTGCCTTTAGGATTTTTTTCTTTCATGCTTATTTTGTGGAGGCAGATTACTATGTACCTTGGGGATGATCTTCTCATAGGATACTTTGCAAGGGTAACCTGAATTTCTTGTACTTGGATGGTCACCTCTCTGGCTAGATGTGAAAGTTATCTTGAATGACCTCATAAAATGCTTGCTCCATGGTGTTTTCTATTTTTCTTTCTGCTTCAGAGACATCAATTAGGCATAGATTTAGCTTCTTGACATAGTTCCACATTTCTTGGAGGCTTTGTTCCTTCTTTTTAAGCTTTTGTTCTATGTTTTCGACAGACTCAGTTGATTTCATGTTTTGGTCTTCAAGCACTGAGATTCTTTCCTCTGCCTGGTTGACTACCATCTATGCTTATTAGTGTGTTCTTTATTTCCAGGATGAAGTTTTTCATTTCCATTATTTCAGAATGGGCTTTTTAAAATTGATCCTCTCTGCTTTTACTTCCTGTATGACTTCAGTGAGTTTTGCTTCTAGTTTTTTTTGGTTCCTGCTCATTTTTGCCATCCACTCTCTGATTTCCATAGCTGTCATCCATGGCAGATCGTTCTGGAGGTTTCCATTGTTTGTGCTCTGATAGCTGTTTTTTGGCATGGTCTCTTTAGGATTCTGATGGTTGCCTGATTTTTTTCGTTGGCTTTTCTTCATTTGTGACAGGTCTCTCTTCACTCTCTCTATTTTCTCTTTTAATTTAAAGCTCTGAAGCTATTCAGTTGTACTCTGTTCTAGAGTCCTTTTTGTGGTTCAATATATGTCACTCAGCGAGAGAGTGAGAAGCATTCACATCTGCTCCTTGCTGTACCTTGTGGCAGGATTCTGTCATTACAGAGCTTCTCACCCACTGCTTAACTTGGATCAGCTTTCAGCCCCTGCTGGTAGTGCTCTGTGGATAGCAAGCAAGAGGATGGGTCTCCTGTCTGCTGAATGGAGCCTACAGTCCAGGTGCCTTCCCACTGAAAGAGCACTTGGGTATTTGTCATGTAATCCCTTTCCTGTTCGGGTTCACACTCTGCTCTTGAAATAGAGCGGATTTTCTGCCACTGAGGAAGTAATGGGCACTATCCTGTCAGGATGCAGGACTTGAGGGTGTTCTTCCCAGTCTGGCTGGGGAGATGGCCTCCAGTCTCTGGTGGCACACATCTGCTGGGTTCACTCTGTAGGTGGGGACTCCCCAACCATTAATCACCAGTCTGGCAGAAAGTCACATAAGTCACACTCAATTGTACTCTGTTCTAGAGTCCTTTCTGTGGTTCAATATATGTCACTCAGTGACATAGCAGCTGCCCCATTGTGGGTCTTTCTCCTATTGTACTTGGGCTGCAGTTGCTCAAAGCCCTGTACCCTACTCAGTTTCCTCCCATGTGGGACTGATGGCCTGCACCTGTCTTGGAGGGGGTGAACTGTCCCAAAGCATCTTTGGCTTACTCACCCACTTTCATAAACCAGGCAGGGCTTCAGTTCTTATGCTGGCCTGGGACACAGTGGAGGAAGGGGAGCCTGGGTTCCCATGTCTACTGTAGCTTTCTGGTCTCTGCATTTTCAAAGAGAACTTTGCTGGGTGCAGGGTGTGTCACCCTTGAAAAAATGTTCAAGGTGCTTTGCTTAGTGAAAACAGCCAGTCTGCAGCACCACAATGTCCATTTTACATCTTCTCTCCATCCTCCAATTTTTTCCCATGTTTCTTCCTCAAGTCTTCAAAAAGTCTTTCAGCTTTCTCTAGAATCAGCATTAAGCTAAGTGGTACTCAATGTGGAAGCTGATCCTGTATCCATACACTAAGATTCTCCATCTCCTCCATCATTTTTCCATGCTTCTTTGATATTATTGATGATATCATCAGCAAAGTAAACTTCACATATTCCATAATCTTGTTCTTGTTCTTTAGAATCATGCAAATGGTTGAACAGTTTATAAGAACAAGTGATGTCTACTTTCTTTTTTTTTTTTTTTTTTTTTTTGAGTTGGAGTCTCACTCTGTCGCCCAGACTGGAGTGCAGTGGCCGCTTCCGGCCACCGCAGCCTCGCCTGCCGGGCTCCGGCGATCCTTCCGCCTCCGCCTTCCGAGTAGCCAGAATTACAGGCATGCGCTACCACGCCCGGCTGATTTTTTGATTTATTGTAGAGATGAGGTCTCGCTGCCCAGGCGGGTCTCGAACCCGCGGGCTCAGGCAATCCAATCACCTCAGCCTCCCAAAGGCGCGGGATTACAGGCTGAGCCACCGAGCCCGGCTCGATGTCTACTTTCTTTTTGCCTTTCTCTACTCTCTCAATTATTTTCACTTTTGTTTCCACTAATATTGCTTCATACTCCTTAGCAGTACCAACTACACCATGGCTGCTTTTAGACTTGCTTCTGGACATCCTGAGCTTAAAATAAAGATATTGTAATATAGTACTCTATACAGTACTGTATAATAAATTACACAAAAGATCAGCCACTTGTAGAGGATGAACACATGTGATAATGTACACCAGACATATGAACCATGAGCTAACTTACATGATTGGATATGCAAAGGCACATTCTTATCTTTGAAATTTCACAACTTGAAGGTTTGTATGTAGAGAACTTACTGTATACTGTTTTTTGACAACTATTCAGGTTGCCTTCAGTTCTTGCTAGACAAAAACAATGATGCAATAAATTCTTTATATAGATGTTTTTAATTACTTGTATTTTTATATCTAGCAAATAAGCAGCTGGAAGTCGAATTGCAGGTCAATGGAGCATATGTATTTTAAATTTGAATTAGTTCTCCCAGATAAGAAAGGTGTTTATAGTCCAACCAAGAGTGAAGGAGAGTTTCTCTTTTCCCACAGTCCCACCAGCAGCAGAAATTGTCCATTATCTGATGATAATCTGAATATGTTTTAGGATTTGTTCTAGAGGAAACAAGACTGAAGAATAATGAGATTCCAGAATAAATGACTTACTAAGGTCACATAGTTTTTTTGTTTGTTTGTTTGATTGTTTGTTTTTGAGCTGGATTCTCACTCTGTCACCCAGACTGGAGTGCAGTGGCCGCTCCTGGCCAAGGCATCCTCGAGCTGCTGGGCTCCAGAGATCCTTCTGCCTCAGCCTTCCAAGTAGCTGGAACTACAGGCACGCACTACCACGCCCGGCTAATTTTTTTGATTTATTGTAGAGATGAGGTCTTGCCACATTGCCCAGGAAGGTCTTAAACCTGCAGGCTCAGGCAATCAACTCACCTCAGCCTCCCAAAGCGCAGGATTACAGGCTGAGCCAGCGAGCTCAGCTCACATAGTTTATTAATGCCAGAATAGGGAAAGGAACAGTGGACTTCTAATTTGTAGTGTTTGTTCCTTCTTTTTCAGAATATAGCCTGAAGTCACAAACTGAAAGCATTTTTGGGTGATCAATTTCATTTTTTTTCAACATGAACACTTTATCTTTCAATAAAATTTAGTTATTTTCAGTTTGTCAGCTTCCTGACGTTTTTCAGTTCTGTGACCAGGATTTTAGGCAATATGATTGAATACAGAGTGTAGTATATGAGATACATTAATGCTCCATCAAGTGGAGAGTGATAGGATTCTGGCACTCCCTTTTATCATGCTGCTTCATGGGTCAAAAGGAATTTTCCATGCCAAACATGGAAAATGGGCATGAATATGCACTGTCAGACTGTCAGAGAGCTCCCAGGCTCACATTCCACACTTAGCCAAATCTCTCCACTTACTGTTTGCATTTTTCTTGCATGCAAAATGAAGATGTACCATTCACATATCAAAAACTGCGTTCTGTATTTTGAAGTAAACATTTTAGCCAAGGGTCTAGATATGTAGTGAACACTTATGTAAGAATAACTTATTCTAGGACTTCCAGCAAGATGGTGACATAACTGGTAGGAGTGTGAGTCTCTGCATGGATGAGTGTCCATAAAGATGAGTCTGCATGCATGGGTGTGTACAGATAGGTGAAAAAATGTCCATCTGAGGGGAGACATGTGATCAAGCACCAGGGGCTCCCCTCCAGAGGTGGCTGCAACCCACCACTACTCTGAGATAGGTGCCCCAGGTGAGCAGGATCATCCACCATTCTCAGGGTGTCTCTTGAGAGGAGGAAGCAGAGATCAGCTGCACCTCAGCAGCTGGTCTCATACCACCACCTGTGGCAGCAGGCCTGGCACTGGCAGCAGGAACCGTGGAGAAGGCAAGGGGAGGAAATCTAGAACTGAGCCCCACCCCTGGAGAGGAGATGCAGACTGCCTCTCAAGACCAGGCAGGCACCTGATTTGGTCCTCCCAACTCTGATCAGCCTCCAACCTGAGACCCAGATGCGAACTCCACACTCCTCTGAGCTCAACCATTGCCAGCCCAGAGAGGATACGTTAGGAGCAGATGTTGGAGAGACAAACATCCCACCCCCATGCTGGACCAGGCAAGAACATGTCTGATCTGAGTGTGAGACTTGACAGAAGCAGCAGCAGCAGCAGACAAGTTGGGGTGAGTCTAGATCTGTTTCACACTCCTCATCCAGCTGACCATGGGGCATCTGATCCACATTGAGAGCAACATCGTGACTGTTCTGCACTGAGAGTGGAAGGGAGAAAATGAAGATCAGAACCCACTCCCTACCACAATGGTAGCCAAAAGAAGTGGCAGTTCTAGGGACCCACCAATTTAAAAAAAAAAAAAAAAAGGAAACTTAGGTTCCAGAAACAGTCACAAGAGAGAGATTTTTGTTGTTGTTGTTTTGTCTGTTTTTGTTTTTTTTTGGTCCTGCTCTTTTCATACATATCTTCCTGTATTTGTCTTCTGACTTAATTTACCCCTTTTTCTCCCTCCTGCTTTCTCTGTTGGTTTTTTTTGTTTTTGTTTTTGTTTTTGCTTGCATGGGGATTTTTTTAGGATGAGTGTATCATTCAGGTTTTGTTTTTTGTTTGTATGTTTGTTTGTTTCTCTTTGTTTTTTGTTTGTTTGTAAATTTGTGAGCCTATCTGCTTTCCTTCTTCTCTTTCTTTCTCTTCATCTTTTTTTCATCTCCCTCCTTACTTTCTAAATTCTTTCCCTTTTCCATACCTCATTTTGGTTTCAGGGGGCACACATACACTCCCACTGCATGGACAATGTGTAAAGTTGTGAGAAGTGGCTTCCAGGGGGCCCACACACCAGTCAATGGTTACTGTGATCTGCAGATAACTTCTGAACCACAGCTCCCCATTACACCTAATCAGATCTCAAAACTGCAAAGAACAAAACAAAACAAAAAAACCAGCACAGTCATCCCATCCCAAGTCCAGCTTCAAAACTGAGCAACCAGAGGATCTACATAAGAAAGAATAGGGGATTGAACAAACAGAAGTGAAAACTATCCCCCTTATCACTGAGCAACAGAATTAATGGACAAGGGGAACTATCCCTTGAAGAAGTATCAACAGAAGAACACAGGCACTCTCCAGACCCCTAGAAAGACAGCACCTGTGAATACAGACTTCAGAACCCAAACAATGAAGAACCCCCAGAGCAACTGGTCTCAAACCACAAATCCAGATATTAAGACACTGATGGAAAGGATAAACAGAAATGAAGAAAAACAAGATGAAAAAGTAGATAACAGAGATAATGGTGCTAAAGAATATAGTAAACAAAATTCAAAAAAACTGACAAGCATGGAAAACAGAATTCATCAAGAAGAAGAAAAAATTTCAGTGCTTGAAGACCAAAATACGGAACTAAACCAAACTGTTACAAACACAGGAAGTTTAAAAAGACAGGACAAAGCCTCCAAGGGATGTGTAATTATATTCAGAGACTGATAAGCATTCCTGGGGCAGAAAGGAAGATAGAGACCACCTTGGAACAAATATCCCATGAAGTTATCCAAGAAAACTTTCCTCAACTCATCAGAGATATGACTATTCAACCACAAGACATTCAGAGAACCCTGCAAGGCATCATATGAGAAAACAAACTCCTAGATAAATAATCATTCACTTACACAAAATAGGTATAAAAGAAAAAAAATCCTAAAGGCAGTGAGAGAGAAAGATCAGATTACCTACCAGGGAAGACCTGAAATTAGAATAGCAGCAGACTTGTCTACAGAAACACTACAGGACAGAAGAAAGTGGAATCCAATCTTCAAAGTTCCTAAGGATAAACAATTTCAACCAAGAATTTCTTACCCAGCTAAGTGAAGCTTCATCAGTGATAAAGAATTAAAATCCTTCCTAGACAGTCAATCCCTAAGAGTTTATGCTGCCTCCAGACCAGTTCTACAAAAAGTTCTTAAGAAGGTATTAAACACAGAAGAAAGAAGAAAAAGTATGACAATGATCTTCCCAAGAATGCAGGAAAACAAAATCAACACAGCATGCATTGGGACTGCAAATATCAACCCCCAAATCAAAAGAAAACCAACAAACAACAACAAAGAACTTTATAAGAACCTTATAACAGGGATAAACTCTCACATCTCAATAATCATTCTGAACATGGATGCACTAAATACACCACTGAAAAGAATATATAGAACAAAATGGAAAACTGAATTACAAAAACACAGCCCTACAATTTGCTGTCTTGGGGAAACACATTACAATACAAAGAACTCTCACAGACTCAAAGTTGGAGGATTGAAAACAAATTTTCAGGCTAACACTAACAGAATAGGAAAGAAGGCAGGAGTCTCGATCTTAATATCAGACAAATCAACTGCTAAAATAACAAAAATTATACAGAATTATTTGTTATAATTATATAAAAATTATGACAAAAAGATACAGAGGGTTGCTACATAATGATAGGTTCAATCCATCAACAAGAAATAGTCATCTTAAACATACATGTACTCAACACAGGAGCACCAGCTTTTATAAAACAGCTACTAAGCAAACTAAAAAAAGATATTGACTCTAACACTATCATAGTTAGGGACTTAAATACCCCACTAATAACCGCAGATAGATCATCAAGGCAAAAAATTAACAAGGAGATCCAGAACCTCAACTTGACAATTTACCAAAAGGACTTTAATTAGATACCTAAGGAACACGCCACACAACAACCATGGAAAGTATTTTCTATTCATCACTACATGGAATGTACTCCAAGATTGATCACATTCCTGGCCAAAAATAAAGCATAAACAAATTTCATAAGATCTAAATACCACCAGGCACTTTCTCAGACCATAATGGAATAGAAAATAAATATCAACATCAAAAAGAAAATTCCCCGCAAACCCTGGACACCAAATAGTATGATGCTGAACAACTCCTGGGTCAACACAGAAATCAAAACAGAAATTTAAACACATCTCAAGAATCGTCCACCATGACCAAGTAGGCCTCACCTCTGGGAATGCAGAGCTAGTTCAACATCTGCAGGACCATAAAAGTAACACATCATAAGCGTAATCAACAGATGTAAAAGAAAGAACCACATGATTATATCATTAGATGAAGAAAAAGCTTTTGATAGAAACCATCACCTCTTCTTGAAAAAAACGCTCGAACACCTAGGCATAGTAGGGATATACCTCAAAATAGTAAAAGCCATCTACAATAAACTGAAAGCCAACATACTGCTAAACAAACAGAAATTGGAAGCATTTCCCCTGAAAACTGGAGCAAGACAAAGCTGCCCACTCTTACCCCTCCTATTCAGCATAGTATTGGAAATCCTAACTAGAGAAATCATACAAGAGAAGGAAATTAAGAGTATCTGAATAGAAAAAGAGGAAGTTAATTCATCCCTCTTTATGGACGATATGATTCTCTGTCAAAAACCTCCTTGCACTGATAAGGGACTTTGGCAAAGTCTCAGGGTATAAAATAAATGTGCAAAAGATAGTCACATCCCTATACACCATTAATAAGCAGGCAGAGAACCAAATAAAAAGTACAATCCCATTCACAATAGCCATAAAAAATGAAATACTTTGGCATCTTCCTAACCGGAGAAGTGAAAGCTCCTCACAATGAAAACTACAAAATACAACTCAAAGAAATCAATGAAGACATAAAAGGACAAATATTCTGTGCTCATGGATTGGCAGTATTAACATTGTTAAGATGTCCGTCCTACCAAAGGCAATCTACAGATTTATGCAAGACCCTTTAAGTTGCCATCATCATTCTTCTCAGACCTGGAAACAAGAATACAGAAATTCATATGGAAACATAAAATGCCACAAATAGCCAAAACAATCCTTAGCAAAAGAAACAAAGTGGGAGGTATCACACTTCCAGACTTCAAGTTCTACTATAAAGCTACAATAATCAAAACAGTCTGGTATTGGTACAAGAACAGGCATATAGACCAATGGAACAGGATAGAGATTCTGGAAGCAAAACCTCAATTTCTCAACCAAATCATCTTCAACAAGCCTCCACCAACAACCACTGGGGAGAGGAGAACCTATTCAGTAAATGGTGCTGGGAAAACTGGCTTACCACATGCAGGAGATTGAAACAGGAACCCTACCCATCACCACACACAAAAATCAACTCTAAATGAATCAAAGACCTAAAGTAAAACTTTAAACTATAAGAATCCTAGAAAAGATAGCAAACACCCTTATGGACATTGGAATAGACAACCAATTCCTGATCAACTTTCCAAAAGTGAATGCCATAAAAAATAAGACAGACAAGTGGGACTTCATCAAACTGAAAAGCTTCTGCAAAGCAAAAGAAGTCATCAAGAAAATGGGGAGACAGCCCACAGGATGGGCAAAAATATTTACCAACTATATATCTGACAAAGGTCTGATGTCCAGGATCTACAAGGAATTCAAACATGCCAAAAGGAAAAAAAAAACAAACTATCCAATTTAAAAGTGGGCTAAAAATATGAAGAGACACTTCTCAGAAGACATGTGAGCAGTCAACAGTTACATGAAAAAATGCTCAGCCTAATCTTCAAAGAAATACAAATTAAATCCACACTGAGATACCATCTAACTCCAGTCAGGATGGCCATCATCAATAACAAAAACAACAGATGCTGGAGAGGATGTGGAGAAAAGGGAATGCTTCTCACTGTTGGTGAGAATGTAAACTAGTATTACCTCTGTGGAAAATAGTGTGGCAATTTCCAAAACTTCTAAAAATTGACCTTCCATACTACCCAGCAATCCTCCTTCTGAGAATATACCCAGAGGAACATAAACAACTCTATGAAAAAGATACCTGCACATGCATGTTTATTGCAGCACTATTCACAATAGCAAAAACATGGAACCAACTGTGCTGCCCATCAAAAGTGGACTGGATATAGAATATGCGGTACATATACACAATGGAATATTATGCAATCATAAAGAAAAACAAAATGTTGGACTTCACAAAAACCTGGAAGGAATTAGAGTCTATAAAACTCAGTGATCTATCACAGAAACAAAGATCTGAGTATTGCATGTACTCACCCATAAGCAAACCCTGAACATTTATTATAATACTATAAGAAAGGGATTGGCAGTAGTGGGACACTGCGGGGGACGGAGGCACATAACATCAATAAGGGTACCTAAACTTTACCTGCATGATGATCACTTATGTATCTAACATTGAATTGCATTCCACATCTTTAAAATAAAAATAATAATTAAAAAAATTGAAACTTCTACTCTGCAAAAATCCATTCAAAGAATAAAAATACAAGTCAGACTGGGAGGAAAATATTTGCAAAACATATCTGATTACGTACAAGTATCCAAACAAATATACAATAACAGAACAATATGCAAATAACTCTTAAAACTCAGCAAGAAGACAACTCAATTTAAAAAATGGGCACAAGATTTAGATACCTCACCAAAGAAGACGCACAGATGGCAAATGAGCCTGTGAAGAGGTGCTCAGTATGGTATGTCATTAGGAGACTGCAATTTAAACATCGTGGTAACACTACTTACCTGCTATTATAGAATGGCTAAAATTCAAAGCACTGACAAGATCAAATGTTGATAAGGATGTGGAACAATGGGAACTTTAATTCATTACTAGTGGAAATGCAAAATGGCACAGCCACTTTGGAATGTGCTATACTGTCTGCTCGATGTTTCTGTACACCTAAATCTGCTTTTACAAAAATCCTGCTAATTACAATATCAAAAAGTGACTCTATTCTGTGAAAACAAAGAATAACCTATACTACAAAAAATAATAAGTAAAATGAGAAGGATTAAAAACCTAGAAAAAAGTTATATTGCATAGCCTGTCTTCACCTAATTCCGGGATATTTGAGTAATTATGTTGCACTACCTTGCGTTATCTATTTTGAAAGTATTTTTTAGCTGGGCTCGGTGGCTCAGCCTGTAATCCCGTGCTTTGGGAGGCTGAGGTGAGTAGATTGCCTGAGCCCTCAGGTTCAAGACCCACCAGGGCAACTTGGCGAGACCTCATCTCTACAATAAATCAATAAATCAAAAAATTAGCCAGACGTGGTAGTGCGCACCTGTAGTTCCAGGTACTTGGAAGACTGAGGAGGAAGGATCGCCGGAGCCCAGCAGGTCGAGGCTGCAGTGGCCGGGAGCTGCCACTGCACTCCAGTCTGGGCGACAGAGTGAGACTCCAACTCAAAAAAAAAAAAAAAGGAAAGTATTTTTTTTTCCCCGAGGATGAAAACAGCTACTCAAATACTTCAGAGTAAATTGTAAGACAATTTAAGGTATATATATTCTCTCTAATAACAGAAGGGGTATATAACCATTTCCTAATCACAGATTGAATCATTGAAATATGTTACTTTTATAGAAAAATCCCTTATGCTAAAGCTTAAAAGAATTTTTCTTCTCTTAGTTGGTGAGGAAGATTTTTAAAAATGATTTGGTTGGTCTATTGTCCCAAAGTCAGAAAAACACAGAACCAACAGTAGATGGTAATAGGCACTGAACATAAACAAGAATGCTGCAAGTCAAAAGGCAAACTTTTGAACATGTTGAACGAATGAGAATAAGGCAAATAATTCAAGATATTTTTGGTAACCAGATGCAGTAAGTGTTAATTATGGCTGTTCTAAATCTTTTAAAAAATCACTTTTCATTGGCCTATCCAGGTTCTCAGGTATATCAGTGTCTAGGGAGTAATTAATTCCTTCCATTCTGAACCCATAATTCTGCCAGGAAAAAAGCAGCAATAAAAAACAGAGCCAGAACACTAGGGATAGGTCTTTTTATTTAATTGCTAATAAAGCTAAAAACTTTTGTTGATGTGGCATTAACACAGTGCATTCATGGACTAGTGTTCTTTGAGATCACGGTCATGTGTTCTAATACTTGCACCTATATAAATAAAGTAGAAACAGGTGAACTTGGAACAATGTCTACCTGCCCCTCAAACACACAAAAACACATTTCTGGGAAGGCTCTTGAGTAGACAGTCTAGTTCAGCTGTTCTCAGACTTAGGAGATCATATTAATTTTTCTTTGGGTTACCTCTTCCACAGTTCAAGTGCTGTATCAATAGATCAGCCTATGAAAACAATCATAGGATAAACCATTTATCCTGCTTGTAGACTTTAGCTAGGAAGAAGCAGTCTTCCCAGGATATCCTTATTTCAGTCTGCCCCAGTGGTTATTAACTGGGAGTCATTTTTGCCTCCCAGGGGATATTTGGCAATATCTGGAGACATTCTAGGTTATCACAACTGAGGAATAAGCTTGCCACTAACATCTAGTGGGTAGACACCAGGGATTTTGGTAAATATACTACAATGCAAAGGGGGACGGCCTTCATACACACACACACACGCAAAGAATTGTCCAGCCTAACTGGTCAATGTCAATAGTGCAGAGATTGAGAAACCTTGATTTAGACCGTGGGAGCTGGCATGTCACCAGTAGATTTAGTGCCTATGACTTGCTTTACTTTATCATACCCATCCTCATCTCTCCCTCCCTCCCAACCTAGTTTTAAATATAGGAGAAAGACTACTCTGAAACCAAAAGAAATAATTCAGATATTGTAATCATTTTCAGACATATAACTCATGTTAGTCATTTTTAAGATATGAGTTAAATAATTGATTAAAATAAAGTTTTGTTTGTTTCAGTTGTTGTTGTTGTTTTGGTTTTTTCCAGAGTCACAGTCTTAGTCTGTTGCCCAGGCTAGAGTGCAGTGGCATGCTTGGGCTCAGGCAATCCTTCCACCTCAGTCTTCCAAGTAGCTGGAACAATAGGTGCATGCCACGATGCCCGGCTAATTTTTTCTTTTTTTTTTTTTTTTGGTAGCGATGAGGGCTCACCAAGTTGTCTAGGCTGGTCTCCAACACCCTGACTCAGGCAATCCTCTCTCTTTGGCCTCCCAAAGTGCTGAGATTACAGGCTTGAGCCACAATTTCAATTTAAAAATCCACTTAAATCACAAATTATTTGAGTTGGCCATGTCAATATATCATTATGCAACTCAATATGGTCAGCTTAAGTGTTCTCACTTTCAAATTATTCCAAGCCAAAACGAAAAATAATCAAAGAAAATGTCCATGTCAACTGTGAAAATGGGTTAGTTTCTTCGTACACTTATGTAAAAACATACATAGTAATTTCTTAAATATGAAGAATAGTCATATAGGATTTTTTTCTATTTGGCTTGACATAGGTGGCAAAAAATCAATCCAGGTAAATTTGTGCCTAAGGTAAACTCAAAGTATTCTATGTTCCAAGTAAGTTATCACTTACACTGAAAAATCAAGGGTAGATTTAGAAAAAACTGTCATAAACATTGACAATAAACATTTGCTCAAATGTAGAAGAGGTGTTTCCTCTAATGTAACAGAGAAACTACATATTCTGGGTCCTGCTGGTTTGGTCTTTGGCATACTAAAGAAAAGTAGAAAATTATTTTACTATCTCAACAAATCTTTCCTTTCAATCTAATTACTTGATTGTAAAAATTCTAACTAGGATGTCAGAAGTTGAAAAGCAATTATTTCTTACTCTTCACATTTCTGTAAAGTCTAAAACCAATACCACCTCAATCCAGCATCAACTACATAATTTTGGTACCCAGTGAAAAATAAAAAGAGGGGCCCATTGCTTAAAAATTATTAGGAGTTTCAAGATAGTGACAGCAAAACCTTAAACCAAGTAAGAGGCCCTTCTTAGTGCAGGTGACATATTACACCCCATGGAGCCAGCTCTGCTTTCATTTTACCCCACTTGATTTATGTGAGCTCACGTACACAGAAGTGCAATTTTTAAGCTATTACCCTACAGTGCCTCCACATACAGTTGAGCAGGCTATGCACTGCAAAACTCGAAGGGTATTCATGTCAAAGGCTGAGAAAACTGCATTCTCTGAAGTTGTGTGGCTTACAACTGCATACTCATGTGTACCAACCCTAGCACCAGTTACATAAGTGTTACTCATCTCCAGTTCAGTGAGGAGAGTCGTAATACATAGCTACTACTTTTCTCATCAACCAAATACTGTGAAGTGATTCAGTTGACCTTCAAATTCTATGACTCCTCAATCTTTTCCTTTGTCAACAATCACTGAAGAGGATAATTTTTATTTATTAAATTCCAGTTTGAAGATCATAAGAAAAATCTCTCTTGTGTTATTCTCATAAACAGAAATATTTTCCACACTTTTTCTACATATCTGAAGCACCAGTTTTATGATATTTCTATGATAATATAACTGCTAATAGATTAGACTTTTATTCTGATTCATGTATTACTTTAGGGAGGACCTGTGTAAGTCTTTATATGTCAAAGGAAATGCTTCGGCACAGTAGAGTTATTGAATATTAGGGCTGCCATGATCTGAAAAATTTTCTTCCCTCACCCTTTCCTTATATAGAATTGAAAACAGGACTTACCCCAGGTTCCATAGGTGGATATCAAAAGCGTTAGAACCAGATCCCAGATTCCAGCAATCCCAGTTTTCAGTACAGAGTATATGTGTATAAATCAGATTCATTCTGATAGAAAAGTGATGAATGCTTCTTTCAGCATAAGAAAAATCAATGTCTTGTGAATAATTATAACTGTGACTTAGATTTGACAGATAACACACTAGCAGCTAGCCAGTCAGATTCTGTGAACTCACAGTGTCACTGTGGCACAACCGCATGAAATGGATGCTGTGTGTCATGGCAGTATATTAGGACCATCATTATGATTCCTTATGGGTTGTCACTGTAAACCCTCTCTCTTCAGGTGTTTGCCACAGCTTACAAGCATTCTGTCCATATTCTGTTCATATTCCTGAGAGCATGAAAACTCTCAGGAATAAAAATAATTTAGAAGTATTTACTACAAATTCAAAAATATCTCAGACATTTACATTAAAAAAGAGTTTACAACTTAAACTTTATTTTGTAATATATTTAAATTTGAAAATCATCACTAAATCTTGAAAGAAATGTCTTATTTAAATTTCTCCATATATAACAAACCATCAGAATTATTGCCCTCTGAAATGATTTTACTCTGTCATTGTCTTTCTGTTTGATTTAATGTAAATGTTTCTCTCTCCACTGTAACAGAGGAAGGAGAATCCTTATCACCAGAACCAGACTCTGTAAGTTCTAAATGTGAGGAGACAGAACTTCCTTAGAACCTCATGCTTCCTACCATCTCCATTATACAGAGATAATTGTTTTTCTGCCAATTCATTACTTCTTGATATTTTTTGACTCAAATGGATTAGAGGATTCTTTTTTTAAAAAAGTATTAAAACTGAATCTCTCATAAAATTTGGCTATCAAGTCAGTATTATATATGAATGGTCTGTCCCATAGTTCTAAAAATAATTCTTGATTTCTATAAAACCTAGTTCTGTTCTTAAGGTGATATATTGGATAATGTTGCAAGCCAACACTATTTCCATAGTCAGAAAGCACTGACATGAAATAATACATGAACCAGGAATGGTGTTTGAGACAATATATCAGACACTTTCTCATGTGACTATAGGTTGCATTTTTGGACCTGATTTTTTATTGCTTCCAGGAGTCATACTCTTTGCCTTGTGATTTTGCAATTCTGCTCCTTGACCTTAGACTTTTTTTTTTTTTTTTTTTGGTCAATGTGATACAAGTTGACATGCAGTTTTCTTGTTGCTTTTGTGCACCTTCGCCATTATCATGAGAAGCGATGCCTTGGCTAGCCCAAGACAGAAAGGAAGACAAGAGACAGTTGGAAAGAATAGAACCTCCCAGCCAACCCACAGAGAAATAGCAAGAAGCAGTGTGGCCCTAGGCCATGCAGTCTGAAGCTGAGATGCTCTGGTCAAACCCAGGTACATCAATCAAAGTCCTACAGACACAAAGATGGTAATAAATGATTCTTGTTTAAAGTCACTGAATTTTGAGATAGTTTCTTATTCAATAACAGTGAACAAATATGTTGAGATCATATTGTCAAAGCCAGGAACAAGATGTAGCTGAAAATAACACATGTAGGACTTTTCTAGAGTCCAAAATAAAGCCAAAAATGCTATCGTAAGTTGCCATGCTTATCATTCTTAAACACAGAGAAAAATATTTCTATTTAGAGATAAGAATAGATGAAAATTGTCATTTGTTAAGTTTACTTGGAAAAATATGGTTCTCCGTCTCTTTCAAAATATTGGTCTTCAACGTTTGGAGACTCTAAAAATGTTTAGCTATTTAGAGACCAGAGATTCCTTGCCACTCTGAAAATACCTCACTTTAGCTAATCTGCACCTCTCACTTAGAATCACAATGCTATTTCTCCAACACAAGGTGTTTAACTATTGTGTAACAAGATTTTGTAGTCAATGAGCAGCTACTATTCTCCCAGTTTACAAAATATCAGATATTTTTCACTTTGTTGAGTTTAATGTTTAGACAATAGGCTAAAGAATTCAAGTCAGATTAACAGAGATCTTAAATTCTAAATAATTCTCATGAATTTTGTAAGTCTTTGACCCAAATAGCAAAGTAGTTTCAAGTGTACTTATATTTAAGTAAATAAAAGAATAAAATTAAATGTTAGACCAATACATTTTGCATCATGTTTACTGGATTCATATAAAGCATTTTTTGACTAAAATAAGGATATCTCTCCACAAGGTAAATTTTTCTAATGACTTAATTGAAGTCGGTGTCTTGGCCTGCAATTTGCTTTGAGAATGAACTCAGGATATTTACTCAAAAAGGTAATGGTGTAAACTAAACATAAGCTAATAAAGGTACAGAGATTATACATAATTTTAAATATCAAATTAAGTATCTAAAAATAAACAGTGTCCTCAGAAACAAATAACCATTTTTCATTTAGTTCCTGTACAGTAAGCAAAATGGCTTTTGAGGTTAAAAAAAAAAATCAATGTTTCATTACCTGAAGACCTTGCTGAGGATTGAGAATATTTTTCTGCTGTTGACATCTTATTAAGATTATTTAACAACTAAGCAATCCATTTGCTTCCTTGGTGCTAAAATTGATATATTTTTCAAAATATACTCCAGAGTTTTCAGAGAAAAAAGACCCATAGATTTTTTTTTACTCAGTGTCAATATCTGTCACTGAAAAGTGTGAAATAAAATGAAACAATAAATGTGTTGAGTCGAGGATAAAAAAAAGTTAAACAGTAAATAAAGTTCTATTTTAGTGATGTTCTTAAAAGTAGCAAAGAATATAGCATGAATATTCTTTTATAATGAGATTATTTTTAAAATTGCTACTTTGCATTAATTTACTATTGGCAATACATGTATTTTATCATTTTATATCTATGCCTTCAAACATATATATTCTGCTTATTGCTATTTATTTTAATATGTGGAAAGTAGAGACATTTTCTTTAAGACATAAAAACAAGATTTCTTTTTGTGCATTTTTAGCTTCAACTCAGGTTTTGAAATGGTTCCAAGAATCATATCTAAAATTAGAATTCTAATGTACCCTTCCTTCAAATTTTCTAAATGTTAATATTTTATCAATTTGTTCTATTACTATATATATATATATAGTGTGTGTGTGTGTGTGTGTGTGTGTGTGTGTGTGTGTTAGGTAAGGCTGGTAGCAGAAGCATGGATGTGTAAAAAATAGTTTTCTGGGATTTGATGTTTAATTTTCTACTTAGAGTTAATTTGAATCTTTAAAATTTTCTGTCTTGTACTTATTCTAAAAGCATGAGTTTTATTTGATTTGATTTCTTGTTATTTTTGTTTCCTTCAGAGGAAATATTTACCATTGCTATTGTCTGGGCTACTGGGGAAACTAAGAATTCATGGTTTCCTAAGACCCTGGAACAATTATGACATCCTGTATGTAAGACTTGCCTTTGTGACTGCAAGTAAGAGAAAACACGATTCACAGGTAGAGATCTGCGTTTTTCCTTTGGAAGTTGAAAGGTATAAAAGATTGTTGTAGTCATACTAACAATGAGAAAAAGATAGATATGCTATAAAATCAAGTTGCTTTCAATAATATAGACTCTATTTCATGCAACCTCTCTTCCTTTGCATACTGGTTTTCATTCTTATGCATGAAACCTCATAGTCACCTATGGCTGTCATTGTCTCAAGTTCAAGGCAGAAGGGAAGAAAATGGGCCTGTTCTAGCAGCCTCTGTCTCTTTTACCAAGTAAAGCCAATTTTCTTAAAAAGGGAATATCAAGCCTCCGCTGACATCTCATTAGTCATAAGTGTGCCCGTAAGAATGAATTCATAAAAATGAATACTTCACTTTTGTCAGGTTCAGTAGTGGTGATGGTTAAGGGAGAAGTACATTGAGAATGTAATCAACACAGAGACTCTTATATTTCTTGTATACACCTCATAGCATTTAGTGAATTTCAAGTAACATGAGATGAATTGATATTTTGGTTAGAACTAGTTAATAATATGCATATGTAGGATATATATGTACATAAGAACATGGTTATGCTTATTTTTTTGGAAAAAATCAATAATTGTTTCCATTTAATGACATGTTATTTAAGTAGAGAATAATGCCATTAGTTCTCATCTTAGGAGTCCAGCAATGGAATGATAGGTAATGTTGTACTTAGAGACAGCCAGAGTCAGAAAGATAAAAATTTATACACAAAACAATACAGAAATGTAAGCAATAAACACCTGACCAAAACCAGATATTTGAAATAGAGAACTATTGCCTCCATCTGATCAAGTTCATATATCTATAAGCCTAGCCCTTACCTTGCTTAGTGCTCAGTAAATGTTAATGATGACTTCTCTTTTTTTTTTCAGTTGAAGGAAGTCTCACTACTGTTGCCCAGGCTATAGTGCAGTGGTGTGATCATGGTTCACTGTAGCCTTGACCTCCTGAGCTCAGGCAATCTTCCTACCTCAGCCTTCCAAGTAGCTGGGACTACAGGCACACATCACTATGTTTGGCTAATTTTTTTTGTTTTTTTTTTGTAGAGACAAGGTCTGGTTATGTTGTCCAGGTTGGTCTTAAACTTCTGGGCTCAAGTAATCCTCCTGCCTCAGCCTCTCAAAATGCTGGGATTACAAACCTGAGCTACTGCATCTGGCAATGACTTCTACTACTCTTATTAGTGCTGCAATATTTTAGCTGGTACAGTAAGTAAAAAAAAATAATTGAAGATCACTTAGTTTGGCAAAGTTAAAGTAAAACTCTCTTTATCTCACACAACATAATTATCTACTTAGAAAGTCCTAAAATAGCTACCAAAAAAATGTTACTAGAATTCATATAGTTTATTGAGGTTGCATGATACAAGGTCAAAATTTAAAAATCAGTTGTGTTTATACATACTGATAATAAACTGAAAATTAAAACTGAACAAATGATATGCATTAGTCCTGAGACAGGTATAAAGAAATACCTGAGACCGGGTAATTTACAAAGTAAAAGGTTTATTTGGCTTACTGTTCTGCATGAAGCTGGCATCTGTCCGGCTTCTTGTGAGGCTTCAGAAAGCTTTTATTTGTGGCAAAGGCAAGGGTAGTCAATATATCACATGGCAGGAGCTGCAGCAAGAGAGAGAGCGATGGAGATACCAGGCTCTTTTAAACAACCAAATTTCACGTGAACTAATAGAGCAAGAACTCATTCATTATCTTGAGAACAGCACCAAATCATTCATGAGAGATCTACTCCCATGATCTAATCACTTCCCACTAGGCCTCATCTCCACCACTAGGGATCACATGTCAATATGAGATTTGGAGGGGATAGCCATCCAAACTATATCATGGTACCATTTATAATAACATTAAAGAAAACATAAAACACTTAAGGACAGCTTAACAAACTATGTGCAGGACCTGTACATTGAAAACTATAAAAATGAAATATATCAAATAAAAGTAATTAAATGAAGAGAGGCACTTTGTTCAAGAATCAGGTGATTTAATGTTGTTAAGATATAAATTCTATTCAAATAGATCTATAGATCAAAGTAATGCCAATTACAATTCCAAGAGCATCTCTTTTTAGAAAATTACAAGCTGATTTAAAAATTCACATGGAAATGAAAAAAAAACTATAGTAACCAAAACCATTTTGAAAACAAAAAGTAAAGTTGGAGAACTCATTCTCTCTGATTCTAAGACGTAATATAAAAATATAATAAGGCAGTATGCTATTTACATAAGAATAGGTAGTATCAGTGGAACAGAACAGAGAATCCAGAAATAGACACAAGCATATATGGCCAATTGATTTTCAGCAAAGTTGTTAAGGTAACTCCATAATAATGGGTTTTGTTTTTTGTTTTCATTTTTTAATAAATTCAACTAGAAACTGGATGTCTGCACTCAAAACTGAAACAAATCAAAACAGAATCTCAGTTTTTACTTCATTAAATCAAACCATATAAAGTTAGTTCAAAATGTACTATATATAAACATAAGATTTAAAACTTTTAGGAGAAATCAAAGAAGAAAATTTTTGTGACTTTGAGTTAGACAAATGTTTGTCAGATACGACATAAAATCTACAAACCATAAAATATTGATGAATTGTACTTCATCAAAGTCAACAACTTCTGCTGTTTACAAGACACTACTGAAAAAAAGAAAAGACAAGCCACAGATTGGAAATAAATATTTGCAAAGTATAGATCTGATAAGGGACTTGTATCCAGAATATATATTCAAAAAACTATTAGAACTGAATAATTTTTTTTAAATTCTAGATTAAAAGAGTCAATAATTTGAACAGACATTTTAACAAGAACGATGTACTGATTCCAAATGATTGAACATAAGTATATGGGAAAAAATGCTCAACATCATTAGTTAATAGGAAAATGCAAATTAAAACTATCAGTTAAAACAAGATAATGATACATAACTATTGGAAAGATTAAAACAAAAAAGGTTGATAATACTAAGTGTTAGTGAGGATGCAGAGCAACTGAAACTGTCATATATTACTGATAGAAATTCAAAATAGAAATTCAAAAAGTATTTTGAGCTGGGTGTGGTAGCGCGTGCCTATAGTTCCAGCTACGTGGAAGGCTGAGGTGGAAGGATCACCTGAACCCAGCAGGTAAAGGCTGCAGTGGCCATGAGTGTGTCACCGCACACCAGCCTGGGCGACAGAGTGAGACTCCAACTCAAAAAAAAGAGCTAAAGAACAAAATGGTATTTTGAATCTTTTAAATACCAGTTAGTATTTTTTTTATAAAGTTAAAGTCATTTTTACTCATTATCCAGTGGTAGTTCTGCTGAGGTGGGATCAATTTTTCCATACAAAATTGATTCAGATGTCAAGACTGATAATGCCACAAATGCACCAAGAAGATATGAAAAAGTTTATCACTCACATAATGAAGCTTTCTGAAAGAACAGAACAAGCGTCCAAGGCAATCCAAAATAGCATGAGCAAAGGGAGGAGTATTGGCTCTTTTTGTCATTTTGATTCAGGTATAGGCCCAAGGTGAGGGCATGGCATGGTTTGAACTTCCCCACGGGCATCAAGGAAGGGAGTACATGGGCTTCTACATGGTTTTCCCAGATGTGGAAAAAGGTGGAAAGGGTGAGGGTAAGGACTTGAAAACTGTCTATGGTCAAACATGAAAAATAAAGTCAGACACTCTATTCTACTTTCCATATGACCCAACAGCCCCACTCTTGGATATTTATCCAAGATAAATAATAACATATCGACAAAAAAAAAACCTGTATACAAACATTTATAATCCCAAATTGGAAGTGACTCAAAGTCTACCAACTGGTAAATCAATAAACAAATTGTAGTACTTACTTCCAGTGGAATACTGCTTAGTAATAAAAGGGAACAATTTCTAGGGACACATAATAAGAATTCACAACAAGAATTCAAAACATTATGCTAACTGACAGGAGTCAGATACAAAAAGTTATATAGTATATAATTACATGTATATGACACTCTAAAGAAAGCAAATTATAAAGACAGAAATAAGATAAGTAGTTTCCAGGAACTGGTAGTTGGTAAAGGGAATTGATTTCAAAGGGACACAAAGAGAACTTTCTGAGATGAGATCTTAATTGTGGTGATAGTTACATGGCTTTATACATTTCTTAAAACTGACCAAACTATACTTATGGAAGATAAAATTCTCAATATAAAAAGTATACAACCATAATGTTGAGTTACAAAATAAACCTTTGAGGGAGAAATAGTGATAATATTACTGTTTTCAATTTCTAGATAAATACACTGAAGCTAAAAATGTGTAAGCACTTTGCTGAAAACCACCCCAGTGATAAATGGTGGAGGTAGAACATTAACTGAGATCACTACTCCCTCATCCCAAGATCTTTCATGACATTACATTTTTAATCTATTATAAACACTTTTATAACCTTTTCTCATCAACAATGTAATGTGGAAGAGAATTTAAAATTGTATTATCCCAAGGGGGTCACATTAGGTTCATTGGACTAATAGGTAAAAGTTATAGCAAGTCAGATTTTTAGTTCAATGTAAGAAAATTATTTAAACAATGAAGCCTTTTTTGAGGATGGGCTACTGATTGCTAATGCTTAGGTTGAAACCAATAAGCCAGAGAAGAAGGGGAGGTGATTGAGTGATTTAAAGATTGTGTGCACAGC
Source organism: Cephalopachus bancanus (assembly GCA_027257055.1). Lineage (NCBI taxonomy): Eukaryota > Metazoa > Chordata > Mammalia > Primates > Tarsiidae > Cephalopachus > Cephalopachus bancanus. The sequence goes on along the minus strand of JAPVLO010000031.1, from coordinate 754,380 downwards.
GGTAATAGCTGGTTTCTTAAGTGTCCAGCTATCACTCCTGCTGGATAAAAAGGTGAGAGACATGTATTGCATCTGACAATGTAAAGTACAGTCCTAAGGCCTGAGAGTGGCACAGTGATGAAAAAGGTGCAACTACTAACCTGAAGACACAAATGATAACATGTGAAAAATTCTATACCTACAGAAAGTGATTGTGCATATCGTATGTTCTAAAAGCAAATCTGTGGCATAATAGAGTTAAGTATATTCCTCTATAAAGCCTGTCTAAGAGAAAATAGAGTATTATCTTCTCAACAGAAAACATAAAACACTCTGTGCAAGTTATGATAGACATTAAGAAAGATCAATACATAATGTCTACTGATTAAAATTAAGCTAATTTAATTAATCAAAGACTGAATATTATTTCTTTTCTTATCATTGATGGATTTAATTTAAACTTTTACAATAGGATTGTAGGATTAGGTAATTTGGATCCTTATTTTTGTATGATTTGAAGTATTTTAATTGTAAAGCCTTGAGGATAAAGAAACACAGCCACTGGTAATTACTGTGTGTACAAGAATAACGTAAACATCTACTGGGCTGGGACTAAATTAAAGCCTCTGAACTCAAGGGCAAAATTTAGTCCAGATCATTTTAAAACAATAGCAACCTCCCTTATAATTATAAGATCAATGACTGACAAGATAATTAGTATATCTAGTAATCAAGGTAACAGCTTTTACAGATCTAATTAAAGTATATTCTGTTGCTTGGAATACATGCCAGAGGTGTTAAACTAATCTTCTGCACTTAAATATGATGACTGAATCTTAAGAAACTAATAAGAATAAGCTGTATTTCTCATTTTACAAAAAGTAAGAGGCAATGAATAAATCAATACTACTCACTCTTGAATTATGATTATAGTTTTAGAGCACAGTTAGGACAAAGGAGCTATCCTTGAGGAAAAAGTGTAAATTTGAACAGCTAAATCCAAAACAACTATTTGACTTGTACTATCCTTCCAATCTAACTAAGAGATGTATACTGGAGATAAACTCATCATATTTGCCAATCACAAAATTAGCCTCTTACTTGCTAATATGTCTGTTTGTGGCAGCTTGGTCTGAGAATTACGTAAACTGGATTGAAGTCCTTGCTATGATGTGTAGACCTCTGACAACTTTCACAGTGAGTATCTGTTGTTTTTGCCTACACACTTTCTTCTTGGGTCACAGAGTTTTTATTTTCCTTTGGAAAGTCCTCCCACATCAATAGCATGGGATCTTGGTGAAGCTATAAATTGTTTCTTTATCCCATTTCATATTTGTGATAACTCTATAGAGTAGGTTTTAATTTTGTCTCCATTTTGTAGATGAGGAAACTGAAGTTTACAGATATTAATGAATTTGTTCAAGGTAAGAATAATGAACACTAATCAATGTTAAAATAACCTCAAAATCTCATGGCTTCATGCAATGGTGAGTTTTCTTTTCTCACACAAAGTCTAGTTCTCATACACAGTTTATGCAACTCTTCAGGACAGCTTTTCTCTACATGCTGTTTCACAGATTCAGGCTCCCTCCTTATTTGGACTCTGCTATTGGGCATATTCATTATCACAACGGTGTCATCCAGCCAGCAGTTAGAGATGAAGTCAGAGGTACAGAACACAGGGGAGGCACACTAGATACACAATTACCCCAACTCAGAAGTGGTACATGTAAATTCTGATCATATTCTATTGGCTAAAATTAGTCAAAAGATACAAGGAAGCTGAGACGTGGTATTTTTTCTTTCTCCCCCCCCCCAAGATGTAGCAATGTCTGTTCCATAATTAACACTGGTTATTATGAGCTAAGTCTGAACTTCAACCTCAAGTAGAGTTCAAGCTCTTAGGCACTATTCTGTTATGCTGACCTGTGGTCAGCACTTATTAAATGTTTATGACAGTGTTAGGCACATGGTAAGTTCTTAATAAGTATAAGGGTTCTTCTAAGGAAGGAAGAAAGAAAAACAGAGAGAGAACAAAGAAAGGAAGGAAGGAAAAGAAGCTATTCTTTCTGAGTAGTGAGATTGGTTTATGGACAGCCATTCCCTAATAATCTCATGCAAGATTATCAACAACTAATCATAAGTTTTGCTGCAGTGGAAACACAAATAAATCATTACCTTAAGAAGAACATGCTGTCGAACATAGTAGCTCAAGCCTGTAATCTCAGCACTTTGGGAGGCCAAAGCGAGGATTGCCTGAGTCCAGGGGTTCAAGATCAGCCTGGGCAATTTGGTGAGATCACATCTCTATAATAAATTTAAAAATAAGCTGGGTATGGTGGCATGCGCCTATAGTTCAGCTACTTGGAAGGCTGAAGCAGAAAGACAGCCTGAGCCGAGCAGGTCAAGGTTGGCGTGGCTGTGAGTGTGCCACTGCACTCCAGTCTGGGTGACAGAGTAAGATTCCAACTAAAAAAAAAAAGAAGAAGAAGAAAAAGAACATGCTACTACAAATAATTCTACACCTATACATTTGATAGACTAGATGAAATGGACCAATTCCTTAAAAGACAAAATCTGCCAAAATTTACACAAGAAGAAATAGACAATGGAACAGGCTTGCCTCTACTAAATAAATTAAATCAATAATTGATAACATTCCAAAGCAGAAAGCACCAAGCCCAGCTAGGTTCACAGGTGAATTCTACAAAACATTTCAGAAAAAATGACCCCAATTTACTAGGATCTCTTTCAGATAATAGAACCAGAAGAAATACTTTCCACTTCATACTTTATAAATAGCAAAGAAGAGAAAAATCCATCAACCTGGGCTGGAACTAACCAGGCTGTTGCCTGGATTGCCACAGACCATTGGCAGATTTCAGACACTTTGAGAAAGGAGAGCGAGGGGATTTGGGAGTTCTGTGCTCCTGCCACAGATTTAGAGGGCCCCCTGAGCATTGTGGGACTCCAGTTCCTCACTGTGCTCTACCAAAACCCATCTGGAGTAGCATAACGGAAAAAAAAGACTCTGAGCATCTCCAACTGCCATATCCCAGGAACTCAACCCTTGTGGCAGCTGCTTTCTAACTGGTCTGGAAGGCCCCAAGGACAAATAGTTCAGAAGCAAATATAGTTCCTGGCTGGGGCGGCCTGCTGTGAGAACACCTGAGACTCTGAGTCCATCTACACTTTGACAATCAGAAGACAAACTATCTGAGGCTAAGGCAGGAGCTGGGTAGGACTCTGACATAGTAACTTCTCAGTCTTAATGTAAACCCTTCTGTGCCTGCCTGGCATAGCAGTATTATCCCGGTGGCCAGGGTCTCCCTCTTAATTCCTGCTGGGGTAGCCAAGAGTGCACAAAATGTGGGGTGCTTGAGCTCCTTTCCCCTCCACACTTCCCTTAGATGCTCAAAACAGACAGAAAATTTGGATAGTCCCCAGAGCCCCACCCAACACTTAGGTTGTTGAGGACTTCCTTAAAGTAACACTTGCCAAGAGAAACTCCTGCAGCCACTTTCCAGCAGGCTTCTCCCACAAGTGCCACTTCCTGGCCATAGGGCATCAGCACAGCCCACCATATAATACCTCAGCTTTGGGGAAGGCCTGATCTATGGCTCCAGCTAATATCACCTTCCAAACCACTCCTGCTGCTTAGGACTCCGGGAGCCAGTGTAGGTACACAACACAGTACTGCCACAGCTGGCAATTGAGAGACTCATCACACCAAGGCTATACATCACACCAAGGCTATAGTGCCTGTGCCAGTCTCCTGCTGATCTCAAATAGGAAGAAGATGTCTACCCAAATGAGGAAAAAAAACTCAGAAAATAATTATAACAATATGATAAAACAGTTCTCCAATAACCCCAAAAGACCACACCAACTCTTCAGCAATGGAAGAGTTTAGTATGGCATTGAGACCATTAACCAAAATGAAATATTTGAAATTCCAGACATGGAATTAAAAAAGCGATTAAAAAATTGATCAATGAGCTTCAGGAGAAAACTGAAAACCAACATTAAAAAAAACCTATTCATCATGAATAAAAAATTATCCAAGAGATAGACACCTTTAGAAAAGCTGAAATTCTAGAAATGAAATAATCATTTAGGGAAATATAAAATACAGTGGAAAGTTTTAGCAGTAGACTAGAAGAAGCAGAAGAAAGGAACTCAGAACTTGAAGACAAGGCTTTTGAATTAACACAAGCAGACAGTAATGAAGAAAAACAATCACAAAAACATAACAAAATATCCCAGAAATGTGGGATGATGTAAAGTATCAGAATCTAAGAATCATAGGCACACCTGAGGAAAAGAAGAAGCAATTGTTTTGGAGACCTATTTGAAGAAATAATAGAGGAAAACTTCCCTGACCTTGACAGAAATTTAAGCATTTAGATACAAGAAACCCAAAGAATCCACAGGAAATTTATTATAAAAAGGTCAACCCCAAGACATACAATAATCTAGTTATGCAAAGTTAGCATAAAGGAAAGAATTTTAAGAGCAGTGAGACAAAAGCATCGTATAACTTACAAAGTTATAAGCATCAGATGAATAACAGACCACTCAAAAGAAGCCCTATAAGCCAGAAGGGATTGAAGCCCCATCTAAAATCTCCTCATAAAGAGGAGTCAGCCAAAGATTTTATATCCTGCAAAACTCAGTTCTATAAATGAAGAATAAATAAAATCTTTCTCTGACAATCAAATGCTGAGGAAATTTATCACCACTAGACTTGCTCTATAAGAAATACTCAAAGGAGTTATAAATATTGGAACAAAACTAGAAGAAAATAGTAGAAAAACAGAGGGATTAATAAAGTTTGCAGGTTTTATGGAACACCAAATCAATTAAAAAAATGTAAATAAATAAAGCAACCAGATAAAGACCAGTATGATTAATGGAATAGTACCTTACATATCATTAGTAACTCTGAATGTAAATGGCCTCAATGCCCCACCAAAAATATATAGACTGGCAGAATGTTTTAAAAAAACGCAACTCAATTATCCTCTGCCTTTAAGAGACCCACTTAAAACAAAAAGACCCCTATATAAACATGGTAAAGGAGTAGGAAAGAATATTCCATGCAGATGGAAACCAAAAATGAGCAGGAGTAGCCATTCTTGTATCAGATAAAACAGATTTTAAATTAACAACAGTACAAAAAACATGGTTATTATATAATGATAAAGGTATCAACCTAACAAGAAGATATAACAATTTTAAACATATATGTGCCTAATACTAGATCCTCCAGCTTTACATAAAAAATTCTACTGGACCTAAAAAAAAGAGATAAACCATAATACAATAATAGTGAGAGAATTCACACTCCACTGATAGCAATAGACAGATCATCAAGGCAGAAAGTCAACAAAGAATTGTTGGAGTTAAGCCAAACCCTAGAGCAAATGGAACTAACAGACATCTACAGAACATTCCATCCCAAAGTTGTAGAATATGCATTTTTCTCATCCCCACATGGAACATTCTCCAAGATAAACCATATGATAGGCCACAAATCAAGGCTCAATAAATCCAAACAATTAAAGTATATCAAGTACCTTCTTAGACCACAGTAGAGCAAAGCTAGAAATTAACTCTAAGAAGCAGCAAACAAAAACATGAAGTTAAACAATCTGCTCCTGAATGATCCTTGAGTCAACAATGAAAGCAAGATGGAAATTTTAAAATTCCACAAAATAAATAACAGCAATGAAACAAGTTATGAAAACCTCTGTGACACAGTCAAAGCTATGCTCAGGTGAAAATGTATAGTGCTTAAGGACTATGTTGATAAGATGAAAAGATTGTATATCAACAACCTAACACCACACCTCAAGGAACTAGAAAAACACAAACAAACAAACACAAAGCAAGCAGAAGAAAAGAGATAATGAAAATCAAAGCAGAATTAAATGAAATTGAAATTAAAATACAAAGAATCAATTAAATTAAAAGTTAGTTCTCTGAAGAAATAAACAAAATGGATAGGTTACTAACTAGATTAATTAAAAAATGAAGAGAGAAGATTCAAATTAGTTCATTCAGAAATGAAAAATGGAAATAAGTCTTTACAACTGATACAATGGATACAATAGATAATCCGAAACTATTTATGAACACCTCTATGCAAACAAACTAGGCAATCAGGAGGAAATGAGTAAATTATTGGAAACATACAATCCCCCAACCTTGAATCGGGAAGAAATAGAAAGTATATGTAGACCAATAATGAGTAGCAAAACTGAACCAGTAATTAAGTCTCTCATCCCCCACCCCCAAAAAAGTCTAGACCTGATGAACTGACAGCCAAACTCTACCAGACTTTTAAAGAACTGGCACTGAAGTTATTCCATAAGATTGAAGAGAAGGGAGTTCTCCCTAATTCTATCAACAAAGCCAGTATTATCCTGACATCAAAGCTAGGAAAAGACACAACAAAAAAAGAAAACTACAGACTAATATCCCTTGTGAACATAGACACAGAAATCCTCAACAAAATATTAACAAAACAAATTCAGCACATAAAAAAGACATAACCCACCATGACCAAGTAGAGTTTATCCTAGGGATGCAAGGGTGATTCAGCAAATATAAGTCAATAAACGTGATTCACTACATACACATAATTAAAAACAAAAATCATATGATCTTATCAATAGATGCAGAAAAAGCATTTGATAAAATTCCACATCCTTTCAAGATAAAACCCTCAGAAAAATAGGAATAGAGGGAACATTACTCAAAATAATAAAAGCCATATATAACAAACTCACTGCCAATATAATCCTCAATGGAGTAGATGCATTCCACCTCAAAACTGGAACAAGGCAAAGATGCCCACTTTCACCACTCTTTTTCAACATAATACTAGAAGTCCTAGCCAGAACAATCAGTCAAGAAAAAAAAATTGAAAAAGAAGAAATCAAACTATCTCTGTATGCCAATGATATGATCTTATACATAGAGAATTCTAAAGACTCCTCTAAAGACCCTTGGACTTAAATGAATTCAGCAAAGTTTCAGGATACAAAATCAACACATACAAATCAGAAGCACTGCTATGTAACAATAATCAGTGATTAAACTGGGAATCAAATCAAGAACTCAATTCCACTTACAATAGCAGCTCAAAAGTTAAAATACCTAGGAACATATTTAATCGAGAAGGTAAAAGATCTCTACAAGGAGAACTACAAAACTCATGAAAAAAATTGTAACAAACAAATGGAGAAATATCCCATGCTCATGGGTTAAAAGAATCAACACTGTTAAAATGATCATAATACCTAAAGTAATCTACAGACTCAATGCAGTCTTTATCAAACTACAAAAGTTATTTTTCAGAGAATGAGAAAAAACAATTCTAAAATTCATATGAAACCAAAAAAGAGTCAGAGTAGTCAAAGCAATTCTTAACAAAAAGAACAAAGCTGGAGGTATCATATTACCTGATTTCAAATTATACTGCAAGTCTATAGTCACTAAAACAGCATGGTACTGGTTCAAGAGCAGAAACATGGACCAATGGAACAGAACATATAATTCAAAAATAAACCCAAATACCTACAACCAACTGATCTTTGACAAAGCAGACAAAAACATACGATGGGAAAGAGTACCCTATTCAACAAGTGGTGCCAGAAAAATTGAATAGCTACATGAAAAAAAATGAAACTTGATCCATATCTCTCCCTATATACAAAAATTAACTCAAGATAGATTAAAGACCTGAAACCACAACAATTCTAGATGAAAACCCAGGAAAAACTCTTTTGCACATCAGGAAAATATATGGATAAAACCCTAAATCAAATGCAACAATAACAAATTTATAAGTGGGACTTAATTAAACGTAAAAGTTTCTTCACTGCAAAAGAAATAATCAACAGATCAAGTAAGCAAACTTCAGAGTGAGAGAAGATATTCACAAACCATACATCTGACAAAGGACTAATATCCAGAATCTACCAAAAGCTCAAACAAATCAGCAAGAAAAATAATCAAATAATCCCATTAACAAGCAGGCAAATTATAGGAAAAGACATCTCTCAAAAGAAGACATATAAATGGTCAACATCCATGAAAAAAATGTTCAACTTCACTAAACAGCAGAGAAACGCAAATCAGAACCACAATTAGATATCACCTTATACCTGTCAGAACAACCATTATTTTAAAAAAAAAAAATAGATGCTGGTGCAGATGCAGAGAAAAGATCACAATTATGCACTGCAGGAGTGTAAGTTAGTACAACCGCTTTGGAAAGCGGTGAAGATTTCTCAAAGAAATAAAAATAGATCTACAATCTATTTTTTTTTCAGCAATCCCACTTTTCCAGCAATCCCACTACTAGATATGTACCTAGAGGCACAGAGTTGTTATATGGAAAGGATACCTGTACCGCACATTTATCACAGCAAAATTCGTAATTGCAAAGCTGTGGATGTGTTGGGAGCCAGCCTTGGAGGCCCACCTGATTGACAGGGTCCTGGTGGGCCGAAGACCCTGGGCCGCAGGGCGAGCCCAAGAAGCTGAGGCCCTTCTGTCTTCCGTCTTTGCTGTTGGTATGGCTGAAGAAATTCTGTGCAGTTGTGGAAGAAGAAAATGGCATGTTTATGCGAAGTACTCACAGCTAACCTGAGAATGTCATGGTTCATTCTTCCATTTTCCCACTGTGCTGCTTGGCCTTTTCTAACATATGCAAGGGTTAATCTCTGAAGCACATCAAGAATGCATTCTTTCACTTGGTTATAAGTTACTAGATATTGCTTGAGTAAAAATGATACAAGCATATTCACTCCTTATTTGATTTAGGATTATGAAGTTTAGTGTTTAGATATCAGGTTTTTTAAAAGCACAAGTTTATAGTAAGTTCATTATGAATTCATTATAAGTTCTAACACTTATCTAGGAGTTATGTAGGTGATTTATAACACTGTTTTCACAGATTTAGGATGAAGATTAACCGTTAAGGTTTTTACTTAATTCAATAGTTAAAATTCTAAGTTAACGTTTATAGAATGGGTTTTCACTGAATTCATAATATACTGATTGGATACTTTTATGATAAATTAACTGAAGACAGAAAGCAACCTTAGGGGCCTGGGAAACATCACTAAATCTTCTTTCAAGTTTTCTTTAGAAATAAACACTGCAGGATAAGAAAAAAGTAACGAAGACGCCTGGACAAGAGAGGCGATTACAAAGCTCTAAAGGTCATAGAAGCCACAGAAGAAAAAGTACTGCTACATGAAAAAATGTGCACTTGGAAACTTTCTTGAGACACTTCATGGACTGTAATTCGGGACTTTGGACTAAAACTATCATTTTTGGCTTTATGAATAAGACTCATTGTCTGAATGTTTATAGGGTTCTTGGCTTGTTTGATGCTAAGACCACTAGTTGGTGGTAACTTTTAAAGGATATGTACGTGAAGGAATTTTCTTTGTCTTGCCCCTTTACAAATGGTATAAAAGCTTTCCATTAGCCAACATTAAACATCATCTGTTCAGCAAGCAGGTGTCCGAGTATATTATTTTCGTCTTTCGCCTATTCGTCTCTCCTTCAGAAAACCCCAGACCCAGCAGGGGCTGGACCCCCACATGGATGCAACCTAAATGTCCAACAACTTATCAGTAGATAATAAAAATGTGGTATATATACACTATGGAATACTACTCACCCACCAAAAAAGAATGAAAGAATGCCTTGTGCAGCAATGCAGATGGAACTGGAGAACACTATCCCAGTAGCTCTGGCTACTTGGAAAGCTGAGGTGAAAAGATCACCAAATCCCACTAAGTCAACTCTGGAGTGGCTGTGAGTGTGTCACTGCACTCTAGCCTGGGCAACGGAGTGAGACTCCAACTCAAAAAAAAAAAAATGGCAAATGCACATTGGAGACTTAGAAAGGGGAAAGGAAGGATAGAAGGATGAAAAATTACCTATTGGGTACAATGCACACAGGTGGGGGTGGCAGGTACACTTAAAGCCCAGACCAAAAACTATTTGTACCCTATTGACAGCTATTGAAATAAAGAAAATGTATACAATAAAAAACAAAATAAATAATTGAAAAAGAAAACAACCTGACTAAATAAATGAGTCAAAGACCTTAACAGGCATTTCACAAAAGGTATATGCAGATGGCAAAAATAAAAAGCATATGGAAAGATGCTTCACATCATATGTCATCAAGGAAATGCAAATTAATAACAATTAGCTGCCACTATGCACTTATTAGAATTGCTGAAATCCAGAATACTGGCACTAGATCTTTCATTCATTGCTAAGTAGTAAAGAAAAATGATATAGCCACTTTGGAATACAGTTTGGAGGCTTCTTACAAAACTAAATATCCTCTTGCCATACATTCCAGAAGTCTCATTCCTTGATATTTATCCAAAGGACTTGAAAACTTATGCCCATACAGCAACCTGAACATGGAAGTTTATGGCAGATTTATTTATTCACAGTTGCTAAATCTTGGGAGCAACCAAGATGTCCTTCAGTAGGTGAATGGGTAAATAAACTATGGTATAGTCACACAATGAAATATTTTCAATACTATAAAGAAATGAAGTACTAAGTCATGAAAAGCCATAAAGGAATCTTAAGTATATGTTATTAAGAGAAAGCAGTCAATCTGAAAAGGATTCCAACTATATGGCATTCTGGAAAAGCAAAACTAACAGAGGTAGTAATAAGATCAGTGGTTAGCTGGGCTCGGTGGCTCAGTCTGTAATTCCACGCCTTTGGGAGGCTGAGGTGAGTGGATTACTGAGCCCACGGGTTCGAGACCCACCTGGGCAACTTGGCGAGACCTCATCTCTACAATAAATCAAAAAATGAGCAGGGTATGGTAGCCCGCGCCTGTAGTTCCTGCTACTTGGAAGGCTGAGGCGGAAGGATTGCCAGAGCCCAGCAGGTGGAAGGCTGAGTCGGAAGGATTGCCGGAGTCCAGCAGGTCGAGGCTGCGGTGGCTGGGAGCGGCCACTGCCCTCCAGTCTGGGTGACAGAGTGAGACTTCAACTCAAAAAAAAAAAAAGATCAGTGGTTGCCAGGAATTAAGTGGGTGAGGGAAGATGAATAAACAGAGAACAGTGGATTTTTAGGGTGGTAAAATTATTCCGTATGATACTATAGGGTAGATACATGTCAGTATATATTTGTCCAAATCCATAGAATATATACCACAAATGGCAAACCCTAATGTAAACTATGGACTTTGGGTGACAATGTATCATTAATTCTGACAGATGTATCTCTCAGTAGAGAATGTTGTCAATGGGAGAGATGAAGCATGTATAAGGGTTGTGGATATATGGAAACTCAGTGTGCTTTCCACTCAATTTTGCTGTGAACCTAAAACTTCTTTAAAAAATAAAGTCTATTTTTTTTAATGTGCTTAAAACACATTCAATTCAAACATTCTGGAAACTTTCCAATGCTTTAAAGTGGACTTTCTTTTGAGATTTATGGTTTTACTATATTGTGATAATAAGTGAGCCAATAAAAAATAGACATTCATATAAAAAGATGTCAGAAATTGCTATATAAGTCCCATCCAGTATATACCCCAAAGAAAAAATTTTCAGTGTCATTATTTTTCAGTACCACTACAATCCTTTGTATATTTAATTTATTCCAAATAAGGTAATTCACATACCTAGCCCATGACACTTCAACAAATACACACACACATTTCAATTTTTGAAAGCTTAGACAATTTTGCCACATTCCACAAAAAACAGTCCTTGAGGATACAACCCATTAACTAGCAAGAGAAAATATTTCACTGAGCAGAATTCAGCAATCTGAGATGTCTTTAGCTCAATTTACCAACATAAGATGACAATTAACATTGACTTCCAAATCAGTGCTGCCTATTAATAAAGTTACTATTCTGACTGAGTTTTTTTAGAAATACAATATATTTTTGGTCTGTAATTTATTTTGTAGCATCCTTGTCATTAAGTTTATGATATCAAGCTCAAGTTTATGCTGCTTTCATAAAGTGACTTAGAAAGTGCTTACTCCTATGATATTTTTTTCTCCTTCCTTCCTTCCTCTTTCCCTCCCTACTCCCTCCCTCCCTCTCTCTCTCTCTCTCTCTTTCTCCCTTTCCTTCTTTGTCTCACTCTGTTTCCCAGGCTGAAGCGCAGTTGCATAACGGTGGCTTACTGCAGCCTCAAATTCCTGGGCTCAAGTGATCCTCCTGCCTCAGCCTGAGTAGCTGGGACCCAGCTAGTGTGTGTGTGTGTGTGTGTGTGTGTGTGTGTGTGTGTGTGTGTGTGTGTGTGTGTGTGTGTGTGAGCATTTGTTTGTTTTTTGTTGTAGTTGTTTGGGTTTTTGTTTTGTTTTGTAGAGACGGTGTCTCACTATATTGCGCAGGCTAGTCTTGAACTCCTGGGCTCAAGCAGCCTTCCCGCCTTGACCTCCCAAAATGTTGGAATTACAGATGTGCGCCACCACATCCTGCTAATTAAAAACAAAAAAAATTTGTAGAGATGAGGTCTCACTATGTTGCCCAAACTGGTCTTCAACTCTTGGGCTCAAGCAATCTACCCACCGTGGCCTCCAAAAGTGCTGGGATTACAGGTGTAAGCCAACACGTCTGACCATCCTCCTATGATTTCTGAAATAATGTGTATTATTTCTTCCTTAAATGTTGGGTAAAATAACTTTGTGAAGCCATCTGGGCCTGGAAGTTTCTCTGAGGAAAGGTTTTTAATTAAAGGTTTGATGTCTTTAACAAATATTGGGCTATTAATATTTTTGATCTTTTTCTGTGCTAGCCTGTGTATGTTGTGATTTTCAAGAATTGTTTAAAGTTGTTAGTAATATTTCTTTATTAAGTTTTTTGTTCTTATAGGAGTTTTCATTTCTGATATTGTTAATTCCCTTCCTCTCCTCTCTCCTCTTCCTCTTCCTTTTCTCTTACTCCTTCTCCTTTTTCCTCTCCCTCTTCTCCTTTCTTCCTCTCTTTCACTTCTCTCCCTCTCTCTCCTTCCCTCTCTCTCTCTTTCTCCTTCCCATTATCCATGCAAGGGTTTTTCAGTGTCATTATTCTGTTCAAAAACCTACTTTTTAGCTTTATTGATTTTGACGTTTCTTTTTGATTTCCTACTTATTTTCCTGCTTTCTACTTACTTAGGTTTAACTGCTTACTAGCTCCTTAACTTGAACCTTTCTTCTTTTCTGACATAAGCATTTAAATGTATAAATTCCCTCAAAGATCTTTAGATCATCCCACATATTTGGATATACTGTGTTTAATTATGACACAGTTTAAAACATTTTAAATTTCACTTGTGATTCCTTTTTTTTTTTACCAAAAGGGCTATTTCACAATGCGCTACTTAATTTGTAAATATTTTAGTGTTTTCTAATATCTAACTGTTATCGATTTTCAATTTAATTCCGTCTGATTCTAAAATATATCCTGCACAATTTTAATTATTTTAAATAATAAGACTTGCTTTGTGGTCCAGTATACAGTCTATCTAAGTAAATATTCCATGAGCACTTATTAAAAAAATGCATATTCTACAGTTGTTCGAAACAGTGTTCTACAGATAATAATTATGTTAAATTTGTTGAATGCATTGTTCAAATCTTTTTTATTTTTATAGCATTCTTTTCTATTTGTCCTATCGATTGATGATAGAGTAGTGTTAAAATTTCCAATATTTGTCTGTTTCTCCCTTTAATTTTGACAATTTTTGCTTCATTTAGTTTGAAGCTTGTATTATTAGGCACATGTACAGTAAGGATTGTTACATCAATGTAATGAATTGGCTATTATGTGATGTTCTTCTTAATCTCTTGTAATACTCCTTACATTAATATCCAATTTGCCTGACATTAATGTAGTCACAAAAATTTTCTTGTGATTAGGAATTACATAAAATATATTTTTTCATTTTCCATGTTTTTAAGCCGATCTGGGTGTTTCTATTTAAGGTGATGACTTGTCAGTAGCATATAGTTGGATTTTGCAATTTTATCCCTTTTAATAATCTGTACTTTTTAAGTCTTTAAAGCTTTTACATGGAATATAATTATTAGTTCTTAAGTATAATTTTTAAAGTTGTGCTTAAGACTGCCATTATTGTATTTGTTGTTCGTTTGTTTTTGTTTTTTTTTTCTTTTTTCTTTTTTTTCCACAGGTACCAGTCATCTTTTATTAGGGTGTTCTCCTTAGGGTATGCAAGGATTCATCAATGGTCAAGTTCCTCATGGAGGAGTGTTGGGCCAAAGAGGTCATGATCAGGAGAGCAGAGTGTACCTTCTTCAGTGGTGCTTGCGTAGCAGCTCATATTTGAGCTCCTTGTAAAAAAGGCAGTAGCTGAAAAGCACATAAGCCCCCAGCCCCATAGAAACCCCAGGGATGCTCCCTTTCTTCATGTTGATGGACTTGTTGTAGTAGATGGGGTAACCTCTTGTAAAGGTTCCAACAATGCCATTAGGGATAAAATCCTGCATCAACATCCAGCTTGGAAGCTCCTCTAGTTTAACATCCATGAGTTTCTTCTCCTTCACTGGTACAACTGACACCAACTTAGAGTCCTGGTGTCTGAGGATTGCTGCGTAGGAGCAGTTGTCCCAGCCTAGATTTGTTTTCTATATCTCCTATTTATAGGTTTCCTTGCTTCTCCTTTATTTTAGTTCAATAAGCTTGCTTTTAAATTAATCCATTTTATATCACCTTTATTTTCTCTTTGTTGTAATATTAATAATCTAATGAACGTTCTATTAATAACATTATACATTCTTAACTCATAATAATCTAACTTTATTTAATATTATACCACTTTAAGTATAAGATTTTAAAAAAACATGCTGTAGTGTTTTTCAGTGTTTCTCTTCCTGTTCTTTATGCTGTTGCTATCCCTAGTTCTTGTGTATTAATTGTATGACTCAAAATAAATTGTAATTACTTTTGCTTTAAGCAGTCAATTGTTTGTTAAATAAAAATTTTTTGAAAACATAGATGATTTTCTTATACTTACCCACACATTTACCATTCTCATCACTCTTTATTCCTTCCTGTACATTCAAGTTTCTGAGTTTACAGGATCTCTTAACCTGAAGAACTTCCTTTAAGATGTCTATTGTGTTGGTCTGCTGACAAACCTTTCATCTTTTGCTTATCTGAAAAAATAACTTTATATTTTAATAGCAATTTTGACTATGTACAGAATTATTATGACAACTTTTCTCAGTTCTTGCTTTTGTTTCATTTCACTAAGTGCTTCAGAGGTACCATTGCATTGACTTCTGGTTTCCATTGTTTCTGATGAAAAGTCAGGCATAATTTGATCATTATTTTCTTGTGTGTATTGTGTTCTTATTCTCTCGCTGCTTTCAATATTTTTCTCTTTTGCTGTGAATTCAATCAGATTGGTTTTCATGTGCCTGTGTGTGTTCATGCATGTGTGCATGTGTTTGTGTGGTGTGAGCGTTCATTCTGCTTAGCATTCATTGAGCTTCTCAGCTCTGTGGGTTAATACTTTTTATTAAATTTGGAAAAATTTTGACCATTATTTATTGAAATATTCTGGATATGAATGTCTTTCTCACTTTTTCTTCTAGGACTTAAATTTCTTGATATCATCCGACAAGTCCCTGATTTATTTATTTATTGTTCACTGTAATTCAGTTTGAACAATTTCT
This sequence comes from Cephalopachus bancanus, assembly GCA_027257055.1. Classification (NCBI taxonomy): domain Eukaryota; kingdom Metazoa; phylum Chordata; class Mammalia; order Primates; family Tarsiidae; genus Cephalopachus; species Cephalopachus bancanus. The sequence continues at coordinate 738,702 of JAPVLO010000031.1, read as the reverse complement.
TTTGTCCTCCCTTCAAGTTGACTTTTTGTGCATGCTAGCCTGCTATTCAGTCCATCCAATAACATTTTTATTTCAGACATTGTATTTCTCTGATCCAGAGTGTTCCCTTTGTTTTTTCTTACAGTTTCTATTTTCTTTCACAACTCTTTATTTTTTGTTCATTTATCCGTTCTTTCTTATAATTTTTTAACATATCATTAGTAATAGTTGTAGTTTTGCCTTTAGTTTTCTATAGCTACTGGAACTAATTTCCAAAAACTTAGTAGCTTAAACAACACAAATTTATTATCTTATAATTTTGGAGGTCAGAAGTCCAAAATGAGTTTTACTGAATTAAAATCGAGGTGTTAGCAGTGCTACATTTCTTCTGGAGGAAGGATCCATATACTTGGGGAGATATCCTGGATAAGAAACCTTATCCTTACTTTTTACAGTTTCTAGAGACTGCTTCATTTTTTGATATATGACCTGTTCTTTCATCTAAACATCCAGCAGCATAGCATTTTAAAATCTCTCTCTGACTCTGATATTCTCCTGAATGCCCCTTTCACTTACAAGGACACTTGTGATTTCAGTGGGCACTCTTCCCATCTCAAGGTCAGCTGATGGAGTCTACATGGGTATGTTCTTATTGACTACTTTTTCTCTTGCATTTGGGTCACATTTTCTTGCTTTCTTAAATGTTTCATATGTTTTGTCTTGTTTTGTTTTGTTTTTGAGTTGGAGTCTCACTCTGTCACCCAGACTGGATCGCAGCGGCCGCTCCCGGCCACCGCAGCCTCGACCTGCTGGGCTCTGGCGATCCTTCCGCCTCAGCCTTCCAAGTAGCTGGAATTACAGACATGAGCTATCACGCCCGGCTGATTTTTTGATTTATTGTAGAGATGAGGTCTCGCTGCCCAGGCGGGTCTCGAACCCACGGGCTCAGGCAATCCACTCACCTCAGCCTCCCAAAGGCGCGGGATTACAGGCTGAGCCACCGAGCCCAGCTGTTTCATATGTTTTAATTGAATTCTATGTATTTTGTGCAAAGGAAAAGTAGAAGCTAACATACAATTATTTTTGTTTCATTTTATTTATCTTCCAGAGAATTTAAGCTTTTACCTCTGTCTGACAGCTACAGCAAGTGACTAATGATTTAGATTTTTCAAGTCAAGTTGAATTAGAACTCACTAAACTATAATGCTAATTAGATTAAGTTCATCTTTGTTAGCCCTATCTGTACCTTCCTATACCTCTGTCATTATGAAGTTGATCGCTTTATTTTTCATGGCATTTGAGCTAGGTGGTGTGAGAGGTGGACCAATGTTTCAGATAGGTTTGATTCATGTTTGTATTTAACTCTCACTTGGCCCTAAAGACTAATCACCTCAAAAGTGCATAAAACTACATGAATTCACTTTGCTTTCAAGCTCTTCCTCCACTGCCATCTTCTCAGTAACAATCTGTTATGTAACCCATATTATCTTTAAAGATGTAGCTGATTTTTCCTTGTCCCTATAGTCTCTCCATATATATTATACCCACTCTTTCACTCCCGTGAATCCAAATAAAACACTTGCCCTCATGTATAGAAGTTATAACAGTGCTCCTTTCACTCCTTAACAACAGCTCATTCCTTTCGGTATTCAGTTTGCCAAGGCTTCACTGTGTTCTCTGCTATCTGATCGCTGTAGAATAAAATGTGATTTTTTTTTATTCTAGTGTTTTCATGTTGTTATCATGAGAACAAAGTTTTGTACATAGTTTTATATGCTAAAAAGCAAAGTTCTTCCAATATCAATATAGTTTTACTTCAGGAAAAGAAAGATAAAATTTTAAAATGATTAATAACTCCTTTACTAAAGCAATCACCTATTTTTAAATGAAGTTTAGCCATTTATCAGGTTATACCTTGAGGGCCATGAAAAGTAGGGAATAAGGAACTGAAAATAATGAGAAATTAATCTGATGACAAAATGCCAATCAACTAGCAGACAATTTATTGGTTAACACTGCTGACTGAGAAAAATCAAGTACCAAAACAATTTCTACTGAGGATCTCCTCTTTATAAAACACTTTCCTAACGTTATAGTAAATTCATGTAACAGCATGTCAAAATGAGTTTCTGTTGTTGTTTCATCTGAGACCCCACTAAAGCATAAGAACAAAATAATAGGCCTGAACCACTATCACACTCTGAAGTGAAGTGTTAGATCTTCTATACAGGATAGATTAAAAAAAAAAAAAAAGAAAAAGTGGCCAACACTATTTTTTAAATCCTAAACCTGCTTCCTGCTTTGAATACATATATGTGTCAAAGCTGAAATGACCAAAAGTCATTTTTGTTGAGAGTTGTAAACACCTACATGTTTTCCCCTCATCTGAAATGGAAAGAAGCTTTACTTTTCCCACTTTCAGTCATGTGGCAGAAGGGGTTTCAAGGAAATCATTCAGAATATGTGATATTTACCCTCTTTGTTTGAGGGACGTGAACTCTAAAGGCAAGAAGGTATGGCTTGACTTAGAATGACAAAGCAAAGAAAGAAGGATGCACTGGGCACCAGGGTCCATCCTGCCAATGAGTGAATTCAGACAAGTATTTTTTTTAGAGGTGGGGAAGATAACTGAACCCATAGGTTAAAGCTACCCCGAAGATAATTTGAGAGACTATGACCAAGAATTCATCTAGATGCATATAAAACCCTAGTAGAAAAATTTATTTTGTGAGAACAACCAAATACCCAGTGGATGAAATTGCAGTTAAATGTGTAAGAACAGAGTAAGTCTAGTTGGGGGAAGGAGGTGGAGTACAAGTTAGGTTTTTAAGGTGTTGGTATTATTTTGGTTTTTTTGCAGGGCACTGATTACACAGTTGCATTTGTTTTATGAAAACATAGTGATCAACTTTTTTGTATGTATTTTGTACTGTAATAAAAGCTGCTTTTCAAGTTGTAGCTAATCAAGATTTCACTCAGAACCACAGAAAATTCTCATCTGTATGATATATAAAGGGAGAGTGGGAAATAGGATTAAAATAGATTTATCCTTGTACCATACTGCATTAAATCCAGTTGATGAAATGACATTTCCATTTTACTTCAAATGTATTTGTAGGGCTTTGTCCTGTCAAAGAAATTCTTTCAGTCATGCTATATGGAGGTTAAAGCAACTCCATCTTGTATGTGAAGCTGCCATGTTAACTTCTGATTAATTGGTTTTGGAGAGGCCTTTAAGATTTCCAGTTGATCTAGTATTCCTTGTATAAGAGCACATACTTACCATAAACACTGCCCTTAGGTCAAACAACCTTGATGTTATCATACTTCAACTGTTCTACACATCCTTTCTGAATTATTGTTTCTTCATGGTATATAAGCCTTGGGTCTGGAGGGTAATGGCACGAAGATCCACCATTTGTCTTGCCACCGTCCAAGACACAGACATGGCTTCTGTTTGTAAGTTCCTATTAAATGTTTATTTCTAAGAAATGGAATATGTCAGATTTCTTATTCAGTCTCTCATCTTACTCAAACTCTAGGGGTAGGCTTCCATAAAGATGTCTACCACAAAACATGCTAATACTAAACTAAACTAAAACATAAATTATATTTATGAAGCTTATTTTATTAGAATTTTCACAAAAAATTAAAAAGTAACTACACAATAGATTGTGTACCTCTCTGGCAGGCAGAACCTAAACTGACCCTCTATGAACTCTGTTCTTATAAAATCTCTCCCACTTCTTGATTGTGGGCAGAACCTGTGACTGCAATGAGATATTGCTCCTGTGATTATGTTTTGCTTGACAAAAGGGATTTTTGCAAATGTAATTAGTTTACTAATCGGTTGGTTAATCACGAGTCATTTAAAAGCAGAGTACTTCTCTGGTGAGTGGTGAGTAGTGGAGGAAGTCAGGTAGATTCCAAGCACAAAAAAAAAATTAAAATCGAAACAAGGTTTTTGGCTTGAAGACAGAGGACTGCACATGGAAAGTATGTTAGAGCAGCCACCAAAAGTTGAGAGCATACCCCCAGCTAACAGCTAGCAAGAAAATGGGGTACTCAGTCTTTTAGTCCTGGGAACTGAATTCTGCCAACAAGTGTAAACTTAAAAGCAGATTTTTCCTTCAAATCTCTAAACAAGAACAGTTCTTCCAACACCTTGACTTTGGCCTTTTGAGACCCTGAGCAGAGAACACAGCTTTGCCATATTGAACTTCTGACATAATAAACTGCCATCTAATAAACCCATGTTGTGTTCAGCTGCAAGCGTGTGGTAATTTGTTATACAGCAATACAAAATTAAACCAGTAAAGACATAAAGATGAGCTACACTACCAAGACTAATGGTGGCTTTTGGTCATGGCCACCTGCCTTGGTTCTAAATACACACAGCACTAAAATTTTCACACTAACGTCTCTCTTTTACTATTCAAACATAACCAGATAGGATTATTCAAAAGTATGACACCGTATGTTGTCTGGAAAAGGCTTCCCATAAATCTCAACCTGTCTTCCTTTATTCTAACAAGTGTACACTTAAGTTTATAATCCGTAGCATAAGTGTGGCAATAATCTAGAATAGCGTTGGTTATTTAAAGGGTATTGAAACCAGAGTAATGGGAATTTCCCCTAAGTAGTTGAAAACACAAAAAGTAAACATTGTTGCTATATGATGTTGACTTAGAAGACGTCTACTCACAGAAACTGTGAATCTCTTTCCTAAGAAATTAAGAATCTGATTCTTAGGAAGAAAGTACAACATTTGTTAGTACGCATGTCTTTTTCACAGATGTCTCAGTGTTAGATACTCAACATCTGCCTTCACTTGTGTGAAACTAGTTTTAGCTAAATTGTTCTAGAAGAGGATCTTATTGAAAACTCAGAGAACAGTCATTAAAAAAAAAGTTTTGAAAGCATGTTTTCTTTTAACATCAAGTTGGAGCATGTAAACAATAGTCTTACACAACTGCATTCTTCAGTCCTTTGCAGCAAACTTCTTTTGTTCACCTAACACTGTTCTCAACTTGCCCCAAGACAGACAACCTGGCAATTATGGAGCCAAGAATAGAGTTTCTAGAGTCCAGCTGATATAAGTATAAATGCCAGCTTTACTGTTTATTAGCTAAGTAAACAACATCTATAAGTTGCAATTTTCTCATCTATCTAAGAAGAATTTCCCTGACAAGCTAGGATGAGGGTAATAATTTTCTTGCAGAGCTATGATGAGAATAACTTAACAAATAAGTTCAGCACGTATCATTGTTCTGATCCTTCAGGTAGTGCCTGTTTTTATTAATATTTATTCTGAGATCTAGTTGTTTTCATCTCTCTAGTGCATTTCAAAGTTCACTATAAAAATTCAGTTGGCCTTGCTAAAATTTTTATCTTGAAGTTATTTAGCAGCTGCTCTTTTGGGTCAGCAACTTTTTACTCATCATTAAGGAATTAATACTACTAAAGTCACCAGTCTGATTTAAGGATACTGTATAATGAAGCCTTAGTAACTTAAAGTAGATCTGAAAAAGATATTTTAAACTCAATCTTCGGATTGCTAATGGAGTATTGAGCACTTTCAGCAGGGGCTTTATTAGTCCAAACCAGAGGGACCACATGATATTAATAAAATTTCTGTATTTCAGTTATGGTAACCTCTTATGTCAAATTTTGCTTAATAGTAATCACTGTTATAGCAATATGGCAGTGTTCATTTACTAGGCTCTACAATATCTAGCCAATATCCTTTTTACACATGAAAAACATACTCATCATGCTGTACTTTTTACAAGAGTCTGAACTAGGTCATTTGGTATTTTATAAATTCAAAGCAAGACTCTATTATTTATTCTAAATGTGAAAGCATAGCTTTAGTGGTAGGCAACCCCCACACAAGTAATCTGCTGATTAGTGCGAGTATGCATATCAGAAGCCAGCAAATTCCAATTTGCATTGAATGCCAGCTGCATAACAACTTATCAGAGAAACCCAGATAGGAAGGCAAAGAAATATCCCTTCCTTAATTATTAGCATGTGTATGCCAGTGCAAACTGCTTTATATGACTGAGCATTCTGGGATAATAAGTTAATGCTATTAAAATTCATTACATATTCCTAATATGCATACCAATAGGTCTTAGTGGGAATATGTTACATCCCAAGCTCGAGGTCTATGCTGACAAAGTCCAGTGAGAATGGGAAGAGATCCAGCCAGGAATGCCAATAGATGTCCTAATAAGGCTTTGTGATATTTTAGAAAACATACTTTTAGTTATTGTATGTGCTAATTCAGTGTTAACATTAAGTGATCTTTATTAATTATCATTTTTTCAAAAACTTCCTCTTAGAATGTACACATTTAAGTACACTGTACAATATAAGTACAATATAAGAAAGGAAAACTTAATGTAAAGGGGTGAGAGCCTGCTTTGATCTCAGACACATTTTATTTGGCTAAAATTTTAAATCTGAATGACATTAGGTGACACGTTACTGTATACAGTATATTGACTTTATACTTGAGTTATTCATTTATATTACCTGACTGGTCCCTAAAAAAACTGGAACTTGAACCTCTAGTTCTAAATGAAGATCTGTTTGAAAGGCCAAATATTTCCTTAAGAGAGATGCCTCAAATAAGTGTGTGTGACTCTGAATGTTTTGCCTACTTGCTATGTCAGACCCTGACCAAGTAGAAATGCAGAATTTCTGCGATCTGGTAGACTGTAACATACTGGAAAGTGTCCTGATTTGGAAGACAGGAAACAGTGCCTAATTCATCCATTCATTCAATATTTCAGATGACTACTATGTATTTTCTGCACACAGGGTACTTGACAATGAGTAATAATAATACTATTTCCTAAGATTGATATAAAGATTAAATTGATAATGTGTGTGTAATGAACACAAACTTTGTATTTATTTTCAGATTTTTTTGGCTGCCTCCTTTTACCTATTTATTGGTCAGCAACCTACTTGTGCCAAGTAGTCCCTTTATGCTAGATAAAATGGTATACTCTGGAGTATAGGGTCTAGTTCACTGAATGGATACCAAGGTGCTGAATGATACTACATGGAAACGTGAGGGCATGAGCTTCTTCTAGAGTAAATTTCACCACTGGAAAATAAGAGATGAAATGGAACTAGGCAGATAAATCCTCCTCTTACTCTCTTCATGGGCTGCGCCAATGTACTGTGTTTCTTTGCAAATCTTCCAGCAAAATCCCATATACCAAGCAAATATACCTGCTCGATGACTTGTTGATGCAGTGACCAACATGTTATAGGGATTGCCTCTCGTTGCTTATATTTCCTTATCTTTCCCTCTTCTTTCTACTTTTCTTGCTCAGTGTTTTTCTCTCCCAAATAAAGTATCAATGTGATCTTAGACAAGACATCCAGACTTCTGAGCATTAAGAATGGAGTTGAGCATGTAATCCTTTCAGGTCCCCTCCCACTGTGGGAGTTTTTCTGTCCCCTCAATAAATCCTACTTACTAAAAAAAAAAATGGAGTTGGCTGGGCACGGTGACTCAGCCTGTAATCCCAGCACTTTGGGAGGCCAAAGTGAGAGGACTGCCTGAGCCTGGGGGTTCAACACCAGCCTGGGAAACTTGGTAAGACCTCGTCTCTACAATAAATCAAAAAATAAGTTGGGTGTGGTAGCATGTGCCTGTAGTTCCGGCTACATGGAAGGATCACCTGAGTCCAGCAGATTGAGGATACGGTGGCCATGAGTCTGGGCAACAGAGTGAGACTCCAAATCAAAAAACGACAACAACAAAAAGAATGGAATGAATAAACTGAAGACTCTTCTAGTCTTAAATGTTAGAATCCATGACTATCTTCAATCATATCAAAATTATTTACTTTGTAAAATATGCATGTTCTAGAATTTTGTAAATCATACAGAAAAGTGATTTTCTAAAAATATGAAATCAAAAACAGCTTTCTCTTTCTAAAAAAAAAAAATTCTAGGCTCTGCATTTAATTTTGCATCCCCAAATTAAAAGGAGTTATATTAGAAAATTTCTAAATTAACCACATAGCTCTAAAATTCTATATTTTTACAGTTCATTTTGGACGGTATCATATTTGGACAGATTCTTCAGAGAGAGGAAAGATTATCATTTATTATGCCTAAGGTATAGTGCCAGGCACTAAGCAATTTGCTTTAGATATGTATATTTTTGCATTTAATCCACATGAATGCCCTGGGAGGTAGGAACTACTTTCTCTATTTTAAGATTTAAGAAACTAAGGCATAAGAAAGTAATAAACTACCAAGAACACCCAGTTAATAAGGGACAAGTGGAGGAGAAAAGCCATATGCTAGACTCTAAAATCCTTGCTCCCCTGATGAGCACTCTGCCACACCTTTCTCTCTTCACCTCCTTCCCTCACTCTTCTTTATCCACACAAATCTATTACTTAAGAGCCGTCTGTTGATCCATAGCTTCACAGATTTAATACTCCTTTATTTATGTGACATTTTCCAGAGTAGGCAAAACATCAATAATGTAGACCTAAGCCGGGCTCGGTGGCTCAGCCTGTAATCTCGCGCTTTGGGAGGCTGAGGTGAGTGGATTACCTGAGCCCGCGGGTTCGAGACCCACCTGGGCAACTTGGCGAGACCTCATCTCTTCAATAAATCAAAAAATCAGCCGGGCATGGTAGCACGCGCCTGTTGATTCCGGCTACTCGGAAGGCTGAGGCGAAAGGATTGCCGGAGCCCAGCATGCCAAGGATGCGGTGGCCGGGAGGGCCACTGCACTCCAGTCTGGGCGACAGAGTGAGATGTCAACTCAAAATAATAATAATAATAATAATAATAATAATAATAATAATAATGTAGAGCTACAGATCTCATTTAAATAATACATGCTACTGTCAGGAGTAACTGACAAGTCAAAAATTCCCCAATTTAGCAGCATTAAAATTTGCACTATACATCATTTTCCAACTAGTTCAATATTTTTATTCTCTGTAGTACTGTCATACAGAAGTGTCTATTAACCAATACATTTGTGTTTTGCCAGTATAAATGTAAAAAATGCTTACAAGATAATTCTGATACCCAAGAAAGACTAAGGGCTTTTTTCATCTTCAAAGAAAGTTTTCATTATATTCAGTTTTACTTTAAAAATTAGGTCTATTTTATTTTATTTGAATAATTTAAAATTAATAATGCATAAATAAACTAAGTCCATACTAACCAAAATATATAATTATACTAAATATATTATGCATTGACTTTAAGAGGTGTAATATGAAATAGGAAATTAAATCTACATTTATGCCATACAAACATACAAAAACTTTGATGAATCTTATCACTAAATTTTTTATAAAATCAAATATTAAAACATTTCCATAAAACAATCAAACACACTCAGTAAAAACATTTTACATTAAATGTTAATCTTTATGAAACATTATCTTCAGAGTATAGTTTAAGCAAACAAAAGTGTTTTAAAACAAAATAGTTTTATATATCTGTGCCTGACTCCTATGCATTAATTTAACTCTCACAATCCTAATTGAAAAGCATAGTCTAAGCATTGACTGACCAGAACACTAAGAGTAAACTAGTCGAAACTTCTGGTTATCAGAGACATTAATACTATCGCATTTCCAACTTATTTCAATTATCCAGAGATTCTCAGTGTCAAAAGTCATAAGTCGGAAGACGACATGGAAAGACAAAAAAATAGATAAAACATTTATGGTGCTTTATTTTTAATATAAAACAAGGGTCCTCCTGTACAGAACCAAATAAAAGCTTCCAACTGACCCTGTGTTGTCTCTGAAAACTTAACCAAGAGTTGTTTTCTGTAATCAGTGATGATATGGAGCTTCTACTGAAGTGATTCTCAAATGAAAAAATGGCCAGATACTAATATCCCATATCAAGACAAAATCCAGTTTGGGTTTTTTTGTTTGTGGGGAGAAATTAGCACAATTCTTTTTAAGGTGTTCTGTTTTACCGAAGGCCTTCTCGTTTCTGCTCTTCCATGGTGTTATAAATGTATTGATCAACATTCAGTCGGTCTCGGTGGCTCAGCCTGTAATCCCACGCCTTTGGGAGGCTGAGGTGAGTGGATTGCCTGAGCCCGCGGGTTCGAGACCCGCCTGGGCAACTTGGTGAGACCGCATCTCTATAATAAATCAAAAAATCAGCCGGGGGTGGTAGCGCATGCCTGTAATTCTGGCTACTCGGAAGGCTGAGGTGGAAGGATCTTCGGAGCCCAGCAGGTCGAGGCTGTGGTGGCCGGGAGCGGCCACTGCACTCCAGTCTGGGCGACCGAGTGAGACTCCAACTCAAAAATAAAAATAAAAATAAATAAATAAATAAAATAAAAACATTCACTCATGAAAAACAGCCAGTGAGAGTCAAAACCCAGCTGAAAAGTCCAAGGCCAAAGTGTCTGTCCTCAGGGGCTCCCCCCTTCCTCCTACATGTACTCCCCCACTCCCAGCACTTCATCATCCCTTTCCTTCTCTCTGGCTTTGCAAGAGTATCTGTGCCAGACTCTCTCCTACACAGTTCTTCCCACATCAAGCTATGTATTATACCTTATCAGAGGCACAGTCGGTTATTTATTCATGCATAAATGAATGCAATGATGCTTTTATTCATTCAGGTATTCAGCAACATGAGCTGAGTATCCAGTTTATGGTAGGCTAAGCACTGTGGTGAACACTAGAAAAATGGCACCATAGTAAACTTAGTAAACATGGTGGTAGAAAAGATTTATCCTTGCTCAGTTATCCACTATTCCATTTTGCTGCATTGTAAAAAAAAGTAATATGTAGGTCGTTATCCTAAAGGAATAGAACCCAACTGAAGAACTTTAAGCAGAAATATACGTATTTTAAACAGCAATGACTTTCTAACCCCAGTGCACGCATCCTTTCTCTCCATTCAGCAGATCAGTTTTGAGCACAGCATGCAAATTATTCAACAACTTATTAAATGGAACTTTTTCTGCTATTGAAATTTGAAATTGAGTCCTAAGCAGGAAAAAAAGACATTAGCCTCACATTCTAAAAAACAGTAAATTCATTCCTGTGTATTTTTATTATTATTATTATTTTAGTCAGGGTCTCACTTTGTCACCCAGACTGGAGTCCAATAGCACGATCACAGCTTACTGTAGCTTCAACTTCCTAGGCTCAGGTGATCTTTCCACCTCAGCCTCCTGAGTTGTTGGAACTACAGGTATGCACCACTATGTTTGGCTCATTTTGTATTTATTTTATTTTATTTTTTACTTATTTATTGTAGTGACAAGGTCTCACTACATTACTCAGACTGATCTCAAACTCTTGGGTTCAAGCAGTCTTCCCATCTTGGCCTCCCAAAGTACTGGGATTATAAGTGTGAGCCGCCATGCACCGCCCTTGTCAATTGTAAAGAGTTGACAAAAACTAGTCCTCATCTTCAAACACTCCAAAGAAACTATGCAAAGAACAGAGTAGAAATTCAAATAGGGTCCTCCAGATTTATCATTTCCAGGTCTTAGGCATACTTTGACTTAGTGATTTCATAAGATGGGGAGAGGGTATTCTCTCTCATACATAGAAAAGAACATCCCAGCTGGGTGTGATGGCTCAAGTCTGAATCCCAGCACTTTGGGAAGCAGAGGCAAGAGGATTGCCTGAGTTCAGGGATTCGAGACAAGCCTAAGCAACATAGCAAGACCGCGTCTCTACAATAAATCAAAAAATTAGCCAGGTGTGGTGGTGCATACCTATGGTTCCAGTTCCCTGGAGGGCTGAGGTGGAAGGATCTCCTGAGCCCAGCAGATGGAGGCTGTGGTGGCAATGAGCAAAGCGCCACTGCACTCCAGCCTGGGTGACAGAGTGAGGCCCCAAATCAAAAAAGAAAGAGAGAGAGAGAGGAAGCAAGGAAGGAAGGAAGGAAGGAAGGAAGGAAGGAAGGAAGGAAGGAAGGAAGGAAGGAAGAAAGAAAGAAAGGAAAGATTGTTCCAAACACAACACGTGATAATTGAAATGTCAAGAAGAGGAGATACTTGTTTTTCTTGCATGTGAATAATTGCAAGCAGCAGCACAAATGCCACAGTGAGGAAATCCTTGGAAGAATTCCCTTGAGTTTGGGAAGTAACTGGGCACCTTGAGACAGGTGCCTGTCTCTGCCTTCAGAATTCCAGGATGTGAAATTAGCCAGAGCAGTTGAACAAAACGTGAAGAGCGAAAGTCTCACATTTTTTGGTGTTTTTTGTTTTTTGGGTTTTTTGTGGGAGCAACCTGTACTCTTCATTTGGCACTTTCAGCCCAAAAGTATTCTGTGCAAAATCCAAGCCATCTCAAAGATGTCTGTATTCATTGCTGCTACTGCAATGAATTACTACAAACACCATGGTTTAAAACAACACAAATTTATCCTTTACAGTTCTGGATGTCAGAAGTCGAAAATGAGTCTACAAGGCTGCTTATTTTATGAAAGCTGTAGGGAAAAATCCATTCCCTTGCCTGTTCTAGGTTGAAGAGGTTGTCTACATTCCTTGACTCGTGGCCCCTTCCTCTGTCTTCAAAACCAGTGACAAAGCATCTTCTCTCTTCTCTGATGTCTGCTTCCATCCTCAAATCTCTCTATTACTCTGGAACCCTTACTTCCCTCTTTTGATTACATTAAGCCCACTTGAAAGGTCCGTCATTATTTCTCTATCTCAAAAGTCCTAAGTTAACCACATAGTCAGAGTGCCTTCTCCCACATAAGGTAATATTCACAGTTGCTGAGGGATTATAATGAGGACAGTACTCTACTCAAAGAGGAGACTTGTTGAGTCATAGGTGAAACCATCTATACAAAATCAATATAGGGCTGTAGAGTAAAAACTGTGGAAAAGACCCAAGATCTGCAAAGTTGCAGGCATAAGTTAAAAGTGAACAAATCTGTTGTTTCTAAGCTTGCCTCCTTCCCCGAATGATTGCTCACATATAGTCACTTCAATAGAGAGTAGTCATGATAATTGATTACCTTCATATTCTGCCTGCCAAGAAAAGCTGCCCATGAGATTGATGAATTTATTTGCCCATACACAATGAGCCTCAGCTCGTGCAGACCTCTTTGATGGCATCTAGGAGTTTGACCTCCTGATTACCCTTCTGTTAAGCTACAGGCATAGTTAAATGACAATCAGCCATTGCCCCCTACTTTGTTTTTCTATAAGGGCTGACTGTCCAGGAGTCACATCATTGATAGTCACAAAATGTGTAACTTCCCCAGCTGTACTATTGTGAAACCTAAAGGTCTTTGACATATTATTCAGGGTTTGCATCTGGTGGACCAACTGGCCCCACCCCTATCTGTGACCCATAACAAGAAGATGATTTGACTGGTTCTGACTCCCATCCAGAGCCTATTCCCTAGAACCCTGCCTGCTAAATTATACTTAAAAACCCAAGACTAAAAATTCTCAGAGAGACAGATTTGAGAAATATCTCCCTTCTCTCACTTGGCTGCCCTGTGATAATTAAACTTTTTTTTTTTTTTTTTACTGCAGCAACTTCTATCTCAGTGAATTGGCTTCCATGTGCAGCAGACATAAGAACTCAATCTGGCTGTGACAAAGGGATTCCAGCAATAAGAAGCTAGAAGGTGAACCTCTGGCAAGGGAGAGGTATTTCAATAGAGTCAGAAAAAACATGCCCAAGTCAGAGTTCTCAGAAGGGTTCAAAGGCACCACATTCATATGTCCCATGAAGGAGCCAACATCTAGACTTCTACCCAGCAAGGACACTGGACTCGAACAGCTTCAAGCAAGTTGAGACTTCTTTTACTTTACTTTTCTCTCCTCTGACTCTCAAAGACTCAGGGTTAATGTTTGGGGGTTGAAGAGGAGAGCAAGGAAGAGTGAGGGAGTAAAACAATCCTGCCCTCTGTGGTAGGTTAAGTCTAAGCCAACAAGAGGTGAGAAGCTGTGAATTAAATGTGAGAGTGAAATCTCTATCTAGACAACACCAAATTTTTTTACTACCCTAATATGAGTTTTCATTAACAAAATGAGACTGTTCTAATTTTGGAACAGTATGAATTCTGCCTACAAGGCAACCAAGGCATAGGAAAAAAAATCCAACAGTATGTTTGAAGAGTGTGACTAGAAAATAATTAAGCCTCTTCCTATTTGTCCTATTTGTACAACATAGATTTCAGCCTATTCAGCAAAGAGTTTACAATGATTGTATGTACATTTATGGCAGATGCAGCTCAGTCATCGACTTTTGATATTTTTCTGTCTCTGATTTCCTATGTGCTTCTGCCTGGAAATTCTCTTTATGTTAGCTGCGGTACAACTCCACTACTCTCATGCTTAACAGTAACCTGCTCATTCCAGATTCTCCTACACTCCTAATTATTCAGAGCCTGCCTAATTCTCTAAATGCATTAACTGGCACTGGATTGACACCTTCTATGTTGTTCAGCAGTTGTTACACTGGCTTCTAAATAAATTATTTCAGTATGGCATTACCAAGATAATCTGTCACTAATGCAAACTTGTGTATTTACAATATTAGAATTGCTGTCTTGTTATTTTTTCATTACTACTGTATTTTCTGAGTCTCTCTCATTACCATGTGTATTGTTTCATTATTTACATTTTGAATGCTATTATCTCTAAGGCTGTCAGCAGAAGCATAATGATGCTGTGGGAGGAAAATTATCTAAATATGGATATTCCTGCTTGTGCTCAAATAAATTATTGTCTAACTCTTCACATGCTTCTTCTGGGTCCTCATTAAGACACTCGTGGCTTAGGGGAATTGCGTAGTATCAACAGCCTTTGTCTGAGGGGTTAAAGATACAGAAACAAAACTAGAAATAGAGAAACAAGACAAGAAGTGAGGAACTTTCCTATGATAGTAACAGGGGATGTAAAAACATCCAATGAAAATATATATTTGACAGAAGTAGCCTTGAAAGAGAATATTTGTTTAAGAGTCTGAAGGTTAAGCAATGACTGAAATGAATATAAAATATTTTGGGGTTTTTGTTTTGCTTTGTTTGTTTTATTTCAGAGACTGCTTGTTCAAAAACAGACACTCCCAGGGGTATTCTACCCAGTGTCCTGGCTTTAAGTATCAACTATGAATCTATGCCTCTCAAATTTCTACCTATATCTCTTGCTTCCCTACTGGGCTTCAGGTTCAAATATCCAGCTTCAAATTTGACATCTACACTTAGCTGTCTATTGACATTTCAAATTTAACATGGCTAGGATAGAACTATTCTTTTTTCCTAACATCTCCTTGTTTCTTCTGCTCGTGCAGTTCTATACATGTCATCTCTGTGTACGCCATTGCTTAAGCAAAAACTAGTAAATTTCTCTTGACTCCTCTCTTATTCTTACTTCTCACATATAATTGATCATCAAGTCCTGTGGATTTATCTTCAAAATCCATCCTAAATCCAACTACTTATCTCCCTCCTCCTCCATGTTCTCCAGCCACACTGGCATTCTTCCAGGTCACTCCTGTCTCATGCTGTCTGCACATGCTGACCTTTCTGTACAGAATATTCTGCTTCCAGACCTACCCATGGATGCATGGCTGCTCCTCTCTATTCAGATCTCACGCAGCCTCCTCAGAGATGCCTTCCCAACCATCCAGCCACTCTCCCTCACATCTAGTTTCTAGTTTCTTCTGAAACTATCTGGTCCACCAATTTGTTTGCTTATTTATTATATGTCTTATTCCACTAAACCAGTGTTCCCCAAATTTTGGCATCAGGGACCAGTTTCATGGAAGACAATTTTTCCACAGACACAAGGGTAGGGATCATCAGGCATTAGATTCTCATAAGGAGCACGCAACCTAGATCCCTCGCATGGACAGTTCACAATAGGGTTCACAGTCCTATGAGACTCTAATGCAGCTAGGTGCTGGTATGACAACAGTTGGAGTTTCACTCGTCTGCGGCTTACCTCTTGATGTGGGGCCCAGTTCCTAAATGGCCACGAAGCCCAGGGGTTGGGGACCCCTGCACTAAAGTATAAATTCCATGAGGAGAGGAATCTTGTTTCTCCCTTCCTCTACTTTATATCCAGTGTCAAAAATGGTGCCTGGCACATAGAAGTCTCTCAATAAATATTCATGAATGAATAACTGAAATCCAAACCACTCATGACTCAGAGGCCCACTGCCAATCTTCTTAGTTAAGCTAAATAAGCTCATGCCTGGCTACCATCCTCCATGTCTGAGAGGATTGAAATTGGATACTCCAGGCCCATGTAGTGATGGATGGTCAGTGCTTTTGCAAAGTCAGTATTTCTGGCTATGCCCAGTTACTTCTTGTCTCAGATATGACCATCATAGAGAGAGATCTGTGCCCAACTTCTTTTCCAGTGTGGGGAAGACACAACCCCTAATTCTCTCTATTGCTGGAGCCCAGATTCCCACTCCCCATTTCCCACCAGTTCTACCCTGTGCTTAGAGTGCTTCTTTTTGGCAAAATCATCTCTCATGACTTCTTTTTTTACAGTTTCCCAGACACAGGCAGATTAGACTTAACCACCCCCCCCAGGTCTCATCAAGAATGCTGTGTTTACTGGAAAGATAGAAATTTCTTAGTTTCAATTCCATTATTTCAATCATTTTGAGCATCCTATAATTATACACTGTGGTGATTCAATACAGATTTTTCCATATTTTTTAGTCACGTTAGATAAAGAGAGAGTGAAAGTGGCAGAATTTGACTCAAAAACATTTCTTGAAGTACTACTTGGCATTCTTGATCATTTTAATGCCAAAAGAAAACAGAAAGTGTGCTCTTAGTTCCTAAGGTTGATGTCCACACACAACCCATTCATTGGTTTCCTTCCCAGGGATACATAATGCAAAAACAATAAGGAATTAATACTACTTTCTACAACACCATGAGGAACCCAGAGGAAAGCAGATAGTTATTAAAGAGTTTTATTTGAAAAAAAAAGTAATTATAAATCATGTTCTTAAAGTCCGACACGTGTCAAAAGAGAGTTCAGTAGTGTCTGGAGAATAGTTGATATTAGCATATGAATCATACAGAATAGTCATAATATAGAATTTATGACTATTCTATAGATAGAAATGAAATTTGTTTCAACAACTTACTAATCTATAAATGACCGGGAAAAGTTATTTCATTTGTATCCTACTCCTAGTGGTAGTAACCAGTGACATTTATTAAGCCTTCACATTCTTCCATGCACTATGTCAAACACCTTTCAGGTATTATATCATCTAATCTACCCAACAGTCCTGGTGTAGAAAAGATATGAGGGGGACTAAAATCAAAGCAAACAAAACCGCAATGGAATTACTTCTTTAAAATTGTGTATTTATTCTTACATGTTTAAACTTTAGTCACCTTCAAAGTACTCTCCATTTGATGAAGTACACCTATCAAGACACTTTTTCCACTTCCCAAA
Organism: Cephalopachus bancanus; assembly: GCA_027257055.1. Classification (NCBI taxonomy): domain Eukaryota; kingdom Metazoa; phylum Chordata; class Mammalia; order Primates; family Tarsiidae; genus Cephalopachus; species Cephalopachus bancanus. The sequence continues at coordinate 721,289 of JAPVLO010000031.1, read as the reverse complement.
AACAGTTTTTGAACACATCAATTTTGACCCCTTTTAGTGCTTCTGTCATTTTTTTGTTTCACCTCTTCCACATCAGCAAAATGTTTCCCTTTGATGACTTTTTTCACCAGGAAAACAAAAATAAAAAGTCATTAGGGGTGAGATCAGGTGAATAGGGAGAGTGGGACATGGCGGGGGGTCATGCTGTTTTAGGTCAAAAACTGCTGAACACTCAGCGTGGTGTTGGCAAGTGCACTCATAAATCACCCATCATGAAATGGGCAACTATGTTGAACAAATCTTCAAAATAAAATTCACTAAAGCCAAATTCAGCCTCTCACAACAACGTTAACTGGTACATGGATGCTTATGGCTTTCGAGAACATTTACCTAGCAGGGCAAGCCTGTACTACAGGGGGCCTGCCCTCCAAAAGATAATTCCAGTCTTTTGGGGGTCCCCCCTCTTGTACTAGTACAACCCTTCTTTAAAACTGATGAAGATATGATTTCATGGAAAGTTTCTCCCATACTGCTCACTTACAGAAACAGCTGTTGTGTTTTATTAAATTTTGCAAACCAAGAACAGCTTCTGGCAGTTCAGTTCATACCACTGTTTCTTCAGTAGTCCACCCAAGAGACCTAGAATTACCAGCTACATGCCACTCTACTTTTAAAAAATGCAACATTTGTTCTTTCAACCTAGAAACATTTTAACTTAAAATTTTTTTTTTCCTTTTTTTGAAAGAGACAAGGTCTTGCTATGTTGCCCAGGATAGTCTCGAACTCCTGAGCTCAGGCAATCCTCCAGCCTCCTCCTCCCAAAGAGCTGGGATTACAGGCATGAGTTACAATGCCTGGCCAACTTTTTTTTTTTTCCTTGACTGAGACAGACATATTTTTAGGATGTTGCTTCTTAGTCTTCTAACTGTGCAGGTCTGTCTGTGAGGTTATGTTTCTCATTCTAACCCAGGGTTAAGGATGAAGATGAACACTCTGAGTTAGTCTATCCCCATCAGAGAAAGTACAATAGCTCAAAGAATGAGGGGTTGAAAATCATAAAATATGAGTCCCTTCTTCAGCTAAATTAATAAACCACATCACAGAAACAAAGACCTTTTACAAGCCCCACTCAGTGACTACTTTTCAATATGAAGCCTCTTATGTTCTCTTGTTAGTCTACAAGTAACAAATGTAATGTAGACATCAATCTTATTGGAATCGTAGTGAAATCTCTGTAGCTAACAGAAGCGAAAACTTGCAGTTCAATCAAGTAGCAGCAACAGGGGAATTAGCAACAATTGCCATTAAAG